>JAJHSJ010000001.1:99605126-99649677 GCA_021015155.1 Magnolia officinalis
GGACCCGTCAGCGTTCACCTTGACCCAGTTGCTGCACAGCCTAATCCACTTCACTACCTCTGTGTTCCTGGAGGAAAAAGACCTGATTGATCTGAAGAGAGGGTTGCCCACTTACTGATAGACGCACTCTATTGCTGCTCATCAACACCAAAGGCCGGCTTGAGATAATGGTTAATATCGGGGAGTTCGATGCTGGCAGAGATCCACCACTGAACGTGCCTCAAGATCACAGCCAGACTGAAAATCTTCCTGTCGAAACGGGTAACATTCCTCGATTTCAACAGCTCCCACAACAGAAAACAGGGACAAACAAGCCATGGGCCTGCTTAAGGATTAAGCTACCGGACTGAGCTCCCCACCATTGAAGGAGTCTCGCTTCAACCGAGGAGGCTGCACATACGTTGACCCCGAATTGAACACCGAACCAACGCCACGCCAGCTTGGCCACTGCGTTGTCCAGCAGCAGTGGTGTATCATCCCAATGCAGGGTCGCATGAAGCACCTGGATTGCAGCAAACACAACTAGAAGCGAGTTAGATGCATTCGGTTCTAGACTACCACGTTGACTGGAATTGTGTTGTGAAGGGTCTTCCGAAGAAAAATGGAGATTTTGAGAGGCATCTATATATGCCAAACGAGAGAAGCCCAACCTTTATGCTCACTGGGACTTCTGCTCACGGACCAAGCAGAGCTAACCGAGAAGGACCCCGATGGATGAGAGGCCAGAAGGGACACGTCTGGGCCATCTGCAATGCAAAATCCCTGCTGAAAAATGAATTCAATCGCTGCATCAGGCAGAAAGAGGAAAACCGCAGAATGAGGGAGAGGACCGCTCGTTCCTAGGAAATGCTTCACCTGCAAAGCCCAAAGGGAGCAGGGAGAGGGACCAAACTCTGGTTCAGAAGGGGACCGAGGCCCATCCAGTTTGCGCTCCACAGGTTACAATTTCCTGAGCCAGTTTCCACTACACCACAGTCTCGAGGAATGGTAATTTAGCATGGATTTTCTTCCAGAACGGAGACGGAGTAGAAACAGAGGGCAAAAGGGGGGTTTCGCTAGATCCGCCAGCATATTTGGAGGACATGAAGGATCCCCCAGGCTTGCACCATCGCTGAAAACAGCAAGACCATGCCATTTTGATGCGGAAGGCCTTCAAAGTGTCCAACAGTTTCTAAATACCCAAGCCTCCTTCTAGCTTGGGACAGGCCACTACCTTCTAGCAACGCCAGTGCATTTTCTTCTTCCCGTCCGCCCATCCCTAAAAGAAGTCAACGAAACATTTTTCCAGCGATGGTAGCACCTGAGCTGGGATGTGGGAGGCTGCAAGAGTGTGAATCGGGATGCTGCCGAGAACATGATTCACCGAAATAAGTCTGCCCGCCTGATATAGACATCTAGCTTGCCACTTGCAGATGCGGCCTTCTATCTTAGCAATAAGAGGCTGAAAACTACTAACTTTAACTCTACTTTCTGCCAACGGGACACCAAGATACACAAGCTGAGCCGCCGACTTGCAGATTCCCATATAGGACTCTATCGCTGTAACTCTGGACACTGGGAGCTTTGATGATGAGGTGAAAAAAGAGCTCTTACAAGATTTAGCCTGACCCGAAGACGCTTGATAGTCATCGAGGAAGTCTTTCACCTCCGAAGAGAGTTATTACCACCATTTAGAAAGAGAAGCATATCGTCTGTATACAGGAGATGCGAGACCTGCTGACACCCATGGGCCAACTTATACGGCTAGCAGAGGCCTTGCTCCACTAATCTCTTAAAGCCCCTATTAAGAACTTTCGCGGTAATGATAAATAAGGTAAGAGAAAGCGGATCTCCTTGACGAAGCCCCCTTAAGGACTTGAAAAAACGGCCGACACTCCATTGATAAGAACTGAAAACCACATATTTGCCCAGCATCCTTCAACAAAGTGAATCCACTTTGGACTTAACTCGAAGTGAGACAAAACTTTCGTGAGGAGGTCCACTCCACCCTATCATAAGCTTTCTCCACATCAAGCTTTAGGACAATGTTTCTGCCCCTGACTTTCCTGTTGATGTCTCTGAAGAGTTCTTGGGCTAGAGTTATGCTCTCCGAGATAGATCTACCTTAGATGAAAGCACCCTGCTCAGGCGAGATAATGGAAGGAAGAACTTGATTGAACCTCGACGCAATTACACTCGCCAAGATCTTATAGAAAACGTTGCAAAGGCTTATCGGGCGGAAATCTGAGAACCTAGCCAAGGAACTAACTTCGGAATGAGGCAAATGAGAGAAGCGATGACTGCCCTTGGGAGGTTTCCGCCTTGGAATAAAAACCTTGCAACCTTAAGAAGATCTGACCCCACTACCTCCTAGCAAGCAGAGAAAAAAGCACCTGAAAACGATCTGGTCCAGGGGCCCCATCAGCGGGAATGGCCTGAACTGCTGCCTGAATTTCCAATAACGTCGAAGGGGCTAACAACATGTTGTTTACCTCTTGGGAAATTCGCTGAGGAATGTGTCCAGAGCGTAGGAGTCACTAACGTAAGACCCTGCTGTGAAAAGAAAAATGTGAAACTGCTGCCTCCCTGATTAGTGCCTGATCCGTCACAACCTGACCCGAATCTAGCGCAATGCTGTGGATGGCTGCTTTTCCTATGACTCGTCAATGTCGCTGCATGAAAAATATGGTTTGTTCTATCGCCCTCGTTCAACCAGTTGACTCTGGATTTCTGCTACCAGAAATTCTCCTGCCGAACCTCCATCTTGCGCAGATTTTCTTCTGCAACCGCGAGCTTGTTCCACCAAGCTACATCGATGACAACATTTACAGCACAAGACTGTTGGACATCCATCTCGGCAGATGCTAGAGCCTCCTCAGCCAGCTTAACCTAAGTGAAAATATTTCCAAACCAATCTTTGTTCCAGGCTTTCAAAGCATGTTTAATTGATTTGAGTTTAACTAAAAACATTTAAAAATGGAATGGTTAGGTCAACCTGGGCCCATGCCGAACTGATGAGCAGCATGAAGGAATCATCCAGGGTTCACATACGTTGGAATTTGAATGATTTAGGACCACTAAACACCTGCTGGGGACTTTGGAGAAGAAGCGGAGCATGATTGGAAAAGATACGAGGAAGATGGAGAACCTGGAAAAGAGGGAAGCAGGATGTCCAATGGAGGTTTAACAGCACTCTGTCATCCGCGCCCAAACTCTGGAAGTCCCAACCTGATTGTTACTCCACATGAAACGGCTGCCAATGTAACCTACGTCCAACAGGCCAACAGCATTTGTCGTTGCCTCAAAGTCTAAAGCATAACCCTGTCCAGATCCCTGTGACTTCTTCTTTCAGAGGCATTGACTACTGCATTAAAGTCACCGCATACTGCCCACGGACCCAGCATTGTTGGACGAATCTGCCAACTCATCCCACAGCTCTCTTCTCACAGATCTGACGCAACTAGCATAAATAAGGTCATATGGACGACTGGCTGATTGAATTGACCTGGGATCCTAACTTTTATAAGCTGGTTCGTTGCTTTCACCACTAAGTATGAGATATGGTCTTTGAAAACGATCCAAAATCTTACCCCCAGCATCACAATTGGAGCATGACTTGTGGTAGCCCAGCGATAGGCCTACCCCAACCCGCTTCTCATCTTTGAGCATCGGCTCAAGGATGGTCACAATCCACAGGTTATGAGTCCTGATGAGTCTCTTGCATGACCTTTTTGAATGGAGACTTTCTATACCGCAAACATTCCACACTAGGGTCTTATCCATCCTTCAAACATCCTAAATTTACGGCCCTTCTCTTAAGCCTGCACAGTCTAGATTCCCAGTCTCCCCTAGAATAATGAATTCTAGGCCTTCTTAGAACCTTTGTGGAAGTTCTCTCTTGTAGTAGGCTGGTGTATGGCATCCTGGATTTATCTGCCTCAGTTTGCGTGTGGCCTACCTTATAGGTTTTGAGGTCTTACATTTGTTGTAATCTGGAATTTTCTTCTTCTGTATCTGGACAGCTGCAAACCGCTATTTGATGTTCCTGTGCTGCTGGAATTGAACTATGATCCTCTGCGCAGTTTTTGAACTCAATAACTTGACTGGAAATGGTTGCAAAGAAAGGCGATAGGTCAACTTCCAATCCTGATCTAGTTAGCAGAGGAGAGTCCTGGCTTAGAGGGAGAAGTTGCCGAGGAGGGGCAGCTAGCATGGTTGAGTGGGGCAGCATAGCAGATGGAGGATGTAGGATTTCTTCTCTCACCCATGGCTGGATTGACTGTCTTTCCCTATCTAAGGCCTTGCTGGACAACAGGTGGTCTGCTGATTTCGCTCTGATAAAATGTCTTCTGTAACTTCCTCTTCTTGGATCTTTCCATCACATGTTAACCTAGTCATGGGGCCTTCCTCAGGGTCGCCCTCTGATTCAGCTGAGAAAAGGTTTACCTGGACACTACAGCACTGCTGCTTCTGTTCTAACCGAAGTTAGCGCTGAGACGGGCTCTGCTCGCTGGCTTGTTCGTGGACTGTGAGCCTCATTTACATCACAAAGGATGTTTGCATCTGTTCCCATTTGCTTATCTGGTGTTCTAGGCTGAATTTCCTCTACTTCTGTTCTACAAACTGAAGGATGTAAATCTTCCTCGTTCAGCTCGGCATTTTTACGAAAATCTGACAGGCATTGTTTGGAGGGAGATTCCTGATATATATCTAGCAGTACGATCTCCTCTCCCTCTTTCAGATTACCGAATTTCTTTTGAACCCACTCCCTAGTGCTCTTCTAGATTAAGCTTTGCCAAGGCTTAGCGGTGGAACCTTCCTGCAAACCCATGATGTCTGCCTCTTCCAGAACGGCATGGATAGGATAGGCTTTGTCCAGAACTTGGAGCTTTAAGATCTTCTGCAAATCCAACCCTAGACAGAGTAACACCTTAGTACAAGCATATACCTGGAATATGCCATAGACGCTAATCGAGTCGATTTGGGTAACCTTTCTGAAGAAATTAGCAAGGTCCAGGATTACCGATTCCATCTAGGCATGAACTGGAATCCCATACAGTCTGAGCTATCTACCTTCGCCACCCATCACCTCCCCTGGAGACCACTTAATCACCGAGACTAAAGCCCATTAGTCTGTGAAGATCCGAGTCAGCTAGGAAATCAACTAGCTCCTCCTTGGATTTCAAAGTCATGAGGAATTTCATCGGCGAAATTCTAGCCATGTCCATCGAGGAAGCCACGAATCTGGATTTTTTAATTTCATCAATAAGATTCAGGATGGAAATGTGCGGCCCCTCTGCTGTGCCTACCAAACCGAATTGCAGGTCACACAACCTAGTTGCCACTACATCGGGATCAGCAGTAGTGACACAATCTGGCTCTTGCTCTGATCTTGACGAGGTGTGGAGGATTTCCTTGGACAAGGCAGTAACATAAGAGAGGTTTGGGCGCGTTCTGATCGTCGGCTGGCAGGGGATAACGGTTGTTTCCTGGCTGGGCGATGAGTTGATATGGATTTCGCCCATCTAATAGAGACAACTCTACTGTCAATACGCCGATTGTTGAGGAATTCCATATCTACCTTGGCATCCTGTTCGTAACGGCATCTAACGAATGCATATCCTCTAGGTTTTTGCAGACCTGGAAGAGTGGGGATGTAAATATCTACAATCCTCCCATACCTCTGGAAAATCTCCTGAAGATCAGTAGCCGAGCAGTCAAACGGGATGTTTGCCACAAACAAACTGAAACCTAGATCCCCGGGATATAGGTTATGTTGCCGCGTCTGCCTATTCTTAAGCAAGCAAGGCTTTCCTTGAGAGGAGCTTCTACTCTGCGATCCATATTGGCAGGGGGGGGGTGTTGCTTTATCCTTCTTCGTCGACCTTCTTCCTCGTGATCTTCCCCTCTCCGAACACCGGGATCGCCCCCTTTCCATTTCCCTCTCCTTCAACCGTCCTTGCAATGTATGACATGTAACTGAGGGGTAGGTAGATGTGGACTGTTGATCAATTAGACCCACCTAATTATGGAACTCTTACATTCCTAACCATGTATTTCAATAAAATATTAAAAATAGAAATAGTGTCTCATTATCTCATTACAATTGTTCATAACTTTCATAGACCATAAGCAATTTAAAAATAATAATAATAATAATAAATAAATAAAATAAAAATAAAAAATACATTGGAATTACATGATCTTAGTTAAAAAGCCAACTCAATTAGACTTCAAATAGGACCATTTACCAATTTTTTCAAAACTGTTTGCCATTACTACATAATGACTGGCATAAATAAGAAGGTTTATCCAAGCTAAACAAACTAAAGGAAACTAGCTTTTAAATAAATAAATAAAACAACTAAATCAGGAGTAGGTTGGACCAATGTTTTAAATAACTTAAGCTATGTAGACGTAGCTTACCCTATGTAGCATAGTTTAGCCTTAATACTACCAAACTCATGAAAATGGCTAAAGTCGCATGTAGCCTACACTATATGCTAATTTACATACGTTGCATACTACATAGCCTATGCTAGATGCTACATAGTCAGCGCTACGCGCGCGCTACATACCTTACATCACAAGTTATTTTCTATGAAAAAATTAATTAATTAATGTTTTCAATTATTTGTTATAGTTTTCTATATTTCAATAAAATTAATTAAAATAACAATATTATACTAGTATTGTTGCCTTTTATATCCTTATGGTTAATCTTTGCTTCATTTTTCTTGTTATTTTAGGTTGTGTTGATTGCACAGGTATCATGAAATTTCATTGGTTAGTCATTTTGGTAAAGAAAAAAAAATCATGAAATTTGTTGATATCTAGTGCAACCAAGCACAACCTTAATAAAAATAAAAATAAAATTAGAAGTAGCATGTAGCTTATGTTACATGCTATGAAGCTTGAGCTTCATGCTTTAGATAAGTGAATGTTATACTATACACTATTCATTATTTTAAACATTGAGTTCGATCTCAGTCCCCATGTGCCCAAAGATAATGACCGGTACATGATCCCATATGAATCTGGGCCATCGTCTGGAGCATGCCCTTGGTTATCATGGGTCAAAAAGATTTTGGCCCCAATATGGCTTGCATCACAATCCCAAACTAACTTCACTACTATCAAAGCACAATGGTAATTTTGATACTTTTATGCTTTCCACCATTCCGATTAACTTATAATGATAGGATTTCAATCCCAAATGTGAAATCAAACTTCTGTTAAACTCTTAAACGTGAAGAGCACTCTCAAGCACCTTAACAAACACTCACTGTCTTATAAAGCTAGGTCATTTTCCATAGTAGTTAAATGACCCTCGCATAGTTCATGTGAATTAATCAAGGTCTATACTAGTAAAAAAATGTGTGTTACCACTATCAAGCAGCTACTTGTGATGGAATTTAAGATCACATCCCAAGATTAACACTTTATATTCAATACACACTGATATCAACTTATATACACATTAGTTATTTATTTATTATTATTTTTTTTTATTTTTTTTTACACTTAATTCAGCTTCAAGAAAATTCTACTTGTCAACAAATTTGTTTGGTAAGCTTTCCAACTAAAATGCAAGTTCAAATATTCAGATTATTTTATCTGGCTAATAATGAAACTGACAATAATAGATGCAGAAACATACTTCTAAAAATATATAAATAAATAATAGATGCAGAAACATAGTAAGAACAAATTTACATTAACATGAAATCAAATCGCCATGATAGACAATAGCAGCGACAGAGCTTAGGCATTCACTATAATGAAACAATCAAAAAATTAAAATTTTTATGGGCATTGTTGATGTCAATCCAAAAGTACATGCAAATTCTTGCGTTTGGACCATTCAAAATACTTGGTTTTGATTCGTGTTAAGGACAGATTTATACCAAAAGAGACATTTTGAAATACTTGAGAAGGCAGGATGCATATTCTAAGATAATGTGTTGCCTACCAAGAGGCACATACTTTTTTATTCCCTCTCAAGTGATAAAAAGTACAAATAATTCCTGTCAGTTCTTTTTAAGTGCCAAACACTGTGTGGATTCCACGAAATTACATTCCAGTACCCAAAACATAACAAGCAAGATTCTTTTTCAAAGATATGATTTCCCTAAAATTAATCATTAGGCCCTTCTGAATTCCTATAATGCATTAACCATGACCAATAAAGATATGTGGGGAATGAGGCCTTGAAAGAAAAAGTAGCTAGTGATCTCGTTCAGAGGGATTTTCCATGGAATTTCTAGAGATTGTGACTTGTAGGGGTGGGGAGACAATGAAACAAAAGGGGGTTTATCAAATTTTAGAGAGAAGGGAGGACAACCATTTGAGTGCGGATTTTGCATTTCCAAAATGGGAAGGATGAAGATCTGGTGTCAATCAAATAAATTGGGGTGGTAGGTGGGGGTTTTGGATGGAATAAAAAGAATTTGAAAAGAAATCGAGTCGGGCTGATATTGGGCTGATTTTTTCATTGGGGAGAGGGAGAAAAGTAAAGAAATGGAGAGAGACAGAGTGGGGGTGAGACGCTTGGTCCAATCGATCCATCTAGACTGTCCAGTAAGTCCAACACATTTCATGGACCACCATCTATTACACTGAACCGACAATCATAATTATCTGATCAAAATAGGCCCAATCAATTATTCAATCCATCTATTGGTTCAGGACTGTCAAGGATTGTTTATGATTAGGAAAAGTCGCTTCTGGTAGGCAACCCTAACCATTCCATTAGACAAAAGATGGCTACAAAGAGTAAGACCAAACCAAGGATGGATTGGATCACCCAATTAGTGTGATTTTTGCATGGTAGCCCATAAAATGTGTTATGGATCAAATGGACGGTTCAGATTGGACTTTGCAAGTCACCCAATGCAACTAGGAGCATTAGAGCTTATAGTGCTCTGACAGCTTCAAAGCATTTCGCTTTAGTATTTACAATTTTGTAAAATACTGCCAAACCATAAATGTGCTCATACAAAAATGCATCAGCCAAAGTACATGTATATATAAACATAATTACGTTACCTCCATCATCTTCGTTCTCCTTCTTCATTTCCATTATAAGACTGTAGATATGTGGTTGTTTATTTTCCATTGTCATTTGTATTGTATTCTTGTCGTCAGATCTTTTCACCTTCTTTGATTTTGGAGGGATGTTGAGGATCTTATTTAAAAAGTCGGTCATCTTGCCTGCAAAACATAGAACAAAACAGAGAGTCATACCATAAATACCTTGAAATCTCCCTTCCCTTTCCTACAGAAGGTTATTTAGTGAAACTAAATAATATTAATCTAACGGACCAAAAAAGGGTAAGGATGTGTACGTGGTGGACATGTGATGGCATGCAAGTATGAATTCAGGAAGGAGGGTCGTGGACAAAAGATTCTTCTTTGTATTGGGCTGCAGCACTTTGGAAGGTGGTCGTTAGGATAGGAGCTCTGCTAGGAGCACAGATATCACGTTAGTGAATGGTCTACTTGAGGCAAATGGAGCCTTCTGGGGATTGCTGGCAGTCATGGAGAGTTCAGGCAAGATGCAATCGCTTGAGGAAAAGATCTGCTCGGAAGCAGTTGGTTCTATGGCCAGAGGCTTTGGGTGGGATGGCTGGGCAGATTTGGTCAATTTCTGGTTCAGAGGAATAGGCTGCTGGATGTTTGTACAGGATTATTCTTGTTAATGCAGGGGGTGGGGCATCTCAGGTGATGGTATGTTAGGAGCTCGATTTCTGTCTGTTGAGTCGCTGCTTGGCATGCTCTGGTTTTTTCAATATGATAGGTGAGGCCCGATGTTTTGTGTGGGCCCACCCGAAAGAGCAGCTTATACATCATCGTTTCTTTTTTATCTAAGATTCATGGGCATGGCCCTCCTTTTGATTTTTTTTTTTTTTTATTTTTTTTTTTAAAAAAAAAAGGTTGAAGGAGGGCATTGGGTTCTCTTTGGGAGATGGGAAGAGGTCTGTTTCTGGGATGATAGATGGACTGGAGAGAACCCTCAAAGAAAAATATGTTAAAGTATTTTCGTTCGAGTTAAGACTGCGAGTGGTTTGAGCCCGTGTACAGCAAGTGCACCACTAGGACCAGTGATAGTCGTTATATATTGGAGGTCGATTGCCCATTGAATCCTATTACACTTAGAACGTGGTCTACGGAGGAAAATTTTAATTTCAAACCGAGTGACTCAAGTTATGCCTGACTTTTACAAACCAATAAGTTTCTATTTTTCTTATTTTAATATTATTTTATCTAACTAGTTTTCCAAACTTCATATTCCAACAATCTTGAAATCAAATTTTATTTGGAAAACTATCAAGAACTATGTTTGCATCTAAATGCACTACAACTATGCCTTGTTTACATCTGCAGAGTCAGTATTTCTCAAATGATACAAGATGAACACACAAGTCTAGCCAATTGGGATACATGCATATGAAAGTAGCCAAAGTCAAATGATGGTTATGGTCATCCATGATGAGCGGCCCAATGGTGCATATTATCTCTGTGAAGAGTCTTGAGAGATTCGGCAAATCACATCTTTAGAAAAAACATCAAAATTCAACAAATCAAATAGATCTTGTTTTCTAGGTTGGTGGTCCGACTTGCATGGTGTTTGGTTTGTGGAAAGACTTGTCCTTGTTGTGTTGGCGAGTACCCTGAAGGTCATCTGGACGAATGTGTCGTTGGGTTACTTCTTTTAAAAATCGTCAAGTATTTGGGGTGGCCTCAAAAGCAAAACCCAACATCAAAGAGATTGTACGGTATGGAGAAGTGGGACCCATGATTTAATGATGGTCGCCCATATTAATTAATTATGGCCATCTAGATAAACTAATAATAATAATAATACCAACAGTTGTGATTGCTAAAAAAAAATTAGGCCCTGTACAAACAGAAAGCATGAGCGTTATTGTATATTGTATAATCTCTTAGGCTAAGCTCTGTAAAATGGTGATTCTTTGAGAGGAAGTGGTGCTCTTGTCGGTTCTTATGGTGGTTGCAAAAATTTTGAGAAGATTCAAAAATACCTTCTAATTTCTCATAATTATGGATATGCTTGGTGTCTTTTAGACTTTTGGAAGTCCAGGTTGGGAACAACCCAATGAGTTTTCCTTTTATTATCAGCAACAATTTTCTTTTATTATTAGGGACGCCCGAATATGCCCAAATTAAACACTGTCCAATGATCAGAACCATCAATGTTCTTGGCACTATTTTAAATTGCTTACTGTCCTAAGTTGGCTTGAAAGGATAATTATGATAATTGATTTGTGGAGTTGAATATCAGCCATTAAAATCCTTCTTTACAGTACTCCATTATCATTCTATAATTTCCTTAATCATGTACTCTTGTTCATCTAGTGGGCTTCTCTAATTATCTTCTATAGTTAAAATATCAAGCTTATCCAATTAATAGTCCACACACATCAAGATAGAGGGTTTTAGGAAAATAACTCTCTCTATTTTATTTTATTTTTTATACACATGCGACTAACATGATTAGCTGATTGTATTGATGTTTGGGATATGGACCATTCTTTGTGGAATCATCCAAGGGTTTCCAAATAATCCACTTCTAGAGCAAGTGAGAATCTAGGAGTTGGGTGGCCAGAATTATCCGAATGGTGCAATCTACATCTCATATGGGGCCTATAAGGTGTATGGTCCTAATCACTTTACATGTTAGGCACATATACGGTTGGATTAAGCATATAAACAATGGGCCATACTCATTAAATAGGATCCACTAACTGATTCAAAATAGAGCATTTTTACCATCTATTAGATATCCATCATTATAAGCATGTTATGATTTATTAAACGTATACAATTTAAGTGTCCATGCTCGAGTAATCCAAATTGTTAATTTGATGGGTCCTATCATGATTGAAGGATGTCGGTAAAACTTTTGATCGAAAGATCCTAACCTATCAACTAGTTTCTTGCATAAATGGTATTTTGTTGTGCTCCAAAGACCAAACAACGGTTAGCCATTTTCTTTGACAACGCATCACGGTTCATATACATAACATGAAAGTAATTGATTATGAAAAGTATAATTAGTAGGTCATATTGCATATGAGCGTTGGATACCTTTGGACAATCTATTCCAAAACCAACTATTGGTGATCAATACTATTCAACTAATATGGCGGACCATGTATATTATGTGTCACCAAAATATTTCCCATTAGACAATCTTACATATCGAACTTGTGGATTGCAAGTGGATGGTTTACTATCCATTTTATGTCCAAGAAATTCATATGGGAGATTTTGAAAAGATATTTGACGGTCACTGATGATGGGTGGCATAAGAGTGCATGGTCTGGATCATGAAAAGATAAGGCTTACTATACTATTAGTGGTAGAACAAAATATAACTTCATTTTGTTTAGGTGCATGTTGAGGAGTTGATTTGTGTGATTGATGTGCTTAGAATGAATCACTATGTTGACGTTGATCTTTAGAAATGTAATAGATTGCACGGTTACACACTAAGGCATCACTCACATATGTTTGTAGCATGATTAGTTCATTAGTGGGTCCTTTATATTCATAGTGACCTAAAAATTAAGTTATAAGGTGGACCAGTCATGGATGTGGCTGACCTTTATGATAATGAGTGCACATAAGAAATATAGGGGTACGCTATGTTGAACTTGAACTTATAGCCAAGTCTATCGAATTATGAGCCCACTTATCACTATGTATCTATAGACAACTCACATTATTCCTTTTGTATCATTGCATGCATCTTGTGGCCTTTATTCCATCCTACATGGGTTGATGGTTGATTTGTTTGAATCTTGTATTCATGTGTTATATGTAGAAAATATAGTCTTACCATTATAACAGAAACATTAGGCAATGTATGACTCTTGATACATAAACACTTGAAAATTCTACATATGTGGAAAAAAAATCACATTCCTAGTTATGAAAATTTGAAATTGTACTGGGAGGGGTGATGACTGCACATGACTAATTTATGAGATGAAAGGCGGAGAAAATGTTATTCCCATCCGATCATGTGCCAAGATATGACACATGTATTAGATCCAATCAATTCATATAATAGTTCCTACTAAAGATTTTTCTTAACTCGAGATTTGGCTAATAGGTTTATCAGGTGGGCAATAGATACATCTATTAAAGCTAGATATGAAATTTTGGGGTTGCACTTGAATGCACTTAGATAAACCACTTAACCCATGGAGGCTAAGTTTAGTTAATAAGTATTTTGATAAATGGGTTGACATAAAAATTAAAGGTTTGTACTAAGAAAACTATATGATGAATGTTACACATTAATATGCACATGTGTTACGTTGGCGTGCCTTGGAGACAAGGTATCTGAATAAAAATGATTACATGTTTTAATGATCTAATTCGTAGCCAACAAATAAATGGTTAGAAAGAAAATGGTCAATAGAAGTTTCATGCTGAACACTATTCTCATTGGATCCAAGTTTGGTGTTCATGTATGTGTGACAATAAGTTTATTTGTTGGTATTACTTTTTTGCATGGGAAAACAAGGGCTAGGCCCTCATCATCAACAATTTGTCCTCCAATAAGAACTGGAAGGAAGAGTTGTTCTTCGCGTTGGGGGAGTGGGAAGCCCCACCGACTGCGGTGGCCAGGTTGAAAGCTCAAGTCCCCAACCAAATTTGCTAACCCAGGTCTGAAGTAACTGAGCTGTAGAGTTTATAATTTTTTTTCTTATTTTGTGTCTTTGTTTACTAACCATGGTATCGTTCCTTTACAATTCTCCCTCAACACCTGCCCCTGCTATCTAAGATACAAATTCCCCAAGTTAATCACGGGAAGTTGTGGCACGTTGTGGAGAGAAGTTGGAGGAAGATGATCACTCCTCAGTCCCTTTATCAGTCCAGCTTGTCTCTAATCGAGCTGAGAGGTCAGTAGTAGTCGGCAAAAAATTTCTTTTCTTTTTAAAGTTTTTATGCTCGGGCTTTATTCTCTCGTGTTTGACTTGAGTACTTTGTCATGTAGATATGGTTGATCTTCCTTGCCCTACAAAGAGGATCAGAGTTCTCTCAGGGACCAACATCGGGCAGCTGAAGAAGACAGGCAAGAGGAGGGTTGTTGTCCCTCCAGTGCACTGAGGAAGATCCTCCACCACCATGAAGGATAGGCTAGAGCCCCACGTCGAAGGCCTCATAGCTGAGTAGCCGACTCCAATTGCTGCAAGTGGGGGAGCTCGGGAAGCTTCCCCCTGTGAGATCCCTCCTCCTCAGGCAACTGCTTTGGAGGTCGTTGATCTGGAGCCTTCCCCAGCTCGGGAGGAGGCTCATCTTGTCAGAGGGCCCTTGACTTCTCAAGCCCAACGGGTCGAGGAGGGTGGTGCTTTAGGGCATATAGCTTCCGAGGCCATCGGGTCAGCCCCCTACCTCCGGGCTACCATAAGGGACTCCTTGCCCAGTGGACGGCCCAACACATACCAGAAGAGAACATCACCTCCTTGCTGGATGTCCACTCGATGACATTCTTGGGCGCTGACGACCAGCTTCTACATGGTAGATCTCCTCATCTTTTCAACGCATTGCTTTCTTCCATCAGTTTTTTAACTGACCCTTTGTTTTCATTTTCTTACAGGCCATCCTGGCCTTTCTAGCTGCAAGCCAGTCGTACCAAAGGGTGGGCAAAGGATTCGAGAAGATGGATGCGGACCGTCATGCCATGGTCGTCGAGCTTGAGGTCATCACAACTGTTAGGGACGCGGCTATGTCCCATGTAGAGGCCCTCAAAGGGGCCTTGTAGACATTTGGGGAGGAGCGAGAAGCTCTGAGGATACAGTTGGACGAAGCCCATCGAAAAGAGGCCACATCATGATCTGAGTTAAAGGGGCTGAGGTCACGCCTCTCCCACTCTGAAGGGGAGCGGGCCGAGGTGGAAGCCAAGGCCGCAAAGTTAGAGGCCGAGATGGCCAAGATGGCGACCAAATCGGCAGAGGTTGTGGCTAAGCTGGCCGAAATTGAGGCCTCCATCCCATTAGCTCGGGTGGCAGCAGTGGAGGAATACAAGATTTCGAAGGAGCACGTTGAAGAGGAAGAGGTATACTTCAGCTTCAAGTATGAATGATGCCTCGAGGACGTCAGGCAGAGCTATCTCGAGCTTGACCTGGATGGTTTGGGCGAGGAATCCCCTAAAGACCCGGCCCTGTCTGCAGTCGAAGCCAAATAGCCCCCCTCAAGTAGACTGAGCCTTGCCACCCCCTCTTATACTTGTAAACACTTTTTTAAAAGTTTTTGCTCTTGTAATGATCTCTTTTACCAACAAGAAGATAACTTTTCTACCACGATTGTTGTGTATGATATTCTCAAGTAATTTCAGTAGGTCGGATGAAGTAGAGTTACTTTTTTTTAGATTTTTCTCTTGTAATGATCTCTTTCCTACATCTTGAAACCCTTTCTTCGTGGGTTTTCTTCCAAATCCGATTTACGTTTTACTTGCATTTTTTTATTATTATTATTTTTTTTTTGTACAATCTAATGGAACCAAGAGCTAGAAGGGTTGTACATAAGGTACAAGCTGGTTCATCTTCCCGATTGGCTCCTCTTCGTGTGCGGACCTTACGCTCACCAGAGGATGATCCAAAAAATGTTCGAGATTTCCACACAAGAAGTATAATCATAAAAGATCAGTAAATGTAGATCACATGCTCGATTTATTCTCATTGAAATTCTTTCCGATGTTGGATAGGAAAAGATTTTGCATTGGGGCGGGAAGGCTTATCAGTCGATCTTGTAAGGCATATATGTCTCAATTTCTAACGTCTCTCTTAATGAATTACTTTTTAAAATTAAATTTTTAGAAGCGACTGTCACCATAACGCCTTCCACCATATATGCCTTAATGGAAATTGAAATGGCAGAAGATGGAATACCGATTGTGACTCTTTCAAAAAAATTTTTATCTAATTCTAAAAAACAATTGATTACGAGAGCATTATGTGGATTCAATGTTGTATGACGGTCCAGTAACACCTTACCCACAAACAAACTATTTCCCAAATACCGTGTCTTGTATCGCATTTTTACTTTCGATGGAATAAGACTGATCTTACTCCCTTTATGCTTCGTGTTATCCATGTTGTTGTCACTAGTGTGCGCATTTTTTTGCCTTCCTTGATTTGTTATGTTATTATTCAATTTTGATTACATCCTAAGCATGATTTGATTCCATTTGGACACCTTATGCCCTCTCTTACATTTCAATATCATGTCCAAATTCCTTCGTTTGAAGCACTAGAATCTGAACTCCCCTTTAACAATATGAAATTTGAATATGATGAACCTTACTCTCCTACCTAAATGAAGAGAAGATCAGGAAGAACCTTAAGAGGCTGATATCAACATGGATGACATCTTCAATGACTTGGAAGGATTAGAAGGCCCTACTGACTTCACTATCACCCCTGTCAATTTGATGAGAGGTTGTTTGGTTTGGAAGAGAAAGTAGATGCTCTGAAAGTGTCCCAAACATCATTAGCCCGAACTCAAAAATCAACTATGAAATACAGGAAAAAGTACTTTCATCGATTCATTCAGAGTTAAGTTTGTTTTTCTTATTTGCATGGACATGTATTAAACTATATATTCTGATGGTTTGCTTGGATTTATTTTTATGGTTTGTATGGATATTTTATACACTATTTTATACAGTGTTCTCTGCTTATTTTGATGTTATGTATTACTCTAATGTGTGATATTCCTAATATTCCTAATTTGTAAATTTACCATGATTTGATAAATTTGTTTGATCTTCCTTTGTCAACTTGTGACAAAAAGGGGGAGAAATCTTATAATGTGGGTGGAGAATTTGAATTTTTATGGAATTTTATGCCTACTACATATTTGTATGGCATAATATATGTTCTATTTCTTAGGGAGAGCTACATACTACTGATTATTGTGGCATCAGATGAACACGGGCCGCTTCAATCTTGTTGATGATTGTGATAATGAGTATATGTATGAATGTTAGTGGATGTGCTTTGTATATTGTGTATTTTGTTACAAAATTGACAAAGGGGGAGAGTGTAAGTGCTTATATGTTTATCACACATATGGTTGTCAAATTTCGTGAGATAAAATTATTATTAATCAGATTGTAAGTACGATTAGATTGCAACTACTCTACATGTTTGAAGAACAACTCGAGATCGTCTTATCGTCTCAAGAAGACGTCACTCAGTTTTAAGACTAATTGAACTATGTATTTGCTAAACAACAGGACCATAGAAAGACCTTATGTTAAGTACTTTAAAAAATTCATTCATTTTAGGTTATATATAGTATATTTGTTATGGAGTACGTCCAACCTTCTAGTTTGGCCAACCTTAGTTCTAATTCGGCTAGCCTAACTTCCTTGGCTAACCTAACTTCAGGATCGGGCTAAAAATCAAAATCTGTTGAAAATTCTGACAGCCTAAACTTGAAATTCAACTAACCCGAGTGAAGTTTGGGTCAAATTCCAGCAATGCATACTTTTATAGTTCATAAGAATTTGGCCAGCCGATTGGCAAATTTGGCCAGCCAAATTTGATATTCGGCTAGTCAAATATCACTTCGGGCCAGCCGAATTTTGGATAAATATTATCCCGCGCAATCTGATAGCCATTTGAATGAATTCGATGGAATCCGACTAACTGAACCTATTCTTAGGCTAGCCGAATTTCTAAAACCTTTGGCTATAAATAGAGGCCTTCTCTCATCTTAAATTACAACGAAAAATCACTCTAAACCTTCTACGTGTGAGAGAATCTCAGGTTATCAACAAGCTAATTGTGTGATATTTCTAAAAAATTTTAACCTTATTCAATTCCCTTTCTCAAGATTATTTCAATCTTATTTTAAGAGTAGTATACTCGTCTTGAGATTTAAGAGAATTGAATCAGTAGCACTTGGGTTTTTCATTTCTAAAATACTTTAGGACCCTATACTCTTCTTTTTTTTTAAGTGAATATTGCCTCATCTACATTCAAGAAAGAAGATCTCTGCTACAAGCTTATACTGCATCTTCAAATCTATCTTTGAAGATAAGTACTCTATTATTTTGTTTCATTTAAGTTTTTCTGAGATAGCCCATGAAAATCTCAGTGAGTTGATTTTTGATAGCCTGTGAAAATCACAAAGTGAGTTTTTGTTTATAGTAGCCTGTGAAAATCAGAAAAGGGTTTTTTATTGTGGTGAGACCGTGAAAATCACAAGGAACTATATAAGGCTATTAAGGTGAATCTGTGAAAACCTTGTTATAATGAAAGTCAAAATTATGAGGGTAGTAATTTTAGGAGTGGTGTAGGTGTGGTTTTTTAAAGCACCGAACTACTATAACTTCTTGTGCCTCTATAGTGAATGCCTTATTCTTTTTTATAGTGAATGTTATTTATTTCATTCTTATCATAAATTCTGTAATTATTTTATCTTCTTTTGCTAGTTTGAAAGATTGAAATTAAACTATGGCGGCTTATAACAGGCTCATGTTGTCCCTCAACAGAGGGTTCCGACAGATTGTGCTTGAATCGGACTCGAAGCTGGTTATCGATCTTCTTGCTGGCAGATCTAACCCCCCGTGGCAAGGGATACCTTGGGTGTCTAGGATTCAGGATATCATGACTAGAGGTAACATCTCCCTCAATTTTATCCACCGTGAAGGCAATAGCCCGGCTGGTGGGTTAGCTTGCTGGGGTAGCGAGGTGTAAGAGTCTCAGGTAATTGATTGCCTTGCTAATCTCCCCGCGTCCATTAGGTGGTTGCTCTTCCTTGATCGGGTGGGTCTAGGTGCATTGAGAGAAGTGTCTGAGTTTGCGTAGGTCTTTTGTTGTATAGTGGTAAACAGAATGTCCTGTCCGTATCTCATGATAGGTGGGTCTCGCCCTTTTTACTAGGCCCTCCCAAAGGTCTATAATTTTTATGAAGTAATGAAATCATGGTATTTGTCCATTTCTTAAAATAATAATAAAAAAGATTGAATTTAAAGACATTCATGAAATAAGGTTGTCTTGCCTAATATTTTAGGTGAAGGTTGCCTTACGAATTATTTGGAATCATGGTTTCAATACTTGGGTGGTTGAGATTTTATATTATTTATATATTCCACTTTTATTTTGATTATTTGGCATTGTCCTATTAACCCCCCTCTATGACATTGAGAGCTCACCTTTTCAGCTTCCTTATTCCCGAAGACTCATTTACATCGTTTAGCCCGGTGATCCTTTGAAAGTTCCACCAACTCCCATGTCTGATTTCTATGTAGAGATTTCACCTCCTTTATTATGGACAACATCCACTTATCACCATCCTTTCCAAATTTTTCCTATTGAAAAGTTGAGGAATCTCCACTCCTTGCGAACAAAGCAAAAGAAACCATGTTCTTGGACATGTATCAAACCAGGGCTCTCATGATTATTTTCTCCATGTGTTTCGTTATAATTTCCTAGGTGTCCTGCTAATTATTTTGTTTAGTTTCTTTGTCATGTTGAATGTCACTTTCAATAATCAGTTAAACTAGCTCCACCTACACTGACAATTTCTCAGTCTCATCATGCATTTTTTTACTTCCCTGCAGCGTCCTTATTGACCTTTAACATTAATGCCTCATCGAAAATAATATCTCTGCTAATGACCACCTTCTGAGAGTCAGCATCCCAAACCTTATAGCCCTGAACACATTTCTCATACCTGAGAACGATGCACTTCCTAGATTTGAGATTTAACTTCATCCTTAATTTGTCCACTTTGCACATGGACGTATGTTGGATAGTCCAAGATTTTCATCCCTGAGTAATCAATGTCCTTGCCTGTCCAAACTTCCTCTGCAATTTTAGAATCTAGTGTTGTAAATGGTGACTGATTTACAATGCATCATACCATATAAACCGATTTTGCTGAGAAGCTTTTAGGTAGCCCTACATGTAACTACATAATTCTCACCCTGTCCACTTGAGTTTTATTCATCCTCTCTACCACCTCGTTCTGGTGTGGGGTCCCTAGAGTTGAGAAGTGTCATGTAATGCCTTATTTCTTACATAATTTCTTAAATTCTACCTCGCAGTAGTCTATACCATTATTTGACCCATGACACTTAATCAGTCTTTTAGTTTACTTCTCTACTTTTTCCTTCCATTTTCCAAACTTGGTAAATACCTCAGACTTATTTTTTTAGAACCAGACTCAAAATTTTATCGAGTAATCGTATATGAAACTCATGAAGTATCGTGTGTCTCCCTTAAACGAGAGTTTGCGCATGTGTGTGTTGAGGCCAAATATTGCATATTAGACTCTATTTATTGCTTGATTTTATGAACATGATAATGTTTAATGTTCTATTTTAATAATGTTTGTGTTGCAAGATGAATTTAAGAGCTTAGATTGAAAAAGATGTTAAAAGCATGAAATTAACACACAAGAATCACCACAGTCAAGAGTGGATATGATGACACCAAGAATGAAGAATGCACATACCAAAGATCCAAGAAAATCAAGTCAAGAATGAAGAAAAATAGAGTTTTGAAGTGAATTTGTGTAATCCTCAACCAGTCCTGGCTCCAGATCGATTAATCCTTCGTACGCTCGACTAGTCCTAGACTCTGCTCAATTAGTCCTAGCTTGACTTGTCGATGGTACTTGACTCGAACTCCATTAACTAAAATAGCTAATTTTCCGTCCTACTCGACCAGTCGAGGGTGTCCCACAACTAGTCGAGCGTTATGTAAAACTTACACGGACTGCGTAAATTTGAGACGGTTTCCAGAAATTTCCACTTGGTATGAAAGTCTAAGGCCTAAAACTATACATAAGGGTCCCTAGGGCACTCTTAGGCATCATCTAGGGTTTGACGAGTGGAGCAAAAGCATGGAGAATTGTTCACCAAGAGTTTTTTCATCCTTTTCCTTAGTAGTTTTTATACTTTTCTTAAGAGATTCTAGTTCAATCATGTATATGGTTGGCTAAACCTCTTGGCTAGGGCTAAGAGGTGAAGCTTGTAGCGTGAAGGGATGTTTCTATTGCTTTGATTCATGTTTATATTGAACTCTCTTTGATTCTAGTTTGATAATAAGGAATAATACTTTCAGATTTTAATGGTTTGTTGTGACTCAAATTACAATAGATCTGCGATAGCTTTGAGTATGTTCTTTTCATGTATGAAGATTGTGAAATTAGTAAATCTTGTTGTTCACCATCGATCCTTGGGCATGGTTGGGTGATGGAATCCTTCATACCTTTCACAATTCTCCCAGATTGGTTATGGGATTGGTAAATCCTGTTGTTTGCCTTGTCTCCTGGGCATGGTTTTGTGATGGAATCACTTCCAATTCTCATACTTCTTATCCATTGAGAATTAGGTCAAAGGAAGTTCAGATTTGATTTTACTGAGATATCTTCCATTTGGATAGGATGGGACCCGATTCCAATTGTGTGACTTGAATCAAGCATAAGATCTCCCTGATCATTACAAGCGGATCCTTGGAAACCCTAGTTTCCCACCTTTGAATTCTTAAGTTTTTCTTTAAACTCTCTCACAATTACTCTCAAATATTTCAGATTTAGGTTTTCATCTTCTTCTAGTTCTTCTTCTAGTTGCTTTCAGAAGACACACGAGATTAGTCCCCATGGATTCGAGCTCAGTCTCACCGAGATTATTACTATATCGCGACCCTACACTTGGGGTTATGAACAAGTTTTTGGTGTCGTTGTCAGGGAATTAACGGTCGCATTTTTCTGAGATTAACTAGTTTTATAATTAGGTTAAGATTAGAATTTTTCTATTTTTAGGATTAGGGTTTATTTTCTATTTTTAGAAACTTTTTAATTCTAGGAATTCTTTTATTTTTAGAAACTAACTTACTTTCTAATTCTATGTTTAGAGACTTTCCTGATTTGATTTTAGAAACTAACTTTCATTTTTGTTTTAGAAACTTTCTATTTTCTATTTTTAGAAACTTTCCTTTTTCATTTTTAGAAACTAGTTTTCTTTCCTAAATAGTTTTTAACTTTCTAATTTTGGAATTTCTGTTTTTAAAAACTGACTTGTTTTGTTTTGTTTTACAAGATTTTAATTAGGAACTTCTAATCTGGTAACTTCTTTCTAATTCTCTCTCTCTCTCTCTCTCTCTCTCTCTCTCTCTCTCTCTCTTTCTATTTTTAGATTCCTATTTCCTTCTTTTCTCTTTTAGGTTTAGGTTAGAATCTGAAATTGAGGGCTGAGAGTATTTCATGCCCAAGTGGGTCCGTGATAACACTCGAAATCTTTTGAGTGAAGGAGGATTAGTTGAGGGGCTATCTATCCATTACAGGATTAGACACCACTCGAGATCCTTAGAGTTAATTGAAGTGATGGTTGCGAATCAACCGGTTAATCAACCGGGAAGATAACCTCAACTTAGAGTTGAGAAAATTCAGGATGGGAATGAAGTGCATCAAGCACCCCTGCCTCGTACTTTGCAAGATTATTTACAACTAGCGGGGGTAAGCATGCCCTCATGCATGATTTTTCCAAAAAATATGGGACACATGGATATTAAGCCAGGGGTGATTAAACTCCTTCCAAAATTTCATGGACTTGAATCTGAAAGTCCATATTTGCACTTGAAAAGTTTGATGAGATCATAGCCACTTTATATTTTCCAAACGTGTCTGAGGACATGGTCAGAATGAAACTCTTTCCCTTTTCTTTGAAAGAGAAAGCTAAGACGTGGTTGTATTCATTACGTCCTAGATCTTTTGGCACATGGAATGATATGATAAGGGAGTTCATAAAGAAATTTTTTCCACATCATAAAACGAACACCCTTAGAAAGCCAATCATGAACTTCGCTCAAAAGGAGAATGAAACATTCTTCCAATGTTCGGAGCGGTTCAAGGATCTTGTTAGTTCATGCCCACAACACAGTTTTGAAACGTGGCGCATTACAGACTTTTTATATGATGGATTGATATCTTCCATGCATTAATTGGTTGAGACAATGTGCAATGGGGAATTCATGAATAAAAATATCGATGATGTGTGGGACTACTTAGATTTGCTGAAAACGCACAATCATGGGACACTTACCCAAAATCAAGCACTACTTCTAGGCCCACTCAATCAAAGGAGAGGAGCGGATTATACCTTCTGAAAGAGGATGATGATATCAATGCTAAAGTGAATAATCTCATAAGGAAATTTAAGGCCATGGAACTAAAGAAGGATAAGGTTAAGGAAACTGTTTGCGGTATTTGTGCTTGCAATATTCATACAATTGAAAATTGTCCAACAATACCTGCCTTTCAAGAGGTGTTGAATGAGCAATCCAATGTCGTTAACAATTACCAAAGACCTTTCAATGGACCTACCTCTAATATATACAATCCTAGTTGGAGAAATCATCCAAACATCAGTTGGAGGAATGGACAAACTGCTACTCCTCAAGGTTTCTTCAATTAAATTCCAAATCAAGTGAAACCTCAAAAGGATCTAGTTATAAAACATATTTAAAACCAAGAATTTATCACTTAGGGTATATTGCAAAGCCTTTAAGACATTTTAAAGGCCATACAAGAGCGTGAGACAAAAAATTCAATTGGGAAAAAAGGGATTCTTCCAGATCAATCTTTCCCCAATCCTAAACCGCAATACGAAATAAGTGATCCAATCTCTTCAAATCAAATGGAGTAATCTAAGTCAATCACCACTCTTAGGAGTGGGAAGATAATTGACAAATCTATTCTAGTAAGGGCTGAAAAGCCTAAGGATCTGGAAGAAGATAACAATGACAGACCTAGCACTACTCCACAAGAATTAGAACCGGAACTTTAAGGCAAGCTGATTACCCCATTTCCCCAACCGTTGGTTACACCAAAACCTCTCTCTAACTCTCGGGACATTCTAAAGTTGTTGAAACAAGTGAAGGTCAATATTCCTCTACTAGATGCTGTTAAACAAATACCTTCATATGCCAAATTTCTAAAAGACTTGTGTATGACTAAAAGACGTAAAATATTCAACAGAAAATCTTTTTAATTGAAAAAGTGAGTGCCATCCTAAAGCAAGATGTGCCATAAAAATTCAAAGATCCCGGTAACCAACCGCCACTTGTGTAATTGAGAACTACCGGATTGAGCACGCACTTCTTAACTTAGGAGGGAGTGTAAATTTGATTTCTTACTCGGTCTACGAATAACTATGTTTGGGTGAATTGAAACCCACCCGAACTACATTACAACTTGTCGATCGCTCAGTTCATGTACCGAGAGGGATAATGGAGGAAGTGTTGGTCTAGGTTGATAGATTCTACTACCTGGTAGATTTTATAGTCCTGAAGACTCAACCCATCATGGACTTGAGCACTCAAATTCTCGTCATTCTTGGTCGTCCATTCCTTGCCATATCAAATGCAATCATTAATTGAATGAATGGAGTCATAAGTATGTCTTTCGGGAATATGACAATATAGTTGAATATTTTTTTCAACATAGGCAAACAGTTAGAGGATGAAAACGATTTCCACGATATTAACCTGATTGATTCTATTGTGGAAGATAACGCACTTCTGACCTTATCCTCTGACCCTCTAGAGATATGCTTGGCCCACTCCCATTATTTAGATGATGATATAATTAGGGAGACAAGTGCGATGCTTGATACTGTGCCGGTACTTGAAGTTAACTGGTGGAAGCCATAATTTGAAGAATTCGCCCAAACTGATGTAATGCCTCTACCGTCTAACCTCAAGGCACCGAAGCTTGACCTAAAACCTTCGCCCTCTGATTTGAATATGTCTATTTAGGTAAAGATGAGACATACCTGGTGGCGATTTCTTCCCACTTTGAGCAAGAACAGGAGACTATGCACATCTCTACTCTCATTGAGCACAAAGGAGCCCTTGGATGGTCGATTACGAACCTCAATGGATTTCACCCTTTGATTTGTACTCACTGTAATTATCTTGAGGATAATGTGAATACCTCACAACAACCACAACACAGACTAAATCCAAACATGAAGGAAGCGGTTAAGGTCGAGGTTCTTAAACTATTAAATGTGGGTATTATATAGCCAATATCCGATAGTCAGTGGGTGAGTCTAACTCAGGTGGTTCCCAAGAAGTCTGGAATCACCGTCATAGCCAATGCCAACAATGATCCCGTGCCAACCAGAGTTACTATTGGTTGAAGAATGTGTATTGACTACAGGAAGTTGAATACCATCACAAGGAATGATCACTTTCCTTTGCCCTTCATTGATCAAATTTTAGAAAAGTTAGCTGGTCATTCCTATTAATGTTTCCTTGACAGATATTCGGGCTACAAATAGATAGAGATAGCCCTCGAAGATCAGGAAAAGACCACGTTCACATGTCCTTTTGACACTTTTGCTTACCGAAGGATGCCATTCAGACTGTGTAATGCCCCCGCCACCTTTCAGCGATGTATGATGAGTATTTTTTCTGACATGGTGGATCAATATCTAGAGGTCTTCATGGACAACTTCCCTATTTTTTGTCCATCTTTCAGCGATTGCTTAGAGAATCTTAAATGTTTCCTAAAAAATGTGAAGAAAAGAATCTGGTACTCAATTGGGAGAAGTGTCATTTCATGGTTTATAAGAGAATTGTCCTTAGACATATCATCTTGTCCAAGAAAATTGTGGTAGATAAGGCTAAAATTGATCTTATCTCTAACCTACCTCCACCCAAGAACATACGAGACGTGCAATCCTTCCTAGGACACGCCAATTTTTACAGGAGATTCATAAAAGACTTTAGTCATCTCTCTCGTCATTTATGTAATCTACTTCAAAAGAATGCACCATTCAAGTAGACTGAGTAATGCCAGGAAGCTTTTACTAAGCTCAAGGGTATGTTAACCACTGTACCTATCATGTAGCCACCTAATTGGAGCTTTCCTTTTGAACTTATGTATGACGCATCTGACTATGCTCTTGGGGCAGTTTTAGGCCAAAGATAAGACAAGAAGCCCTATGTTATTTTGTATGCAAGTAGAACTCTAAATCCTGCCAAAGTGAACTACTCGACTACGGAGAAGGAACTCTTAGCCGTAGTGTTCACTTTGGACAAATTTATGTCATATTTGATCGGATACAAGATCGTCATTTACATAGAGCATGCGGCACTTAAGTATTTTCTTTCTAAGAATGATGTTAAGCCCCGCCTGATAAGATGGATCCTCCTACTATAAGAATTTGATTAGGAAATAAAAGATAAAAAGGGAGTAGAGAACGCAGTGGCTGACAATCTTTCCCGCCTTGATCTCTCTGTTCCCTTGAGACAACACATATAAATGACATGTTCCCTAACGAACAATTGTTCAAAGTCTCTTATCCACCTTGGTTCGCTGATATTGCTAATTATCTTGCCACAGGTTTAACGTCGACACATTGGATTACACAAGATAAGAAAAAATTCTTCATCGAGGTTTGTAAGTTCTTCTGGGATGATTTGTATTTGTTTAAATATTGCCTAGACCAAATCTTAAGGAGATGTGTGCCAGATAATGAACACGAAAGTGTTATCTCCTTCTGTCACTCTCAAGCTCGTGGTAGTAACTTTTCTGCTAAAAGGTCCATGGCCAAGATTCTACAGTGTGGCTTTTACTGGCCCACTATGCTTAGGGACACTCATGAGTTTTGCAAAGCTTGTGAGCATTGTCAGAAATTTGGAGCATTGTCCCATCGAAATATGATGCCTCTGAACCTCATTCTTATTATAGAAGCATTTGATTGCTGGGACATTGATTTCATGAGACCATTCCCCCAATCCTTTAAGAATTTATACATTCTACTAGCAGTAGACTATGTCACCAAATGGGTCAAAGCGATTCCTTGTCGGAACAATGATCATCAAACGGTCATTAAGTTTTTAAAAAAGAACATCATTTTTCGGTTTGGAACGCCTCGCGCCATTATTAGTGATGGCGCGAGGCATTTTTGTAATAGGCCATTCGCGAACCTAATGAAGAAATATGGCATTTCTCACAAGGTGAGCACTCCATACCACCCACAAAAAAGAGGGCAAACTGATATTTCTAATAGGAAAATTAAACACATCTTGGAAAAGACGGTTAACCCTGACCGAAAGGATAGGTTAATCCGATTGACCGATGCCTTATGGGCTTGTCTATGGGAAGGCTTGCCACTTGCCTGTGGAGTTGGAACATAGAGCCTACTGGGTGATCAAAAATTTGAATTTCAATCTGGACAATGCTGGCTCGCTACGCAAACTTCAATTGAATAAAATAAAATAAAAAATTTGGAATGATGCGTATGAGAACTCGAGAATTTACAAGGATAAGATGAAGATGTTTCATGACTAACACATGCTTTGGAAATCATTCACAATAGGTCTGAAAGTCCTCTTGTACAACTCTCGGTTACATCTCTTTCTGGGTAAACTCTGATCTCATAGGACTGGCCCTTTCACTATTATTAATGTCTATCCTCATGGGGCTGTCGAGAATCAGCATCCAAACAATGGCAATGAATTCAAAGTAAATGGACATCGATTAAAGCCATTTGTTGAGAAATTTGATTCAGAGGACATGTTCATACCTCTACATGATCCTGTTTATCAGGATTGATCTCCTAGTTTGACGAATGTGTAGTTAGGTTTATTACTTTCATATTATGTTTAGGATAGTCGACTTTATGCTGTTTAAGATAGTTTGCTTTCTGTTTTTTTTATGATAGTTTGTTTTTGGTTGTTAAATGACTCTTGTGCTAACCACCTTCACGCTGAGATCCTTTGAAAAAAGCCTCAAAATTTTTTCATCAGGTACTATCTTTCCATAACCTTTCTTTCAATTACATGATATCTTTTGCAAATCATGTTTTTTTCTTTTACATTAAGGACAAGTAGATTTTAGGTTGGGGATGGGAGATTAGGTAACCTAATCAGTGTTTTCTCAATTTTGAGCAAAATTTGCAATTTTTTTGAAAAATTTCCAATGTTTATTTGTTGGAAAGCGATAAGTTGTGTATTTAAGGCTATTTTAAGTATGATGATAGGATAGAAATCGAATTTTGAATTGTTAGAGTTGGAGAAACTAAGTAACCTATCAGTTATGGTTCTTACGTTCAATTGATTAAGAGTAAGTTTGAATATTTTGTTATTTATATTGTTTTCAGTGAATAGTACTATAATTTATGATTGTTAGTATGATGATCATTGAAAGATATTGAGAACCGAGTCTGGAGAATTTTATGCACCTTTAAAAAAAAAAAGAACCAGTTAAAAAATAGGAGATCGACAAAGAGGTCATAAAGAATGAAGAATGACAACATCTTTGAGGGGAAGTTCGAAATCGGTACTTAGGTTTTCAACTAATCTTGATGCGATGACCATGACTAACATTATGAAAAGATAGTATTTTCACTGAACACTTTGAAAAACTTGATATGTGAATTACGCTTTGACCTAATGAATAAAGAACGAACTTGATTGATTGCTTATGTGATTCAACTCTAGGTTTTCAAAATCTCAAATTCTCATCTTGAGTCTACTCATTCATACTTGACTACACAAAAGATCATTTTCTGAAAAAGGTTTGAACATTGCGCATTAAGGTTCATTTTTTGCATACTTTGCTTGGGACTAGCAAAATGCTGGTTGGAGATTGTGTCGAGGGTCAAATATTACATATTAGACCCCATTTATTACTTGGTTTTATGAACATGATAATGTTTAATGTTCTATTTTAATCATTTTTGTGTTATAAGATGAATTTAAGAGCTTAGATTGAAAAAGATGTTAAAAGCATGAAATTAACGCTCAAGAATCGCCACAGTCAAGAGTGGATCTGAAGAAACTAAGAAGGAAGAATGCACATACCAAAGATCTAAGAAACTCAAGTCAATAATGAAGAAAAATGGATTTTTGAATTGAATTTACGTAATCCTCGACCAGTCCTGGCTCTAACTTGACTAGTCTTAGATACGCTTGACCAGTCCTAGACTCTGCTCGACCAGTCCTAACTCGACCGATCGAAGGTGCTCGACTCAAACTCCAGCAACTAAAATAGCCAATTTTTCATCCTCCTCGACCAGTCGAGGGCATTCCACGACCATTCGAGGACGTCTCACGACCAGTCGAGCGTTACACAAAACTTCCGCGGACTACGTAAATTTGAGACGGTTTATGGAAATTTCCACTCGGTGCGAAAGTCTAAGGCCTAAAACTATAAATAGAGGTCCCTAGGGCACTCCTAGGCATCATCTAGGGTTTGAGGAGTAGAGCAAAAGAGTGGAGAAGCCGTCGCCAAAGTTTTTTCTTCATTTTCCTTAGTAGTTTTTATGCTTTTCTTAAAAGATTCTAGTTCAATCATGTCTATGGTTGGCTAAACTTCTTAGTTAGGGCTAAGAGGTGAAGCTTGTAGCATGATGAGATGTTTCTATTGCTTTGATTCATGTTTATATTAAACTCTCTTTGATTCTAGTTTGATTATAAGGATTACTTTCAGTTTTTAATGGTTTGTTGTGACTTAAATTACAATAAATCTGCAATAGCTTTGAGTATGTTCTTTTCTTGTATTGAGATTGTGATATTGGAAAATCCTGTTGTTCACCATCATCCCTTGGGCATGGTTGGGTGATGGAATCCTTCCTAGCTTTCACAATTCTCCCAGATTGGTTATGGGATTGGTAAATCCTGTTGTTTGCCTTGTTTCTTGGACATGGTTTTGTGATAGAATCACTTCCAATTCTCACACCTCTTATCCATTGAGAATTAGGTCAAAGGAAGTTCAGATTTGATTTTACTGAGATATCTTCCAATTGGATAGGATGGGACTTCGATTCCAATCGTGTGACTTAAATCAAGCATAAGATCTCCCTTATCCCTACAAGTGGATCCTTGGAAACCCTAGTTTCCCACCTTTGAATTTCTTAAGTTTTTCTTTAAAATCTCTCCCAATTATTCTCAAATATTTCAGATTTAGGTTTTCATCTTCTTCTAGTTACTTTCAGAAGACACACGAGATTAGTCCATGTGGATTCGACCTCGGTCTCACCGAGATTATTACTACTTCGCGACCCTACACTTGCGGTTGTGAACAGTGTGCCAACAACCAAATAATTAATAAGATTACCATTTAATATCAATTCCTGATACCGCGGTTGGATGACCTAGTTGATATGCTAGAAGATGCCTAGGTGTTCTCTAAAGTAGATCTGAGGAGCGGGTGCCATCAAATTCGTATCTGGCCTGGTGATGAGTGGAAAACTGCATTCAAGACTAAGGAAGGGTTGTATGAGTAGATGGTCATACCCTTCGGTCTATCAAACACATTGAGCACTTTTATATGTCTCATGAATCAAGTGTTGAAGTCGTTGATTAGTTGGTTTGTGGCAGTATATTTTGGTGATATCCTGATCTATAACCAAGGTGAGACGAAGCACATGAAACATCTTAGGCAGGTGCTAAAGGTCTTAGCAGTTAACAAGGTGTACATCAACTTGAAGAAGCATAGTGTTATAATGGACAACTTATTAGTCTTAGGATTTGTGTTTACATCCACGACCATCAGTGTGAATGATGAAAAGGTGTGAACCATCAGGGAATAGCCAATTTCGACAAACATTCATGAAATGAGGAGTTTCCACAAGTTAACAGCAATTTTATCATTGAGTCATATGGAATTTCATCATTACGGTCACACCCATTATAGATTGCATGAAAATGCCCATTTTAGTGGACCGATGAGGCTGACAAGAGCTTTGTTGAAATCAAGCATCGATTGTCCACAACACTGATCTTAGTTTTTCTTAGTAATTTAGACAAGTTGTTTGACGTTGAGTGTGGCGCCTCATATGTTGAAATTGGAGGAGTCTTATCACATGAAGGTTGGATAGTAGCCTTCTACAACGAAAAGATCAATGAAGTTCGAAAGAAATGGTCAACATGTGGGCTTGAGCTGTACGTAGTGGTTCAAGCACTGTGACATTGGCGACATTATCTGATTTAGGGAGAGTTTGTTCTCTATGTTGACCATCAATCCTTAAAGTTTATTAATAATCAGGCTAACATGAATCTTGTGCATGCTAGATAGGTCGTATTTTTATAAGAATTCACCTTCATTCTAAAGCACAAGTCAGGGTAGCAAAATAAGGTGGTTGATGCATTTGCCTATCTTAAGGAGCTATATGCTAATGATGATAACTTCAAGGATGCATGGATGAGGTGTCAATAATGTCATTCCAATAACCTACATATGAAAGACAATTTTCTCTTCAAAGAAAATCAACTGTCCATCCCTGAAAGTTCTCTGAGGGACCAGATTATCCAATAGCTACATGGAGGTGGCCTTAGCTTACACCTTGGTTGAGACAAGACGTGGTCTGTTGTTGAGGAATAGTATTATTGACCGCAATTGGTATGTGACATGGGTAAAGCAGTGGAGCACTGTTGTGTTTATCAAACCTCTAAGGGACGGGCTCATAATATGAGTCTCTACACCCTGTTACCTGTGCCTGATGGCCCTTAGGAGGACTTATCAATGGAATTTATGTTTTGTCTCCCACGAACACAGTGTGACATAAATTCGATGTTTGTATTGGTAGATCGTTTCTCAAAAATGGCATAATGTATCCTATATAAGAAGACCCTCGATGCAATACACGTAGTGAATCTATTCTTTAAAGAGGTCGTACAACTACATGGGATTCCCAATACTATTAATTCTAACCATGACATAAAATTCATCAACTACTTTTTGGAGAACTTTGTAGAATCGGTTCAGTACGTGACTTTAGTTCAATAGCACCAACCACCCACAGACCGATGGGCAAACTAAAGTTGTAAATCACATGGTAGAAAACCTCCTCCAATATATTTCAGGTGACATACTAAAGTAGTGGGATTTAGTCTTGTCTCAAGCAAAGTTTACATTCTACAGTATGGTGAACTACTCGATAAGAAAGTCCCTACTCTAGATTGTTTATGGACGAGTGTCCTGCTACACACTTGACTTGTTCTCTTTGACTAAGTTCCCAGGCATGAGCATTGCAACAAAACATATGGCAGACCAAATTGTGGGCATTTATGCGGATGTGCAAGCCAAGTTGTAAGCTTCGAACAACAAGTATAAGGAACAAGCCGACAAACATCGTGGAAAAATGTGTTCAAGGTGGGCGACCATGATATGGTGCATCTATGTAAGGAGAGATTTCCTAGCGGGACCTACAACAAGTCAAAGAAAAAGAAAATTGGACCGGTACCAATCCTCCAAAAGATTAATGACAGTGCTTACATTGTTGATCTTTCAGATGACATGAAGATCTTGCGTACTTTTAACGTTGCAGACCTGACTAAGTATCAAGAATCGAAGCTGAACAAGAACTCAAGGTCGAGTTCTTTTGAAGTAGATGGGACTGATGTAGAGCGGGTCACAGACACTTTCATGGCAAAGATGGACCAGAGAAGGCCCGATCGGAGGCAGAAATGATCTAGACCATTAGAACCTTAAAATAGTCGTATTTCGCAAACCAGAATGAGTTTTTAGATATATTATATATAATTTTGGGGTAGAAAAACCTACTAAAGCCAACTAACCCCATTACACTGGGTTTCCAATGCCATACTTATGAGTAGCCTTTCACTTTTACTTGGGCTACTTAATCCCAATTGCACCAGCGGATTGGTTGGTGTACCACACACCAGCTATAATTTTTAGGCAGAAGAACCTACTCAAGACAACTAACCCCATTACATTGGGGAAGCAGATTGGCTGGTGTACCACACACCAGCTATATAGCTAGTGTAGGTACGTGTCGTGCAAATATGAACGTTGACGCTCTTTGAGCTCCGAGTTGTATGAACTGTTCAAAGGAGATCAAAGTTACATGGCCCCACATTGATGTATTTATTATATCCACACCGTTCATTCATTTTTCGAGATCATTTTAGAGTATTATCCAAATATTGAATCATATCAAAAGATCAACTGGACCACACAAAAAATAACAGCGGAGATAATGATTTTCATCGTTAAAAATTTCTTATGGCCCACCATAATGTTTATTTTCCATCTAATGTGTTCATAAGGTCACAAAGACCTGGATGAAGAGGAAAAAAATTTTCATTTTGATCCAAAACTTCTGTGAACCCTAGAAGGGTTTCAATGGCAGACGTTTAATCCCCCACCGCTTTTTGCAGTGTGGTCTACTTGATCATTAGATCTGTCTTATTTTTCATCTCAAGACCTACGACGACCTGGCAAAATGGATGGACGGTTTAGATATTACACATACATCAATACCCACAGAACTTGCTGACGTCAATACACCAGCTACTGTTTGGTACACCAGCCAATCCGCTTCCTTACACGGGGTTGCCGATGCCATAGTGAAGGTACGTGTCATGCAAGGATGAGCGCTGACGCTCCTCGAGCTCCGAGTTGTACGAATGGTTCAAAGGAGGTCAAGGTTACATGGCCCCACAGTGATGTATTAATTATATCCACACTGTTCATCCATTTTTCAAGATCATTTTAGAGTATTATACAAAAAATGAAACATATCCAAAAACCAACTACACCACACCACAAATAGTAGCGGGGATAATAATTTTCACTGTTAAAAAATTCGTAGGCCCACCATAACATTTATTTTTCATCCAATCTGTTCATAATGTCACAAAGGCCTAGACGAAGAGGAAAAACAAATTTCATATTTATCCAAAACTTCCGTGATCCCCAAAAGGATTTCAATGGTAGACATTCAATCCCCCACTGCTTTTATAGTGTGGTCCACTTTTCTTTTCTTTTTTATGAAAAGGTGAATGCGCGCCACCCAATTTTATTAAATGAAAGAGACAAGATGAACAACCCTTCGGGCTGGCTCCCACAAAAAGAAAAGGAGCCCCACCTATCATATGATGGCTCACCCACATGACTATGAACAACAGAACCTATGGACGAACCAAGGAGGGCCAGGCAGGAAAAAAGAAGCTCGACCCAACCTACCAAACAAAAAACAAGAAAAGGAACCCACACAAAAATCATACTATTAAGTAACCCAACCCTACTTTGTCAAGAGCCAAGAGGCCCATGATGCACCTTGGCATATCTGAACGAGATCGAAAAAAAGAATTGCCACATCCTTCACTAGCCATCCTGGAAAGCGCATCCACCACTGAATTACCCTTGCGGTAGATATGCCTAAAACAAAGGTTGAGACTGAGGCTGAAGTAATGAATGGCTCTCAACCTTTACCATATGTTCCAAGGACAATGGGCGGAAGGGTCAGCAGCAGTTTCCACCACCAGTTTTGAATCGGATTCAATGACGATACTGGAGAGGCCCAATTTGCTGCAAAGGGTAATTCCGTCAAGCATAGCCTTGGCCTTCACGATCGTATTGGAAGCAAGGTCATAATTCCTATGGAAAGCAAAATTACCTGACCTTGGGAGTCCCTAACAACTGCTCCGCTGCCACTCTCGCCTGGATTCCAGCGGGAAGATCCATCAACGTTCATCTTTACCTAGCCCGGGAGAGGTCTTGACCATTTGACAATCGTAGGAAAAGAACTATATAGTGCTCACTCTGCCGCTATCCAGATGAAGCGTTTGATGGGTCGCCGATTCCCTAAGAGACGAATGATCGTTGTGTGGAAAAGGGTTGCTAATTTCCTACATCCATCTGGAAACCCGAGCAATTACCTTGTGGCCAGACATCTTAACTCCTTCAAATCGCAAGGTGTTACGACTCAACCATAATTCCCAGGAGATAAGCGCAGGAGCCAGGCCTAATAGCCACTTGATGCGAGGGGAATTGGATACTCTTGACGACCAGAAATCGATTTTCTACTGAATGGAATAATTTGGGGTGAGAGGGACATCAAATATCCTATGGGAATGCGACCAAACTGTTAATGTTGTAGACCCAAAATAGAGGAGATGATCCAAACTCTCCTCACCGTGAGCCGGGAGGGTGAGAAGATATAGCTGTTGATCGTCAGAGGGTTATGTACATGGAAGACTTCTCGTTGTCTGCTGAAGGGGAGATGAATCGGTAGAAGAGGAAGGGGAGACTGGGAGTTGTAAATGTGAATCACTACTAGCGACAACAGGACCCCTTATCTGAAAAGGCTCTTGGTCTATTCTAGTTAGGAGAACCTAGGCCCGGGTCGCCTTATCTGAGCGGACCACATCTGAAGTGCTGATCTCAGCACACTGCTGCTGCGAAGAGCCGTGGGTAGGAAATTGCTAAGGCCCCTGATCAATGCCACGATGAGGAGGGTAGGGAGCCAATGTAGGTCGATACTCACCACTATAGCATTCACACCTAATGTCATAGATACGCTAAATTTTTTGACAGCAGCGTCCATTAGAATGGCATTTTGCATAATTTTCCAAAGGAACATGCCGATTTTAGGTGGGAGAGCATCATTCCAAGTAAACCGCACCCAAGTTGCCTTCAGTTGTTGATTCTGGATACCATTCCATGCTGACTTCAACGAGAAAATACCGGACGTTGTCAAGTCCCCTGCCAACGTATCTTCCCTACTGGAAGCAGCACAGGACAATCCTTTAACTGCTGGATGATGGGCGAGGGAAGAATGTCTTGTAAGTGTTGCCAGCAAAATCTACTAGATGCGGTGAAAAAATTGTAGACGGAAGCATCCCTAAGATGAATAGGAATAGGCCCTGATGCAAGCGTTACAAGAAAACCTTCCCCAGACCAGTTTTGAGTCCAGAAATTAACTCTTCCTTCACCTAGAGCCATTTGGAATGAAGAATTGCGAAAGGGAGGGATTTGGATATATCCTTCCAAACAGTTGAGTTCATAGCTGAATTGAGGCCTTTAGAATGGATGTATTTGCTGATGTATTTGGTGGACATGAACCTCGTCCAAAGGGATCTACCTTCGAGGAGGTTTCTCCCCATTTGTCATCACATCCACCATGCTTCTGATGCCTAGCCTTCCCTCTGACATAGGGAAACAAATATTCGACCACTTCAACCAGTGCTTCTTCTTTTTTCAATTTACAGTCCCCCAGAAGAAATTAGCCAGACCTGATTCAAGCACCTTACATGCTGCTTTGGGAATATTCACCGTTGACATGATGTGGATAGGGATGCTCGATAGAACGTGTTTAATGAGAATCAATATGGCTACTGGGTTGAGGATTTTAGCTTTCCAACCTTCCATCTAACCTAGAATTTTCTGAATTAGCAACATCATGAGAGGAGCCCGAATTTTCCCTTTAGTTAGAGGAATACCCAGGTAGGTGCATGGGAGGTTTGCGTGCTTAAATCCCATCATACTCTTGATTCGCCGGGCTTTGATAGGTGTCACCTTCTTGGATAGAATGAAGGATGATTTGCTAGCATTCACCTTTTGGCCGAACATTTCTTCAAATTCTCGAATGAACTTTAGCATGACGTGAACTATTGCTAACCTAACATTCAAGAACAAGATCGCGTCATCTGCGAACAGTAAATGCGTTAGCATGGGGCTATTATGATGGAGCTTAAACGGCTGACAAGCTCCATATAAGAATAGGTTGCAAATTCCTCGACTAAGAACTTCCGCTATCAGGATAAACAAGGAGGGAGATAGAGGGTCCCCTTGTCTTAATCCTCTGGACGATGGGAAAAAGCCAAAGGGTCTACCGTTTATAAGAATCGAAAACCAGCTACCCATCCAGCACCGTTGTGCTTGAAGAATCCATCCTTGGTCAAATCCAAATCTTCTTAGCCCCTAAGATAGGAACGACCATTCAACCCGGTCATATGCTTTTTCCATGTCTAACTTGAGGATCATGTTCCCTCCAAAGACTTTACGGTCCAGCTCATGGGCCATTTCCCTTGCAATAGAGATGTTCTTTACAAATGTTAAGGGCAATGTATTTGCCCTTAACAAAAGCCCCTTGTTCTTCAGAACTGATAGAAGGCAGGAGAGAAGCCATTCTGGATGCAACAATCTTCGAGAAAATTTTCATAATGCCATTACATAGGCTAATGGGCCGGAAATCAACAATAGTGTCTGAGTTTGCCTTCTTTGGAATAAGGCAAATATGGGTACATTGGAAAGCTCTGGGCAAGTGTCCTCCTGCATAGAAATCCTTTGCAGCTTCATAGATATCATTACCTATAATATCCCAACATGAGGAGAAAAAAGCTCCTCCAAATCTGTCGAGTCCGGGTGCGCTGTCAATCAGGATGGATAAGGTCGCTGCTTTCACCTCATTGATCATTAGAGGCCTCATGAGGTCTGTATTCATCTGCTCGGTAACTATTGCCAGAATAGATGATAACATGGGCCCATTGTCTAACCTGTCTTGAGCTGAAAAAAGATCTTTAAAATAGTCCTCTGCCACCCTACCAATGTCCTCCCTTTTTTCAAGAATCTCTCCCGAGGGAGTTTTGAGTCTATCAATCACCAATCTTCTACGTTTATCCATCACCAAATCATGGAAAAACCTGGTATTCATATCCCCTTCATGAAGCCATCTTATCCTTGATTTCTGCTTACGAAATAATTCTTGCTGAAATTGGGCTAACTTGAGACTCTCCTGAGCTGATTTCAGTCTCTCCAAGTTGGCTTCTGAGTTGGAGGAAAGGAGGGAAGTTTCAACTCTATCTCGTCCTCAACCTTTTGCACGTTACAATGCGCATCACCAAAAGTAGATCTATTCCAATCTTTAAGGGCCTCTTTAGATGCTTCATCTTGATTAAGACTTTGAACATTGGGGCAGCTACCACCTTAGTTTCCCAAGCTTCCCTAACAACCCTTTTGAAATCTTCATCGGTGGTCCACATGCGTTGGAAATGAAAAGGATGAGGAAAATTAGCGGTGCCATCCTTGAAGTTCATAATAATTGGGGAGTGATCCGAATAGGCCCTCGTTTGGTGGTCAACTTTGAACATTGGAAGCAAGCTCAACCACCTTACATTAACTAGCATCCTATCGAGTCTGGCCCATCTGCGCCCCTTACCCAACTTGTTATTACACCATGTGAAAATGGAGCCATTATATCCTACATCTATGAGGTAAGAGTCATCAATGGTCTCAATGAATTCACTCATCGACGCAGAAAAGGAAGGAGCACCCCCCAACCTCTCTTCAATGCTCAACGTGGAATTGAAATCTCTAGCAACCAGCCATGGTTCTTGAGCTAGAGCTGAAATCCTCCTCAATTCTTCCCATAAGTCCTTCCGACGTTCCTTGTTGTAGCTATTATACACTACTAATATCATGAGTGTAGGGGCTGTGCCATAAGTAACCACTAACCATGCCTGTGGTCCACTTGATAGTTATATCTGTCTTATTTTTCATCTTAAGCCTTACGACATGCTCGCCAAATGGATGGACGGTGGAAAGCCTTTTATGATCGGCTAACGAGTAGTCTTTCACTTTTACTTGGGCTCTTCACTATGCCAGAAATTCACCTTGATAGCACTCCCATGTTCTCACCCGGCACTAACTCCAACCCAACTAATAAACATGTCTTAGAGGGCAAGCAAGTGATGGAAGGTCATGAAGGGGCATTTTCGGTGATACCCGGCCGAGCACCATGAAAAAAACAAGTAGTTTCATCATAACATGTATTAAGTGTGTTAACCACGATGAACCATATAAATGTTACAAAATAATGATCAGACAAGTGATATAAATCATGACCAATTAGCTCAACGGAAAGATAAAATTTTTGTAGTTGCTGCATAAAAATAAAATTAGTCATAACAAATAACAAATGTAGTATAGTATAATATTTCACTATCACCAAAGATTTCTTGTGTTACTGCTTTATTTTTTAATATGTCATCATTTATTGTACTGGGATATATTCTTTTTTTCCCTTTTTTCTTTATTTTTATTTTTATTTTTATTTTTATTTTTTTTGTCTTTTCTAATTTTTTTTGACTTAATTAATCTGATTGCTTGTTTGAGCGTATCTATATTTTGGCTTCTAAGAAAAGATAAAAACGATAATGGAATTTGCATTACCTTCGTCCTCTTTTAGTTCGTTTGGCTCGTGGGATGAATTTGGGCTTCTGGCGACGTTCTTTTCTTCCTCTTTATAATCCACTGGAGGCCCATCACTGAATGCTTGCAAAATCGGATCTGGTGCTTGATCTTGTGGTTTACTCCCAGCATTATACTCCCATGAGGAAGCTTTCCTGACAAGTTCGTCCATTATTTGAACTGCCCAAGTATGTTTTTGTTTCCTCTCTTTAATTTTCTGCATTCTTATGTACCCTACATGCCAATGTTAAGGACCATAGTTATAAAATCATGTCATGTTAGGTTAAATAACATGAGCCACACTTATGCTACACATGATATTTGTCAGAAAAATCAAATGGAAAAATATAAAACTTCCCAAAATAGAAAAAAATATTGCGTAGCTAATGAAATAAAAGGAAGCGATATTTATAAATGCATATCTGCTTTTTCTATACCATAATTTCAAAACCTGAAACTTAATTCGGCTTGATGCTCAATCATGTTGACTTGAAAACTCGAATTGAATCATATCATTATTTAATATTATAAATTAAAATCATTTGGATTTATGTGCCTTAGGTCAAGGTGTAAGATGTATGTACCATAAGTTTAGATATCTCGACAAAAATGTGTTCGTGTGGAAGCTCTAGAACCGTGCAGTATTGGCGGATGCATGTGTGTCCATGCATGGGTGCAAATGGTACCGAAATGTGAGTGCTCCTCGTATATGTTTGGTGTGCATCGGAAGACATGAATCACCTATTCATGGAGGGTGATATGGCTGCTCCTATGTGAATATATTTTAGTCATTATATAAACGCTGCTTGTATCCACAATCAATCCATATATCAGCACCGGAGGAAATTATTTGTTGTGAGAAGGAGAAGCTTGTAATTCTTAATGTTGCAGGGTATACTTCCCTGGTTCATTTTCTAGGAATTATGGAGCAAAAGGAATTATAGTAGATTTAAAGTAGAGGATCTAGCGACGAAAGAGTGATCTTTAGTATTAAGGCTTGATGAGTGATGTGGGACCCTCAACTTTGAAAAGGATTGCCCATTTGGGGAAAAGCTAGCAGTCAACTACTTGATTATTGCTATTCTTTTTAGTGAGAGTGATTGTGATGAGATGGTCTCATCCAAAGCTAGGTAGAAGATGAATGATAGATAATCTTGGGTAGGAGTCCGGATCCTCAGTTACCCGGTCAACAAAGAATTCCTAATACCCTAAAATTCATTGGTCCACGTCAAACCTCACTGAAAAAATAAAAAAAAGCTTCGTATGCCAAACTACTAGGGCAACAGAAAAATCCTGTTGACCCGATAACAGAGGATCCCGATTCCTTAGGTAGGGGTGCAAGTCGGTATGTTTGGGTCTGGTTGAGGGTCAACCCAAGCCAGCACAACCTTAAGAGGAGCTGGCCCAAGACCCAACCCAAGGTATTAGTTAGTTTACCATGTTGAAATTCAGGTTGGGGAGGGTTTAAATTGGGTCCGGTCGGGTCGGGTCGGGTTGGGTTGGGTTGGGTAAGATTGAGTTGGGGAGGGTTAAATTGGGTCGGGTCGAGTCAGGTTGGGTTGGGTAAGATTGAGTTGGGTTGGGTTAAAACTTGTAACTAGTAAACTAACAAAATAAAATACAAACAAATTTTATTTTTATTTTTTTAAAAAAAATTTAAAAGAAAGAAAAAGAAAAAAGAAAAAAGAAAGAACTAGTAAACTAATGCAAAACAAAACATCAAGCTAATGCATATAGAAACCAAAATGAGGTAGTAAAATCAAGTCAATAATCACCACTCATAGATAAAGTAATTAATTAAATAAATGGATGAAGTAGGTGATGAGATTTTTTGTCCTGTGCTCGACCGGTCGAGGGCTGGTGCACGACCAGTCGTAGAGAGGAGTCGTGGTACGACTCAAGTCCAACAACTGTGGACTATTTTTCTCTGAGGTGCTCGACCAGTCGAAGGAGGATCTCGACCGGTCGTGGGTGGCGCTCGACCGGTCGTGGACTCGGTACAACTAGTCGAGGTAACGCAGATTCGTTCCACGATTTTGCGCGGATTTCGTGTTGCAAGTCCTTTCGCAACTGCGATGTGAAAAGGAGTTTCCTAAAACTTTAAATAGGAGGTACTTAGGGCATTTTAGGTATCACAAGAGGGTTTCCTAAAGCTTTACAAGGGATTTGCTAAAGGGTTTAGGGCTATCAAAGGTGAGAGAGAGAGAGAGGAAAAGAGAGAGAGGAAGCTTATAGAAGGGAGATTATGCTCATGGAGGTTATCTACTGCACAATCTATATCGCAACGCTTCTATGTCCTCGTAATCGGTGAGATCTCTCCGTTTTCTTTGTTTTTCTTATTGTTTATCTACTCCTGCGTGAGTGAAGAAGGTTATAATGTTCTACTTCATAGTGGATTGTTGATCTGGACGAGGTCCAGTGGTTTTTATCTCTTTGAGTGTTTTCCACGTAAAATCTCTTATGTGGTGTGTGGTTTATGCTTTAATTTATTTCATTGCTTTATTATTCCATAATTCTGGTTGTTTCGGGAGGCTAGATCCTAAGGTTTTGTGTAAGCCCCCCTACAAAGTGGTATCAGAGCTAAGTTCATTGAACGGGTAGGATCGGTTTTAAATTATGGAAGGTGGCTCATCAAGGATGATCAGCCTCAATGGTTCTAACTGGACCATATGGAAGGCTAAGATGGAGGACTTGCTTTATTACAAGGACCTATATTCTCTAATTTTAGGCATATAAGAAAAATCCAAGGATATGTCTGATGATGATTGGAAGAAGATGGACTGAAAGGCTGTGGGGTTTATTAGACAATGGTTGGATGATTCTGTGTTCCACCATGTGTCTATGGGAAACTCAGCCACTAGCCTATGGCTGAAATTAGAAGGGCTGTATGAGAGGAAGACAATCGGTAATAAAAAAATTTTGATAAGGCAACTTGTGAATCTCAAGTTTAAGGATGGTGGTTCTATGGGAGTACATGAAGAGGTCAGTAATATAGTGAACCAACTCTCCTCTATGAAGATGGTCCTGGATGATGAATTGTAGGCTTTACTTTTGCTTAGTTCATTGCCTGATAGTTGGGAGACATTGGTGGTGTCTCTAAGTAACTCCGCGCCAGACGGAAAGATATCCATGGAACAGGCAACTAGTTGTCTTTTCAATGAGGAGACAAGGAGGAAGTCTCAGCGGTCTACTCAGCAAGAGGCCCTTATGACACAGGAACGGAGGAGAGGAAAGAACAGGAAGGGCGGGAAGGCCCGAGATAAATCAAGAGGCAAGTTGAGCAATAAAAAAGATGTTGAATGTTGGAATTGTGGCAAGAAGGGCCACTATAAGCATGAATGTCGTAAGGCTAAGAACGACAAGAAAGGTAAAAAGAAGGAAGATAAATCAGATTCCAGTGCGGTCGGTTCAGATGGCGACGTCGTAGTTATTCTTTTAGCAGATCACGATGTATGTCTCACGGTTATGAGTCAGGACACCGACTGGGTGATAGACTCGGGAGCCTCATTTCATGCGACTCCACGTAGGGACTTCTTCACAAGCTACAAGTCAGGTGACTATTGGACAGTGAAGATGGAAAATTCTGGCGTATCGAAGATCATAGGAGTCGGTGATATTGTGTGAAGACCGACGTGGGCTGCACATTGGTTCTCAGGGATGTGAGACATATCTCAGACCTTCGCCTTAACTTGATGTCGATGGGAAGGTTGGATGATGATGAATATGAAAGCCGGTTTGCTGGTGGGCGCTGGAAGCTCATCAAAGCTTCGTTGATCATGGCCGGAGGAAAGAAGTGTTGCACCCTGTACAAGGCAAGTGTCAATATGTGCAAGGGTGGGTTGAACGCAGCGAAAAATTCAGCTATTGACATGTGGCATAGGCATCTAGGCCACATTGAAAAAGGGCTTTAAGTACTAGCAAAGAAGCGACTCTTACCAGACGTGACAAATACACCTCTCAAAACCTGTTTTGATTGTTTACCAGGGAAACAACATAGAGTTTCATTTATTAAATCTGCTTCTCATGTTAATATAGTCCATGCGTTAGATTTGGTTTATTCTGATGTTTGTGGTCCTATGAGGATAAAAACCTTGGGTGGGGCATTGTATTTTGTCACCTTTGTAGATGATGCATCTAGGAGGGTTTGGGTTTATGTTTTGAAATCCAAGGACGAGGTCTTTGGTGTGTTTAAATTGTTTCATGCTATGGTGAAGAGAGAGACGGTAGATCCTTGAAGTGTATCCGCATTGACAATGGTGATGAATACATTGACGACTTTCATGAGTACTGCAAGTCCCTGGGTATACAACATGAACAGACGGTTCCTAAGACCCCCCAGCATAATGGTGTAGCTGAGCGAATGAATCGCACCATTGTTGAGAGAATCAGATGCATGTTATCCCATGCAAAATTGTCAAAGACGTTCTAGGGAGAAGCAATGCACACGGCGGTGTATTTAATAAACAAGTCTCCATCAGCCCCATTGAATGGAGAAGTGCCTGGTAAGGTGTGGACTGGACATGATCCATCGTACAATCATCTCAGTGTATGGATGCAGGGCATATGTTCATGTACCAAAGGACGAGAGGTCCAAGCTCGATATTAAGATCAGGCAGTGTGTGTTCTTAGGGTATGGTGATGAAAAGTTTGGTTACAGATTGTGGGATCCGACTGAGAGGAAGCTCATCAGGAGCGGAGATGTGGTTTTCTTTGAAGATCAGTGTATAGAGGACATTGGTAAGCCAGAGAAGAACCAGCATATTCAGGTAAGCTAGAGGACATGGATCCTATTATTCCTCTCCCGTGGTGCCTGATGACGGGGGAGTACAGCAAGGTGCAAAGGACGAGGGAGTTCCTTCAGAAGATGACCCGGGAGCAGCCCCCACTTGATCCACCTGTTGAGCCACAGGTGAGAAGGTCATCTAGTGATAGACAGCCGTCCAAGGGTATTCGCCATATGAGTACATTATGCTGACTGATGGGTGAGAGCCAGAAGATTATTCTGAGGCCCCAGCCGACGAGCATAAGGGGAGTGGTTGAAAGCTATGCAAGAAGAGATGAAATCCTTGCATAGAACCACACTTATGATATGGTGAAACTGCCAAGGGCAGAAAACTTTGAGCAACAAGTGGGTGTCCAGAAAAGAGATTGAGTAAAAAATTCACAGACGAGGTTCAAGGCCAGCTTGTAGTGAAAGGGTTCGGTCAGAGGAAAGGCATAGACTTTCGAGGAGATATTCTGACCAGTGACGAAGATGACATCCATAAGTGTGTTGCTTGGGTTGGCGGCTAGCATGGATCTGGAGATAGAGCAGTTAGATGTTAAAACTACCTTTTTCAATGGTGACATGGAAGAAGAGATCTACATGCACCAACCAAAGGGGTTCGAAGTCAAGGGCAAAGTGCATATGGTGTATAGGCTGAGGAAGAGCTTGTACGGGCTAAAACAAGCTCCACGACATAGTATAAGAAGTTCGACTCGTTTATGTTGAAGCATGAGTATGACAAGACGGAGTCGACCACTGTGTGTTCATGCATAAGTTCTCTGATGGTGATTTCTTAGTTCTACT
>JAJHSJ010000001.1:99649777-99849777 GCA_021015155.1 Magnolia officinalis
ATGGTGAAATATTACTCTAAAACTTGTAGAATTCAAAGGTGGGAAACTAGGGATTCAGAGGATCCACTTGTAGAGATCAGGGAGATCTATGCTTGATTCATGAACTCAATTGGACTTTAAGTCCCATCTTCATCCAGTGGGAATATACATCACTAAAGCTCAATCTGAACTTCCTTTGATCTAGTTTTCAAAGAGATGAAAGGTATGAGAATTAGAGTTAATTCCATCACAAAACCATGCCCACAAGACAAAGTAAACAACAAAATTAAACTAATCCTCAACCAATCAGGAAGATGTATGAATGTTAGGAGGGATTCCATCATCCAACCATGTCTAAGGGGCAATGGTGAACAACAGAGCTTCCTAACTTCACAATCAAAACAATGGAACAGGAATACATAAAGCCATCGCAGATCCATTGTAATTTCAGTCACAACAAACCATTAAAAACTGAAAGCATTCCTATTAATTAAACTATAATCAATATCAGTTCATAAACATGAATCCAAGTCATAAAATCACCCCATCACGCAACAAGCTTCACCTCTTAGCCCTAGCTAAGAGGTTTAGCCCAACATGATTGGACTAGCTCTCACAAAAATCATAAGAAAAGGAAACAGTAAAATAAAAATAAAATAAAATAAAGAAATCACAACTTCTCTCTTAAAACTCTCTCTCTCTCTCTCTCTCTCCTCTCTCTCTCTCTCTCACACACACACACACACACACACACACACACACACACGTCTCAGCCATCAGTTCTCTATTTCTTTCTTCTCCTTGCTCTTTTATAAGTGCACTAGGTCGGTCGGTGGAGTGCGAACGTGCAAAAATTGTTGGAGTCGGTGAGGTTTTTCGCAGCCATGTGCGCAGGAAGGAAAGCTTATGGAGCCTCCCAACTCCCCTCTTCCTTTGATTCTGTCCAAAAGAACAACGTCCCTTGGGGCATTTTGGACAAGCCAACACGATGGACGGTCTAGATCGGCCGTCCGATCATCACTATAGGTGTACAATAACCCCAAAATCAGTTGGTTTCAGATGCTGAAACAGGGCCTGCATAAACAGCTTACACTGTGACGTTGGTGGGGCCCATGATCAGTGTCGGCTGACAAATCCACACTGTCCATTTCGCTCTCCTCGAAAAACCGGTCGAGAATAGTCGGTTTTAGATTGATTTTGGTGTGGCCCACGGAATTCTCACCCGACCATTCATCATGCGTTTGAACGGCTAGGATTCCATCCTCATTATCTTTTGAGATTCTATCACCTAGGTCTTGCTCAGATGGACGCACAAGATCCAACCACAAGCTCTGTTTGAGCATTCACAATGCGGGAGTCCGAATCTGAATGGGTTTGTGCGTGTCAGCGCCTGTTGACCATCTGACTCGATTCAATGCACCAGGAGATTAGGTGCGCTGGATGCGCACTCACCCCAAGGTGGGTCCCATCATGATGTTCATGAGAAATCCGCTCCATTCATCTGTTTTATCATCCCAATTAACAAGTTGATATCGAAATTGAAGCATATCCAGATATCAGGTGGGCCTCAGATGAGGGATTTATGGGCTGATTTGTCCGTTGGGCCACTTCCACAGGGATCCAATGCATGAAATTTGACGTGTACGATTAATTTATGGTCCTCAGGACATACATGAAGTTTCGAGTCGACAGATGGTGGGAACCCTGTGATCTTGCATTCCAGACGCTTTTCAGGCCTGTGTAATGTGAATGACCTTATTTCCTCAGCTTTCTGACATGTACTTTCTTCGATCTTAGTCCCCTGGGGTCCATCCATTGCCTTAGTGATTTTATGAGTGTTAAAAATCCATGCTTTTAGTACCATTTTGTAGTTCATGCTCATAAATACATATTGCATCACAAACATGATTAAAATAGAGTGTTAAACGGTATCATGCTTATAAACTCAGGTAATAAATGGGGTCTAATATGCAATATTTGACCCTCAACACAACTCCTAACTAGCATTTTGCTAGTCCCAAGCAAAGTATGCAAAAAATAAGCTAAGAATTACAGGACAATTTCTATAAACTCGAGTTATTTTAAAAAGATCCATATACTAGAAGTCTAAGATTCATGAATATTGAACATTAATTTCTCCTGGACGTAAGCACATGGTAAACTTTATAGTCAAGTTCAAAGTATTAATCCATCGACTATAAAAATCCTAAACATTGAGTTCCATGGGTGTAAAGTGTAATCTCGGCTTATCAACATTAAGAGTCACTTCTCTATTTTATGATATCATTGGTAACCATCAAGAGAATTCATAACAACCAAAACCTAAACCAAAACTTTCCTCATAGATCATTCTTTTATTCTTCCAGTTTTTGATTTTTTCATTAAAAGTAAACAAGGATGGGTATCAAATCTTCACCTTTAGGGAGCAAACCTGTGGTGAAAACAGTTGCCCTGGTCCTCGAAACCCGAGGATAGTCGGTTCTCATAGAGAACCCGAGTATTACGTCATGAAGTGGACTAACATGCATCTAAATAGTCGTAAACCTCATAATGTAAATCAAGATAATTGCCATGTAAACCAGAACATCCATAGTAATAGTAAGGAAGTTCAATACAAGTATATGGGAGTAAAATGAAATCCCATAACAGGGAAAATATTTTATTACAATTCAAATGCGATGCAAAGTTCGAAACATGAAAATATGTAAATCCTAAAATATTAGTTGAGCTCCAACGGCTCAACTACATCGACATAAAGGCCCTCATTGCCAATCTCTACCTCAGTCGTCCGTGGAATCTCATTCTAGGGGTCTCCATCTGTTATCAATCCTGCATCTATTTGGTGCAACTGCACTATTGGGTAAGTGAAAACTCAGTGGAAATTTCCCTCATAGATTCAACCATAACACATCATTCCAAAATAGATTAACAATTCGTATATAATTCACAGGGCAATACAAATACATATACAACATATTCAAATTACAAGGTGACTGATCATGAAATTATAAATGAATGTATGCGTGTATGAATGTATGCTCAAGTCATAGATTTCGATATGCAATCCAGCTGTTAAAATAAAAGACCGCCCGTGGTATGTAGATTACCTGAAAAAGGCCATGAAGGTGAGTGCGCCCAAGGACGATCTCCTAGAAAAATACCCGGGGTATGCCCGAGGAGGAGTAAAAATCCCGGAAAAGCCTCATGTAAAATAAAAGCACCCAAAGTGACTCAAATGCACAATTCTGGTCATTCAACTGATCTACAGTAAATCGAGCAGAATGTGGCTTACATTAAGCACTCGGAAAAGCTCACATGTCATGCGTGAATGTTATGCACCAGGACACATATATACATTACATTGATAGAATAAGAATGACTTTCAATTTTCAAATAGGAAACATCATACTATACATTCCACATGAATTTCCATAATTTCTTTACATTCAGGAGGGCTCTCCACATATCATGTACATTTACAAGCGAGGTCATATCATTTGAATTATCTAAGAGTCCTTCTATGTCTCTTAAGGACCCTTCCCATAATCCTTCTCCATACTACTCACAATGCATAATGAAATAGAAGTTTGTAAAGCTCAAGTCAAACTCATTAGAGTTATATTCATGAATTAAAGATGACGAGGAATTTTGTGTCTCATAGCAAAACAGTAATAATTATGAAAGATGGAGTTCCCATCATCCCTTGTGTACACTATATGTAAACAAATTCACATTTGCCATCTCTTAAGAACTATTCACATGATAGTGCCAACTAAATTAGAGATTAGATAATATAGAAAGTCATGAAGGTAATATTTCACTACCCAATTCACAGATAATCTAGTGTAGAAGCTTTCTTTTCTTAATATGTCTAACAATGTTATATTCATAGGCAAATAATTATAAATGTGACATAGAGTTTATAAGACAATATATCATGCACATAATTTTAAGGAAATATGACATTAAAATGATTAATCCAAGAAAGTCACAATAGCTAGGAATCAATGATTCTATACATTAGAGATTTAATCCATATGAAAATTAGCGAAAGGAAGAGGCTATAGGGGATGCTCCTCACCTAGATTAGAGGTCCCTCTTGTCGTGAGATGTGGGTGTAAGGATCTTGATTGAATAGCTTGCAAGTAGGAGTGCCTTCAAAGGTAAAGTAGTAGTGGATTGTACCTGAAGGAATTGTCACAATACTAGTGAGTTGAGACTGAGTTGACTCAGTCGGGACTTTTAATCTGCAGTGAGTTGAGTGATCTCAAGGATCTAGTCTACTAGAGGGCCTGATTTATGATTTAATTAAATCTAATGTTGCTCATATCATATACAGTCGATTGAAGTCCCCTGACTCGGTAGGGAGGACTGACCGAGCTAGTCTATTAATGAAAACCGGGTCGACCCATTTAGGTGAACTGGTCGCATCAGTCCGCCATTGAACCGTGAGCTGGCCCAATGGAAAAAACGGTTGGATCAGCCCTTAATCGAGCAAGCCTTGGGTTGCCCCTAACTAGGTTTAACCAAGCAATATGGTCTCCAAGCCCAACTGAGTTGGGATCCATCCACCTGACCGATTCCTGAGTCGCTGACTCGGTAGAGCCACCTTGCAACCTTCTACAACGGGTAACCTAGAGCACGACTCACAGTGTCGGTCCCAGTTCTAGCAGAAAAAATAGCCACTGCCATGGAGGCAGTTCGGATTTGGCACATTGGAATAGTGCTGGAATGGAGCTGAGTCACCCAACTCGTAACTGAGTTGAGGTGACGGTAGGAGTAGCCAACCCAAACGGGGACGTTCATCAGCAGAAGAGGAATGAGCGTTGGAGGTTACCTAATTTGGGGAAATCCTTAGTTGCTGACGGAATGCTCGGGACGATCGATAACCTCAGACTCGGTTTCAAGTGCTGAGTTGGCTGGAGATCTGAGTGACGTGAAACGGGGCCTGCTGGGAACTCATTCCAGTAGCAGACCACCTTCCTTTCCTTCCCTCCTCTCTCACTACTCACCTCCCTTCTCTCTCCCAGTTTTCTCTCAGAACTGAGCGACTCAACTGAGTTGAGTTGCTACCGAACCAGCAACCCGCCCAGCGGCGCCCACTCTCCCTCACAAACTCTCTCTTCTTCCTTTTTCCTTTCTTTTCCTTTGCTATCTGTCTTGGGAGTCACCCTAAAATGCAGCTACTTATAGCCGTTCTCATTTCCAGACCCTTCCACTGCTAATCCCAAAGATTAGCCTGCGGTTAAAAGAGCAGGCGGAAACACTTGCCATCAGGGTCTCTCGTACCACTGATTTCTCCCTGATTAGTTTGCATAGCCATAATCCACTTGTGCATATGAGTTCCTGGGATGTTGGCCACCTAAAGGTCAGTTTTGATCAAGGTTTGATGGCCCACTGCTTATACGAGGTGTTACACTGTACTTATAATTCTAAATCAATGATGATCGTCAAAATCAATTCGAATTCACAAGAATTTTCAGAAAAATTTTCACAAAATTTCACAAAATTTTCTCAAGACCGAGAAAACACTGATTAGGTGACCTAATCGCCCACTCCGAACCTAAAATCTATATTGTCCTCAATGTAAAAGAAATAAGCATGCAATGCACACAGAACAACGAAAGTAAAAGAGGAGTGATGGAAAGATAGTGCCTGGATGAAAGAATCAAGAGGTTTTTCCACAAAGACCTTAGCATGAAAGCAAGTCAGCGCAAGAGAGAAACCAACAAAAGCAAACTATCCTAAAACAATGTAGAAAGCAAATTACCCTAGTCCTGTGAAAGCAATAAACCTACTTATACCTCCATTAGACTAGGAGATCAATCCTGGTAAACAGGATCAGTCAGAGACATGGACATGTCCTCTGCATCAAATTTCTCGACAAATGGCTTTAGGCGATGTCCATTCACTTTAAACTCATTGCCATTGTCTGGGTCCGAATCTCGACAGCCCCATGAGGATAAACATTAATAACGGCAAAAGGGCCGGTCCATCGAGATCGAAGCTTACCCAGAAAGAGACGTAACCGAGAATTATACAAATGGACTTTCTGACCAGGCGTGAATGATTTCCGTAGAATATATTGGTCATGAAACGCCTTCATCCTGTCCTTGTAAATTCTTGAGTTCTCGTACGCGTTATTCCGTATTTCTTCGAGTTCATTCAATTGAGTTTGCGTAGCGAGCCAGCGTTATCCAGATTGAAATTTAGATTTTTAATCTCCTAGTAAGCTCTATGTTCCAACTCCTCAGGCAAGTGACAAGCCTTCCCATAGGCCAGTCTAAAGGGAGACATTCCAATAGGGGTTTTAAAAGCAGTACGGTAAGCCCATAAGGCATCGGTTAATCGGATTGACCAATCCTTACGGTCAGGGTTAACCGTTTTCTCTAAAATGTGTTTGATCTCCCTATTGAAAATCTCAGCTTGCCCACTTGTCTGTGGGTGGTATGGGGTGCTCACTTTATGAGAGATACCATATTTCTTCATTAAGCTCTCAAATGGTATATTATAAAAATGTGATCCCCCATCACTAATGATAGCGCGAGGCATTCCGAATCAGGAAAGGATGTTCTCTTGTAGGAATTTAATGACCATACGATGGTAATTATTCTGACACGGAATCGCTTCAACCCATTTAGTGACATAGTCTATAGCGATTAAAATATGTAGATTTCTAAAAGATAGGGGGAATGGTCCCATGAAATCGATGCCCCAACAATCAAATGCCTCTATGATAAGAATGAGATTCAATGACATCATATTTCGACGGGATAATGCTCTCAATTTTTGACAACACTCACAAGATTTGCAAAACTCATGAATATCCCTGAACATAGTGGGCCAGTAAAAGCCACACTGCAGAATCTTGGTCGTGGTAGCAGAAAAGTGACCACCACAGGCATGTGAGTGATAAAAGGAGATGACTCTTTGATGCTTATCATCGTTGGTCTGGGCAATATTTAAACAAATATGGATCATCCTAGAAAAAGTTGCGCACCTCTGTGAAAAATATCTTCTTATCTTGCACGGTCCAATGTGTCGGTATGAAACCTGTGGCAAGATAATTAGTGATATCAGCAAACCAAGGTGAATGGGAGACTCTGAACAACTGTTCGTCAGGGAACATGTCATTGATATGTGTCGTCTCAAGGGAATTAGAGGGATTAAGGCTTGAAAGATGGTCAGCCACTATGTTCTCTACTCCCTTTTCATTTTTTATTTTTAGGTCAAATTCCTGGAGTAGGAGGATCCATCTTATCAGGCGGGGCTTAGCATCATTCTTAGACAGAAGATAATTGAGCGCCGCATGATCTGTGTAAATAATGATTTTGGATCCGATCAAGTAAGACCTAAATTTGTCCAAAGCGAACACTATGGCCAAGAGTTCCTTTTCCGTAGTCAAGTAATTCACTTGGACAGGATTTAGAGTCTTACTTGCATAATGAATAATGTAGGGTTTCTTATCTTTTCTCTATCCTAGAACCGTCCCAAGAGCATAATCGAACGCGTCGCACATAAGTTTAAAAGGAATGCTACAATCGGATGGTTGTATGATAGGTGCACTGGTCAACATGCCTTTAAGCTTAGTGAAAGCTTCCTGACATGCCTTTAAGCTTAGTGAAAGCTTAGTGAAAGCTTCTTGACATGGCTCAGTCCACTCGTATGGTGCATCCTTTTGATGTAGATTACATAAAGGACGAGAGATGAGACTAAATTCCTTTATGAATCTTCTGTAAAACCCAGCGTATCCTAAGAAGGATCGCTTGTCCTATGTTCTTGGGTGGAGGTAGGTTAGAGATAAGATCGATTTTTGCCTTATCCACCTCGATTCCTTTGGACGAGATAATATGTCCAACGACAATTCCCTTATGAACCATGAAATGACACTTCTCCTAATTAAGTACTAAGTTCTTTTCTTCACATCTTTTCAGCACACATTTAAGACTTTCTAAGCACTCGCTAAAAGATGGACTGAAGATGGAGAAATCGTCTATGAAGAGCTCTAGATATTGCCCCGTCATGTTAGAAAAGATACTCCTCATATATCGTTGAAAGGTGGCAGGGGCATTACATAGTCCGTATGGCATCCTTCGGTAAGCAAAGGTGTCGTAGGGACATGTAAATGTGGTATTTTCCTGATCTTCAGGGGCTATCTCTATCTGATTGTAGCCCGAATACTCGTCAAGGAAACAGTAATAAGAATGACTAACCTTTCCAATATCTGATCAATAAGGGCAAAAGAAAGTGGTCCTTCCTCGTAACGATATTCAACTTCCTATAGTCAATGCACGTTCTCCAACCAGTAGTAACTCTACTTGGCACAAGTTCATTATTGGCATTGGCTACAATGATCCTGGACTTCTTAGGAACAACCTGAGTTGGACTCACCCATTGACTATTAGATATAGAGTATATGATACCTACATCTAATAGTTTAAGAACCTCGGCCTTAACCATTACTTTCATGTTTGGATTTAATCTAGTTGTGATTGCCGAGAGGTCTTCGCATTATCCTCAAGATAAATGCAATGAGTACAAATCGAGGGGTCAATTCCCTTGAGGTCCGCAATCGACCATCGAAGGGTTCCCTTATGCTCAATGAAAGTAGATATGAGCATACTCTCTTGTTCTTTCGCTAGGTGGGCAAAAATCACTACTGGGTATGTCTCATCTTGACTTAAATATGTATATTTCAAATCAGAGGGCAAAGGTTTTAAGTTAAGCTTCAATGGCTTGAGGTTAGACGATAGAGGCACATCATTAGTTTGGGGCAACTCTTCAAATTGTGGCCTCCATCGGTTAACTTCAAGTACCGGTGCAGCATCCAACATGGCACATGTCTCCCTAATCATATCATCATCAAAATCATGGGAGTGGGCTAGGCACGTCTCTAGAGAGTCAGAGGATAAAGTCAAAGGTGTCCTATAGTCCACGAAAGTGTCAATCATGTTAATATCGTGAAAATCGTCATCATCCTCTAACCGTCTGCATGTATTGAAAAGTATGTTTGACTTCATTGTCATATTCCCGTAAGACATCGTCATGACATCATTCCTGCAATTGATAATTACGTTTGAAGTGGTAAGGAATGGGCGACCAAGAATGACGGGAATTTGAGTGCTCATGTTACTGATGGGTTCGGGATCCAGGATAATAAAATCTATATGGTTATAAAATCTATCGACATGGACCAACATATCCTCAATTATCCCTCTTGGTATATGAACGGAGTGATCAGCAAGTTATGGTGTGGTTAGGGTGGGTTTTAATTCATCCAAACCTAACTGTTTGTATACTGAGTAGGGAATTAGATTGACGCTCACTCCTAAGTCAAGAAGAGCGTGCTCAATTCGATACTTCCCGATTACACATAATATGGTTGGGCTACCAAGATCCTTGAATTCTACGGTACATCTTGCTTTAGGATGACACTCACTTCTCTCTCAGTCAAAAAGATTTTCTTTTAAATATTCTGCCGTCTTTTGGTCGTATACAAATCTTTCAGGAATTTGGCATATGAAGGTATTTGTTTTACGGTATCGAGTGGAGGAATGTTGACCTTCACTTGTTTCAACACCTCTAGAATATCCTGAGAGTTACAGAGAGGTCTTTCTGTAACCAACCGTTGGGGAAATGGAGCAACCGGCTTCCCTTGAGGTTCTGGTTCTACCTCTAGTGGGACATGGCTAGATCATCTTCTTTGTATACTTTCAGGTCCATAGGCTTTTCAGCCCTAACCAGAATGGTTTTGTCAATGATCTTCCCACTCCTAAGAATGATGATGGATTTAGCTTGTTCTATCTGATTTGAAGAGCTAGGGTCACTTATTTCATATTGCGGTTTGGGATTGGGGAGATGTTGAGCAGAAACATCCTCTTTCCTCCACTTGTTAATTGTGACTCTATCCTTTGAATAGACAATGCAAGCGTTCCTAATACTGTATGGATATTATAGAATGCGTGTGCCAAATTCTGATTAAGTAGCTCTTGTTCTCGAATATATTTTTGAACCAAATCCTCTTGAGGTTTCTCTTGATTTAGAGTTTGATTGAAGAAACCTTGAGGAGTAGCCATTTGTCCATTCCTCCAAATGAAGTTTGGATGATTTCTCCAACTGGGATTGTATGTATTAGAGGTAGCTCCATTGAAAGGTCTTTGATAATTATTTACGGCATTTGATTGCTCAGTCAGTACCTCTTAAAAGGCAGATATAATTGGACACTTTTCAGTTGTGTAACTGTTACAACCACAAATACCGCAAACAACTTCCTTACCCTTATCTTTATTTGATTCCATGGCCTCGAATTTCCTTATGAGATTAGTCACTTTAGCATTGATATCATCATCCTCTTTCAGAAGGTATATTCTACCCCTTTCCTTTGATTGAGTGGGCCTAGAAGTGGTACTTGATTTTCGGTATGTGTCTCATGATTGTGCGTTTTCAGCAAGTCTAAGTAGTCCAACACATCATCGACATTTTTATTCATGAATTCCCCATTACACATTGTCTCAACCAATTGGTGCATAGAAGATGTCAGTCTATCATAGAAAAATGTGTAATGCGCCACATTTAAAAACTGTGTTGTGGGCATGAACTGACAAGATCCTTGAACCTTTTCCAACATTGGAAGAATATTTTATCTTCCTTTTGTGCAAAGTTCATGATTGATTTTCTAAGGGTGTTCGTTTTATGATGTGGAAAGAATTTCTTTATGAACTCCCTTTGCATATTATTTTATGTGCCAATAGATATAGGACGTAGTGAATGCAACCACGTCTTAGCTTTCTCTTTCAAAGAAAAGGGAAAGAGTTTCAGCCTAACTGTGTCCTCAGACTTGTTTGGAAAATAAAGTGGCTATAATCTCATCAAACTCTTTCAGATGTAAATATGGATTTTCTGATTCGAGCCCATAAAATTTAGGAAGGAGCTGGATTACCCCTGGCTTGATATCCATATGTCCTGTATTCTCAGGAAAAACCATTCATGAGGGTGTACTCACCCCCACCGGTTGTAAATAATCACGTAAAGTACGAGGTGGGGGAGTTTTATGCACCTCATTCTCATCCTGGATGTCCTCCGTTCTAGGTTGGGGTAGAAGATGTTGGTTTTTAGCCATCACTTCAATTAACTCAGGGGATTTCAAATGGTGTCTAGTCTTGCGATGGATAGTCAACCCCTCAACCAATCCTCCTTCAGTCAAGAAACGTCGAGTGTTGTCACGAGCCCACTTGGGCATGAAACACTCGCAGCCCTTAATTCAGATTTTAAATCTAAACCTAAAAGAAAGAAATGAAATAAAAATCTAGAAAGAATGAGAGGATAAGAAAGAAATTACCAAATTGAAGTCCCTAAGTTAAAAACCAATTTAGAAAATATATGTCTGAATCATACAAAACAAGAAAAACAGGTTAGTTTCTAAAAATTAGGAAAACCAAAACCTAATATCTAAGGTTAGAAAAATCCTAATCTTAAACTAATCCCAAAACTAATTAATTTCAGAAAACGTAACCATCAACCCCTGCAACGGCGCCAAAAACTTGTTCACACCCCAAGTATAGGGTTGAGATGTAGTAATAATCTCGGTAAGACTAAGGTCGAATCCACATGGACTGAACCTTGTACGTAATCCAAAAATAACCAGAACTAGAACTAGAACTAGAATAAGATGAATTCTAATAAGGAGAATTTAGGAAGATAATGGTGAAATATTACTTTAAAACTTGTAGAATTCAAAGGCGGGAAGCTAGGGATTCAGAGGATTCACTTGTAGAGATTAGGGAGATCTACGCTTGATTCATGAACTCAACTGGACTTTGAGTCCCATCTTCATCCAGTTGGAAGATACATCATTAAAGCTCAATCTGAACTTCCTTCTATCTAGTTTTTAAAGAGATGAAAGGTATGAGAATTAGAGTTAATTCCATCACAAAACCATGCCCATGAGACAAAGTAAACAATAGAATTAAACTAATCCTCAACCAATCAGGAAGATGTATGAATGTTAGGAGGGATTCCATCATCCGACCAAGTACAAGGGGCAATGGTGAACAATAGAGCTTCCTAACTTCACCATTAAAATAATGGAACAGGAATACAAAAAGCCATCGCAGATCTATTGTAATTTCAGTCACAACAAACCATTAAAAACTGAAAGCATTCCTATTAATCAAACTATAATCAAAATCAGCTCATAAAACATGAATCCAAGCCGTAAAATCACCCCATCACACTACAAGCTTCACCTCTTAGCCTTAGCTAAGAGGTTTAGCCCAACATGATTGGACTAGCTCTCACAAAAATCATAAGAAAAGGAAACAGTAAAATAAAAATAAAATAAAAGAAAGTAATCACAACTTCTCTCTTAAAACTCTCTCTCTCTCTCTCTCTCTCTCTCTCTCTCTCTCTCTCTCAGACGTCTCAGCCGTCGGTTCTCTATTTCTTTCTTCTCCTTGCTCTTTTATAAGAGCACCAGGTCGGTCAGTGGAGTGCAAACGTGCAGAAATTGCTAGAGTTGTGAGGTTTTTTGTAGCCACGTGCACAGGAAGGAAAGCTTATGCGGCACGATTAGAGCCTCCCAACTCCCCTCTTCCTTTGATTCTGTCTAAAAGAACAACGTCTCTTGGAGCGTTTTGGACACGCCTACACAATGGATCATCTAGATCGGCCGTCTGATCATCACTATGGGTGTACGGTAACCCCAAAATCAGTCGATTTCGGACGCTGAAATAGGGCTTGCGTAAACAGCTTATGTTGTGACGTTGGTGGGGCCCATGATCAGTGTCGGCTGACAAATCCACACCGTCTATGCGATTTCCTTGAAAAATCGGTCAAGAATAGTCGGTTTTAGATTGATTTCGGTGTGGCCCATAGAATTCTCACCCGATCGTTTGTCCCACATTTGAATGGCTAGGATTCCATCCTCATTATCTTTAGAGATTATGTCACCTAGGTCTTGCTCAGATGGACCTTGAGATTTTAATGGACGGTCCAGATTAGTTGTTTAGGTCATGATTTTGGCCCACAAGATCCAACTGCAAGCTTTGTTTGAGCGTTCACAATGCGAGAGTTCGAATTCGAATGGGTTTATGCGGGTCAGCGCCTGCTGACCGTCTGACTCGATTCAATGCACCGGGAGATTAAGTGCACTGGATAAGCACTCACCCCAAGGTGGGTCCCATTGTGAATCGTGAGAAATCTGCTCCATTCATTTGTTTTATCATCCCAATTAACAGGTGGATACCGAATTTGAAGCATATCCAGATATCAGGTGGGCCCCAAATGAGTGATTTATGGGATAATCTGTTCATTGGGCTACTTCCACAGGGATCCAATGGCTGAAATTTGACGTGTACGGTTTATTTATGGTCCTCAGGCTATACATGAAGTTTTGAACCAAACGGATGGTAGGAACCCTGTGATCTTGCATTCCGGATGCTTTTGAGGCCCGTGTAACGTGAATCGCCTGATTTCCTTAGTTTTCTGATGTGTACTTTCTTCGATCTCAGTCCCCTAGGGTCCATCCCTTGCTTTAGTGATTTTATAAGTGTTAAATCCATGCTTCTAGTGCCCTTTTGCAGTCCACGCTCGTAAATACACCTTACATCACTAACACGATTAAAATAGGGTGTTAAATGGTATCATGCTCGTAAACTCAGGTAATAAATGGGGTTTAATATGCAACATTTGACCCTCAACAAACATCATATTTCTATGGGACAATCCTCCCAATTTCTGACACCGCTCATATGCTTTGCAAAACTCATGAATATCTTTGAACATAGTGGGACAGTAAAAGCCACACTGAAGAATTTTGGCCATGATCTTTTAAACAGAAAAGTGACCACCATAGGCCTGAGAGTGACAAAAGGAGATGACACTCTAATGTTCATAGTTTGACACACATTTCCTTAGAATTTGGTCTAGGCAATATTTAAACAAATATGGATCATCCCAAAAAAACTTGTATACCTTGGCGAAGAATTTTTTCTTATCTTGTTAAGTCTAATATGTTGGCGTGAATCCTGTAGAAAGATAATTTGCAATGTCAGCAAACCAAGGTAGTTGGGAGAGTTTAAACTATTGTTCGTCACAGAACATATTGTTTATCAGTGTTGGCTCAGGGGAATTAGGGAGGTCAAGTCGAGAAAGGTAGTGAGTCACTACATTTTCTACTATTTTTTGTCTCGTATTTCAATATCAATTTCTTAGAGTAAGAGGATCCATCTTATCAGGCAGGGCTTGGAATCCATCTTAGAAAGAAAATAATTTAGTGTTGCATGGTCTGTGTAGATGATGATCTTAGATCCAATCAGGTAGGACCTAAATTTATCCAAAGTGAACACTACGGCTAAGAGTTCCTTCTCCGTAGTAGAGTAGTTCATTTGGGAGAATTTAGAGTTCTACTTGTATAGTGAATAACGTAAGGTTTCTTTTCTTCTCTCTAGCCTAACACTGCCTCAATAACATAGTCAGATGCATCACACATAATTTAAAAAGGGATGCTACAATCGTTTGGCTGCATGATAGGTGCGGTAGTTAACATGCCCTTGAGCTTAGTGAAAGCTTTTAAGTCCAATCATATGGTACATCCTTTCGAAGTAGATTGCATAAAGGACGAGAGAGATGACTAAAGTCCTTTATGAATCGTCTATAAAATCCGCCGTGTCCTAGGAATGATCGCACGTCACGTACGCTCTTAGGTGGAGGTAGGTTAGAGATCAATTTTTGCCTTATCTACCGCAACTCCCTTGGACGAAATTATGTGTCCAAGCACAATTCCCTTCGAAACCATGAAATGACATTTCTCCCAATTCAGAACCAAATTCTTTTTCTTGCATCACTTCAGCACATATTTAAGATTTTCCAAACACTCGCCAAAGGATGGACCAAAGAAAGAGAAGTTGTCTATGAAGACCTCTAAATATTACCCCACTATGTCAGAAAAAATACTCAACATGCATCGCTGAAAAGTAACAGGGGCATTACATAGTCCAAATGGCATCCTTTGGTAAGCAAAGGTGCTAAAGGGACATGTGAATGTTGTCTTCTATTGATCTTCAAGGGCTATTTCTACTTGATTGTAGCCCGAATATCCGTCAAGGAAGCAATAGTAAGAGTGATCGGCTAGCCTTTCCAGAATTTGATCAATGAAGGGCAAAGGAAAGTGGTCATTCCTTGTGACGGTATTCAACTTCCTGTAGTTAATGCACATTTTTCAACTAGTAGTAACTCTAATTGGCATAAGTTCATTGTTGGCATTGGCTACGATGGTGATTCTAGACTTCTTAGGAAGTACTTGAGTTGGACTCACCCATTGACTGTCGGAAAGAGGGTATATATATATATAATATATATATATATATATCATCTCAAAATGATATATAGCTTGATTCGGGAGGGACCGCCGAAAGGCCCCTCCTATTGTAAAAGGAAACACAACAGAAAGAGCAGGAAGACTGAGGTGGGTTAGGCTGGACAATTGTTAACCAGCCTAGTTTATATCTAGGGTATATGATGGCCACATCCAACAACTTAATTATCTCAGCCTTAACCACTTATTTCATATTTGGATTAAGTCAACGTTGTAGTTGTTGGTCCTTAAGATGGATGTGGTGAGGATAAATCAAAGGGTCAATTCCCTTGAGATTCGCAAACGACCATCCAAGAGTTCCTTTATGCTTAATGAGAGTGAAAATGGGCACACTCTCTTGTTCTTTCTCAAGATGGGAAGAGATCACCACCGGGTATGTCTCACATAACCTAAATAGACAAATTTAAGATCGGTGGGCAAAGGTTTTAGGTCAAGCTTTAGTGCTTTGAGGTTAGATGGTAGAGGCACTACATTGGTTTGGGGCAATTTTTTAAATTATGGCCTCCACTGGTTAGCTTCAAGTACCGGCATGGCATTGAGCAAGGCATCCATCAAGAGAGGGGAACGACCTGACAGATGGCCTAGCACAAGAGGGCAGCAAGCTCCAAGAAAATTAACTCTACAACGCTATGTGGGACCTCCCTCATGTAATTCGGGGGATGGTGGTTTTAGACAAAGTCGGGCTAGGTGCCATTAGGGAGGTGGATCATATATAGTTTCCTTATGATAGGTTGCACCAAGTTTTTTTTTATATGCTCCATGGGCAACCTAAAGTACAGTCCTTGTATGTTCTTTTTGTTGATATGAATCACAGGCTAGATTTTAGCCTGTCCTTTTTGGAAAAAAAAAAAGAAGAAAAGAAGAAAAAAGCAAGGCATCCATATCCCTAATCACGCCATCATTTAAATAAGGAGAGTGGTCCAAGCAGGTCTCTAGAGTGTCAGAGTATAAAGTCAAGAGTGCTCTATCTTTCACGAAAGAGTCGATCATGTTAATGTCGTGGGTATCGTCATCATCCTTTGGCCATATGTTCATGTTGAAAAAGATGTTGAGCTCCAATGTCATAATTTCAAAAGATAAATTCATATTTCCATTCTTACAATTAATGATAGCATTCGATGTACCAAGGAATGAGCGACCAAGAATGACGGGTATTTGAGTGCTCACATCTATGATGGGTTGAGTATCTAGGACAATAAAATCTACTGGATAGTAAAAGTGATCAACTTGGACCAACACATCCTCAATCATCCCTCTCGATACACGAACGAGCGATCGGCAAGTTGTAATGTGATCCGGGTGAGTTTTAATTCACCTAGACCCAATTGTTTTTAAATCGAGTAAGGGATCAGATTTACGCTCGCCCCCAAGTCAAGAAGTGCATGCTCAATCCAGTGGTTCCCAATTACACAAGTGATGGTTAGGCTACTGGGATCATTATTTTTTTGTGTCACATCTTGCTTGAAGATGACACTCACTTTTTCTGTCAAAAAGATTTTTTTTTGTATGCTTTGCCATCTTTTGGTCATACATAAATCTTTCAGAAATTTGGCATATGAAGGGATTTTTTTAACTGCATCCAATAGAGGGATGTTGACCTTCACTTGCTTAGTACCTCTAAAATATCCTAAGAGTTAGAGAGAGGTTTTGGTGCAATCAACCATTGAGGGAATGACACAATCAGCTTACTTTGAGGTTCCGGTTCTAACCCATGTGGAGCAATGCTAAGTCTATCATTCTCATATATTTCTGGGTCCTTAGGCTTTTCGGCCCTCACTGGAATAGATTTGTCAATTGTCTTCCTACTCCTAAGAGTGTTGATAGACTTAGCCTGCTCTATCTGTTTTGAAGAGCTTGGGTCACTGATTTCATATTGTTGTTTTGGGTTGGGGAGAGGTTGAGCCAAAAGGATTCCTTTCTCCCCAATCAAATTATTTGTTTCAAGCCCTTGTATGGCTTTTGTAAGGCCTTGAAAGCCTCGCAACATACGCTGATTAAAAAGCTCTTGGTTTTGTATATGTTTGAAGACCGGATCCTCTTGAGGTTTTGTTTGATTCAAAAATTGGTTAAGGATCCTTTGAGGAGTAGCTGTTTATCCGTTCCTCCAATTGAAGTTTGGATGGTTCCTCCAGCTTGAGTTATATGTATTTGAGGTGGGTCCACTGAAAAGTTTTTAGTAGTTGTTTACGGCATTTGATTGCTCATTCAATATCTCTTGAAAAGTAGGAATTGTTGGGCAATTCTCAATTGTATGTATGTTACAAGTACAAATACCACAAAAAACTTTCACAGTCTTTTCCGGTTCTACCTTCTTAAGTTCCATGGCCTCAACTTTTCTTGTGAGTTTAGCCACTCTTGCATTTATATCATCTTCCACTTTTAGAACAAAAATTCCTCCCCTTTCATTTGATTGAGTCGACTTAGAAGTGGTAATTCTTGAAGAAGTATCCCATGATTGTGCATTTTCAGCAACTCTATCAAAATAATCTCATGCATCATCAACTTCCTTATTCATGAATTCCCCATTACATATCATCTCCACAAATTAGCGCATGGGTGAGATTAATCCATCATAGAAAAAGCTTGTTATATGCCATGTTTCGTAGCCATGTTGTCGACATGAATTTATGTGATCCTTAAATCGATCCCAACATTGGAAGAAGGTCTCATCCTCTTTTTGTGCAAAATTCATTATTGTTTTCCTTAAGGTATTCGTTTTATGATATGAGAAGAACTTTTTAAGGAACTCCTTGTCATCTCAGACCATGTGCCAATGGACCTTGGTCTTAAGGAATGTAACCATGACTTAGCCTTTTCTTTCAAGGAGAAAGGAAACAATTTCAGCCTAACTATGTCCTCGGACACGTCTGGGAAGTGTAATGTAGAAATTATTTCATCAAACTCTTTCATATTCAAGTATGGACTTTCAGATTCTAATCCATGAAACTTAGGGAGGAGTTGAATTACCCTTGGTTTAATATCAACAGTTCCTGCATTAAATGGAAATATCATGTAGGAAGGTCTGCTCACCCTCACCGGTTGTAAATAATTTCGTAGAGTATGAGGCGGGGGTGCATTATGCACCTCGTTTTCATCTTAAACTTCCTCAATGGGTGGTTGATGTTGATTTGTAGTCATTACTTCTACTAACTCAGAGGATCTTAGGTGGTGTCTAATCTAGTGATGAATAGGCAACCCTTCGACTAATCCTCCTTCACTCAAGAGACAAAAGGTATTGTTACGAACTCACTTGGGCATGAAATACTCTCAGCCCTCAAGTAACTAAATAATTAAACCTAAAAGGAAAACTATAAAAACTAAAACAAATAAAAGATCTAAAAAGATAAGAGAGAGAGTTGGAACAAAATTACCAAATAACAGTTGCTATGTTAGGATCCTACAAAACAGAAAACAATGTTAGTTTCTAAAAAAAAAAAAAAAATCAAAACCTAATAACAAAGAAAAAAGTTAACCCTAATATCAACCTAATTCTAATACCAATTAATTTCAGAAAAACGTAGCCGTAATCCCTAGCAAAGGCACCAAAATCTTGTTCACAACCCAAATGTAAGGTCACAATGAGTAGTAACTTGGTAAGACCGATGTCGAATCCATAGGGACTAAACTTGTACGTATTCTGAAAATAACTAGAACTAGAACTAGAAAAAGATCTAAATTAAAATATGAATAATTGGAAGCAATTGTGAATAATGTTGATTAACTCGGTAAGACTGAGTCGAATCCACAGGGACTAAACACTAATCTCTCCAATCAGATACTGCAGATCTCCTTCATAGAATATTTTGAACATTTTCACTGTCTGATTCTGCCAGAACAGATCTGCTACGTTCAGTTGTTCCTAAGTGGACCCATCATGATTGCTGCATGCCGGATCCAGACAGGCTTGTGTTATCCTAGAAGCAATTCGCTTGTAACCCATCATGAATTGATAAGGGGGCAAATCACGCTTTAAGGACAACGTATCATTTTACGTGATTCAGCCTAGTGAAACGAATCAGCCTAGTGAAACGAAATTGATATTTACTTTATTTTTTATTTTATTTTCAATATATCCAACACATTTTTCTAACACAGGTTCTAGCCCATCTTACAATGGAGAGCATGTATGACATCTGCTATCCTCTGATCCCTCCTTCCAAAATAGGATAGCAGATTCTAGACAAGTTGACCCAATGCCTTTTGCTAAGTGCCTCCGTGCTTTCCCGAAAGAAATTAGCAAAGGCCTTTTCTATCAGGTCACAATCCTTCTTAGTAATATTGAGGGCTGACGGCAGGTGTATAGGGAGGCTGGCAAGCATGTGTCTGATAAGGACTAGCTTGGAAGCCTGATTGAGGATCTTTATCTTCTAGTCTGCTACTCTATTTTCAATTTTCTGAATAAGGGAAAGCAAGTGAGATGTGAGGATTCTGCCCTTGATGAACCGGATTCCCAGATAGATTAACGAAAATGAAGCTTGTTAGAAAACTGTAACTTGGCTACACCTAACCAGAGGGGTTCAATACCCCTCAAAAGTTACACAAAAGCCACCGATGATGCTTCTATATATCAAGGCCTAGATAGAAAATAAAGTTCATGTAAGTTCGACAAGCATGATGAATAGTTGCCATTGTTCTTTGACCAAGCATGTTCACATTGATTAGTACACACAAATGGTCATTTGTTGGGAACTTGAATATATATTTGTCCCACCCATATATATGGTTCTGAATATCGGTATCAGTAGACACATCGGCCCAACCAAAATATGATACAATACGAGGTTGCGCATTGGGCCATATCAGCCCATATTGGTCAAAAAAATTTAAAAGCAAAATAATATGAAAATTTATTAGAAAAATAGGAAAGAAGAAGATATTTAAGAATCTACTTTTATTTTAATGTTTTGAACATGTATTCAGTGGTGCATCAGAAGGAAGAAGGGGGTGTCGGAATTAGAAGGATGAAGGAAACAATGGCGGCGTTGCGCCACAAGTTGGCCTGGGTTATCCAGTTTGGTGTAGGTAAGACATTATGGGGCTCCTTTATGACAGCCAAATATAAGTAGGACCTCGCATCGCCTATCCCTACCCCCCACCCAGTTTTGCATCCCCGCCTTGGAAAAGAATCCGGGACCTTTTCCCAATGGCCAAAGATCTCGTTGAGTGGAATCTTGGCGTGGGAGATGTAGTTTCTGGAGCTCCAACTGGTCAGGGCTGGGCCCTCTCCTTAGGTTGGCGTTGGCTCCTCTTCCTTAAGCTATTCTCTCCTTGAAGACCTGTCAGGTGTTGGGCAAGGCAGGCCCGCTTCAGCCGTCAGCTGCATTCAACTTCCTGTCGCAGGATGTGATTGACCATATATTCCAGATGGGTTTCTGCATTGTGGAAGGCCCAGATACCTCGGTGTGGCCATTCTCCCATTCGGGGAAATTCACTGTCTCCTCGGCGTGGAGGAACTATCATGCTACTCGTCCCTAGCAAGAGTGGGCGAAAAGAGTCTGGCACAAGGTCCTTCCCCCTAAAATCTCTCTGTTTTCTTAGCGGATATTTATGGGCGCTGTTGCGGTAGATGAAGCAGTTCAGTCTAGAGGCATTATGCTGGCGTCGAAATGTGTGTTGTGTAGATGATCAATAGCAAAGACATGGAACGAAAAGTATCAATCACCTGTTCGTCCTCAGCAGGTTGGCGAGGGCGCTGTGGTGGTTCTTTGGGAACAGGTTCGCCATCCACCTGGTAGAAACGCAGTCGCTGAGGGGAAGATTGGTGTAGTGGTGGGGATGTGGCGGTGATCAAATCAGCGGACCTGGTGCAACACAGGGTGCTACCGGCAGTGATACTGTGGGTGATTTGGAAGTGCAGAAATGAGGCCCGGTTAGGGGGGAGGCATCAGTCTAGCAATGCAGCTAGAACAGAAGCTTTTTGGTGGATTTCGTTGTTAGGCTGCAAAGTTCCGGGAGATTCATTAAGCTCGGCCCCTGCTGCAGCGCTTGAAATTGCGTTACTGACCGCTTTACTTGAAGTAGGAATATGCCAATATTCCTAGAGGGGGGTGAATATGATTTTTTAAATATTTTATGGTTATTTAAAATCCTTGTTGAGGTATAAAAATAAGAAACGAATTAAGGCAAAGAAAGATCAAAACATTAAAGAAAAGAGATGAAGGAAAGGAATGAGGGAAAGGTTCAAAGAGCACTTTGCGCGGGTCCCCGCAAAGTATATCGATTGCGCAGGTCCGCGTAAAGTATATCGATTGCGCGGGTCCCCGTAAAGTGTATAACGAATGCTCAACAAGAATTCCAAGTAATTTTGTCCCACATCGCTAAGATTAAGGTTTTGCACGTGTGAATGCCTATAAATACACCCTTCCCTCCATTTAAGGGGGTTCGAAGATTTTGGAGCAAAAGAAGAGCGAAGAAGAAGATCGAAGGTAGGAGCAAAGGGCTCCTTCAGGTTGCGCGGGACTGCGCAAACGATATGCTTTGCGTGGGACCATGCAAACAATGTGCTTTGCGCGGGACCGCGCAAACAGATTGCTTTGCAGTCTGTAACAGCAAAGGACTGTCATGCTATCAAAATGCTTGAAGCCTCCAAGTATTCAAGTTCTTCTTGTCCAAGAAAAAGGGAGAATCATCGACAATAGCACTGGAATGCTGCCGGAATATCTATCTCCTTGAAGATTATTGAATATTATTGATCGACTCGTCAATTCCTCCTAAGTCTTAGGGGATGACTGAGATCATTGTTGTTATGCTGCCAAAATTTATATTTGACTATGATAGTTGAGCTTATAATAATTTCTTTGTACTAAGTAATCTATCTTAGAATCAAGGGATATTAAAGGATGTAAATGAACTCAGAATCAATAAAGTATGATGATAGTCTTTATACTTTTCTCTGTTATGTCTGAATAAGATGAAATTCCCCAAATCAAATACATTTGTTTTCTTGTCGAAACAAAATGGCGACTCTGCTAGGGAAATTTTCCGTCTTATTTAGCATTAACATTGGGAAAGCGTTAAAGCTTTTATCACTTTTTGGCGTCTCTCAGATGCTAAAATGGCGACTCTCAGTGGGAACATCCTCCCCTTCATCCCTAAGATAGATTACTTAACCCTTCACATACTAATTTCTTGTGCGTTTCATTATCAAAGGTACCTGAATTCAACCACAAAATACAGCTGATGACTACTCTTACAAGAAAAGTGAACTTCCGCTTCACCTCTATTGGATTCATAGTAGAGTATATGCCAAGCCAAGCCCCAGAACGTATGGATCCATGTCCTGTAAGTGGGCGTACAATGACTCAAGTAACAGCTGGAGTTGTATTCGTTTCACCTCAACCGCAAGAAAGTGAGGGAGATTTGACTGTTGTCCTGTCTCGTAAAGCAAAGCAAGGAATCTGAAAAGTCATAGAGCAAACTCATCTCTGCTGAGATCCAGAGGACTGATTACACGTAGCACAACCAGAAAGAACCCCGAACTTGCTCCTCCTGCTATATATCCCGAGCGAACAGCTCCGCAGTTCGCGTCGTGTGATTTTCCGGTTCTGGCTGCCCCGAAGACCAAATGGACAGGAGATAAGAAAGGTAAAGCACTGATGATAAGCTCACCGATGCCTATGTCACCTCCGGCAAGTTCACCAATAACTGTGTCGCCCCGATCGATCAGCAGTACAGGAAGCACACAGAAGTCGAATGAGACTCTAATATCTCCCCTCTTTGAAAGCCCCATCACATCAACATACTCTCGCCTAACTCCAATGACAACAACAAGCAGTAAAGAAGTCACTGTGCATATGGCCGAAATGAGTCAAGGAAACAGGCCAACTACTGAAGATCGTGTTAACCAGATGGCAGAAGCACAAAGAGCGCTAATGGATGAGTGCCGAAACCTCAGAGAAGCCTTGACAACGCTGGCGCATAACGTAGCCCAAATAGCGGCTCCACCGATGATGGGAACAACGAATGAACAGGAAAGTCAGCCTGAAGGTTCTCGTCCGCAACGAGTAGGATTGCGGGGGTCCGTTTTAGTAGTAAGGACTATAACACAAGATGATATAAGACAGGTCGTTGAAGAAACCGTGAGAATAGAAAGAGAGCGAGAATATACTAGCCGCTTTAGATACCAACACCCTATCCGAGGGAGGTAGAGGATGTTCCATTTCCGGCCAACTTCAAGCATCCAAATTTCCAGAAATTCAATGGGGAGGGATCTCCAGAAGAACATTTAATGCACTTCATTACCAATATGGGAAATTTCTCTATAGTACCACAGTTACCTGAGGTTGTTTGGGTCATCGCTAACACATAAAACATTTAGGTGGTATTCCAGCTTGACTCCTGGATCAGTGCAAACTTGGGAGCAAATGCAGGATGCTTTTATGTCAAATTTCTTCTCGTCAGAATGTGATGTCAGCATTACAGAATTAGCCCCCATACGGCAGCGAGAAGGGGAACCGGTGAAAAAGTTCATAGACAGATGGAAAACATTGGGGGCATCGTGTAGACAACTGCCGGAAGAAAAGGAATAGGTAAAAATGTGCTTGAATTATATAGAAACCGAAATCGCGTTCGGACTCACCAGTGCCGACATCAGGACGTTCCGTGACTTGGCAACCTAAGCGCATGCATTAGAATTAATGACCCGCAAGATGCCAGCATTTCACCAAGAGGTAGTTAGGAGGATACCTAGCAGAACTACTGTGAATACTGTTGATCGTGAAAAGAAAAATCAAGATACAGGGGGTTCAAGGGATAAGAGATTAGAACGACAGGAAGGATGGAACCAGTCAAAAAATAGATACAACGGAAAAAGGCTCAGGATGCTTGATTCTCATGAAGGGTTCGATTTTGATAAAGAAGATGTTGTTCCTATAATGAAGCAATTACTAAAGGCCGGCACCCTAGAGTTACCAGAACCCAAGCGTCCGGAAGATATAACAAGACCAGAGAAAGAGATTTCTGCCGTTATCATCGTTTAGTAGGACACCCGATAGTAAATTGCTATACGTTGAAATGTATCATACAACGAATGATAAATAAAGGTGAGATAATAACCGCTGAAGACAAAGGAAAGAGTACGAGGGCGATAGTAAACATGTTTATAGTTCAGAAAAAAGTCAGAGAAGTAAAAGGGAAAAAGGGTCAAATGTCGACAAAGAACGCGGCAATGATTACGTTACGATCAGGAAAGAGGGTAATGAGCCCAATAAAAAAGAAAGCAGGAATCGTAAGGAAAGAAGTTATTGAAAAACAAAACAGTGATGATAGAAATGAAAACAGGAGCGAAACAACAAAAGTGGTTTATGATGTAGTTAGCCATTTGAAAAGCATACCGGCACGTTTAAGCATTTATGACGCACTCAAGTTATCAGAAGAGTTTTGGCAAAGTTTGATCTAAGCATTGTCCTATCACAACGTTAGAGAAATTCTACTGACAGAAATGAAACAAGGAAGACAAAATGAATAGGCAGATTGTCTACCAGTCATCTCATTTTTCGATGATGATTTGATTGGTGAGACAGAACATAACAGGCCACTGATGATAGAGGGTCATATCTGTGGGAAGCGAGTAAAGCGGATTATGATAGACAATGGGTTTGTAGTAAACCTTTTACCACTCTCGATGGTGAGCAAATTGGGTTATCGCCATTCTGATCTGCGCCCTAGTAGAATGATGATACAGGGCTTTAATCAAGATGGACAACGTGCGCTTGGGAAGATTACAGTGACGTTAGAGGTAGGAGAATTAACTACTAATGTCGTATGTCATGTCATAAACGCCGTAACAACATACAATCTTCTCCTGGGAAGGCCGTGGATTCATCAGTACAACATCATACCCTCCATTTTGCACCAATGCTTTAAATACTGTAAAGACGGAATACAGTGTAAGGTGATGGCCGACGCGAAACTGTATACAGAAGCTGAGTCTTTCTTCGCTGACGCCAGTTATTATAAAGGGTTCTCTGAAGAGATGGGAAATAATGATAAAAACGAAGTCATAAAAGACATTCGAGTAAATAATGTTAAAAAAGAAAGGGCAGAATCCTCTAGGACTGCGGGAGCAAGGAAGAAGTTCTATTATGTGCCTAGGCGTTTGAGACAACCGGCACAGCCGCCGTTAACTTTGTTATCAACGGAACAGTTGAAAATTTTGCAGTCTAATTATATGATGCCATTACCCAACGTTGAAAGGTGTAAGCCATTTTTAGCCACTCCAGGAAGGTTTCAAGTCAAAGCTAGTACCAAATACCTCGAGCCGATAGAATTTCATGTTGCAATAGAAGCAAAGACCGAAGTCACAAATAATGTATACCACGGAAGGTTGACATCACAAAATCTGGAAAAATACAGTTCAGTGAGCAAGAAGATAATGAGGAATATGGGTTTTGATTGTAATAAACCCACGGGGCTGAAACACGGGAAGGGAATTCAAATCCCTCTTGGGGTTGACTAGGAAAAGCGAAAGAAATTCCAAGGACTCAGAGCAGAGTCATCAATAAATATGGTTACGGCCACACAAATGCCAAAACAGGACCCTAAAACGGTCGAGTACCCTGAGATAGCCCCGGGACAAATAGAAGACGGGGGGCAACCAACAATAGACGGCCTGTGAGAAATAAACTTGGGAACAGACAAAGAGTTAAGGAATACGTTTATCAGCGTCAGTCTTTCCGAGCAGGAATCTGAGAAATATTGCCAACTTCTCAAAGAAAACAAAGATGTCTTCTCCTGGACGTATGAAGAAATGTCGGGTCTGGAACCCTCCATAGTAATGCATCGATTAAATATCTCTAAAGAAAAGAAGCCGATAAAGCAAGCACAAAGGCGATTTCACCCAGACCTAATGTCATTAATAGAAGAAGAGGTCAACAAACTGATAAAAGTTGGGTTCATCAGAGAAGTCAAGTATCCTAGGTGGATATCAAATATTGTTCATGTGAAAAAGAAAAACGGACAAGTCAGAGTGTGCATTGATTTCGGAGATTTGAACGAGGCTTGTCCAAAAGATGGCTTTCCTCTCCCGATAACGGAATTGTTAATCGATAGTACGACTCAGTATGATATCATGTCCTTCATGGACGGCTACGCAGGGTATAATTAGATTAGAATGACACCCGAAGATGAAGAAGCAACCACATTCAGAACACCACTTGAAATTTATTGTTACAAAGTTATACCATTTGGTCTTAAAAATGCCGGGGCAACATATCAAAGGGCGATGAAAAATATCTTTCAAGATATGATGCATAAACATGTTGAATGCTATGTAGATGACTTGGTGGTCAGGTCAGGAGATCATCAGGAACATCGGAAACATTTGATGTGCCGCCAAATGCGCGTTTAGGGTTTAGGTCAGGAGATTTGATATGCATAACAGGAGATTTGATATGCATATCAGGAGATTTGATATCAGGAGATTTGATATGCATATCAAGAGATTTGATATGCATATCAGGAGATTTGATATGCTGCCAAATGCGCGTTTAGGGTTTATATCAGGAGATTTGATATGCATATCAGGAGATTTGATATGCATATCAAAATATTTGATATGCATATCAGGAGATTTGATATGCATATTAGGAGATTTGATATCAGGAGATTTGATATGCATATCAGGAGATTTGATATCAGGAGTATATGCATATCAGGAGATTTGATATGCATAAACTTTTCAAAGGTTTAGGGTCTAGGAGATTTGATATCAGGAGATTTGATATGCATAAACTTTTCGAAGGTTTAGGGTTTAGGAGATTTGATATCCTGATATCAGGAGATATGATATCCTGATATCAGGAGATTTGATATCCTGATATCAGGAGATTTCATATCAGGAGATTTGATATGCATAAACTTTTCAAAGGTTTAGGGTTTAGGATTCAGAAAGAAGCAGTTAAAGATGAATCCAGCTAAATGCGCGTTTGGAGTATCTTTGGGCAAATTTCTTGGCTTCGTTGTACGACATAGGGGTATCGAGATTGATCCAGAGAAGGTTAAACCTATTCAAAATATGCCGCCACCAACAACGCTAAAGGAGTTGAAAAGTTTGCAGGGAAAACTGGCGTATATTTGCCGTTTCATTTCAAATCTCGCAGGAAGGTGTCAGCCATTCTCTCGTCTAATGAAGAAAGACACAGAATTTGTATGGGATCAAGCCTGTCAGAATGCATTTGATTCAATCAAGGAATTGTTAAAGCAGCCGCCAGTACTAAAAGCCCCAGTGAGAGGTAAGCCACTTATCTTGTATGTATCTGCAGCTGAGAATTCTTTGGGTGCTTTGTTGGCACAGGTAAATGAAGTCGGGAAAGTGACTGCTCTTTATTATCTGAGCCGAACATTGATGGGGGCAGAATGCAATTATTCTCTGATTGAGAAAGAGTGTTTAGCGCTGATATTTCAGTACAGAAGTTGAGACATTATTGTCTCTCCCATGACATAACTTTGATCTCGAGAGCAGATCCGATAAAGTTTTTGATGACCAGGCCGATGTTGTCGGGAAGATTAGCCAAATGGATGTTATTATTATCAGAATATACTATTTCATATAAGCCGGCGAAAGCAGCAAAAGGGCAGGCCGTGGTAGATTTCCTTGCAGCGCATCCTATGGCAGAAAGCAAAAGATCGACGATGACTTTCCGGACGAACAAGTTATGTTGACCGAATCCCAGAGTTTATAGCAAATGTATTTTGATGGTGCTGCTCGAACGTCAGGAGCGGGGGCAGGAGTGATATTTATTACTCCTCAAGGCGACCTATTGCCATACTCCTTCACATTAGGCGCCGCGTGCACGAATAATGAGGCCAAGTACATAGCACTCATTATTGGAATGAAAATAGCTCAACAAATGGGAATAAAAATGTTACATATCTTTGGAGATTCTAAATTGATTATAAATCAATTGACAACAGAATTCGAAGTGAGGAAGCAGGAACTCTTGCCCTATTACCGGAAAGCGCAACAGTTGCTCGAACAATTCTGCCACGTGGAAATTAAACACATACCACGGTCCGAAAATGCAAAAGCAGATGCTTTGGCCAGCCTGGCAGCAGCTTTATCTTGCACAAATTGAACCCCTATCCAAGTAACTATAGAGGAAAGAAGATTCCTGCCATCTTCAGAGGTCATTGGAGAAGTCATTGAAACGCTTCCTATATCATGTATGGAAGTAATGACAGATGATTGGTGGCAACCTTTTGTTGATTATCTCAAAAAATAACATCCTGCCAGAAGATAATGCACAAAGGCAGTAGATTAAGCAGCGATCGAGCAAATTTGTCATATGCAGTGAAGTATTGTATAGAAAGTCTTACAATGGAATGTTGCTACGATGCCTAGATAAATAAGAAGCAAGCCAAATATTACGGGAAGCACACTCGGGTGAATGTGGGGCACATCAAGCTGGCCGAAATTTATTCCATAGAGTACACCGAATGGGTTATTACTGGCCCACAATGTTCAAAGACGCGATAGATTATGCCAAGCGATGCCATGAATGTCAGATTCATGGGGATATTATACATGTTCCCCCGAAAGATTTACATCAGTCTGTCGCTTCCTGGCGTTTCTCGGCTTGGGGACTTGATGTAATTGGTCCTATAAATCCACCTTCGTCTAAAGGAAAGCAGTATATTCTGGCAGCGACAAATTATTTCTCTAAATGGACTGAAGCAGTCGCTTTACGCAATGTTAAAGAGAGGGATGTGGTCAATTTCATCCGGCATGCCATAATATACTGTCATGGTATTCCAAAGAAGATAGTCACTGATAATGACACTCCTTTCAAGAACAGAGGCATGGAAAAGTTGTGTCAGAAGTTCAGCATTCGACATTCGTTTTCAACGCCTTACTATCCTCCGGCCAATGGATTAGCAGAGGCGTTCAATAAAACGATCGTCAAAACACTAAAGAAAATGGTGACAGGTAATAGACGTGATTGGGATGAAAAGTTGCAGGAAGCATTATGGGCCTACAGAACTACTCATCGCACAGCAACAGGGATAACACCATATTCGTTAATCTATGGCATAGAGGCTATCATCCCAATCGAAGTACAAGTGACATCGCTCAGAGTGGCAGTACATCAGTTCATAACAGATGATGAAAATGCAAAAATAAGGCTGAAGGAGTTAGATTTTCTTGATGAGAAATGTCTAGCAGCACAACAGCGGTTGCAGTCATATCAGGCCAGAATATCGGCTGCTTTTGATAAGCAAGTTAAATACCGCTCTTTAAAAAAAGGGGATCTGATGCTAATGTTGAAAAGACCTATAGTGGTCACCCGCCGAACAGGGGACAAGTTCAAGCCTAAATGGGATGGGCCATATATAATAAAAGAAGTATACTCCAATGGAGCGTACAGAGTTGCAAATCAAGATGGGCAGGGTATCAGCATACCGGTCAACGCTCACTTCATCAAAAGATACTACTCCTAAAGAAGCCTCTGGTTTTGATCCAGAATATTATCAGCATAATGATTCTATATCAAAAGGGGGCAAGAAGGAATGAGATCATATCCATATGTTACCGAAAAAATCTATAAAGAAAAAATTCACAAGCGTATTGACTACATTAGCAAATATTCTGAAAAGAAAGTGAACATCGCCGTTCTCAAAAGAAAGTAATCATCACCATTCTCAAAAGAAAGTAATCATCGCCATTCTAAAGAGAAAGTGATCATCGTCATCACTAGATGAATTCAACAAAATCAATATCATCTTGAAGATATTATCAAAGTAAACGGATCCTCTTGAAGATATTATCAGAAGCAACGACGTATTAATCTAGTCAGAGACGTCTATCATTCTGGAGATAACGATGATCACAATTATTATTGCCTTACAAGGCATGATAAGGCAGTTTAGTCAAGCCAAATCCTAAAAGGGCCAAAATCCTTAAAAAGAGTTAATCCTAAAAAGAGCCAAATAAAAATCAAGCTCTAAAAAGGGCTAAAAGCTCTAAAAGGATCAAACTCTAAAAGTATCAAGCTCTAAAAGGATCAGGCCCTAAAAGGGCCGGCCAGCTATGCATAAGACCTAAAATCAAGATCATCATTCGGACAACAGTGAGGAGTCAGTGGCCCTAAAAATCCCGTGAAGACCATCGTGCGTACCCATGCGGGCGGCTGATGAAGTCAAGGACTAAGAGCCTGAAAGGCTAAAAGTCCGTGAAGACTAGTCATGCGTAACTCCCATGTCGTCTGTATAGCTTTCCGGCAGCGTCACAGGGAACGGAAGAAAGTGCCCTCCCGTGAATGGGCTCGACCTTGCAGATGAAGAAAACAGGGGCTGCAGTGTGAACTGTACATCGGCCAACCGTGCGTAAGACCCTCTAGACCTACGGTTTGATTTCAGTATTAACTCATGAGGAAGGGCTTAAACCTACTCATTGACGGACTGACAGCCCTAGGTTTGGTACCCCAAAGGTAGCCTTGCGAGCTCTGCGAACTCTAGAGAGTTACCGTGGCTAACCCTGTGCGTAAAACCAAGCGAGTTCACCGCCCCGGTAGCTTCAATGGGCCCCTCTAATGGGTCGCGGTTTGTGAACTCACAAGGCAGTGAGAAGTCTAGTGAACTCCTAAGAGTTACAGAGACCATCACGTGAGACCACGCTCCACTACTCAAGAGCTTAAACTGTGTATGCGCTCCACTACTCATGAGCTTAAACTAGGTGTGACTGACTAAATTGAAACTTAGTACCGCCAATTTAAATACTCAAATAGGGAATCCCACATTAATAAAACATAAACGGTTTAAATTTACAATTAATGTTATGATAAAATTGCTGCATAGATAAATATGATTGCGATAATATGCGATATGATGATTCTTCAGCAAAAAGACAATGTCTTAAGATGCTACCATAAATGCATATACTAGAAGTCAAAATAAATTACTTATTCAAAGCATATGAACGAAAATTATATGTTCAAAAACCGCATGTTTAAAGTTCCTCTACAACTCCTACTGCCTCCATATACCCACATAAATCTTCTTTTAATTGCGCTTGAGCTGCATCATGCCTGGATTTTTCTTCAAGAATGATCTTGGTTTGATCAGGAACGTCGGCTAACTTGCCTTCCAAAGATGCGATCACTTCTTTACTTTGGAGTAATGCAGATTTTTCTATATTAACAGATTGAATATTCACTCGCATCCTTCCTTCAACATCCTGAATGGCTAATTCTTTCTCATGGTTCCTCATCTCCAGTCGAGAAATTTCTTCTTTCAATACTGCAATGCGATCTTGGATAATCACTTTCTCATCAGTATGAGCCTTTAATTGATCTTGAAGAATCGAATATTCTTGCTCAAGCTTGGAGATAGAGGAAACCGTCAGAGAGGTTTGTTCTTGAGATGTAGCCAGTTGCTTCCCATATTCCAAAATCTCAGGGGCAATTATAACATTTTTTGCCAATGCCAAAGAGATTACTGAATAACGAAATCTGAAAAGAGAATCATGCAAAGAAGATATGTTGATTCTAGCCATCCTCGCAGAACTTTCCAAAATTTCAATAGCGATATCCAAATCTGACCATTACTCAGGATTCTTGAAGATATGGACTATCGCTGATATAAAATTCCTCATCAAAAGCATCTTATGCGCAGGGACTTTCGCAAAAGATAATAGTTCGGACACAATGGCCACAGAGTCGGAACTAGCCGCTCCACTGCAGGAAGGGGTTCTTATAGCTTAGAGAAAGGAAACGTTCAGATATACTGATAAAATTATAAGACATACAATTCTAAGCGAAATAATTGATATACATATACCTGTCACTGGAATACGGTTGGCAAGAGGGAAATGCCTTGAATCCAGAAAGGCCAACATCCACTATGTCGCCAAGAGAAGGAGCCCTAGCCTCTGTACTTGAGTCTCTGGTGGTTGGAGTCGGCAAGTTAGTGGTTTCTATCGGAAATATAATCTCATGAGCTACTACTTTCGATGCCGCCAACAGAACCAGAGCAACTCTTGGCGAAATTATTGTAGGAGGATTTAAAGGGAAAATCTCACTTATCTCGACATTAGCGACACGAGCGCCTAAAAAGGGAGACACGACAATTCTAAATAAATGATTGCTATTAAATATGCAGATGAAAATATGCATATGAAAGTTAAATTTCCTTTACCTGGTGAGTATCCGTATTCACTGTAATCTAAATATTCTTCTTCTTCTTCTTCTTCTCTTCTTCTTCTTCTACGGTTACAGGAGATTTGACAGGAGTTTTAGCGCTAGGAAGAGCTTCAGAGGTTGTGGGAGGAAGTTCTGTTTCAATGTCTTCTATAACTACTTCCTCCTCTCCGTCAATATCAACTTCTCCTTCCTCAAAGTTGTCATCCTTATCTTCGCTGCTTTTGCCGTCTTCATCATCCTCATACTGCGAAGAGGCGGTATTCTCTAATGATGAGGCCGAGCTTTCATCTTCCAAAGTTTCTTCGTCAACTTCTTCGATAACAATTTACTTTCCTTTGGAAGAAGCAGCCTGACTGCTCTCTGGTGCGGGTTCTCTAGTTGAAAGAGAGACAGACGTTTGTCTCGTTTCTTCTGGAGGAACGGATGGTGATGCTTGTAAACGCGCCCTCGATCTAGTCATCGGAGATGATGAGCTAGGGCAAGTAGGTTGTGAAGGAGGCACTAAAACATCATGAATTGGTTCTTCTTGAATTGTTGCAGTCTCTGTAGGAATAAGAGAAGATGCACCTTCAACATTATTCGTAGCTTGACCTGTAGAGTTGTGAGGAGCTTGCTCAAATTCCATTAAGACCCCGTGAGCGAACCAGCCATCCATAGTATTAATAGGCTTTATTTCACGAATGGGGTCTTCCAATGATATTTTGCTACAAATTTCCCCACGATGGGATGCATGACTCTTCTCTGGCACATAGTCAATCCCACTGTCTAGTTTTCTGCCCTTTGGCCTGGGCGGATGAAGAAAGATGGAAGAATCTATGGGTAAGCATTTGGTGACCAAATATGACTAGTGGTCCCACCACCGCATCCAGTTGTTTGAGGTGCGAACTACGCATTCGCAGCTAGGAATTATGAAGGAAAAATCAACGCGGCCGTTCAAAAGTTGCTTCCATATCATGGCCCAGTTAAGAGGACCCTTTCCATAACAACGCATCTTCCTGGTAACTAGTCCGCAATCTTTTGCCACGGTTTGATCATAACCAAATTGGCGAGCAAAGCGGCTTGGATAATAAGGCTCTCACCAGAATTCTATTCCTTCTCGAAGTGGTAAACTACATGAACGAATAGAAAGAAAGAAAGCCCTTTCTGCTGTAGTGAGTGTTCTTTGTTCTACCGTGTCTGCATCTTCAATGTAGCGATGGAGACGGAATTGGAAGAAGTCTATCCAGTCATAATCCTGAATCTTATTTGCAACCCAGTCATATGCCCTCTTGGCCATTGCCCTTTGTTGGAAGAACCAGAGTGGAAGATGTAAGGGATGAACGTATGCTTTCTCTGACGCTTCAAAGGTCCAAGGAAAGTAAACTCCTAGCCATCCTGTGATATAGTGCCAAGAAGTATATGCTGATGAAGTTCCAAGAGTAGGATCTTTCACGTGAATGGATATCTCTCCAAGGCCTCTGTAAATGGAGCATAGTATTGGAGGAGCAAGAGAATATTTATGGCCCTCGGCCAAAGCGCCAGCTATGACAAAGACTGTGGGACGAATAGCGTCTGCCCACTTAGAGCTAGGAAGTACAACGAGGCTTAGCCAGTAGGCCAAGAAAGCTGCAAGTTCCCCAAATGAACTATAATCTGCTCTCTCCTTCATGGCGTCTCGCAACTGCATTAGCTCCTTAGAGTGACAGTTGCGGAATCTATAAGGAGAAGGAAAATATAAGTATGGAAAAGTCCTTTTATATATATATATATATATATAAGTTAATTCTGAAGTTCAAATACCTAAGACCTCTGGAGAAATGTGCAAGTCATTGCAAAGGATGAGGCTTGAACAGTTCGATAGTGGTCTCAGAGATGGAAGGTTTACGATCAGGAGAAGACACGAAGGTTAACTCCCTGTTGGTTGGAATGAATTCATCATAGAACGTACCTGTTATTGGAAGGCCAGCTATGTGGTGTAGATCCCAAAGTGTTATACTCATCTCACCATAGGGCAAGTGGAAAGAGTTGGTAGTAGGTGACCAATATTCGGTGAAGCCTTTCAACATAATGGGTTCTTTATAGAAATGCTTGGATGTCACTTCTATAACATCGTAAAGGCTGATTTTGGCAAGCGTGCTCGTGTGCTTCAGTAAGATAGCTTCTGCCCAGTTGGAATAATAGCGTCAAGCGGTTAATAAATCTTTGGTGCGGAAATCTTCCTGTCCCCAGAGTTGTGCGCGATCTCGGAAATGCTATCTGATCGTTTCATAGAAATGTGAGGGGAAAAGGTCATGTGGGCTATGGAAAGGTACCAGGAAGATCATGGGATGGACTTCTCCAATCTTTTGCCGTGGTTTCTTCGTCTGTATTATCTCTTCAAGATGCGTGGCTCTCTCATTGCCCATGACTCAGTATACATTAATCTTTCGCCGTGCACATAATCCTTTGGCTCGCAGTCAAGCATAGACTGGTGGCGATAGACGTTGATGGGAATTATTGTCATGCCTTCTATATGAGGGTTATCAAACTTCATAACGCCCTCAACAACTCGCACCGAGTCCCATGAGTTCTGGAGCCTTTTCCTCTTGTGTTCTGAAATTTTTTTCTTCAAATTCTTTCACCTTATTTCGGTGAGTCTTTTTCGAATGAGAAGCGGGAGGAGTGTCTTCCCGAGGAGGTAGTCTTTGGCTATCAGTGCGGATGTGGGTGGTTGTTTTCAACCATTCGTCCCAGTCATATTCTCTACCATGTTTTGGAGGACGTTTGAGCTCTCCCAGTGTTATTGATCGGTGAATGAGAGGTGGTAGAGATTTAATACGGCCAGTAAAATCGAAGGTTGGAAGTACAGGTTATTTGAAGTAGGCAGGAGTGCTGGTGGTGGTTTTTGTTCGTTTGGCAAGTGGCTGATCGGAAGAAGGAGAAGGACGGTAAGAAGATGTATTGGGCAACTCAAGATGAGAAGGTTGGGCAGTAGGGGAATTTATGAGGCGAAAGGTTCGCTTAGTATGAGCCATGATGAAATAACAGAGTCAGGGGTTTGCAGGAAATCAATGGAGAGATATGAAGGAATGTTGAAAATGGCTAAGTGATTGAAGAAGTTCAAGTGATAAGAAGAAAACAACTAAGTGCGAGAGGCGAGGGCTTTACGCGGGTTCGCGCAAGTAAATGGTTGTGCGGGAGCATAAGGATGTCGGGAATATCTTGCGCAAACAACAAAGCTTTACGCGGCACCGCACAAACGATATCAATTGCGCGGAAGAGAAATGCAGGAATAAAAATTTCGCAAACACTCAAGAGATCTGATTAAATGATAAATCACTGGACTATTTATAGGATTCGCGCCCGAGTACAGTACGCGAGTTTTGGTTGCGTGGGTCCTTGCAAACCCTGAAGAAAGGATATTTTGATCCTTTTCTTTGGTTTTGTAGAAAACTAAGAAAGGATCAAGGGGGCATCTCTTGAGGTATAAAAATAAGAGAAGAATTAAGGCAAAGGAAGATCAAAACATTAAAGAAAAGAGATGAAAGAATGATGGAAAGGTTCAAAGAGCACTTTGCGCTGGTCCCCGCAAAGTATATCGATTGTGCGGGTCCGCGTAAAGTATATCGATTGCGCGGGTCCCCGCAAAGTGTATAACGAATGCTCAACAAGAATCCCAAGTAATTTTGTCCCACATTGCTAAGATTAAGGTTTCACATGTGTGAATGCCTATAAATACCCCCTCCCTTCCTTCATTTAAGGGGGTTCGAAGATTTCGGAGCGAAAGAAGAGCGAAGAAGAAGATCAAAGGTAGGAGCAAAGGGTTCCTTCAAGTTGTGCGGGACTGCACAAACGATATGCTTTGCACGGGACTGCGCAAACAGATTGGTCTGCAGTCTGTAACAACAAAGGGCTATCATGCTGTCAAAATGCTTGAAGTCTCCAAGTCTTCAAGTTCTTCTTGTCCAAGAAAAAGGGAGAATCATCGACAATAGCACCGGAATGCTGCTGGAATATCTATCTCCTTGAAGATTATTGAAGATTATTGATCGACTCGTCAATTCCTCCTAAGTCTTAGGGGATGACTGAGATCATTGCTGTTATGCTCCCAAAATTTATATTTGACTATGATAGTTGAGCTTATAATAATTTCTTTGTACCAAGTAATCTATCTTAGAATCAAGGGATATTAAAGGATGTACATGAACTCATAATCAATAAAGTGTGATGATAGTCTTTATACTTTTCTCTGTTATGTCCGAATAAGATGAAATCCCCCAAATCAAATACATTTGTTTTCTTGCCGAAACAATCCTATCAATCTTATCCTGAGTAAGTAAGCATGTAACAAGATTCCATTAAAGTGACTCTAATGGCTTCCAAGCCAAATAGAGGATCCAATCATAAAACTACTTTGAAAGATAAAAAAGATGCGAACTGGAGTTTATGATGGATGTAACTGTGTGTGAAATGTGATCTCAGATAATCAAATATGAAAGCATATAATCATATAAGGAATGAAAGACAATAACAATCATAAACATAGTCATTTTTATAGTGGTTCGACTACTTGTCTATTCACTCCCGACAAACGCACTCAACCCTTAAGTGTACCGGATTTCACTAAGGAAGTTTAACAACAGGTTCACCTCAAACTCGAGGTTTTAAATCAGGGTCGCCTCTAACCAGTATAACCTACACCTAGGTTGACACAATGTGTCCACATGACACAGTTTATGTTTCCACGAGCAAGGGTCAACACATATCACCCGATTTTCGGCACATTGGCCAAGGATCCACTCAAGGAACCTCATAAGTTTATGCTCCCATGAGCAAGGGTCAACACAACGCACCCAAATTTTAAACCACCCTGGTCAAGGACCTACTACAAGGACCTAATTATTTATGCTCTCCACAGATCAAGGGTCAACACAAAGCACCCACCACGTACACTCCCGCCGGAGGCCTCCTACGAGGGCTTGCAAGGGGTGAGAAACACCTTAGATCCAATCCTACAGAAGGAATGATCACAAGGGTCCTCTAGACTCTAATTACTTACAGATAAGTGGATGAGCCCCATTCAGCGCGTTGTCGAAGATCTCCTCCTTTGTTGATGAAGAATCTTCTGCTTCCTTGAACCGCAACTCAGAAGATGTACCAATACATGGCGATGGGTTGGGTCAAGGTTATGATGGAATCCTACTCTCTTAAATGTTTTCCTATAAGGGATATAGAGCGATTCCAATCATCTATTCATTCAAGGCATCCCAGCTTAATGATTTGCCATTAAGGTGGTAGCTGGAGGATCCTTGAATGCGGAAGTTCATTCCCCAATCCACTCTATTAAATGTCAATGATGAGGGTGGATTGGAGGATGAACTTCCATGAGAGAAAAGGCTTTGGGTATATGATCTAAGGTTAAACACTCAAAAGTACTCTCTTCTTTCTCTACCAGCAACTAAGGACAAGCTCTCTATAAGTAGGCAAAAGGTTCCAACGGATATAAAATGGTCACATTTATGACAGAGTTCGATATCATTGAGCAAGGTTGATTTCATCGAGCGTATACTCTCGATCACATCGACTGGCCGGTCGATGACACAAACTCAAATGTCAAACGCTTTTGAAACATTTTGCCAGTTGGTCGAGGGAATCGAAACCTGCGTCGATGTCATTGGATTTCGAACTCTGATTTCATCGACACGAGGATCGATTCCTCAACATTTAAAAATGAGAGAGACTTGCCTTTGAAATATTTTAGGTCTAAAGTATGATCGAGGCACACTCAATATCATCAAAATTTGAATGTCGATGATATCGATAGCCGTGTCGGTGCATCGATAAATCCAAAGGTTTTTTCAGTAAGATTGTTGGACAGTTTATGTCCATTCTCGATGCAATCAACCTAGCCTCGATATCATCGATATTTGAATATCGATTTTATCGAGTGACCCTCGATCCAAGAAGAACCAACGCGAAAATGTTGCTGGAAAACAGAGTATCCAATCCGATATCATTGAAAGGCTTCCGATATCATCGAAATTTGAATTCTAAGGATATCGAGGAGAACTTCGATATATCGAAGACTTCATGATTTGCCTTAGCAGAACTTTGGGCACAACATATATGATGTCGATTTTATCGAATCGACTTCGATAGACTCGAGATTCAAATTTTGATGATATCGATAGGACTATTGATACATCGATAATTCCGTCTAGAGATTTATGTGGTTGCTAGACATCTTATGTCCTCATTTTGATATTTTCGAGTGAGCTTCGAGGACATCGACAATAAGTTTCGATTTTATCGAACAGTCAATCGATAAATCGACAGAGGTAGAAAACTTAGAGATTTTTCTGAAGTTTGAAAAAGTTTTCTAACTCAAAAACCCTATGATATTATAATCAATTTTAAGGTTTAATTACCTGGTATTTTGGGATAAGGGATGTGAGGCTAAGATTTACCTGTTGCAAGTTCGGGCACAAATCCAGTTGAGGCAGACACTTGATCGATCTTCTTATGGAGCTTCTCTGTCTAGCTGACTCAACACTCACGCTAATTGACAAACCAGACACTTTCAATCTCCCCCTTTGTTAATTACGTGACAAAATACCAAAACACCCTAGAACTCTTCTAGACAACCACCCTAAATTGTGTGTACATGCATTTTACACAATTTTACAATATCTAGTGAATATATGTACACAATCAGTAGTTGTTCTCCCTAACAACAACCTCTCCCCCTTTCTTGTTGCAGCTGCTCCCCCTAACACCTGCACCACCATTCACAAGCAGATATACACACAATTGTTCCATCGGGGTGTTGATTTGTTCTCCCCCTTTTTGTCAGTCATTGGCAAAGGTAAACATAGTAGTGGATATTGATTGAAGTTGCAACATATGGAAGAATTAATAGGCAGGGAGCATATGCATATAATATATAAATGTAAAACAAACAACGCATTACAGAAACCATGTATTACAGAAACCATGTATGCATAACCGACTAAGTAGAGCAGTGAGATAAGTAGACAATATATAGATCAAAACATCACATGTATCTCACACCATTGGCTATAATCAGCTAAAACAGGGGATTTCAAAATATGGCAGTAACGTAGATATGATTTATAACCATCCATAAAGCTCATTATCCAAAAAGAATATATACTGCCCAAAAATTGTAGTAGTATAGAAATCATCCCAAACCAAATAAAGACAAAGCCCTTCCATGGGCACCCAAAAAAAAAAAAAAAAAAACAACCACAAGTTTCTGGCCCATTCATGGGCATATACAAATTCTAAAAGAAAACTTGTCAAACTATGTTGGTTAGTAGGCTATCACATACACTCATGAGAGCGTAAAGCATCCAAAAAGATACTAATGCCCATATGCAGAGATAAGAGTAGGGTGTATGTGATAGCATCTAGAGACCAGCACTATTGCGGAGGAGCAGAGGAAGATGGTGCCGTGTCGTCTCGACGGCAGGTGATCAAATCAACCAATTGTTGCACAGTCTGCTGCACTCCGTTTACCAGACGTTCCAATATAGTGAACCTAGTATCCACGTACTCCTTTAGCTGGGTAATGTCCCGCTGCATCGCACCAATTCTATCCTGATGGAGCTTGAATCGTTTAGCTTGCCCGACAGCAGATGATGATGGAGCTTGTGGAGGTGCAAGTGGGTCACCTTCTGCCATTCCGGCGCCTTCAGATGGAGCAACTCCTTCACCATGCTTTTCCTTTTCATGGATCCCCTCCTCAGCTAGGTCTTAGGGAAATTTGTGGAACTTTAAGTCTATCCTTCGAATGTTATTCTTGTTGAAGTGTTGAAGGGGAAGTTCCAGATCATTGGAAGTTGGAAAACCGATCGCATTACACACATTGTGAATAATCCAGGGATAGGGCAAGTGAGCATCCCGAGATGTATGAATGACATATACTAGCTGATGTACAATGAGAGTAGGGAGGCAGATTTTGATCCCTGTGACTATGGAGTATACTATCATGGTCATGAACCCAGTGAGATCGGAACAGTTGGTACTTCTAGGATAGATATTGGACGCGAAGATACCATACAAAATACGAAACCATGGTTCCATGAATTTGGATTTTAAAGCATTTCCTTGGTACCAGGGAATATCACGACCATGGCAAAGGAACCTCGTGACCACGGATCGAGTTTCAACATTCTCCAAATCCATCTCCGGAAGACCAACGGGTGATAGGGTAAGACCAAAAATTTGTGCAATAGATTCAGGGGTAATCTCCACATCGTCTCCATCAACAGAAACAGTGATGTAAGGCGGATCAGACACTGGAGAATGACAAGAAACAAAGAAGTTGTATGTCCTTTCATAGTGACATGGCCCACCGAAGTCAAGGACAGGCAACCAGTCAATTGCAACAAAAAGAGGTTCCAGATTATACGGTATTAGACAGTCCTTGTCTACCTTACTCTCATGGACAAGCTTCCTATGATGTATTTGGCTAGAGCTAGATTCACCCTAGGCGGAGGAGGTGTCAGTGCCTCTGATTGGGACCTGCCACGTGATGCTTGTCTAGTTCGTTGGCGCGTAGGATTCCCGCGCTCAGGAGCCCTTGCTCTTTCTCTTGGAGCAAGAACCTTTTTCCTGAAAGATCTAGACGATTCTCCAGGACCGGACACCTTCCCTTTGTCCTTTCCCATTTGCAAAATACTCACAGAGATGGGTATGGATATAAACAGACAGAACCCAAAAAAAATAGGAAATACCCAACAAGAGCAAGATGGAATCTTAATGATCAATGGGGAATGACAGGGTATTACCGGATTCGAAGGACGTTTGGGACTTTTCGACAAAGCTTTGAGTAGACCGGTTGAGAGAAACGGGAAGGGAAGAAGAAAAAAAATCTTGAGAAGTGAAATGCCTTTTTTCCCGCTCGATCGTCTTTTTATCTAGCGGCATACTGCGATATCATCAAACATTGTTTCGATGATATCAATGATCCTCATTCGATGATATCGAATCTATCTTCGATAGTATTCTCGATCATGAGACTCTACAGATTCCAAAGAGGCGTCGATGATATCGATCCTCAGTTGATTTAATCGAGAATCCACATGAGTTATCGACAGACATATTGAAGGTGAACATTTTTCATTTTTCCGCAAATCGACAAACTTTCATGTATAGTATAGTATATCTTTGAATCAACAACATACATAGCAAAATTTTGTACAAGCATTGTTCAAACCAAAATTATAAACATTAGAATGTTTATCTACAAAAAAAATTTAGGTGAGGGACCTTAGATGTATCATTAAGAGTTCAGCAAAATTGCATCTTTTCAGCAACTATCCAAATCTAGATGCAAGACCTGGACTTGTTTTTCCATGCTCAATGTTTCTGAGCATATGGATCGGTCCTTCCTTTTCCTTTAATGACATAACATTGGTTATTTGGGCGAGAACCCTTTATCACTGTTTTTCCTGATAGGTCTAGGATTTCTCATTCGTCTTTGTTGAATGTAACCACATGCTCATTGTCACATATTTGAGAAATGATCAGAAGATTATACGTTAATCCTTTTATGTAAAAGGCATTCTCATTTTTGAGCGAATTTATTCATTTGATAATTCCCTGTTCAATTACCTTAGCAGTGCTCCCGTCTCCATAGGTGACTGTCCCATCATTAAGATCTGAATAGTTTGAAAGAAGGGATTTGTCACCCGTGACATGTCTTGAGCATCCACTATCCAGGTGCCACTTAGTATTATTGCCTGTTATGTGATTTGAGTGAGTAATAAGGCAATGTTTATTTTCTTTTAGAACCCATTTTGTGACAGGATTTTTAACTGTGGTAGATTTTATTTTCTTGTTTAATTCAGCCACTTGATTCAGTACTTCCTTTATTCTGTCATTCATTCTAGGTGGCGATGGATGTGTATTTCTCATATTCTTAGGTGGACCCTTGATGTCTTGTATTTTCCTAGTTGGTTTGAATTTTTGTCAAGAATTATGTTGTGTCCTCCTAGGTGATAAGCATTCAAACTTATAATGACTCGAATCACCACATAAATGACAAACTGGAGTAGTTCTAGTGTTACTCCCTGAAGTAGCAGATTTTTCAGCCATTGGTGCTGCATTTCCAGATTTTGTTTTTAAATTTATCATATCCTAAGGCGCTCTTGTCCTTTCTAGGTCTTCCCATACCTAAAAGTTTTTCTAACTTCTCACCATTCTGGGAAAACTTATAGCTTAGCTTAGCGATTTTTTTGGACTCTTCTAAATCAAGTAAGAGTGTGTGATTTTCATTTTGAAGGAGTATGTTTTTCTCTTTTAATAGCTTAACCTGTTTATTTAGTTTTTCAGACTCAGATTTAAGGGAGATGTTGATTCTTTTGAGTCTATCATTATCTGAATGATATTGTTGTAAATCATTGATTAGATGTATATTAATTTCCAAAGTTTTATCCAGATCTTTTTGCAGCAATTCCTTTTTGTTTTCAGATATACCAAGTATTCTAACAATGTTAATGATAGGGATGTAGAGTTAATTGTAAGCATCTTGTAGTTTATTCCGTTCTTCTTCTTCTTCTTTTTCAGTTTCCTCATTATCTGATTGAAATGATTCAGTGCGTTGTGGTTCTTCCTCGTTCTCAGTTTCAATGGGAATGATTGGGGCAGTGGAGACCATAATAATTTTCAAAGATTTCTGGTCTCCATCGCTCTCTGAGTCGCTAGATTATGAGTTTGACTCTTCCGTATCATCCCATGTGGCAGACATTGCCTTACCCTTAGTTTTTCTATTTGGGCATTCAGTAGACAGGTGTCCAAACTTCTGACAAGCATAGCATTGTGGTTCTTTGGTCTTTTTACAAAATTTACCTGTAGAATGTTTGTTGTCTACCTTTCTTCCTTTAAATGGACGACCACGATTTTTCTGAAAGAACTTCCTGAACCGCTGTGCCAACAAAGCCACTTCTTCATCTTCGTTTTCTCTTTCACTTTCAATGTCCTCATTTGTTGCATTCTTTGACATTTTGAGAACAATAGTTTTGGATTTAGGGGTTTGTTTGAAGTGTGGTTCAAATGTTTATAGGGAGCCTATTAGTTCTTCTACTTTCATTTCATCTATGTTTCTACATTCTTCAATGATTGTTACTTTAGGATTGAACCATTCTGGTAATGATCTTAGTATTTTCCTACAGATTTTTGGGACAAGAACTTTCTCACCTAATCCACCCATGGAGTTGCAAATGATATTCAGTTTTATGAAAAACTCCATGAAGGTCTCATGCTCTTCCATTTTGAGACTTTCAAACTATGATGTTAGGAGTTGTAGTTTGGATCTCTTCATAGTGCTTGTTCCCTCATAGGTTGTTTCTAACCAAATTCATGCTTCTTTGGCTGTCCCACACATAATGATTTGATTGAAAATGTCTTGGGATACAACACAGTAGATAACATTCATAGCTTTAGCCTCAGTAGTTTGGTTTTCCTTATCGAATGCTGTCCATTTTTCTTTGGATTTTGGTTTGGTGATAGTTGTGCCATTTTCGAGTACTATTTGTTCAGATGGTGACACATATCCTCTTTCAACTATATCCTAAACATCATGATCCAAAGATCTCAGAAAGTAGTGCATTCTAGCCTTCCAGTATGCATAGTTTGATCCATCAAATACTAGAGGTCTAAAGACCGATGAGTCCTCTCCTTTGGACATATTACCAACTTCAGTCAAGATCACTCTCTAGGCGGTGAAGCCCTTAAGAGAGACCCACTTTGATACCAATTGAAATTACAGTAATGACTGCTTTTGTTGAAGTAGGAATATGCCAATATGCCCTAGAGGGGAGTGAATAGGATTTTTTAAATATTTTATGGTTATTTAAAATCCTAATAATCTTATCCAGAGTAAGTAAGCATGTATCAGGATTCCTTTAAAGTGACTCTAATGGCTTTCAAGCCAAATAAAGGATCTAATCATAAAACTACTTTGAAAGATAAAAAAGATATGAACCAGAGTTTATGATGGATGTAATTGTGTGTGAAACGTGATCTCAGATAAACAAATATGAAAGCATATAATTACAAAAGGAATGAAAGACAATAACAATCATAAAAATAGTCATTTTTATAGTGGTTCGACTACTTGTCTACACCATTCCTGGCAAATGCACTCAACCCTTGAGTGTACCGGATTTCACTAAAGAGGTTTCACAATAGGTTCACCTCAAACCGGAGGTTTTAAATCAGGTTCACCTATAACCAGTACAACCTACACCTAGGTTGACACATCGTGTCCACATGACACAGTTTATGCTCCCACGAGCAAGGGTCCACACATATCACCCAATTTTAGGCACATTGGCCAAGGATCCACTCAAGGAACCTCATAAGTTTATGCTCCCATGAGCAAGGGTCAACACAACGCACCCAACTTTTAGACCACCCTGGTCAAGGACCTACTACAAGGACTTAATCATTTATGCTCTCCACAAAGCAAGGTCAACAGAAAACACCCACCACGTACACTCCCGCTGGAGGCCTCCTACGAGGGCTTGCAAGGGGTGAGAAACAACTTAGACCCAAGGGTCCTCTAGACTTTAATTACTTACAGATAAGTGGATGAGCCCCATTTAGCGCGTTGTCAAAGATCTCCTCCTTTGTTGATGAAGAATCTTCTGCTTCCTTGAACCGCAACTCAGAAGATATACCAATACATGGTGACAGGTTGGGTCAAGATTATGATGAATCCTACTCTCTTAAATGTTTTTCTATAAGGAATATAGAGCGATTCCAATTATCTATGCGTTCAAGGCATCCCAGCTTAATGATTTGCCATTAGGGTAGTAGCTGGAGGATCCTTGAATGCGGAAGTTCTTTCCCGAATCCACTCTATTGAATGTTAATGATGAGGGTGGATTGGAGGATGAACTTCCATGAGAGTGAAAAGGCTTTGGGTATATGATCTAAGGTTAAACACTCAAAAGCACTCTCTTCTTTCTCTTCCAGCAACTACTGACAAGCTCTCTATAAATAAGCAAAAGGTTCCAACAGATATAAAACAATCATATTTATGATAGAGCTTAATATCATCGAGCAGGATTGATATCATCGAGCATATACTCTCGATCGCATCAACTGGCCGCTCGATGACACAAACTCAAATGTCAAACGCATTTGAAACATTTTGCCAGCAGGTCGAGGGAATCGAAACCTGCGTCGATGTCATTGGATTTCGAACTCTAATTTCATCGACACGAGGATCGATTCGTCGACATTTAAAAATGAGAGAGACTTGCCTTCGAAATATTTCAGCTCTAAAGTATGATCGAGGAACACATGATATCATCAGAATTTGAATGTCGATGATTCGATAGCCGTGTCGATCAATGCATCGATAAATCCAAAGGTTTTTCCAGTAAGCTTGTTGGACAGTTTATGTCCATTCTCGATGCAATCGACCCAGCCTTGAGATCATCGATATTTGAATATCGATTTTATCGAGTGACCCTTGATCCAAGAAAAACCAACCCGAAAATATTGCTGGAAAACAGAGTGTCCAATCCGATATCATCGAAGGCTTTCGATATCATCAAAATTTGAATTCTGATGATATCGAGGAGAGCTTTGATATATCGAAGACTTCATGATTTGCCTTAGCAGAACTTTGGACACAACATATATGATGTCGATTTTCTCAAGTCGACTTCGATAGACTCGAGATTCAAATTTCGATGATATCGATAGGACTATTGATACATCGATAATTCTGTCCAAAGATTTATGTGGTTGCTAGACATCTTATGTCCTCATTTCGATAGTATCGAGTGAGCTTTGATGACATCGACAACAAGTTTTGATTTTATCGAATAATCAACGATAAATCGACAGAGGTAGAAAACTTAGAGATTTTTCTGAAGTTTGAAAAAGTTTTCTAACCCAAAAACCCTATGATATTCTAATCAATTTTAAGGGTTTTATTACCTGGTGTTTTGGAACATGGGATGTTAGGCTAAGATTTACCTGTGGCAAGTTCGGGCACACATCCAGTTGAGGCAGACGCTTGATCGATCTTCTTATGGGGCTTCTCTGTCTAGCTGACTCAACACTCACGCTAATTGACAAACCAGGGCACTTTCAGTGCTGAGATCGCCAATTAGCCTGGTTAATGCAGCTAGGCGGCCTACTGGCCATACGTTGCCAGTAACATTGTCGTAGCATCTTATTCAGGCGGCTGCCAAATCCAACTCTCCTCAGTCTCGGCTGGTGTGTTGGCTTAAACCCCCTCAGGGATGGGTGAAGATAAACGTCGATGGGTCATCTATGGGTAATCCGGGCCAATCAGTTGGGGGCGGGATATGTAGGAGTGGCAGTGGCAGTTTTTTGTTTGCGTTCTCGTCCCGATACGGCATAGGTACTAATGTCTTGGCCGAGCTGAGAGCCATCCATGATGGGATGTATATCTGTCTAAAAAGGGGCTTCAGCAAGGTCTTGTTGAATCCAACTCCTAGTTGGCAGTTAATCTCGTGCTGGGGGCAGTTGAGCCCGGTTGGAAATGGGGTTACTGGTTGTGCAGGATCAAGCAGATTATGAATAAGGGTCAATTCAAGTTTATACATATCTTTAGGGAAGGAAACGCAGTGGCGGATGGGATGGCGCGAGTAGGTAGTCAGAGTAATGACCATTTCTTCACTACCCGCCTCCAAGATTTGCCGGCCATCGTCAGAGGGAGTCTTCTCCTAGACAAGGTCGGCCTTGGTGCATTAAGGGATCAGTCTTGGAGGGCTTGAGAGGTTTTTTTTTTTTTTTTGTAGGCTAGTAGTCTCTCTTTTTAGAGATACGTTAGGGGTTCCCAGTCATTTTTTCTGGGTGCCCCCGAATGTACATCCTGGTTCTTGTTAATGAAATCAGGGCCTGACGCCTTTCTCCTAAAAAAAATGTATTCAATGGTTCATCGGACCATATATATATATATATATATATATTATATATATATATATATATATATATATATATATATATATATATATTGTTGATATATGTTAGAAATTGATATCGTATATTACTAATATGAACATATCTCAACTTTTATTTACAAACCCAAAAAAAGCCCAAAAATTTACTTAAAAATAGAAAAAAATTGTAGAAAAAAAATATTTTTTTTAATCAATGCATTGTTAATCTTTAGATCCATATCGTTCTAATACTCCTCAAGTATCATAACAAGAATAAAAAATTTTAAAAAAAAAATAAAAGAAGAAGAAGAAGAAGAAAGAAAACGAGTTTAAAACTTTTTCCTAAAATTTTTTAAAAGTACATGCGTAAATAAAAAAGAAATGAAAAAAGAAACTCTATATCTTCAACAAATTAATAGATCCATATTCTAATACTCAAGAATCATACCACGAATTAGAGGAAAAAAATGAATTTAAATTTTTTTCTAAAATTTTTAGAAAATAATAGCATAAATAAAAAAGAAAAATAAAAAGCCCCAAATCTTTAATAAATCAGTAGATTCATAGTCATATAATACTCCTCAAGCATTATAACAAGAATCAAGAAAAAAATAATAATTATTATTATTATTATTTATTTTTTTTAAATTTCAAAAATTACATATGTAAACAAAAAATTAGTAAAAAAGAAAAAGAAACCAAAAAATCCCCCAAAATTTTTGACAAATTAGTAGAGCCATAGTCTTCTAATACTCTTCATGCATCGTAACAAAAGTCAGCTAAAAAATTAATTAATTAATTTTTTTTCTAAAATTTTCAGAAAATCTCACCCCTGACATTAGGGTCCTTTCATCGAATATTCATGACCCATAACTCAAAATTCATTACTATATTAGAAAGGTTTGAATCATCTGCAACCTGTTTTACATAGTCAACACAACACCCAACCTATATGGGGTTCATCATGTTGCATGAATGACACCTACTGTTGGGGGCCTTGCACAAAACCTTAGGATCTAGCCTCCCAAAACAAACCAGAATTATGGAATAATAAAGCAATGAAATAAATCAAAGCATAAACCACACACCACACAAGAGATTTTTATGTGGAAAACCCTCAAAGAGGTAAAAACCACGGGACCTCGTCCAGATTAACAATCCACTATGAAGTAGAACGTTACAACCTTCTTCACTCACGCAGGAGTGGAAAAACCATAAGAGAAACAAAGAAAACGGAGAGATCTCACCGATTACAATGACATAGAAGCGCTGAGATATAGATGCGCAGTAAATAACCTCCACGAGCATAATCTCCCTTCTATAAGCTTCCTCTCTCTCTTTTCCTCTCTTTCTCTCTCTCACACCTTTAATAGCCCTAAACCCTTTAGCAAATCTCTTGTAAAGCTTTAGAAAACCCTCTAGTGATACCTAGAAAGCCCTGGGTACCTCCTATTTAAAGTTTTAGGAAACTCCTTTCTGCATCCCAGTTGCGAAAGGACTTGCGGCATGAAATTCGCACAAAATCGTGGAACGAATCTGCATTACCTCAACTGGTCGTACCGAGTCCACGACCGGTCGAGCGCCACCCATGACTGGTCGAGATCCTCCTTCAACTAGTCGAGAACCTTGGAGAAAAATAGTCCACAGCCGCTGGACTTTGAGTCATGCCATGACTCGACTCCACGACTGGTCGTGCACCAGCCCTCGACTGGTCGAGCGAGGCTCATGACTGGTCGAGCACGGGATAAAAGATCCTATCAAATCTCTCCTTTTTTGTCCCAGGGGGGATTCACCTTCTTCAAGCCAGCCAGGTTTCTACAAACCTCAAATTTGCCCTTGAGCAAAGCCTTGGTCATCATGTCTGACCTATTATCGTCCATGTGGACCTTCTCAAGCTGTAACACCTTCTGTTTCAAAGTATCCCTGATCTAGTGATACCGAATCTCTATGTGCTTTGACTTGGAATGCTGACTTGGATGCTTACTCAAGTATATAGCACTTTGACTATCGCAATAGACCATGTGCTCTTCTTGCTTCAGGCTAAGTTCCTTAGGAACCTCTTCATCTAAAGCATCTCTTTACATGCTTCTGTGACTGTAATGTACTCGGCCTTTGTCGTCGACAATGCTACGACCTTCTGTAGCTTGCTCTACCAAGAGACCGCTCCCCATGCAAACATGAACATGAACCCTGATGTAGACTTCCTGAAGTTTATGTCACCTACCATATCTGCATCTGTGTAGCCCTCTAACACAGGTTTACCGTCACCATAGCATAGGCTCAACCTGGATGAGCCTCTTAAATACTTCAATATCCACTTAACCCCTGCCCAATATTCTTTGCCAGGATTGGCAAGATACCGGCTGACAACACCAACCACATATACTATGTCTGGGTGTGTACACACCATAGCATACATCGAACTTCCTACAGCTGACGCGTATGGTATCTTCTACATTTCTTGCACCTCTGCCTTCGTCTTAGGACACTGCCTGTCGCTCAATATGAAGTGACCATCCAGTGGAGTACTGACCGGCTTCGCTACATTCATATTGAACCACTTTAGGACTTTCTCAATATACCGCTCTTGTGACAGCCAAAGTTTCCTACTGCTTCTGTCATGGGTTATCTCCATTCTTAGGATTTGTCTAGCCGAACCCAAGTCTTTCATCGTAAAAGACTTACCCAACTCCTATTTCAGCCTGTCTATCTTCTTGATGTCTTTTCCCATGATGAGCAAGTCATCAACGTATAGCAGTAGAACTAAGAAATCACCATCTGAGAACTTATGCATGAACACACAGTGGTTCGACTCCATTCTGTCATACCCATGCTTCAACATAAATGAGTCGAACTTCTTGTACTATTGTCGTGGAGCTTGTTTCAGCCCGTACAAGCTCTTCCTCAGCCTATACACCATATGCTCTTTGCCCTTGACTTCGAACCCCTTTGGTTGGTGCATGTAGATCTCTTCTTCCAGGTCACCATTGAGAAAGATAGTTTTAACATCTAACTGCTCTATCTCCAGATCCATGCTAGCCACCAACCCAAGCAACACCCATATGGATGTCATCTTCGTCACTGGTGAGAATATCTTCTCAAAGTCTATGCCTTTCCTCTGACCAAACCCTTTCACTACAAGTCTGGCCTTGAACCTCGTCTGTGAATTCTTTTGCTCAATCTTCTTTCTGAGCACCCACTTGTTGCTCAGAGTTTTCTTGCCCTTAGGCAGTTTCACCATATCATAGGTGTGGTTCTTATGCAAGGATTTCATCTCTTCTTGCATAGTTTTCAACCACTCCCCCTTATGCTCGTCGGCTAGGGCCTCAGAATAATCTTCTGGCTCTCCCCCATCAGTCAACATAATGTACTCATGTGGTGAGTACCTCTTGAACGACTGTCTATCCCTAGATAACCTTCTCACCTGTGGCTCAACAGGTGGATCAAGTGGAGACTGCTCCCCTTGTCCATCTTCTGAAGGAACTCCCTCGTCCTTTGCACCTTGCTGTACTCCCCCATCATCAGGCACCACGGGAGGAATAATAGGATCCATGTCCTCTACCTCACTTGAACTAAGCTGATTCTTCTCTGGCTTACCAATGTTCTCTATACACTGATCTTCAAAGAAAACCACATCTCTGCTCCTGAAGAGTTTCCTCTCAGTTGGATCCCACAATCTGTAACCAAACTTTTCATCACCATACCCTAAGAACACACACTGTCTGATCTTAATATTGAGCTTGGACTTCTCGTCCTTTGGTACGTGAACATATGCCCTGCATCCAAACATTCTGAGATGACTGTACGATGGATCATGTCCAGTCCACACCTTCTCAGGCACTTCTCCATTCAATGGGGCTGATGGAGACTTGTTTATTAAATACACCGTTGTGTGCATTGCTTCTCCCTAGAACGTCTTTGAAAATTTTGCATGAGATAACATGCATCTGATTCTCTCAACAATGGTGCGATTCATTCGCTCAGCTACACCATTATGCTGGGGGGTCTTAAGAACCATCTGTTCATGTTGTATACCTAAGGACTTGTAGTACTCATGAAAGTCGTCAATGTATTCACCACCATTATCAGTGTGGATGCACTTCAATGATGTACCTGTCTCTCTCTCCACCATAGCATGAAACAATTTAAACACACCAAAGACCTCGTCCTTGGATTTCAAAACATAAACCCAAACCCTCCTAGATGCATCATCTACAAAGGTGACAAAATACAATGCCCCACCTAAGGTTTTTGTCCTCATTGGACCACAAACATCAGAATAAACTAAATCTAATGCATGCACTATATTAACATGAGAAGCAGATTTAATAAATGAAACTCTATGCTGTTTCCCTGATAAACAATCAAGAGAGGTTTTGAGAAGTGTACCTGTCACGTCTGGTAGGAGCTGCTTCTTTGCTAGTACTTGAAGCCCTTTTTTAATGTGGCCTAGATGCCTATGCCACATATCAATAGCTGAATCTTTCGCTGTGTTCAACCCACCCTTGCACATACTGACACTTGCCTTGTACAGGGTGTAACACTTCTTCCTCCGGCCACGATCAACGAACCTTTAATGAGCTTTCAACGCCCACCAGCAAACCGGCTTTCATATCCATCATCATCCAATCTTCCCATCGACATCAAGTTAAGGCGAAGGTCTGAGATATGTCTCACATCCCTGAGAACCAATGTGCAGTCCACATCGGTCTTCACACAATATCACCGACTCCTACGATCTTTGATACGCCAGAATTTTTCATTTTCACTGTCCCATAGTCACCTGACTTATAGCTTGTGAAGAAGTCCCTGCGTGGAGTTACATGAAACGAGGCTTCCGAGTCTATCACCCAGTCGGTGTCCTGACTCATAGCCGTGAGACATACATCGTGATCTGCTGAAAGAATAACTACGACGTCGCCATCTAAAGTGACCGCAGTGGAATCTGATTCATCTTCCTTCCCTTTTCCTTTCTTGTCGTTCTTAGCCTTACGACATTCATGCTTATAGTGGCCCTTCTTGCCACAATTCCAACATTCAACATCTTTTCTGTTGCTTGACTTGCCTCTTGATTTATCTCGGGCCTTCCCACCCTTCCTGTTCTTTCCTCTCCTCCGTTCCTGTGTCATAAGGGCCTCTTGCTGAGTAAACCCCTGAGACTTCCTCCTTGTCTCTTCATTGAAAAAATAACTGGTTGCCTGTTCCATGGATATCTTTCCGTCTGGCGCGGAGTTACTTAGAGACACCACCAATGTCTCCCAACTATCAGGCAATGAACTAAGCAAAAGTAAAGCCTGCAATTCATCATCCAGGACCATCTTCATAGAGGAGAGTTGGATAACTATATTGCTGACCTCATTCATGTGCATCCTTGAACTTGAGATTCACAAGTCGCCTTATCAGAAAATTTTTATTACCGGCTATCTTCCTCTCATACAGCCCTTCTAATTTCAGCCATAGGCTAGTGGTTGAGTTTTCTTTAGACACATGGTGGAACACAGAATCATCTAACCATTGTCTAATAAACCCCACAGTCTTTCGGTCCATCTTCTTCCAATCATCATCGGGCATATCCTTGGATTTTGCTTATATGCCTAAAATTGGAGAATATAAGTCCTTGCAATAAAGCAAGTCCTCCATCTTAGCCTTCCATATGGTTCAGTTAGAACCATTGAGGCTGATCATCCTTGTTGAGCCACCTACCATAATTTAAAACCGATCCTACCCGTTGAATGAACTTAGCTCTGATACCACTTTGTAGGGGGCCTTGCACAAAACCTTAGGATCTAGCCTCCCGAAACAAACCAGAATTATGGAATAATAAAGCAATGAAATAAATCAAAGCATAAACCACACACCACATAAGAGATTTTTATGTAGAAAACACTCAAAGAGGTAAAAACCACTGGACCTCGTCCAGATCAACAATCCACTATGAAGTAGAAGGTTATAACCTTCTTCACTCACGCAGGAGTGGATAAACAATAAGAGAAACAAAGAAAACGGAGAGATCTCACCGATCACGAGGACATAGAAGCGCTGCGATATAGATTGCGCAGTAGATAACCTCCATGAGCATAATCTCCCTTCTATAAGCTTCCTCTCTCTCTCTTTTTCCCTCTCTCACCTTTGATAGCCCTAAACCCTTTAGTAAATCTCTTGTAAAGCTTTAGGAAACCCTCTTGTGATACCTAGAACGCCCTGGGTACCTCCTATTTAAAGTTTTAGAAAACTCTTTTTCGCATCCCAATTGCGAAAGGACTTGCAACACGAAATCCACGCAAAATCGTGGAACGAATCTGCGTTACCTCAACTAGTTGTACCGAGTCCACGACCGGTCGAGCGCCACCCACGACTGGTCGATATTCTCCTTCGACTGGTCGAGCACCTCAAAGAAAAATAGTCCACAGTTGCTGGACTTGAGTCGTGCAACGACTCGTCTCTACGACTGGTCGTGCACTAGCCCTCGACCGGTCGAGCGAGGCTCACAACCGGTGTCGAGCACGAAACAAAAAAATCTCATCACCTACTTCATCCATTTATTTAATTAATACTTTATCCATGAGTGGTGATTATTGACTTGATTTTACTACCTCATTTTGGTTTCTATATGCATTAGCTTGATGTTTTGTTTTGCATTAGTTTACTAGTTCTCTTTTTCTTTTTTTTTTTCTTTCTTTTAATTTATTTTATTTTTAAAAAAAAAATGTTTTTATTTCATTTTGTTAGTTTACTAGTTACAAGTTTTTACCCAACCCAACTCAATCTTACCCAACCCAACCCAACCCAACCCGACCCGACCCGACCCGACCCAATTTAACCGTCCCCAACTCAATCTTACCCAACCCAACCCAACCAACCCAACCCAACCCGACTGAGCCAATTTAACCCTCCCCAACCTGAATTTCAACATGGTAAACTAACTAATACCTGGGTTGGGTCTTGGGCCAGCTCCTCTTAAGGTTGTGCTGGGCTGGGTTGACCCTCAACCAGACCCAACATACCCGACTTGCACCCCTACCCAAGATGATCTATCATTCATCTTCTACCTAGCTTTGGATGAGACCATCTCATCACAATCACTCTGTTCTTCTCACTAAAAAGAATAGCAATAATCAAGTAGTTGACTGCTAGCTTTTCCCCAAATGGGCAATCCTTTTCAAAGTTGAGGGTCCCACATCACTCATCAAGCTTTGATACTAAAGATCACTCTTTCGTCGCTAGATCCTCTACTTTAAATCTACTATAATTCCTTTTGATCCATAATTCCTAGAAAATGAACCAGGGAAGTATACCCTGCAACATTAAGAATTACAAGCTTCTCCTTCTCACAACAAATAATTTTCTCCGGTGCTGATATATGGATTGATTGTGGATACAAGCAACATTTATATAATGACTAAAATATATTCACATAGGAGCAGCCATATCACCCTCCATGAATAGGTGATTCATGTCTTCTGATGCACACCAAACATATATGAGGAGCACTCACATTTCGGTACCATTTGCACCCATGCATGGACACACATGCATCCGCCAATACTGCACGGTTCTAGAGCTTCCACACGAACACATTTTTGTCAAGATATCTAAACTTATGGTACATACATCTTACACCTTGACCTAAGGCACATAAATCCAAATGATTTTAATTTATAATATTAAATAATGATATGATTCAATTCGAGTTTTCAAGTCAACATGATTGAGCATCAAGCCGAATTAAGTTTCAGGTTTTTAAATTATGGTACAGAAAAAGCAGATATGCATTTATAAATATCGCTTCCTTTTTATTTCATTAGCTACGCAATATTTTTTTCTACTTTGGGAAGTTTATTATTTCCATTTGATTTTTCTGACAAATATCATGTGTAGCATAAGTGTGGCTCATGTTATTTAACCTAACATGACATGATTTTATAACTATGGTCCTTAACATTGGCATGTAGGGTACATAAGAATGCAGAAAATTAAAGAGAGGAAACAAAAACATACTTGGGCAGTTCAAATAATGGACGAACTTGTCAAGAAAGCTTCCTCATGGGAGTATAATGCTGGGAGTAAACCACAAGATCGAGCAGTACCAGATCCGATTTCGCAAGAATTCAGTGATGGGCCTCCAGTGGATTATAAAGAGGAAGAAAAGAACGTCACCAGAAGCCCAAATTCGTCCCACGAGCCAAACGAACTAAAAGAGGACGAAGGTAATGCAAATTCCATTATCGTTTTTATCTTTCTTAGAAGCCAAAATATAGATACGCTCAAACAAGCAGTTAGATTAATTAAGTCAAAAAATTAGAAAAGACTAAAACTTTTTTTTTTTTTTTTTTAAAAAAAGGGAAAAATAGAATATATCCCAGTACAATAAATGATGACATATTAAAAAATAAAGCAGTAACACGAAATCTTTAGTGATAGTGAAATATTATACTATACTACATTTGTTATTTGTTATGACTAATTTTATTTTTATGCAGCATAGACACAAATTTTATCTTTCCGTTGAGCTAATTGGTCATGATTTATATCACTTGTCTGATCATTATTTTGTAACATTTATACGGTTCATCGTGGTTAACACACTTCGTATATGTTATGATGAAACTACTTGTTTTTTTCATGGTGCTCGGCCGGGTATCACCGAAAATGCCCCTTCATGACCTTCCATCACTTGCTTAACCTCTAAGACATGTTTATTAGTTGGGTTGGAGTTAGTGCCGGGTGAGAACATGTGAGTGCTATCAAGGTGAATTTCTGGCATAGTGCAGAGCCCAAGTAAAAGTGAAAGACTACTCGTTAGCCGATCATAAAAGGCTTTCCACCGTCCATCCATTTGGCGAGCATGTCGTAAGGCTTAAGATGAAAAATAAGACAGATATAACTATCAAGTGGACCAAATGCATGGTTACTTATGGCACGGCCCCTACACTCATGATATCAGTAGTATATTCTAGCTACAACAAGGAACGTCGGAAGGACTTATGGGAAGAATTGAGGAGGATTTCAGCTCTAGCTCAAGAACCATGGCTGGTTGCTAGAGATTTCAATTCCACCTTGAGCATTGAAGAGAGGTTGGGGGGTGCTCCTTCCTTTTCTGCATCGATGAGTGAATTCATTGAGACCATTAATGACTCTTGCCTCATAGATGTAGGATATAATGGCTCCATTTTCACATGGTGTAATAACAGGTTGGGTAGGGGGCGCAGATGGGCCAGACTTGACAGGATGCTAGTTAATGTAAGGTGGTTGAGCTTGCTTCCAATGTTTAAAGTTGACCACCAAACGAGGGCCTATTCGGATCACTCCCCAATTATTATGAACTTCAAGGATGACACCGCTAATTATCCTCATCCTTTTCGTTTCCAACGCATGTGGACCACCCATGAAGATTTCAAAAGGGTTGTTAGGGAAGCTTGGGAAACTAAGGTGGTAGCTGCCACAATGTTCAAAGTCTTAATCAAGATGAAGCATCTAAAGAGGGCCCTTAAAGATTGGAATATTAGATCTACTTTTGGTGATGTGCATTGTAACGTGCAAAAGGTTGAGGACGAGATAGAGTTGAAACTTCCCTCCTTTCCTCCAACTCAGAAGCCAACTTGGAGAGACTGTAATCAGCTCAGGAGAGTCTCAAGTTAGCCCAATTTCAGCAAGAATTATTTCGTAAGCAGAAATCAAGGATAAGATGGCTTCATGAAGGGGATATGAATACCAAGTTTTTCCATGATTCGGTGATGGATAAACGCAGAAGATTGGTGATTGATAGACTCAAAACTCCCTCGGGAGAGATTCTTGAAAAAAGCGAGGACATTGGTAGGGTGGCAGAGGACTATTTTAAAGATCTTTTTCCAGCTCAAGACAGGTTAGACAATGGGCCCATGTTATCATCTATTCTGACAATAGTTACCGAGCAGATGAATACGGACCTCATGAGGCCTCTAATGATCGATGAGGTGAAAGCACTGACCTTATCCATCCTGATTGACAGCGCACCCGGACTGGACAGATTTGGAGGAGCTTTTTTCTCCTCATGTTGGGATATTATAGGTAATGATATCTATGAAGCTGTGAAGGATTTCTTTGCAAGAGGACACTTGCCTAGAGCTTTCCAATGTACCCATATTTGCCTTATTCCAAAGAAGGCAAACTCAGACACTATTGTTGATTTCCGGCCCATTAGCCTATGTAATGGCATTATGAAAATTTTCTCCAAGATTGTTGCATCCAGAATGGCTTCTCTCCTGCCTTTTATCATTTCTGAAGAACAAGGGGCTTTTGTTAAGGGCAAATACATTGCCCTTAACATTTCTGAAGAACATCTCTATTGCAAGGGAAATGGCCCATGAGCTGGACCATAAAGTCTTTGGAGGGAACATGATCCTCAAGTTAGACATGGAAAAAGCATATGACTGGGTTGAATGGTTGTTCCTATCTTAGAGGCTAAGAAGATTTGGATTTGACCAAGGATGGATTCTTCAAGCACAACGGTGCTGGATGGGTAGCTGGTTTTCGATTCTTATAAATATGGTAGACCCTTTGGCTTTTTCCCATCGTCCAGAGGATTAAGACAAGGGGATCCTCTATCTCCCTCCTTGTTTATCCTGACAGCGGAAGTTCTTAGTCGGGGAATTCGCAACCTATTCTTATATGGAGCTTGTCAGCCGTTTAAGCTCCATCATAACAGCCCCATGCTAACGCATTTATTTTTCGTAGATGATGCGATCTTGTTCTTGCATGCTAGGTTAGCAATAGTTCACGTCATGCTAAAGTTCATTCGAGAATATGAAGAAATGTTCGGCCAAAAGGTGAATGCTAGCAAATCATCCTTCATTCTATCCAAGAAGGTGACACCTATCAAAGCCCGGCGAATCAAGAGTATGATGGGATTTAAGCACGCCAACCTCCCATGCACCTACCTGGGTATTCCTCTAACTAAAGGGAAAATTCGGGCTCCTCTCATGATGTTGCTAATTCAGAAAATTCTAGGTTAGATGGAAGGTTGGAAAGCTAAAATCCTCAACCCAGTAGCCATACTGATTCTCATTAAACACGTTCTATCGAGCATCCCTATCCACATCATGTCAACGATGAATATTCCCAAAGCAGCATGTATGGTGCTTGAATCAGGTCTGGCTAATTTCTTCTGGGGGACTGTAAATTGAAAAAAGAAGAAGCACTAGTTGAAGTGGTCGAATATTTGTTTCCCTATGTCAGAGGGAAGGTTAGGCATCAGAAGCATGGTGGATGTGATGACAAATGGGAAGAAACCTCCTCGAAGGTAGATCCCTTTGGGCGAGGTTCATGTCCACCAAATACATCAGCAAATACATCCATTCCAAAGGCCTCAATTCAGCTATGAACTCAACTCTTTGGAAGGATATATCCAAATCCCTCCCTTTTGCAATTCTTCATTCCAAATGGCTCTAGGTGAAGGAAGAGTTAATTTCTGGACTCAAAACTGGTCTGGGGAAGGTTTTCTTGTAACGCTTGCGTTAGGGCCTATTCCTATTCATCTTAGGGATGCTACAGTCTACGATTTTTTCACCACATCTAGTAGATTTTGCTGGCAACACTTACAAGACGTTCTTCTGTCGCCCATCATCCAGCAGTTGAAGGATTGTCCTGTGCTGCTTCTAGCAGGGAGGATACGTTGCAGGGGACCTGACAATGTCTGGTATTTCCTCGTTGAAGTCGGCATGGAATGGTATCCGGAATCAACAGCTGAAGGCAACTTGGGCGCGGTTTACCTGGAATGATGCTCTCCCACCTAAAATCGGCATGTTCCTTTGGAGAATTATGCAAAATGTCATTCCAATGGACGCTGCTGTCAAAAAATTTAGCGTATCTATGACATCAGGTGTGAATGCTATAGTGGTGAGTATGGACCTACATTGGCTCCCTACCCTCCTCATCGTGGCGTTGATCAGGGGCCTCAGCAATTTCCTACCCACGGCAATTTCGCAGCAGCAGTGTGCTCAGATCAGCACTTCAGATGTGGTCCGATCAGATAGGCCGACCCGGGCCTGGGTTCTCCTAACTAGAATAGACCAAGAGCCTTTTCAGATAAGGGGTCCTTTTGTCGCTAGTAGTGATTCACATTTACAACTCCCAGTCTCCCCTTCCTCTTCTGCCGATTCATCTCCCCTTCAGCGGACAGCGAGAAGTCTTCCATGTACGTAACCCTCTGACGATCAGTAGCTGTATCTTCTCACCCTCCCGGCTCACAGTGAGGAGAGTTTGGATCATCTCCTCTATTTTGGGTCTACAACACTAACAGTTTGGTCGCATTCCCATAGGATATTTGATGTCCCTCTCATCCCAAATTATTCCACTTAGTAGAAAATCGATTTCTGGTCGTCAAGAGTATCCAATTCCTCTCGCATCAAGCGGTTGTTAGGTCTGGCTCCTGCGCTTATCTCCTGGGAATTATGGTTGAGCCGTAACACCTTGCGATTTGAAAGAGTTAAGATGTCTGGCCACAAGGTAATTGCTCGGGTTTCCAGATGGATGCAAGAAATTAACAACCCTTTTCCACACAACGATCATTGGTCTCTTAGGGAATCGGCCACCCATCAAACACTTCATCTGGATAGCGGTAGAGTGAGCACTATATAGTTCTTTTCCTACGATTGTTAAATGGTTAAGACCTCTCCCGGGCTAGGTAAAGATGAACATTGATGGATCTTCCCGCGGGAATCCAGGCGAGACTGGCGGCGAAGCAGTTGCTAGGGACTCCCAAGGTTAGGTAATTTTTGCTTTCCATAGGAATTATGACCTTGCTTCCAATACGATCGCGAAGGCCCAAGCTATGCTTGATGGAATTACCCTTTGCAGCAAATTGGGCCTCTCCAGTATCGTCGTTGAATCCGATTCAAAACTGGTGGTGGAAACTGCTGCTGACCCTTTCGCCCATTGTCCTTAGAACATATGGTAAAGGTTGAGAGCCATTCATTACTTCAGCCTTAGTCTCAACCTTTGTTTTAGGCATATCTACCGCAAGGGTAATTCAGTGGTAGATGCGCTTGCCAGGATGGCTAGTGAAGGATGTGGCAATTCTTTTCTTCGATCTCGTTCAGATATGCCAAGGTGCATCATGGGCCTCTTGGCTCTTGACAAAGCAGGGTTGGGTTACTTGATAGTATGATTTCTGTGTGGGTTCCTTTTCTTGTTTTTTGTTTGGTAGGTTGGGTCGAGCTTCCTTTTTCCTGCCTGGCCCTCCTTGGTTCGTCTCTAGGTTCTGTTGTTCATAGTCGTGTGGGTGAGCCATCATATGATAGGTGGGGCTCCTTTTCTTTTTGTGGGAGCCAGCCGGAAGGGTTGTTCATCTTGTCTCTTTCATTTAATAAAATTGGGTGGCGCGCGTTCACCTTTTCATAAAAAAGAAAAGAAAAGTGGACCACACTATAAAAGCAGTGGGGGATTGAATGTCTACCATTGAAATCCTTTTGGGGATCACGGAAGTTTTGGATCAATATGAAATTTGTTTTTCCTCTTCGTCTAGGTCTTTGTGACATTATGAACAGATTGGATGAAAAATAAATGTTATGGTGGGCCTACGAATTTTTTAATGGTGAAAATTATTATCCCCATTACTATTTGTGGTGTGGTCTAGTTGGTTTTTGGATATGTTTCATTTTTTGTATAATACTCTAAAATGATCTTGAAAAATGGATGAACAGTGTGGATATAATTAATACATCACTGTGGGGCCATGTAACCTTGACCTCCCTTGAACTGTTCGTACAACAAGGAGCTCGAGGAGCGTCAGCGCTCGTCTTTGCATGACACGTACCTTCACCCGTGTAAGGAAGCGGATTGGCTGGTGTACCAAACAGTAGCTATGTAGCTAGTGTATTGACGTCAGCAAGTTCTGTGGGTATTGATGTATGTGTTATATCTAAACCGTCCATCCATTTTGCCAGGTCGTCGTAGGTCTTGAGATGAAAAATAAGACAGATCTAATGATCAAGTAGGCCACACTGCAAAAAGCAGTGGGGGATTAAACGTCTGCCATTGAAACCCTTCTAGGGTTCACAGAAGTTTTGGATCAATATGATAAAAAATTTTCCCCTTCATCTAGGTCTTTGTGACCATATGAACACATTAGATGGAAAATAAACATTATGGTGGGCCATAAGAAATTTTTAACGATGAAAATCATTATCTCCACTGCTATTTTTTGTGTGGTCCAGTTGATCTTTTGATATGATTCAATATTTGGATAATACTCTAAAATGATCTCGAAAAATGAATGAACGGTGTGGATATAATAAATACATCAATGTGGGGCCATGTAACTTTGATCTCCTTTGAACAGTTCATACAACTCCGAGCTCAAGGAGCGTCAACGTTCATCTTTGCACGACACGTACCTACACTAGCTATATAACTGGTGTGTGGTACACCAGCCAATCCGCTTCCCCAGTGTAATGGGGTTAGTTGTCTTGAGTAGGTTCTTCTGCCCGAAAATTATAGCTGGTGTGTGGTACACCAACCAATCCGCTGTTGCAATTGGGCTTAAGTAGCCCAAGTAAAAGTGAAAGGCTACTCACAAGTATGGCATTGGAAACCCAGTGTAATGGGGTTAGTTGGCTTAAGTAGGTTTTTCTACCCCAAAATTATATATAATATATCTAAAAACTCATTCTGGTTTGCGAAATACGACTATTTTAAGGTTCTAATGGTCTAGATCATTTCCGCCTCCGATCGGGCCTTCTCTGGTCCATCTTTGCCATGAAAGTGTCTGTGACCCACTCTACATCAGTCCCATCTACTTCAAAAGAACTCGACCTTGAGTTGTTGTTCAGCTTCGATTCTTGATACTTAGTCAGGTCTGCAACGTTAAAAGTACGCAAGATCTTCATGTCATCCGAAAGATCAACAATATAAGCACTGTCATTAATCTTTTGGAGGATTGGTACTGGTCCAATTTTATTTTTCTTTGACTTGTTGCAGGTCCTGCTAGGAAATCTCTCCTTACATAGATGCACCATATCATGGTCTCCCACCTTGAACACATTTTTCCATGATGCTTGTCGGCTTGTTCCTTATACTTGTTGTTCGAAGCTTACAACTTGGCTTGCACATCCGCATAAATGCCCACAATTTGGTCTGTCATATGTTTTGTTACAATGCTCATGCCTGGGAACTTAGTCAAAGAGAACAAGTCAAGTGTGTAGCAGGACACTCGTCCATAAACAATCTAGAGTAGGGACTTTCTTATCGAGTAGTTCACCATACTGTAGAATGTAAACTTGGCTTGAGACAAGACTAAATCCCACTACTTTAGTATGTCACCTGAAATATATTGGAAGAGGTTTTCTACCATGTGATTTACAACTTTAGTTTGCCCATCGGTCTGTGGGTGGTTGGTGCTATTGAACTAAAGTCACGTACTGAACCGATTCTACAAAGTTCTCCAAAAAGTAGTTGATGAATTTTATGTCATGGTTAGAATTAATAGTATTGGGAATCCCATGTAGTTGTATGACCTCTTTGAAGAATAGATTCACTACGTGTGTTGCATCGAGGGTCTTCTTATATAGGATAAAGTATGCCATTTTTGAGAAACGATCTACCAATACAAACATCGAATTTATGTCACACTGTGTTCGTGGGAGACAAAACATAAATTCCATTGGTAAGTCCTCCTAAGGGCCATCAAGCAAAGGTAACAGGGTGTAGAGACTCATATTATGAGACCGTCCCTTAGAGGTTTGATAAACACAACAGTGCTCCACTGCTTTACCCATGTCACATACCAATTGTGGTCAATAATACTGTTCCTCAACAACAGACCACGTCTTGTCTCAACCAAGGTGTAAACTAAGGCCACCTCTATGTAGCTATTGGATAATCTGCTCCCTCAGAGAACTTTCGGGGATGGACAATTGATTTTCTTTGAAGAGAAAATTGTCTTTCATACGTAGGTCACTGGAATGACATTATTGGCACCTTATCCATGCATCCTTGAAGTTATTACATTAGCATATAGCTCCTTAAGATAGGCAAAGCCGATCAATCATATCATTTCTCATCGTAGCAAGTAGTTATGCACAATAGCTAAGTGCATCAACCACCTTATTTTGCTACCCTGACTTGTGTTATAGAATGAAGGTGAATTCTTGTAAAAATATGACCCATCTAGCATGCACAAGATTCATGTTAGCCTGATTATTAATAAACTTTAAGGATTGATGGTCAACATAGAGAACAAACTCTCCCTGAATCAGATAATGTCGCCAATGTCACAGTGCTTGAACCACTACGTACAGCTCAAGCCCACATGTTGACCATTTCTTTCGAACTTCATTGATCTTCTCTTTGTAGAAGGCTACTATCCAACCTTCATGTGATAAGACTCCTCCAATTTCAACATATGAGGCGCCACACTCAACGTCAAACAACTTGTCTAAATTACTAAGAAAAACCAAGATCAGTGTTGTGGACAATCGATGGTTGATTTCAACAAAGCACTTGTCAGCCTCATCGGTCCACTAAAATGGGCATTTTCATGCAATCTATAATGGGTGCGACCGTAATGATGAAATTCCATATGAATCAATGATAAAATTGTTGTTAACCTGTGGAAACTCCTCACTTCATGAATGTTTGTCGAAGTTGGCTATTCCCTGATGGTTCACACCTTTTCATCATCCACACTGATGGTCGTGGATGTAAACACAAATCCTAAGACTAATAAGTTGTTCATTATAACACTATGCTTCTTCAAGTTGATGTACACCTTGTTAACTACTAAGACCTTTATCACCTGCCTAAGATGTTTCATGTGCTTCGTCTCACCTTGGTTATAGATCAGGATATCACCAAAATATACTACCACAAACCAACTAATCAACGACTTCAACACTTGATTCATGAGACATATAAAAGTGCTCAATGTGTTTGATAGACCGAAGGGTATGACCATCCACTCATACAACCCTTCCTTAGTCTTGAATGCAGTTTTTCACTCATCACCAGGCCAGATACGAATTTGATGACACCCGCTCCTCAGATCTACTTTAGAGAACACCTAGGCATCTTCTAGCATATCAACTAGGTCATCCAATCGCGGTATCAAGAATTGATATTAAATGGTAATCTTATTAATTATTTGGTTGTCGACACACTGTTCAGAACCCCCAAGTGTAGGGTCGGTAATAATCTCGGTGAGACCGAGGTCGAATCCACAGGGACTAATCTCGTGTGTCTTCTGAAAGCAACTAGAAGAAGATGAAAACCTAAATCTGAAATATTTGAGAATAATTGGGAGAGATTTTAAAGAAAAACTTAAGAAATTCAAAGTGGGAAACTAGGGTTTCCAAGGATCCACTTGTAGGGATAAGGGAGATCTTATGCTTGATTTAAGTCACACGATTGGAATCGAAGTCCCATCCTATCCAATTGGAAGATATCTCAGTAAAATCAAATCTGAACTTCCTTTTACCTAATTCTCAATGGATGGGAGGTGTGAGAATTGGAAGTGATTCCATCACAAAACCATGCCCAAGAAACAAGGCAAACAACAGGATTTACCAATCCCATAACCAATCTGGGAGAATTGTGAAAGCTAGGAAGGATTCCATCACCCAACCATGCCCAAGGGATGATGGTGAACAATAGGATTTCCCAATTTCACAATCTCAATACATGAAAAGAACATACTCAAAGCTATCGCAGATTTATTGTAATTTGAGTCACAACAAACCATTAAAAACTGAAAGTAATCCTTATAATCAAACTAGAATCAAAGAGAGTTCAATATAAACATGAATCGAAGCAATAGAAACATCTCACCACGCTACAAGCTTCACCTCTTACCCCTAACTAAGAAGTTTAGCCAACCATAGACATGATTGAACTAGAATCTCTTAAGAAAAGCATAAAAACTACTAAGGAAAATGAAGAAAAAACTTTGGCGAAGGCTTCTCCACTCTTTTGCTCTACTCCTCAAACCCTAGATGATGCCTAGGAGTGCCCTAGGGACCTCTATTTATAGTTTTAGGCCTTAGACTTTCGCACCGAGTGGAAATTTCCATAAACCGTCTCAAATTTACGTAGTCCGCGGAAGTTTTGTGTAACGCTCGACTGGTCGTGAGACGTCCTCGACTGGTCAATCAGGATGAAAAATTGGCTATTTTAGTTGCTGAAGTTTGAGTCGAGCACCTTCGACTGGTCGAGCTAAGACTGGTCGATCAGAGTCTAGGACTGGTTAAGCGTATCCAAGACTAGTCGAGTGAGAGCCAGGACTGGTCGAGGATTACGTAAATTCAATTCAAAAATCCGTTTTTCTTCATTATTGACTTGAGTTTCTTGGATCTTTGGTATGTGCATTCTTCTTCTCTTAGTTTCGTCAGATCCACTCTTGACTGTGGCGATTCTTGAGCGTTAATTCCAAGCTTTTAACATATTTTTCAATCTAAGCTCTTAAATTCACCTTATAACACAACATGATTAAAATAGAACATTAAACATTATCATGTTCATAAAACCAAGTAATAAATGGGGTCTAATATGTAATATTTGACCCTCAACACAATCCCCAACCAGCAGTTTGCTAGTCCCAAGCAAAGTATGCAAAAAATGAACCTTAATGCGCAATGTTCAAACCTTTTTCAGAAAATGATCTTTTGTGTAGTCAAGTATGAATGAGTAGACTCAAGATGAGAATTTGAGATTTTGAAAACCTAGAGTTGAATCACATAAGCAATCAATCAAGTAAGTTCTTTATCCATTAGGTCAAAGCGTAGTTCACATATCAAGTTTTTCAAAGTGTTCAGTGAAAATACTATCTTTTCATAATGTTAGTCATGGTCATCGCATCAAGATTAGTTGAAAACCCAAGTACCGATTTCGAACTTCCCCTCAAAGATGTTGTCATTCTTCATTCTTTATGACCTCTTTGTCGATCTCCTATTTTTTAACTGGTTCTTTTTTTTTTTAAAGGTGCATAAAATTCTCCAGACTCGGTTCTCAATATCTTTCAATGATCATCATACTAACAATCATAAATTATAGTACTATTCACTGAAAACAATATAAATAACAAAATATTCAAACTTACTCTTAATCAATTGAACGTAAGAACCATAACTGATAGTTTACTTAGTTTCTCCAACTCTAACAATTCAAAATTCGATTTCTATCCTATCATCATACTTAAAATAGCCTTAATACACAACTTATCGCTTTCCAACAAATAAACATTGGAAATTTTTCAAAAAAATTGCAAATTTTGCTCAAAATTGAGAAAACACTGATTAGGTTACCTAATCTCCCATCCCCAACCTAAAATCTACTTGTCCTTAATGTAAAAGAAAAAAACATGATTTGCAAAAGATATCATGTAATTGAAAGAAAGGTTATGGAAAGATAGTACCTGATGAAAAATTTTGAGGCTTTTTTCAAAGGATCTCAGCGTGAAGGTGGTTAGCACAAGAGTCATTTAACAACCAAAAACAAACTATCATAAAAAAAACAGAAAGCAAACTATCTTAAACAGCATAAAGTCGACTATCCTAAACATAATATGAAAGCAATAAACCTAACTACACATCCGTCAAACTAGGAGATCAATCCTGATAAACAGGATCATGTAGAGGTCTGAACATGTCCTCTGAATCAAATTTCTCAACAAATGGCTTTAATCGATGTCCATTTACTTTGAATTCATTGCCATTGTTTGGATGCCGATTCTCGATAGCCCCAAGAGGATAGACATTAATAACAGTGAAAGGGCTAGTCCTATGAGATCAGAGTTTACCTGGAAAGAGATGTAACCGAGAGTTGTACAAGAGGACTTTCAGACCTACTGTGAATGATTTCCAAAGCATGTGTTAGTCATGAAACATCTTCATCTTATCCTTATAAATTCTCGAGTTCTCATACACATCATTCCAATTTTTATTTTATTTTATTCAATTGAAGTTTGAGTAGCGAGCCAATATTGTCCAGATTGAAATTCAAATTTTTGATCACCCAGTAGGCTCTATGTTCCAACTCCACAGGCAAGTGGCAAGCCTTCCCATAGACAAGCCCATAAGGCATCGGTCAATCGGATTAACCTATCCTTTCGGTCAGGGTTAACCGTCTTTTCCAAGATGTGTTTAATTTTCCTATTAGAAATATCAGTTTGCCCTCTTTTTTGTGGGTGGTATGGAGTGCTCACCTTGTGAGAAATGCCATATTTCTTCATTAGGTTCGCAATGGCCTATTACAAAAATGCCTCGCGCCATCACTAATAATGGCGCGAGGCGTTCCAAACCGAAAAATGATGTTCTTTTTTAAAAACTTAATGACCGTTTGATGATCATTGTTCCGACAAGGAATCGCTTTGACCCATTTGGTGACATAGTCTACTGCTAGTAGAATGTATAAATTCTTAAAGGATTGGGGAATGGTCTCATGAAATCAATGTCCCAGCAATCAATGCTTCTATAATAAGAATGAGGTTCAGAGGCATCATATTTCGATGGGACAATGCTCCAAATTTCTGACAATGCTCACAAGCTTTGCAAAACTCATGAGTGTCCCTAAGCATAGTGGGCCAGTAAAAGCCACACTGTAGAATCTTGGCCATGGACCTTTTAGCAGAAAAGTTACTACCACGAGCTTGAGAGTGACAGAAGGAGATAACACTTTCGTGTTCATTATCTGGCACACATCTCCTTAAGATTTGGTCTAGGCAATATTTAAACAAATACAAATCATCCCAGAAGAACTTACAAACCTCGATGAAGAATTTTTTCTTATCTTGTGTAATCCAATGTGTCGATGTTAAACCTGTGGCAAGATAATTAACAATATCAGTGAACCAAGGTGGATGAGAGACTTTGAACAATTGTTCGTCAGGGAACATGTCATTTATATGTGTTGTCTCAAGGGAACAGAGAGATCAAGGCGGGAAAGATAGTCGGTCACTACGTTCTCTACTCCCTTTTTATCTTTTATTTCCAAATCAAATTCTTATAGTAGGAGGATCCATCTTATCAGGCAGGGCTGAACATCATTCTTAGAAAGAAAATACTTGAGTGTCGCATGCTCTATGTAAATGATGATCTTGTATCCAATCAAATATGACATAAATTTGTCCAAAGTGAATACTACGGCTAAGAGTTCCTTCTCCGTAGTCAAGTAATTCACTTTGGCAGGATTTAGAGTTCTACTTGCATACAAAATAACATAGGGCTTCTTGTCTTATCTTTGGCCTAAAACCACCCCAAGAGCATAGTCAGATGCGTCATACATAAGTTCAAAAGGAAAGCTCCAATTAGGTGGCTACATGATAGGTGTAGTGGTTAACATACCCTTGAGCTTAGTAAAAGCTTCCTGAAATTACTCAGTCTACTTGAATGGTGCATCCTTTTGAAGTAGATTACATAAATGACGAGAGAGATGACTAAAGTCTTTTATGAATCTCCTGTAAAAATTGGCGTGTCCTAGGAAGGATTGCACGTCTCGTATGTTCTTGGGTGGAGGTAGGTTAGAGATAAGATCAATTTTAGCCTTATCTACCACAATTTTCTTGGACAAGATGATATGTCTAAGGACAATTCTCTTATAAACCATGAAATGACACTTCTCCCAATTGAGTACCAGATTCTTTTCTTCACATTTTAGGAAACATTTAAGATTCTCTAAGCAATCGCTGAAAGATGGACAAAAAATAGGGAAGTTGTCCATGAAGACCTCTAGATATTGATCCACCATGTCAGAAAAAATACTCATCATACATCGCTGAAAGGTGGCGGGGGCATTACACAGTCTGAATGGCATCCTTCGGTAAGCAAAAGTGTCAAAAGGACATGTGAACGTGGTCTTTTCCTGATCTTCGAGGGCTATCTCTATCTATTTGTAGCCCGAATATCTGTCAAGGAAACATTAATAGGAATGACCAGCTAACTTTTCTAAAATTTGATCAATGAAGGGCAAAGGAAAGTGATCATTCCTTGTGATGGTATTCAACTTCCTGTAGTCAATACACATTCTTCAACCAATAGTACTCTGGTTGGCACGGGATCATTGTTGGCATTGGCTATGACGGTGATTCCAGACTTCTTGGGAACCACCTGAGTTAGACTCACCCACTGACTATCGGATATTGGCTATATAATACCCACATTTAATAGTTTAAGAACCTCGACCTTAACCGCTTCCTTCATGTTTGGATTTAGTCTGTGTTGTGGTTGTTATGAGGTATTCACATTATCCTCAAGATAATTACAGTGAGTACAAATCAAAGGGTGAAATCCATTGAGGTCCGTAATCGACCATCCAAGGGCTCCTTTGTACTCAATGAGAGTAGAGATGTGCATACTCTCCTGTTCTTGCTCAAGGTGGGAAGAAATTGCCACCAGGTATGTCTCATCTTTACCTAAATAGTCATATTTCAAATCAGAGGGCGAAGGTTTTAGGTCAAGCTTCAGTGCCTTAAGGTTAGACGGTAGAGGCATTATATCAGTTTGGGCCAATTCTTCAAATTATGGCTTCCACCAGTTAACTTCAAGTACCGGCACAGTATCAAGCATCGCAATCGTCTCCCTAATTATATCATCATCTAAATAATGGGAGTGGGCCAAGCACATCTCTAGAGGGTTAGAGGATAAGGTCAGCAGTGCTCTATCTTCCACAATAGAATCAATCAGGTTAATATCGTGGAAATCGTTTTCATCCTCTAACTGTTTGCCTATGTTGAAAAAAATATTCAACTATATTATCATATTCCCGAAAGACATACTCATGACTCCATTCATTCAATTAATGATTGCATTTGATGTGGCAAGGAATGGGCGACCAAGAATGATGAGAATTTGAGTGCTCAAGTCCATGATGGGTTGAGTCTTCAGGACTATAAAATCTACCGGGTAGTAGAATCTATCAACCTAGACCAACACATCCTCCATTATCCCTCTTGGTACATGAACCGAGCGATCGACAAGTTGTAATGTAGTTCGAGTGGGTTTCAATTCACCCAAGCATAGTTGTTCGTAGACCGAGTAAGGAATCAAATTTACACTCGCTCCTAAGTCAAGAAGTGCATGCTCAATCCGGTAGTTCTCAATTACACAAGTGGCGGTTGGCTACCGGGATCTTTGAATTTTTATGGCACATCTTGCTTTAGGATGGCACTCACTTTTTCAGTCAAAAAGATTTTCTGTTGAATATTTTACTGTCTTTTAGTTGTACACAAGTCTTTTAGAAATTTGGCATACGAAGGTATTTGTTTAACCGCATCTAGTAGAGGAATATTGACCTTCACTTGTTTCAACAACTTTAGAATGTCCCGAGAGTTAGAGAGAGGTTTTGGTGTAACCAACCGTTGGAAAAATGGGGCAATCAACTTGCCTTGAAGTTCCGGTTCCAATTCTTATGGAGCAGTGCTAGGTCTGTCATTATTATCCTCTTCCAGATCCTTAGGCTTTTCAGCCCTTACCAGAATAGATTTGTCAATTATCTTCCCACTCCTAAGAGTGGTGATTGACTTAGCTTACTCCATTTGATTTGAAGAGATTGGATCACTTATTTCGTATTGCGGTTTAGGATTGGGCAAAGATTGATCTGGAAGAATCCCTTTTTTTTCCAATTGAATTTTTTGTCTCACGCTCTTGTATGGCCTTTAAAATGTCTTAAAGGGTTTGCAATATAACCTAAGTGATAAATTCTTGGTTTTGAATATGTTTAGAACCAAATACTTTTGAGGTTTCACTTGATTTGGAATTTAATTGAAGAAACCTTGAGGAGTAGCAGTTTGTCCATTCCTCCAACTGATGTTTGGATGATTTCTCTAACTAGGATTGTATGTATTAGAGGTAGGTCCATTGAAAGGTCTTTGGTAATTGTTAAGGGCATTGGATTGCTCATTCAACACCTCTTGAAAGGTAGGTATTGTTGGACAATTTTCAATTGTATAAATATTGCGAGCACAAATACCGCAAACAGTTTCCTTAACCTTATCCTTCTTTAGTTCCATGGCCTCAAATTTCCTTATGAGATTATTCACTTTAGCATTGATATCATCATCTTCTTTCAGAAGGTATCATCCGCTCCTCTCCTTTGATTGAGTGGGCCTAGAAGTAGTGCTTGATTTTGGGTAAGTGTCCCATGATTGTGCGTTTTCAGCAAATCTAAGTAGTCCCACACATCATCGACATTTTTATTCATGAATTCCCTATTGCGCATTGTCTCAACCAATTAGTGCATGAAAGATATCAATCCATCGTAGAAAAAGTGTGTAATGCGCCACGTTTCAAAACTGTGTTGTGGGCATGAACTAACAAGATCCTTGAACCGCTTCGAACATTGGAAGAACATTTCATCCTCCTTTTGAGCGAAGTTCATGATTGGCTTTCTAAGGGTGTTTGTTTTATGATGTGGAAAAAATTTCTTTATGAACTCCCTTATCATATCATTCCATGTGCCAAAAGATCTGGGACGTAATGAATGCAACCACGTCTTAGCTTTTTCTTTCAAAGAAAAGGGAAAGAGTTTCAGTCTGACCGTGTCCTCAGACACGTTTGGAAAATATAAAGTGGCTATGATCTCATCAAACTTTTCAAGTACAAATATGGACTTTCAAATTCAAGTCCATGGAATTTTGGAAGGAGTTTAATCACCCCTGGCTTAATATCCATGTGTCTCGTTTTTTTTGGAAAAACCATGCATGAGGGCGTGCTCACCCCCGCTAGTTGTAAATAATCTTGCAAAGTACGAGGCAGGGGAGCTCGATGCACTTCATTCTCATCCTGAATTTTCTCAACTCTAGGTTGAGGTTATCTTCCCGGTTGATTAACCGGTTGATTCGCAGCCATCACTTCAATTAACTCTAAGGATCTCGAGTGGTGTCTAATCCTGTGATGGATAGATAGCCCCTTAACTAATCCTCCTTCACTCAAAAGATGTCGAGTGTTATCACGGACCCACTTGGGCATGAAATACTCTCAGCCCTCAATTTCAGATTCTAACCTAAACCTAAAAAAGAAAAGAAGGAAATAGGAATCTAAAAATAGAGAGAGAGAGAGAGAGAGAGAGAGAGAATTAGAAAGAAGTTACCAGATTAGAAGTTCCTAATTAAAATCTTGTAAAACAAAACAAAACAAGTCAGTTTTTTAAAACAGAAATTTCAAAATTAGAAAGTTAAAAACTATTTAGGAAAGTAAACTAGTTTTTAAAAACGAAAAAGGAAAGTTTCTAAAAATAGAAAATAGAAAGTTTCTAAAACAAAAAAGAAAATTAGTTTCTAAAATCAAATCATGAAAGTCTTTAAACATAGAATTAGAAAGTAAGTTTCTAAAAATAAAAGAATTCCTAGAATTAAAAAGTTTCTAAAAATAGAAAATAAACCCTAATCCTAAAAATAGAAAAATTCTAATCTTAACCTAATTATAAAACTAGTTAATCTCAAAAAAATGCAACCGTTAATTCCCCGACAACGACACCAAAAACTTGTTCACAACCCCAAGTGTAGGGTCGCGATATAGTAATAATCTCGGTGAGACTGAGCTCGAATCCATGGGGACTAATCTCTTGTATCTTCTGAAAGCAACTAGAAGAAGAACTAGAAGAAGATGAAAACCTAAATATGAAATATTTGAGAGTAATTGTGAGAGAGTTTAAAGAAAAACTTAAGAAATTCAAAGGTGGGAAACTAGGGTTTCTAAGGATCCGCTTGTAAGGATCAGGGAGATCTTATGCTTGATTCAAGTCACACAATTGGAATCGGGTCCCATCCTATCCAATTGGAAGATATCTCAGTAAAATCAAATTTGAACTTCCTTTGACCTAATTCTCAATGGATGAGAGGTGTGAGAATTGGAAGTGATTCCATCACAAAACCATGCCCAGGAGACAAGGCAAACAACAGGATTTACCAATCCCATAACCAATCTGGGAGAATTGTGAAAGGTAGGAAGGATTCCATCACCCAACCATGCCCAAGGGTCAATGGTGAACAACAAGATTTCCTAATTTCACAATCTTCATACATGAAAAGAACACACTCAAAGCTATCACAGATCTATTGTAATTTGAGTCACAACAAACCATTAAAATCTGAAAGTATTATTCCTTATTATCAAACTAGAATCAGAGAGAGTTTAATATAAACATGAATCAAAGCAATAGAAACATCCCATCACGCTACAAGCTTCACCTCTTAGCCCTAGCCAAGAGGTTTAGCCAACCATATACATGATTGAACTAGAATCTCTTAAGAAAAGCATAAAAACTACTAAGGAAAAGGATGAAAAAACTCTTGGCGATGGCTTCTCCACGCTTTTCCTCCACTCCTCAAAACCTAGATGATGCCTGGGAGTGCCCTAGGGACCCCTATGTATAGTTTTAGGCCTTAGACTTTCATACCAAGTGGAAATTTCTGGAAACTGTCTTAAATTTTCGCAGTCCGTGTAAGTTTTGCGTAACGCTCGACTAGTCGTGGGACGCCCTTGACTAGTCGAGTAGGACGGAAAATTAGCTATTTTAGTTAATGGAGTTCGAGTCAAGTACCTTTGACAAGTCAAGCTAGGACTAATTGAGCAGAGTCTAGGACTAGTCGAGCGTACGAAGGATTAATCGATCTGGAGCTAGGACTGGTCAAGGATTACACAAATTCACTTCAAAACTCTGTTTTTCTTCATTCTTGACTGGATTTTCTTGGATCTTTGGTATGTGCATTCTTCATTCTTGGTTTCATCAGATCCACTCTTGACTGTGGTGATTCTTGTGTGTTAATTTCATGCTTTTAACATCTTTTTCAATCTAAGCTCTTAAATTCATCTTGCAACACAAACATTATTAAAATAGAACATTAAACATTATCGTGTTCATAAAACCAAGTAATAAATGGGGTCTAGTATGCAATATTTGACCTTAACACACACATGCGTAAACTCTCGTCTAAGGGAGACACACGATACTTCATGAGTTTCATAGACGATTACTCAATAAAATTTTGAGTCTGGCTCTAAAAAAATAAGTCTAAGGTATTTACCAAGTTTGGAAAATGGAAGGAAAAAGTAGAGAAGTAAACTAAAAGACCGATTAAGTGTCATGGGTCAAATAATGGTATAGACTACTGCGAGGCAGAATTTAAGAAACTATGTAAGGAATAAGGCATTACATGACACTTCTCAACTCTAGGGACCCCACACCAGAACGGGGTGGTAGAGAGGATGAATAAAACTCAAGTGGAGAGGGTGAGAATTATGTAGTTACATGCAAGGCTACCTAAAAGCTTCTCAGCAGAATCGGTTTATATGGTATGTTGCATTGTAAATCAGTCACCATTTACAACACTAGATTCTAAAATTGCAAAGGAAGTTTGGACAGGCAAGGACATTATTACTCAGGGATGAAAATCTTCGACTATCCAACATACGTCCATGTGCAAAGTGGACAATGGATGAAGTTAAATCTCAAATCTAGGAAGTGCATCGTTCTCAGGTATGAGAAATGTGTTCATGGCTATAAGGTTTGGGATGCTGACTATCAGAAGGTGGTCATTAGCAGAGATATTATTTTCAATGAGGCATTAATGTTAAAGGTCAATAAGGACTCTATAGGGAAGTAAAAAAATGCATGATGAGATTGAGAAATTGTCAGTGTATGTGGAGCTAGTTTAACTGATTACTGAAAGTGACATTCAACATGACAAAGAAACTAAACAAAATAATCAGCAGGACACCTAGGAAATTATAACAAAACGCATGGAGAAAATAATCATTAGAGCCCTGGTTTGATACATGTTCAAAAACATGGTTTCTTTTGCTTTGTTCGCAAGGAGTGGAGATTCCTCAACTTTTCAATAGGAAAAATTTGGAAAGGATGGTGATAAGTGGATGTTGTCCATAACAGAGGTGAAATCTCTACATAGAAATCAGACATGGGAGTTGGTGGAACTTTCAAAGGATCACCGGGCTAAACGATGTAAATGAGTCTTCGGGAATAAGGAAGCTGAAAAGGTGAGCTCTCAATGTCAAAGAGGGGGGTTAATAGGACAATGCCAAATAATTAAAATAAAAGTGGAATATATAAATAATATAAAATCTCAACCACCCAAGTATTGAAACCATGATTCCAAATAATTCGTAGGACAACCTTCACCTAAAATATTAGGCAAGACAACCTTATTTCATGAATATCTATAAATTCAATCTTTTTTATTATTATTTTAAGAAATGGACAAATACCATGATTTCATTACTTCATAAAAATTACAGACCTTTGGGAGGGCCCAGTAAAAAGGGCGGGACCCACCTATCATGAGATATGGACAGGGCAGTCTGTTTACCACTATACAACAAAAGACCTACGCAAACTCAGACACTTCTCTCATTGCACCTAGACCCACCGATCAAGGAAGAGTAACCACCTAATGGATGCAGGGGGATTAGCAAGGCAATCAATTACCCAAGACTCTTGCACCTCGCTACCCCAGCGAGCTAACCCACCAGCCGGGCTATTGCCTTCACGGTGGATAAAATTAAGGGAGATGTTACCTCTAGTCATGATATCCTGAATCCTAGAGACCCAAGGTATCCCTTGCCACGGGGGGTTGGATCTGCCAGCAAGAAGATCGATAACCAGCTTCGAGTCCGATTCAAGCACAATCTGCCGGAACCCTCTGTTGAGGGACAACATGAGCCTGTTATAAGCCGCCCTAGTTTAATTTCAATCTTTCAAACTAGCAAAAGAAGATAAAATAATTACAGAATTTATGATAAGAATGAAATAAATACCATTCACTATAAAAAAGAATAAGGCATTCACTATAGAGGCACAAGAAGTTATAGTAGTTCGGTGCTTTAAAAAACCACACCTACACCACTCCTAAAATTACTACCCTCGTAATTTTGACTTTCATGATAACAAGGTTTTTACAGATTCACCTTAATAACCTTATATAGTTCCTTGTGATTTTCACGGTCTCACCACAATAAAAAAAACCCTTTTCTGATTTTCACAGGCTACTATAAACAAAAACTCACTTTGTGATTTTCACAGGCTATTAAAAATCAACTCACTGAGATTTTCATAGGCTATCTCAGAAAAACTTAAATGAAACAAAATAATAGAGTACTTATCTTCAAACATAGATTTGAAGATGCAGTATAAGCTTGTAGCAGAGATCTTCTTTCTTGAATGTAGATGAGGCAATATTCACTTAACAAAAAGAGTATAGGGTCCTAAAGTATTTTAGAAATGAAAAACCTAAGTATATTCAATTCTCTTAAATCTCAAGACGAGTATACTACCCTTAAAATAAGATTGAAATAATCTTGAGAAAGGGAATTAAACAAGGTTAAAATTTTTTTAGAAATATCACACAATTAGCTTGTTGATAACCTGAGATTCTCTCACATGTAGAAGGTTTAGAGTGATTTTTCGTTGTAATTTAAGATGAGAGAAGGCCTCTATTTATAGCCAAAGGTTTTAGAAATTCGGCTAGCCTAAGAATAGGTTCAGCTGGTCGGATTCCATCGAATTCATTCAAATGGCTATCAGATTGCGCAGGATAATATTTATCTAAAATTCGGCTGGCCCGAAGTGATATTTGACTAGCCAAATATCAAATTTGGCTGGCCGAATTTGCCAATCGGCTGGCCAAATTCTTATGAAATATAAAAGTATGCATTGCTGGAATTTGACCCAAACTTCACTCGGGTTAGTTGAATTTCAAGTTTAGGCTGGTAGAATTTTCAACATATTTTGATTTTTAACCCGAACCTGAAGTTAGGTTAGCCAAGGAAGTTAGGCTAGCCGAATTAGAACTAAGGTTGGCCAAACTAGAAGTAAGGTTGGACGTACTCCATAACAAATATACTATAGATAACCTAAAATGAATGAATTTTTTAAAGTACTTAACATAAGGTCTTTCTATGGTCCCGTTGTTTAGCAAATACATAGTTCAATTAGTCTTAAAACTGAGTGACGTCTTCTTGAGACGATAAGACGATCTCGAGCTGTTCTTCAAACATGTAGAGTAGTTGCAATCTAATCGTACTTACAATCTGATTGATAACAATTTTTTCTCACGAAATTTGACAACTATATGTGTGATAAACATATAAGCAATTACACTCTCCCCCTTTGTCAAGTTCGTAACAAAATACACAATATACATGGCACATCTACTAACATTCATACATATACTCATTATCACAATCATCAACAAGATTGAAGTTGCCCGTGTTCATCTGATGCCACAATAATCAGCAGTATGTAGCTCTCCCTAAGAAATAGAACATATACTCTGCCATACAACTATGTAGTAGGCATAAAATTCCATAAAAATTCAAATTCTCCACCCACATTATAAGATTTCTCCCCCTTTTTGTCACAAGTTGACAAAGGAAGATCAAACAAATTTATCGAATCATGGTAAATTTACAAATTAAGAATATTAGGAATATCACACATCAGAGTAATACATAGCATCAAAATAAGGAGAGAACACTGTATAAAACAGTGTATAAAATATCCATACAAACCATAAAAATAAATCCAAGCAAACCATCAGAATATATAGTTTAATACATGTCCATGCAAATAAGAAAATATTTAAACTTAACTCTGAATGAATCGATGAAAGTACTTTTTCCTGTATTTCATAGTTGATTTTTGAGTTCAGGCTAATGATGTTTGGGACACTTTCAGAGCATCTACTTTCTCTTCCAAAGCAAACAACCTCTCTTCAAATTGACAGGGGTGATAGTGAAGTCAGTAGGGTCTTCTAATCCTTCCAAGTCATTGAAGATGTCATCCATGTTGATATCAGCCTCTTAAGGTTCTTCCTGATCTTCTCTTCATTCAGGTAGGAGAGTAAGGTTCATCATATTCAAATTTCACATTGTTAAAGGGGAGTTCAGATTCTGGCGCTTCAAACGAAGGAATTTGGACATGATATTGAAATGTAAGAGAGGGCATAAGGTGTCCAAATGGAACCAAATCATGCTTAGGATGTAATCGAAATTGAGTAATAACATAACAAATCAAGGAAGGCAAAAAAATGCGCACACTAGTGACAACAACATGGATAACACGAAGCATAAAGGGAGTAAGATCAGTCTTATTCCCTGCCTTATGATACACATCGAAAGTAAAAATGCGATACAAGACACGGTATTTGGGAAATAGTTTGTTTGTGGGTAAGGCGTTACTGGACCGTCATACAGCATTGAATCCACATAATGCTCTCATAATCAATTGTTTTTTAGAATTAGATAAATTTTTTTGAAAGAGTCACAATCGGTATTCCATCTCCTGCCATTTCAATTTCCATTAAGGCATATATGGTGGAAGGCGTTATGGTGACAGTCGCTTCTAAAAATTTAATTTTAAAAAGTAATTCATTAAGAGAGACATCAGAAATTGAGACATATATGCCTTACACGATGGACTGATAAGCCGTCCCGCCCCAATGCAAAATCTTTTCCTATCCAACATCGGAAAGGATTTCAATGAGAATAAATCGAGCATGTGATCTACATTTACTGATCTTTTTATGATTATACTTCTTGTGTGGAAATCTTGAACATTTTCTGGATCATCCTCTGGTGAGCGTAAGGTCCGCACACCAAAAGGAGCCAATCGGGAAGATGAACCAGCTTATACCTTATGTACAACCCTTCTAGCTCTTGGTTCCATTTGATTGAACAAAAAAAAAAAAAAAAAAACAAGAAAAATGCAAGCAAAACGTAAATCGGATTTGGAAGAAAACCCACGAAGAAAGGGTTTCAAGATGTAGGAAAGAGATCATTACAAGAGAAAAATCTAAAAAAAAAAGTTACTCTACTTCATCCGACCTACTGAAATTACTTGAGAATATCATACACAACAATTGTGGCAGAAAAGTTGTCTTCTTGTTGGTAAAAGAGATCATTACAAGAGCAAAAACTTTTAAAAAAGTGTTTACAAGTATAAGAGGGGGTGGCAAGGCTCAGTCTGCTTGAGGGGGGCTATTTGGCTTCGACTGCAGACGGGGCCGGGTCTTTAGGGGATTCCTCGCCCAAACCATCCAGGTCAAGCTCAAGATACCTCTGTCTGACGTCCTCGAGGCATCGTTCATACTCGAAGCTGAAGTATACCTCTTCCTCTTCAACCTGCTCCTTCGAAATCTTGTATTCCTCCACTACTGCCACCGGAGCTAATGGGATGGAGGCCTCAATTTTGGCCAGCTTAGCCACAACCTCTGCCGATTTGGTCGCCATCTTGGCCAACTCGGCCTCTAACTTTGCAGCCTTGGCTTCCACCTCTGCCCGCTCCCCTTCAGAGTGGGAGAGGCGTGACCTCAGCCCCTTTGACTCAGATCATGATGTGACCTCTTTTCAATGGGCTTCGTCCAACTGTATCCTCAGAGCTTCTCGCTCCTCCCGAAAATGTCTACAAGGCCCCTTTGAGGGCCTCTACATGGGACATAGCCGCGTCCCTAACAGTTGTGTTGACCTCAAGCTCGACGACCTTGGCATGACGGTCCGCATCCATCTTCTCGAATCCTTCGCCCACCCTTTGGTACGACTGGCTTGCAGCTAGAAGGGCCAGGATGGCCTGTAAGAAAATGAAAACAAAGGGTCAGTTAAAAAACTGATGGAAGAAAGCAATGCGTTGAAAAGATGAGGAGATCTACCTTGTAGAAGCTCGTCGTCAGGTTGCCCAAGAATGTCATCGAGTGGACATCCAGCAAGGAAGTGATGTTCTCTTCTGGTATGTGTTGGGCCGTCCACTGGGCAAGGAGTCCCTTATGGTAGCCCGGAGGTAGGGGGCTGACCCGATGGCCTCGGAAGCTATATGCCCTAAAGCACCACCCTCCTCGACCCGTTGGGCTTGAGAAGTCAAGGGCCCTCTGACAAGATGAGCCTCCTCCCGAGCTGGGGAAGGCTCCAGATCAACGACCTCCAAAGCAGTAGTTGCCTGAGGAGGAGGGATCTCACAGGGGGAAGCTTCCCGAGCTCCCCCACTTGCAGCAATTGGAGTCAGGTACTCAGCTACGAGGCCTTCAACGGGGGGGCTCTAGCCTATCCTTCATGGTGGTGGAGGATCCTCCTCAGTGCACTGGAGGGACAACAACCCTTCTCTTGCCTGTCTTCTTTAGCTGCCCGATGTTGGTCCCTGAGAGAACTCTGATCCTCTTTGTAGGGCAAGGAAGATCGGCCATATCTACACGACAAAGTACTCAAGTCAAACATGAGAGAATAAAGCCTGAGCATAAAAACTTTAAAAAGAAAAGAAATTTTTTGCCAACTACTACTGACCTCTCAGCTCGATTAGAGACAAGCCGGACTGATAAAGGGACTGAGGAGTGATCATCTTCCTCCAACTTCTCTCCACAACGTGCCACAACTTCCCGTGATTAACTTGGGGAATTTGTATCTTAGATAGCAGGGGTAGGTGTTGAGGGAGAATTGTAAAGGAACGATACCATGGTTAGTAAACAAAGACACAAAATAAGAAAAAAAAAATTATAAACTCTACAGCTCAGTTACTTTAGACTTGGGTTAGCAAATTTGGTTGGGGACCTGAGCTTTCAGTCTGGCCACCGCAGTCGGTGGGGCTTCCCACTCCCCCAACGCGAAGAACAACTCTTCCTTCCAGTTCTTATTGGAGGACAAATTGTTGATGATGAGGGCCTAGCCCTTGTTTTCCCACGCAGAAAAGTAATACCAACAAATAAACTTATCGTCACACACATGAACACCAAACTTGGATTCCAATGAGAATAGTGTTCAGCAAGAAACTTCTATTGACCATTTTCTTTCTAACCATTTATTTGTTGGCTACGAGTTAGATCATTAAAACATGCAATCATTTTTATTCAGATACCTTGTCTCCAAGGCACGCCAATGTAACACAAGTGCATATTAATTTGTAACATTCATCATATAGTTTTCTTAGTACAAACCTTTAATTTTTATGTCAACCCATTTATCAAAATACTTATTAACTAAACTTAGCCTCCATGGGTTAAGTGGTTTATCTAAGTGCATTCAAGCGCAACCCCAAAATTTCATATCTAGCTTTAATAGATGTATCTATTGCCCACCTGATAAACCTATTAGCCAAATCTCGAGTTAAGAAAAATCTTTAGTAGGAACTATTATATGAATTGACTGGATCTAATACATGTGTCATATCTTGGCACATGATCGGATGGGAATGACATTTTCTCCGCCCTTCATCTCATAAATTAGTCATGTGCACTCATCACCCCTCCCAGTACAATTTCAAATTTTTATAACTAGGAATGTGATTTTTTTCCACATATGTACAATTTTCAAGTGTCTATGTATCAAGAGTCATACATTGCCGAATGTTTCTGTTATAATGGTAAGACTATATTTTCTACATATAACACATGAATACAAGATTCAAACAAATCAACCATCAACCCATGTAGGATGGATTAAAGGCCACAAGATGCATGCAATGATACAAAAAGAATAATGTGAGTTGTCTATAGATACATAGTGATAAGTGGGCTCATGATTCGCTAGACTTGGCAATAAGTTCAAGTTCAACATAGCGTACCCCTATATTTCTTATGTGCACTCATTATCATAAAGGTCAGCCACATCCATGACTGGTCCACCTTATAACTTAATTTTTAGGTCACTATGAATATAAAAGACCCACTAATGAACTACTCATGCTATAAACATATGTGAGTAATGCCTTAGTGTGTAACTGTGCAATCTATTACATTTTTAAATATCAACGTCAACATAGTGATTCATTCTAAGCGCATCAATCACACAAATCAACTCCTCAATATGCACCTAAACAAAATGAAGTTATATTTTGTTCTACCACTAATAGTATAGTAAGCCTTATCTTTTCATGATCCAGACCATGCACTCTTATGCCACCCATCATCAGTGACCGTCAAATATTTTTTCAAAATATCCCATATGAATTTCTTGGACATAAAATGGATAGTAAACCATCCACTTGCAATCCACAAGTTGGATATGTGAGATTGTCTAATGGGAAATATTTTGGTGACACATAATATACATGGTCCAGCATATTAGTTGAATAGTATTGATCACCAATAGTTGGTTCTGGAATAGATTGTCCAAAGGTATCCAACGCTCATATGCAATATGACCTACTAATTATACTTTTCATAATCAATTACTTTCATGTTATGTATATGAATCGTGATGCGTTGTCAAAGAAAATGGCTAGCCGTTGTTTGGTCTTTGGAGCACAACAAAATATCATTTATGCAAGAAACTAGTTGATAGGTTAGGATCTTTCAATCAAAAGTTTTACTGACATCCTTTATTCATGACAGGACCCATCAAATTAACAATTTGGATTACCCGAGCATGGACACTTAAATTGTATACGTTTAATAAATCGTAACATGCTTATAATGATGGATATCTAATAGATGGTAAAAATGCTCTATTTTGAATCAGTTAGTGGATCCTATCTAATGAGTATGGTCCATTGTTTATATGCTTAATCCAACCGTATATGTGCCTAACATGTAAAGTGATTAGGACCATACACCTTATAGGCCCCATATGAGATGTAGATTGCACCATTCGGATAATTCTGGCAACCCAACTCTTAGATTCTCACTTGCTCTAGAAGTGGATTATTTGGAAACCCTTGGATGATTCCACAAAGAGTGGTCCATATCCCAAACATCAATACAATCAGCTAATCATGTGGGTCGCATGTGTATAAAAAATAAAATAAAATAGAGAGAGTTATTTTCCTAAAACCCTCTATCTTGATGTGTGTGGACTATTAATTGGATAAGCTTGATATTTTAACTATAGAAGATAATTAGAGAAGCCCACTAGATGAACAAGAGTACATGATTAAGGAAATTATAAAATGATAATGGAGTACTGTAAAGAAGGATTTTAATGGCTGATATTCAACTCCACAAATCAATTATCGTAATTATCCTTTCAAGCCAACTTAGGACAGTAAGCAATTTAAAATAGTGCCAAGAACATTGATGGTTCTGATCATTGGACAATGTTTAATTTGGGCATATTCGGGCGTCCCTAATAATAAAAGAAAATTGTTGCTGATAATAAAAGGAAAACTCATTGGGTTGTTCCCAACCTGGACTTCCAAAAGTCTAAAAGACACCAAGCATATCCATAATTATGAGAAATTAGAAGGTATTTTTGAATCTTCTCAAAATTTTTGCAACCACCATAAGAACCGACAAGAGTACCACTTCCTCTCAAAGAATCACCACTTTAGAGAGCTTAGCCTAAGAGATCATACAATATACAATGCCGCCCATGCTTTCTATTTGTGCAGGGCCTAATATTTTTTAGCAATCACAACTGTTGGTATTATTATTATTATTAGTTTATCTAGATGGTCATAATTAATATGGGCGACCATCATTAAATCATGGGTCCCACTTCTCCATACCGTACAATCTCTTTGATGTTGGGTTTTGCTTTTGAGGCCACCCCAAATACTTGACGATTTTTAAAAGAAGTAACCCAAACGACACATTCGTCCAGATGACCTTCAGGGTACTCGCCAACACAACAAGGACAAGTCTTTCCACAAAACCAAACACCCATGCAAGTCGGACCAACCTTAGAAAACAAGATCTATTTGATTTGTTGAATTTTTGATGTTTTTTCTAAAGATGTGATTTGCCGAATCTCTCAAGACTCTTCACAGAGATAATATGCACCATTGGACCGCTTATCATGGATGACCATAACCATCATTTGACTTTGGCTAATTTCATATGCATGTATCCCAATTGGCTAGACTTGTGTGTTCATCTTGTATCATTTGAGAAATACTGACTCTGCAGATGTAAACAAGGCATAGTTGTAGTGCATTTAGATGCAAACATAGTTCTTGATAGTTTTCCAAATAAAATTTGATTTCAAGATTGTTGGAATATGAAGTTTGGAAAACTAGTTAGATAAAATAATATTAAAATAAGAAAAATAGAAAACTTATTGGTTTGTAAAAGTCAGGCGTAACTTGAGTCACTCGGTTTGAAATTAAAATTTTCCTCCGTAGACCACGTTCTAAGTGTAATAGGATTCAATGGGCAATCGACCTCCAATATATAACGACTATCACTTGGTCCTAGTGGTGCACTCGTTGTACACGGGCTCAAACCACTCGCAGTCTTAACCCGAACGAAAAATACTTTAACATATTCTTCTTTGAGGGTTCTCTCCAGTCCATCTATCATCCCAGAAACAGACCTCTTCCCATCTCTCAAAGAGAACCCAATGCCCTCCTTAAACCTTTAAAATAAATAAATAAATAAATAAATAAATAAATAATAAAAATCAAAAGGAGGGCCATGCCCATGAATCTTAGATAAAAGAGAAACGATGATGTATAAGCTGCTCTTTCGGGTGGGCCCACACAAAACATCGGGCCTTACCTATCATATTGAAAAAACCAGAGCATGCCAAGCAGCGACTCAACAGACAGAAATCGAGCTCCTAACATACCATCACCTGAGATGCCCCACCCCCTGCATTAACAAGAATAATCCTGTACAAACATCCAGGAGCCTATTCCTCTGAACCAGAAATTGACCAAATCTGCCCAGCCATCCCACCCAAAGCCTCTGGCCATAGAACCAACTGCTTCCGAGCAGATCTTTTCCTCAAGCGATTGCATCTTGCCTGAACTCTCCATAACTGCCAGCGATCCCCAGAAGGCTCCATTTGCCTCAAGTAGACCATTCACTAACGTGATATCTGTGCTCCTAGCAGAGCTCCTATCCTAACGACCACCTTCCAAAGTGCTGCAGCCCAATACAAAGAAGAATCTTTTGTCCACGACCCTCCTTCCTGAATTTCATACTTGCATGCCATCACATGTCCACCACGTACACATCCTTACCCTTTTTTGGTCCGTTTAGATTAATATTATTTAGTTTCACTAAATAACCTTCTGTAGGAAAGGGAAGGGAGATTTCAAGGTATTTATGGTATGACTCTCTGTTTTGTTCTATGTTTTGCAGGCAAGATGACCGACTTTTTAAATAAGATCCTCAACATCGCTCCAAAATCAAAGAAGGTGAAAAGATCTGACGACAAGAATACAATACAAATGACAATGGAAAATAAACAACCACATATCTACAGTCTTATAATGGAAATGAAGAAGGAGAACGAAGATGATGGAGGTAACGTAATTATGTTTATATATACATGTACTTTGGCTGATGCATTTTTGTATGAGCACATTTATGGTTTGGCAGTATTTTACAAAATTGTAAATACTAAAGCGAAATGCTTTGAAGCTGTCAGAGCACTATAAGCTCTAATGCTCCTAGTTGCATTGGGTGACTTGCAAAGTCCAATCTGAACCGTCCATTTGGTCCATAACACATTTTATGGGCTACCATGCAAAAATCACACTAATTGGGTGATCCCATCCATCCTTGGTTTGGTCTTACTCTTTGTAGCCATCTTTTGTCTAATGGATTAATGGTTAGGGTTGCCTACCAGAAGTGACTTTTCCTAATCATAAACATTCCTTGACAGTCCTGAACCAATAGATGGATTGAATAATTGATTGGGCCTATTTTGATCAGATAATTATGATTGTCGGTTCAGTGTAATAGATGGTGGTCCATGAAATGGGTGTTGGACTTACTGGACAGTCTAGATGGATCGATTGGACCAAGCGTCTCACCCCCACTCTGTCTCTCTCCATTTCTTTACTTTTCTCCCTCTCCCCAATGAAAAAATCAGCCCAATATCAGCCCGACTCGATTTCTTTTCAAATTCTTTTTATTCCATCCAAAAACCCCACCTACCACCCCAATTTATTTGATTGACACCAGATCTTCATCCTTCCCATTTTGGAAATGCAAAATCCGCACTCAAATGGTTGTCCTCCCTTCTCTCTAAAATTTGATAAACCCCCTTTTGTTTCATTGTCTCCCACCCCTACAAGTCACAATCTCTAGAAATTCCATGGAAAATCCCTCTGAACGAGATCACTAGCTACTTTTTCTTTCAAGGCCTCATTCCCCACATATCTTTATTGGTCATGGTTAATGCATTATAGGAATTCAGAAGGGCCTAATGATTAATTTTAGGGAAATCATATCTTTGAAAAAGAATCTTGCTTGTTATGTTTGGGTACTGGGAATGTAATTTCGTGGAATCCACACAGTGTTTGGCACTTAAAAAGAACTGACAGGAATTATTTGTACTTTTTATCACTTGAGAGGGAATAAAAAAGTATGTGCCTCTTGGTAGGCAACACATTATCTTAGAATATGCATCCTGCCTTCTCAAGGTATTTCAAAATGTCTCTTTTGGTATAAATCTGTCCTTAACACGAATCAAAACCAAGTATTTTGAATGGTCCAAACGCAAGAATTTGCATGTACTTTTGGATTGACATCAACAATGCCCATAAAAATTTTAAATTTATTTGATTGTTTCATTATAGTGAATGCCTAAGCTCTGTCGCTGCTATTGTCTATCATGGCGATTTGATTTCATGTTAATGTAAATTTGTTCTTACCATGTTTCTGCATCTATTATTTATTTATATATTTTTAGAAGTATGTTTCTGCATCTATTATTGTCAGTTTCATTAGCCAGATAAAATAATCTGAATATTTGAACTTGCATTTTAGTTGGAAAGCTTACCAAACAAATTTGTTGACAAGTAGAATTTTCTTGAAGCTGAATTAAGTGTAAAAAAAAATAAAAATAAATAATAATAAATAAATAACTAATTGTGTATATAAGTTGATATCAGTGTGTATTGAATATAAAGTGTTAATCTTGGGATGTGATCTTAAATTCCATCACAAGTAGCTGCTTGATAGTGGTAACACACATTTTTTTACTAGTATAGACCTTGATTAATTCACATGAACTATGCGAGGGTCATTTAACTACTATGGAAAATGACCTAGCTTTATAAGACAGTGAGTGTTTGTTAAGGTGCTTGAGAGTGCTCTTCACGTGTTAAGAGTTTAACAGAAGTTTGATTTCACATTTGGGATTGAAATCCTATCATTATAAGTTAATCGGAATGGTGGAAAGCATAAAAGTATCAAAATTACCATTGTGCTTTGATAGTAGTGAAGTTAGTTTGGGATTGTGATGCAAGCCATATTGGGGCCAAAATCTTTTTGACCCATGATAACCAAGGGCATGCTCCAGACGATGGCCCAGATTCATATGGGATCATGTACCGGTCATTATCTTTGGGCACATGGGGACTGAGATCGAACTCAATGTTTAAAATAATGAATAGTGTATAGTATAACATTCACTTATCTAAAGCATGAAGCTCAAGCTTCATAGCATGTAACATAAGCTACATGCTACTTCTAATTTTATTTTTATTTTTATTAAGGTTGTGCTTGGTTGCACTAGATATCAACAAATTTCATGATTTTTTTTTCTTTACCAAAATGACTAACCAATGAAATTTCATGATACCTGGTGCAATCAAACACAACCTAAAATAACAAGAAAAATGAGGCAAAGATTAACCATAAGGATATAAAAAGGCAACAATACTAGTATAATATTGTTATTTTAATTAATTTTATTGAAATATAGAAAACTATAACAAATAATTGAAAACATTAATTAATTAATTTTTTCATAGAAAATAACTTGTGATGTAAGGTATGTAGCGCGCGCGTAGCGCTGACTATGTAGCATCTAGCATAGGCTATGTAGTATGCAACGTATGTAAATTAGCATATAGTGTAGGCTACATGCGACTTTAGCCATTTTCATGAGTTTGGTAGTATTAAGGCTAAACTATGCTACATAGGGTAAGCTACGTCTGCATAGCTTAAGTTATTTAAAACATTGGTCCAACCTACTCCTGATTTAGTTGTTTTATTTATTTATTTAAAAGCTAATTTCCTTTAGTTTGTTTAGCTTGGATAAACCTTCTTATTTATGCCAGTCATTATGTAGTAATGGCAAACAGTTTTGAAAAAATGGTAAATGGTCCTATTTGAAGTCTAATTGAGTTGGCTTTTTAACTAAGATCATGTAATTCCAATGTATTTTTTTTTTTATTTATTTATTATTATTATTATTATTATTTTTTTAAATTGCTTATGGTCTATGAAAGTTATGAACAATTGTAATGAGATAATGAGACACTATTTCTATTTTTAATATTTTATTGAAATACATGGTTAGGAATGTAAGAGTTCCATAATTAGGTGGGTCTAATTGATCAACAGTCCACATCTACCTACCCCCTCAGTTACATGTCATACATTGCAAGGACGGTTGAAGGAGAGGGAAATGGAAAGGGGGCGATCCCGGTGTTCGGAGAGGGGAAGATCACGAGGAAGAAGGTCGACGAAGAAGGATAAAGCAACACCCCCTGCCCAATATGGATCGCAGAGTAGAAGCTCCTCTCAAGGAAAGCCTTGCTTGCTTAAGAATAGGCAGACGCGGCAACATAACCTATATCCCGGGGATCTAGGTTTCAGTTTGTTTGTGGTAAACATCCCGTTTGACTGCTCGGCTACTGATCTTCAGGAGATTTTCCAGAGGTATGGGAGGATTGTAGATATTTACATCCCCACTCTTCCAGGTCTGCAAAAACCTAGAGGATATGCATTCGTTAGATGCCGTTACGAACAGGATGCCAAGGTAGATATGGAATTCCTCAACAATCGGCGTATTGACAGTAGAGTTGTCTCTATTAGATGGGCGAAATCCATAACTCATCGCCCAGCCAGGAAACAACCGTTATCCCCTGCCAGGCCGACGATCAGAACGCGCCCAAACCTCTCTTATGTTACTGCCTTGTCCAAGGAAATCCTCCACACCTCGTCAAGATCAGAGCAAGAGCCAGATTGTGTCACTACTGCTGATCCCGATGTAGTGGCAACTAGGTTGTGTGACCTGCAATTCGGTTTGGTAGGCACAGCAGAGGGGCCGCACATTTCCATCCTGAATCTTATTGATGAAATTAAAAAATCCAGATTCGTGGCTTCCTCGATGGACATGGCTAGAATTTCGCCGATGAAATTCCTCATGACTTTGAAATCCAAGGAGGAGCTAGTTGATTTCCTAGCTGACTCGGATCTTCACAGACTAATGGGCTTAGTCTCGGTGATTAAGTGGTCTCCAGGGGAGGTGATGGGTGGCGAAGGTAGATAGCTCAGACTATGGGATTCCAGTTCATGCCTAGATGGAATCGGTAATCCTGGACCTTGCTAATTTCTTCAGAAAGGTTACCCAAATCGACTCGATTAGCGTCTATGGCATATTCCAGGTATATGCTTGTACTAAGGTGTTACTCTGTCTAGGGTCGGATTTGCAGAAGATCTTAAAGCTCCAAGTTCTGGACAAAGCCTATCCTATCCATGCCGTTCTGGAAGAGGCAGACATCATGGGTTTGCAGGAAGGTTCCACCGCTAAGCCTTGGCAAAGCTTAATCTAGAAGAGCACTAGGGAGTGGGTTCAAAAGAAATTCGGTAATCTGAAAGAGGGAGAGGAGATCGTACTGCTAGATATAAATCAGGAATCTCCCTCCAAACAATGCCTGTCAGATTTTCGTAAAAATGCCGAGCTGAACGAGGAAGATTTACATCCTTCAGTTTGTAGAACAGAAGTAGAGGAAATTCAGCCTAGAACACCAGATAAGCAAATGGGAACAGATGCAAACATCCTTTGTGATGTAAATGAGGCTCACAGTCCACGAACAAGCCCAGCGAGCAGAGCCCGTCTCAGCGCTAACTTCGGTTAGAACAGAAGCAGCAGTGCTGTAGTGTCCAGGTAAACCTTTTCTCAGCTGAATCAGAGGGCGACCCTGAGGAAGGCCCCATGACTAGGTTAACATGTGATGGAAAGATCCAAGAAGAGGAAGTTAACAGAAGACATTTTATCAGAGCGAAATCAGCAGACCACCTGTTGTCCAGCAAGGCCTTAGATAGGGAAAGACAGTCAATCCAGCCATGGGTGAGAGAAGAAATCCTACATCCTCCATCTGCTATGCTGCCCCACTCAACCATGCTAGCTGCCCCTCCTCGGCAACTTCTCCCTCTAAGCCAGGACTCTCCTCTGCTAACTAGATCAGGATTGGAAGTTGACCTATCGCCTTTCTTTGCAACCATTTCCAGTCAAGTTATTGAGTTCAAAAACTGCGCAGAGGATCATAGTTCAATTCCAGCAGCACAGGAACATCAAATAGCGGTTTGCAGCTGTCCAGATACAGAAGAAGAAAATTCCAGATTACAACAAATGTAAGACCTCAAAACCTATAAGGTAGGCCACACGCAAACTGAGGCAGATAAATCCAGGATGCCATACACCAGCCTACTACAAGAGAGAACTTCCACAAAGGTTCTAAGAAGGCCTAGAATTCATTATTCTAGGGGAGACTGGGAATCTAGACTGCGCAGGCTTAAGAGAAGGGCCGTAAATTTAGGATGTTTGAAGGATGGATAAGACCCTAGTGTGGAATGTTTGCGGTATAGAAAGTCTCCATTCAAAAAGGTCATGCAAGAGACTCATCAGGACTCATAACCTGTGGATTGTGACCATCCTTGAGCCGATGCTCAAAGATGAGAAGCGGGTTGGGGTAGGCCTATCGCTGGGCTACCACAAGTCATGCTCCAATTGTGATGCTGGGGGTAAGATTTGGATCGTTTTCAAAGACCATATCTCATACTTAGTGGTGAAAGCAACGAACCAGCTTATAAAAGTTAGGATCCCAGGTCAATTCAATCAGCCAGTCGTCCATATGACCTTTATTTATGCTAGTTGCGTCAGATCTGTGAGAAGAGAGCTGTGGGATGAGTTGGCAGATTCGTCCTCAACAATGCTGGGTCCGTGGGCAGTATGCGGTGACTTTAATGCAGTAGTTAATGCCTCTGAAAGAAGAAGTCACAGGGATCTGGACAGGGTTAGTGCTTTAGACTTTGAGGCAACGACAAATGCTGTTGGCCTGTTGGACGTAGGTTACATTGGCAGCCGTTTCATGTGGAGTAACAATCAGGTTGGGACTTCCAGAGTTTGGGCGCGGATGGACAGAGTGCTGTTAAACCTCCATTGGACATCCTGCTTCCCTCTTTTCCAGGTTCTCCATCTTCCTCGTATCTTTTCCAATCATGCTCCGCTTCTTCTCCAAAGTCCCCAGCAGGTGTTTAGTGGTCCTAAATCATTCAAATTCCAACGTATGTGAACCCTGGATGATTCCTTCATGCTGCTCATCAGTTCGGCATGGGCCCAGGTTGACCTAACCATCCATTTTAAATGTTTTAGTTAAACTCAAATCAATTAAACATGCTTTGAAAGCCTGGAACAAAGATTGGTTTGGAAATATTTTCACTTAGGTTAAGCTGGCTGAGGAGGCTCTAGCATCTGCCGAGATGGATGTCCAACAGTCTTGTGCTGTAAATGTTGTCATCGATGTAGCTTGGTGGAACAAGCTCGCGGTTGCAGAAGAAAATCTGCGCAAGATGGAGGTTCGGCAGGAGAATTTCTGGTAGCAGAAATCCAGAGTCAACTGGTTGAACGAGGGCGATAGAAACACCATATTTTTCATGCAGCGACATTGACGAGTCATAGGAAAGCAGCCATCCACAGCATTGCGCTAGATTCGGGTCAGGTTGTGACGGATCAGGCACTAATCAGGGAGGCAGCAGTTTCACATTTTTCTTTTCACAGCAGGGTCTTACGTTAGTGACTCCTACGCTCTGGACAACATTCCTCAGCGAATTTCCCAAGAGGTAAACAACATGTTGTTAGCCCCTTCGACGTTATTGGAAATTCAGGCAGCAGTTCAGGCCATTCCCGCTGATGGGGCCCCTGGACCAGATCGGTTTTCAGGTGCTTTTTTCTCTGCTTGCTAGGAGGTAGTGGGGTCAGATCTTCTTAAGGTTGCAAGGTTTTTATTCCAAGGCGGAAACCTCCCAAGGGCAGTCATCGCTTCTCTCATTTGCCTCATTCCGAAGTTAGTTCCTTGGCTAGGTTCTCAGATTTCCGCCCGATAAGCCTTTGCAACGTTTTCTATAAGATCTTGGCGAGTGTAATTGCGTCGAGGTTCAATCAAGTTCTTCCTTCCATTATCTCGCCTGAGCAGGGTGCTTTCATCTAAGGTAGATCTATCTCGGAGAGCATAACTCTAGCCCAAGAACTCTTCAGAGACATCAACAGGAAAGTCAGGGGCAGAAACATTGTCCTAAAGCTTGATGTGGAGAAAGCTTATGATAGGGTGGAGTGGACCTTCCTCAAGAAAGTTTTGTCTCACTTCGAGTTAAGTCCAAAGTGGATTCACTTTGTTGAAGGATGCTGGGCAAATATGTGGTTTTCAGTTCTTATCAATGGAGTGTCGGCCGTTTTTTTCAAGTCCTTAAGGGGGCTTCGTCAAGGAGATCCGCTTTCTCTTACCTTATTTATCATTACCGCGAAAGTTCTTAATAGGGGCTTTAAGAGATTAGTGGAGCAAGGCCTCTGCTAGCCGTATAAGTTGGCCCATGGGTGTCAGCAGGTCTCGCATCTCCTGTATACAGACGATATGCTTCTCTTTCTAAATGGTGGTAATAACTCTCTTCGGAAGGTGAAAGACTTCCTCGATGACTATCAAGCGTCTTCGGGTCAGGCTAAATCTTTGTAAGAGCTCTTTTTTCACCTCATCAAAGCTCCCAGTGTCCAGAGTTACAGCGATAGAGTCCTATATGGGAATCTGCAAGTCGGCGGCTCAGCTTGTGTATCTTGGTGTCCCGTTGGCAGAAAGTAGAGTTAAAGTTAGTAGTTTTCAGCCTCTTATTGCTAAGATAGAAGGCCGCATCTGCAAGTGGCAAGCTAGATGTCTATATCAGGCGGGCAGACTTATTTCGGTGAATCATGTTCTCGGCAGCATCCCGATTCACACTCTTGCAGCCTCCCACATCCCAGCTCAGGTGCTACCATCGCTGGAAAAATGTTTCGTTGACTTCTTTTAGGGATGGGCGGATGGGAAGAAGAAAATGCACTGGCGTTGCTAGAAGGTAGTGGCCTGTCCCAAGCTAGAAGGAGGCTTGGGTATTTAGAAACTGTTGGACACTTTGAAGGCCTTCCGCATCAAAATGGCATGGTCTTGCTGTTTCAGCGATGGTGCAAGCCTGTGGGGATCCTTCATGTCCTCCAAATATGCTGCGGATCTAGCGAAACCCCCCTTTTGCCCTCTGTTTCTACTCCGTCTCCGTTCTGGAAGAAAATCCATGCTAAATTACCATTCCTCGAGACTGTGGTGTAGTGGAAACTGGGCTCAGGAAATTGTAACCTGTGGAGTGCAAACTGGATGGGCCTCAGTCCCCTTCTGAACCAGAGTTTGGTCCCTCTCCCTGCTCCCTTTGGGCTTTGCAGGTGAAGCATTTCCTAGGAACGAGCGGTCCTCTCCCTCATTCTGCGGTTTTCCTCTTTCTGCCTGATGCAGCGATTGAATTCATTTTTCAGCAGGGATTTTGCATTGCAGATGGCCCAGACGTGTCCTTCTGGCCTCTCATCCCATCGGGGTCCTTCTCGGTTAGCTCTGCTTGGTCAGTGAGCAGAAGTCCCAGTGAGCATAAAGGTTGGGCTTCTCTCGTTTGGCATATATAGATGCCTCTCAAAATCTCCATTTTTCTTCGGAAGACCCTTCACAACACAATTCCAGTCAACGTGGTAGTCTAGAACCGAGGCATCTAACTCGCTTCTAGTTGTGTTTGCTGCAATCCAGGTGCTTCATGCGGCCCTGCACTTGGGATGATACACCACTTGCTGCTGGACAACGCAGTGGCCAAGCTGGCGTGGCGTTGGTTCGGTGTTCAATTCGGGGTCAACGTATGTGCAGCCTCCTCGGTTGAAGCGAGACTCCTTCAATGGTGGGGAGCTCAGTCCGGTAGCTTAATCCTTAAGCAGGCCCATGGGCTTGTTTGTCCCTGCTTTTCTGTTGTGGGAGCTGTTGAAATCGAGGAATGTTACCCGTTTCGACAGGAAGATTTTCAGTCTGGCTGTGATCTTGAGGCACGTTCAGTGGTGGATCTCTGCCAGCATCGAACTCCCCGATATTAACCATTATCTCAAGCCGGCCTTTGGTGTTGATGAGCAGCAATAGAGTGCGTCTATCAGTAGAGTGGGCAACCCTCTCTTCAGATCAATCAGGTCTTTTTCCTCCAGGAACACAGAGGTAGTGAAGTGGATTAGGCTGTGCAGCAACTGGGTCAAGGTGAACGCTGACGGGTCCTCCAGAGTGAACCCGGGTTTAGTAGGTGGAGGGGGTGTTTGCAGAGGAGATAAAAGCCAATTTCTTTTCGCATTCTCCATGGGTTACGACATAGGTTCCAACACCTATGCAGAGCTCCGCGTGGTGCATGATGGCCTGCTCCTCTGTCTCTCTAGAGCTTTCAATCAGGTTATTATTGAATCTGACTCAAAGCAGGTTGTGAAAGTGCTAAATGGGCTAAGCAATCCGGGTTGGAAGTGGTCCTATTGGGTTAACCGGATCCTCCAAATGAAGAGTAGAGGTCGCATTGAATTTGCCCACATTTTTAAAGAAGGTAATGCCCCAGCTCACACTTTGGCCCGCCAAGGTAACGAGTCTCAGCTCTCCTCCTCCTTCGATCTCTTAGCGGATCTCTCGCCGAGGATCCGCGGCCTCCTTTTTCTAGACAAGGTAGGGCTAGGGGCGATTAGAGTTTGTTAGGGTGCTTTATTTCTTTTCTTTTTAGGCCATGGCCTCTGTTTTCTGTTTAGGAATATGATAGGTTTTCCCTAGTCCCTTTTCTCCTGGGGAATCCCGAATACAACTCTTTTGTAATTATCCCCTCAGATCAATGAAGTGCTTTTTTTTTTTTTTTTTTTTTTTTTCTTTTTTTTTTTTGCAAAAGAAAAAAAGAGGTCTACATCGACCTAAGTTGTGATTAGTCTCAAATTCGTGTAGGAGTGGTACGCTTGGACTGTGATACACCTATAATATCTTAATGGACTTGGAATCCTAAGAACATATGGAGCCTTTGATGAGGAGTTCAATGGGTTTCAAATTCCTCTTTCCTGCAACTACAAAACTAAGTCTGGATCCCCAAACCTACACACATTGGAAGCTTTCTTTTTCCAATCTAATTAATTCTCAAGACTTCGAAAGATCAATCCTTTCAATTCTACAATTTGAAAATTACTAGGAATAAAAATAATAGATGGTTAAGATTAATTAGGGTTTCTTTTTCTTTAAGAGTCTATAAGTACAATTGGAATCCTAAGAACATGTGGAGCCTTTGATGAGGAGTTGATTTTATTATGTTTTTCTTAGAATGCAATTTTCATATTCGTTCTAGTTCCGAGCTGAAGGAAATCTCCCATCCTTGTCGAGTAACTGGCAGATCACCTGTTTTTAGAGGTTTATAGTCACATGTTGCTTGACTCACTTGTAGAGGGATGGAACATGATTATCCCTTGTTGATTGTGGTCATGGATTAGTCGTAGCCATACTATTGGATGGTAACTTGTATAAACTATTGGGAAGCACAACAATTGATGATGCAAGTGGAAGGGCATCATGTTTAGGCTTGTTATTAGTCATTGTGATTTTGTCCCTATTATCCATAGAATAATTTATTGGGAGATCTATGCAGTGATGGTTTTATTCTAGTTATTGATCTCTAAGTTTTAATATTGATTATTTGGAAAATGTTTGGGTTTCGAGTTATTATTACCTAAATAGTTGGAAAAGGAGGAGTGTGTTGTCTGGATGTCTTCAATATATGCAGAACAAGGGTCTCGATGGATCGAATAGGCTGCTCTCGATCAATGTTGATTAATTGATACTTAGATCAACGACACGCATAGTTTTGCGTAGTTGTACGATTGTTTCCTATTCTGGTATTACAATATAGATATATATATGTGTGTGTGTGTGTGTATATGTATATGTATATGTATATGTTTATATATATATATATATATATATATATATATATTATATATATATATATATATATATATATATCTCTATATATATATATATATCTATATCTATATATATCTCTGTGTGTGTATATATATGTCTGTATGTATATGGGTGTAATGAAGGGATTAAATGGCTTGTTCTGAAGAGGGGCTAAGGTTTGAGAAAGGTTCTCGGATCTGTAAGTTGATCTATCTCTTGTAACTATCATTTTCATAATGATTGCTCGTTGCTTTGTGCCATGGTTTTTTTTTTTTTTTCCGAAATGGTTTTTCACGTAAAATTGTGTGTTTCTATGGATGATTTTTTTTTTTTCATTTATTTTTTGTTGTGTGTTTCAAATTCGAGGCTTGGTTCCACAAATTTCCAACAAGTGGTGTGAAGTTATACGTTGCAATTCGAATTTGAATATGAGACATGATAATGAAAGGATTAAACGTGAAGTATGAAACAAAGAAGCTCACAGGGAAAAATAATTTAGAACTATAGAAGGTAAAGATGAGAGGCCCTCTAGTTTAACAAGGATTACAATAGACACTCCTTAGTGTAGCAAAGTGTCTGTGAGTATGACCGATGAATAGTGTGAAAACTGGAAGAGGGTGAAAACCTCAATTCAATTATATTTTGTCGATGATGTCCTTAATCAAAAGACCACCGTAGAACTTTGGACGAAGTTAGAAAGCTTGTACATGATAAAATCTCTCAGCCATCGCCAATACTTGAAGAAGCAACTATATAATCTAAAGATGATGGAAGGGTTAGATCGTAATGAACACATCAACGCGTTCAATCAGTTACTGAAAGAGGTGAGCTTATAGTCCTTGGGGGGGAATAGGACTATGCCAAATAAAAATTAAAGTACTGAAAGAATAAATAAATTAGAACTTAATCAGAGATCTCAATCATAATAGTATTGAGAAATTGATTCAAGCCGTGTTCATAGGACAATCTTACACTAAAAACTAAAGTTTAAGTACATTGGACAACCTGATTTCATGAACAAGAAAGGATCAAGATCGCAAACTAGAGCAAGAGGAAAAATAAATACAACTATGATCTATCACAAACATTCATCACATGTACAAAAAGATTTACAAACATACACCACATGTACATCTCAAAAATCATTCACCACATAAACACCAGGAATTATAGTGGTTCGGTGTGTACACCAACTGTCCTTAAACACCCACACCTACTCCACTCCCAATAATCACAACCCATGTGATATTGGCGCTCACTAAAAATCAAGGTTTTCTCAGGTTCACCTTAAAACCTATACAGTTGTAATTTTAGAAGGGCTATCACAATCAAAACCCCACACACTGAGATTTTCTGGCTATCTCAGTCAAAACCAATACATGAGATTTTCTTGGATATCTCAAATAAACCAAAAATAAAAAAGAAATACTTATCTTCTTCAGATGACGCTGAATGATGTAACTCGTAGAAGCACTTCGGTTGATGAGGAATGTTCAATGTTCATTGTCCAATAACCAAAATAGAGGGTTCTAGGTTCTAAATATAATTTAACTTAATTCAAATTTGGACTACTTGTTTGAATTTCTTAGATCTTAAAAGGAAGAACAAGAACTCCGTTTAAAACATATGATTCATAAAAAGAGATCTAGAAATTACGAAACAATAAGCTATTAATAAGAATTTAAAATACCGCTCTATAGCTTGAAGACGATGGGGACTTTTCTCTCTCAAAGTGAAGGTTTTTTGTGGCTTAAATGATGTAATTCATAATAAGAAAAGATCTCTATTTATAGGTTAAAAAATTGTTGCTTCGACTGGTCTAAGGTCTCCTTCGAATGGTCTAAGAATCAACCAAATTTCAAATTTGAGGCGTTATCGGATCAAACCGTCCTTCGACTGGTTGAGTGGCCTGCTCGACTGGTCGAGGATGCTCAAAATCTATTGCTGGACTTCAAGTCGAGCCACCTTCGACTGGTCGATTGGTCGAGCACTTTTCTCGACTGGTTGAGGAACCAACAAATTTTATTCGATTTTCAGTTGAAAACTTAGACTGGTTGAAGTTTTTCCTAGACTGGTCGAATCAAAGCCTTGACTAGTCGAACTAAGGCTTAGACTAGTCAAACTTAAGCCTAATTAAAGTATAGAAATCCAATTATGTTTGACATTCAAAAGAACCTAAGTCTAAGGTCTTTCTAGGGTAAATATACCTGAAAACATTGAACATTGAAGTGTATACCTTGTACCTTGTACTTAAATCTTCAATTGTGCTCATTCGATCTTCTACTTGAAGTAATCTTGTAAATGTAGCTTGATCTTGAACGAGAAGAGAAGTAGAGATTGAGTACTTTGGACTTTAAGGTAACCATCTTCATGTTTTGAACTTAAACTTTCCAACTTCATGTCTTGAACTTCCAGGTGAACTTTCCATCTTGATTCACTTAAAGGTGAACATTCCATCTTGATTCACTTCATCACAAGTTGATTTGTCCATCAAAATTTGAAAAATAAATGTGCTTTATATATCACAGCACTTACAATCTCCCCCTTTGTCAAATCCGTGACAAAACATAACAAAACATACATACAAGTTCAACATTACTGCTTTGCTTCAAATTACATACTCTCCCTCAATATGAGCGCAAAAAATTTACTCCCCTTCAATCAGTGCTTCACTGCCTCATGTAGATAGAATACCTGTAGTAACAAACATATCCATTCTAATAATATATAATCAATCAATTCTGAATCTTCATACCAATCATAACCATACAAACTCTCCCCCTTTTTATCACAAATTGACAAAGTAAGAATATGAGATAAATGAATAATATAATGGCAATTTAAGCATCATGATTAAGAGTAAATATGAATAAACATAAAGAGAGCATAATAATATCCAAAAATATCATCCAAGTTATACAACCAACTTAAGCATAAGTTTAAAGTTATACAACCCCAAAATCAAAACAAAGCAAAACTAGTCAGAACCAAAGGAAGAAGGCAGCTGAATAGATGGGTCAATCTGGTGAAGGCCCTTCATTATGCGATAAAAATATTTTTGCATATATTTTATTGAAGAACGATGGCTTTCAGCGAAATTGTCCTGAGATACTTTCAAAGCATCCACCTTATCCTTTAGAGAGAGAAGCGATCATCTAATTGAGACGATTGAAAGTCAGGATCTGCCTCATCATCAGACTCTAACTCAGCAAAGAGATCATTCATCGAAGTATCTGTTAGGAACGGTGCTTCCTCTTCTTCGACCTCATCCTCATCTTGCTTACCGAGAAGGTAATTCAAAGACATTTTAATAGTGTTCGAATTGTCAAATGGAAGAACTGACTCAGCGGTCGAAATGACAACATTGCAATAAAGGGCAACTGTCGTCATAAGATAAGCGAATGAGATAGAAACATGACTAGGATGAATGTGAAACTGAATGATTAAATAGTAGATCAAGGAAGGAAGGAAAATGGGGATACTCGATGCGACAACATGGAGAATAGAGCCATAAATAGAGTGAGCTCGGATTTGTTTCCAAACCGCGGATAGACATTCGAAGTAAAATTGCGGTGAAGGACACGAGAATGGGGAATCATCTGGGTGGTACATAGTGCATTACCGCCACTCCACTTGGCATTAAATCGACATAATTTATAGGTAATATCCTTACACTCAGATTCAAATATCTTATTAGAAAGAATACGAATCGGTATACCTTCATCATTAACGTTTACATCAAGTAAACCCGAAATTAGGTGCCTATCTACCGGTACTGTCCCTTCTCTAAAATTGATGAAAATGTAAGATTTTCACGGGACAACTCCCTTATAGATGCAAACATGCCTTGTGCAATGGAGCAGTAAGCCGATTCGCCCTAACCAAAAATATTTTCCCAACCAGTGACTGAGAGAATGGGCAACAACTTGAAGCAAGCAATATGATCAAGATTTAACGTCTTTTTTATTATTATATCTCGAGTGCGGAAATCCCTTATGTGCTCTGAATCTTCTTCGTGAGCTCTTTAGGTTCTCACCCTAATTGGAGTCGTCCGGGAGGATGAGCCACTAGGGCCCTTGCGTGTGACCTTCCTCTTATAACGATGCTCCATGTAGAGTGTGCACAAGAGAGTATAATATATGGGTTTGGCTAATGTCAAATTTTTGCCCAAAAACTCTTGGAGAAAAGAGTGAAAATCACAAATCAACAACAAAACAAAGTTTAAAATGCATAAAAGAACCCAAATCTAGACGGAAATTGAAATTGATGCACTTACAATGACTCTATAAAGATGGGTTCGATGGGTCGAGCAAGGAGTTGTTGAGGAAGAAGAAGAAAGTGAGAAGAAAAAGTGATTTTCCCCCCTTTTAGGAAGCCAACCCGTGCTCCTCGACTGGTCAAGTACGTGCTTGACCCGTCGAGGCTTGACTGGTCGAGAACGTGCTCGCCGGTCGTGCAAATTAAAAAACTTTAAAATTTTGAAATACACATACCAATATCATGTTTCAATTTAGAAGATCTATTCCTATCAAGCGGTTTCATCATGATGTTAGCAAGTTGATTTTCGGTCTGCATGTATTCTAAAGTGATGCTCTTATCTTCAACCAATTCTCGAATATAATGGTAACGAATGTCTATGTGCTTCGTACAAGACTGTTTAATGGATTTTTAGAAATATTAATTGCGCTAGAGTTATCGCAATACAGGATCATTGTATCTTGCGCAATTTTGTAATCAATTAACATTCTTTTCATTCAAACCAGCTGGGTACATGCATTACTAGCTGCGATGTATTCAGCCTCAGTTGTGGATAAAGATACCGAACTTTGTTTCTTACTGTGCCAGGAAACCAAATAATTTCCAATGTAGAAACATCCACCACGACTGGTAGACTTTCTATCATTGATGTTCCTAGCCCAGTTAGCATTTGTATATCTAGCTAATTGTATATTTGTATCATGTGGATACCAAAGATCATAATTAGGAGTACTTGCGACATATGTAATTATTTACTTAACAGCAATAAGTGTGATTATTTTGGATCAGATTAATATCTTGCACAAATTCCAACACTAAAGGAAATATCTGGTCTACTCGCAGTTAAGTATAATAGATTACCAATCATGTTAGGATATAAGTGAGAGTCTATACTCTTACCTATTTCATCCTTTGAGAGTTTGAGGGTCGTACTCATAGGAGTATCAAATTTCTTACCATTTCTTAACCAAATTTAAGGTGTATTTGGTTTAAGAGATGAAGATATCCTCTTCTTGTTGTTTAACTTGTAGGCCTAGAAAGTAATTCAGTTCTCCAACCGTACTCATTTTGAATTTGGATTTCATAAGTTCTGCAAACTCAACGGACAGGTTAGTACATGTAGAACTATATATGATATCATCAACATATATCTGTACAATCAGTATGTGTTTATTGTATTTTTTAACGAATAAAGTTTTATCAATACTTCCCATGATAAAATTGTGACTTAGTAAGAACTTAGTCAGCTTTTCATACCATGCCCTGGGAGCTTGTTTTAAACCGTAAAGTGCCTTTTTAAGGCGATATACATGATTTAAGTGTTTGGGGTCCTTAAAACCCTTAGGTTGTTCAACATACACCTCTTCATGTAAATCCCCATTTAAGAAAGTACTTTTGATATCCATTTGATATATTTTAAAATTTTTAAAGAAAATAATGGATATAAACAATCTGATGGATTCAAGACGAGCTACTGGCGCAAAGGTTTCATCATAGTCTATTCCTTCTATTTGAGTGTACCCTTGTACAACCAATCTAGCCTTGTTTCTAATTATATTGCCCAATTTGGCATATTTGTTTTTGAAAAACCATTTGGTTCCAATTATATGTTTATCAGTTGGTTTTGAAACCAAATAATGAACATCATTTCTTACAAATTGATTCAATTCTTCTTGCATGGCAACAATCCAATTCTCATCAGTAAGTGCCTTTTTTATGTTAGCTGGTTCAACTTGAGAAGTAAAGCAGACATAATTGCAAATATTCTTTAGTTGTTTTCTTGTTCGCACACTAGTGAGAGGATTCCCTAAGATTAGATCAGCAGGATGATCCTTGACTAATCTTAGTTCAGTATTAACTAGACTAAATGAAGAGTCAGATTTCTCAATTAAATTGACTTCATCATCTTTTCGACTAGGTGAGGGTGTATATCAGGTGATCATCAATTACCATATTAATGGATTCCTGAATCACTTCTATTCTTTTATTTAGAACTTGATATGCTCGACTATTCAGAGCATATCCCAGGAAAATCCCTTCATCACTCTTTGCTTCAAACTTCCCTAAGTTTTCACGGTCACATAAAAATCACTTCCAAAAATTCAAAAGTACTTAACAGTTGGTTTCTTATTGAACCATAAGTCATAAGCTGTTTTATCTTTAGATTTTCTTAAATACACACAATTTATAATATAGCATGCAATATTTACCGCTTTAGCCCACAAATTTTTAGGTAACTTCATACTATTTAGCATGACGTTGGCTATCTCTTGTAGCACTCTATTTTTACTTTCAACAACCCCATTTTAGTGATCGTTACAAAAACTTCTCAAAATTGCTATTTTTGAATTCAGTACCATGATCACTTCTGATCTTGTTAACATTCATTTCTTTTTCGGTCTGAATTCGTTTTAATATCTTTTAAACTTCATCGAGAGTTTCAGATTTTTCTCTCATGAAGGCTACCCATGTAAATCTGGTAAAGTCATTGACGATAATCAGAAAGTACTTTATACCACCTCTACTTTCCATTCTGGTTAGTCCAACAAGATCCATATGGAGAAGTTTAAGGGGTTTGGATATAGCAGAGGAGTTCACTTTCTTGTGATTACTCCTTATTTGTTTGCCAATTTGGCATGCACCACATACTTTTTCCACTTTCTTTAATTTAGGTAAACCTCCAATAAGATCAATTTTACTCAATCTATAGAGATTTCGATAGTTAACATATCCAAGGCGTTTGTGCCATAATTCAGTTTCATCAGTTTGGACTATGTAGCATAAGAAAGTAGATGAGCAAGATTCATTAATGATATAGTAATTCTTAGACGTTCTACGACCATTTAATATCACACAACCTTTCTAATTTGAGATCTCGCATCCTTGATTAGTAAATTTAACACTATGTTTGTTATCACAGATTTGAGATATACTTAAAAGATTATGCTTAAGACCTTCAACATATAAAACATTTTCAAAAGGAGGAAGGTTAGAGAGTTGTACAGTACCTTGGCCTATAATCTTGCAGTTGCTTCCATCACCAAAAGTAACTGAACCATCGTACATTTATTTGTAGTTGGTGAATATCTCCTTGTCACCTGTCATATGTCTTGAACATCCACTGTCTAGGTACCATTTTGAATGGCTAGAAGCTTTGAAAGCGGTGTGGGCAACAAGACATGTAACTTTAGGAACCCACTTCATTGTAGTCCTGGGTTTAGGAGTACCATTGGTTTTTCTTAGTTTGTAAGAGTTAAAATATCTCTGTTTGTTAACTCCGATAACATTTGAGTTAGATGTCAGAAGTTCTCTGAGTAAGTCTACTATTTTTTCAGCTAAGGGGTTATGACTTTGATTTCTAAAGCTGATGTTATTAGGCTTAACTTTAAAAGCTTGAAAAGGTTTTAAATTTTTAAAATTGTTTTGGTTATTTCATTTCTCAAGTTCTTACCTTTTGAGTTCGAGGACTCTCCTTTTACAGGAGATGCATTCTTATTTTTCAGTGTACATAAAGATTTTAGGTAGGACAACCTGATTTCATGAACTAGCAAGGATTAAGATCACAAACTATAGCAAGAGGGAAAATAAATACAACTATCTATTAAACGCATTCACCATATCTACATAAAGATTTATAAATATACACCACATATACATCTCAAAAATCATTCACCACATAAACACCATGAATTATAATGGTTCGGTGTGTACACTAACTATCCTCAAATAGTCACACCTACTCCACTCCCAATAATCACAACCCACGTGATATTGGCGTTCACTAAAAATCAAGGTTTTCTCAGGTTCACCTTAAAACTTATATAGTTATGATTTTAGAAGGTGTTCACACCCCAAGTATAGGGTTGTGATGTAGTAATAACTCGGTAAGATCGAAGTCGAATCCACAGGGACTGAAACCTATACGTAATCTGAAAATAACTAAGATCAAAACTAGAATGAGATGAAATCTAAATCAGGGAAAATCAAGGGAATAATAATGAAAATATTAATCTAAAAATTATGAAATTAAAGGTAAGAAACTAGGGTGCCAATGATCGACTTGTAGAGATCAGGGAGATCTACGCTTGATTCAAGAACTTAACTAGACTTCGAGTCCCATCTTCATCTAGTTAGAATATATACCATGAAAATTAAATATGAACGTCTTTTGATCTAATTTTCAAGAGATAAGATTGATGTAAATTAGAATGGATTCCATCACAAAACCATGCCCATGAGACAAAGCAAACAACATAATTAAACCGATCTGCAGTCAATCTGAGAGATGTATGAACGGTAGGAAGGGTGCCGTCATCTAACCATGCCCAAGAGACGATGGTGAACAATAGGGCTTCCTGACTTCATAATCACAAAAAGGAAAAGGAAATACTCAAGCCATCGCAGATCTATTGTAATTTCAGTCACAACAAACCATTAACAACTAAAGGCATTCCTTAATTATCAACTAAGATCAAATTCATTCAAACATAAATCAGCCCCGTAGGAATCAGTCCCATCACTCCACAAGCTTCTCCTCTTAGCCCTAGCTAAGAGGTTCAGCCCAATATGAATGGGCTAGATCCCTTAAACAAAACAACACAAAAAAAAAAAAGAGAAAAAACAAAAGAAAGAAAGAAAAAAAAATCTACTATCTTTCTATCTCTCTGCTCCATGTCCAGCCCAAGCCAAGATCCCCTTCACGTTCTCTCTCTCCTCTCTCTCTCTCTCTCTCTCTCTCCTCTCTCTCTCTCTCTCTCTCCCTTTTTATAAGAAGCCGGAAGGTGGTGGAATTGGCCAAAGGTTGGGATAAAGTCGGTTGGAGTTTACGCACTCCCTTGCGTAAGATTTCAGCCAAAGATACGCAGCTGCGACAGAACATGCGGAGAAACAGCAAGGAAATCGTACGAATGGCCTGGTATTCGAGATGGTGAAGGCCGGACCTTGATTCTACCTTCATGGATGGAGTCGTGGCCACCTTTCACAATGTATGGATGGTCCTGATCACAGGCCCGATCCTCCCTACGAACATATAACAGCCCAGAACGTCCGGGTTTCTCGGATGCTCAAATAGAACCTAAAAAATCTTGCGTTGGGATATTGGTGGGGTCCATGATCGGATTCTAATGAGAAATCCACTCCGTCTATTAGAATCACAACAAAAAACCATTCAGAGATGGCTGGTTTTGGATCGAGTTAGGTGTGGCCCATTGAATTGTAACCCAGCCGTCCGTTAGATGTAGTGGCGCGGTTTCCATACATACACGCGCATGGGTTTGAAAAACTACCGTGTATACAGTCGTTTTGTCGTCCTGGGATGAATGGACGGTCCAGATGGACCGCATGATGAACGATGGTGGGGAGGGAGTCTGAGTCGGTGCGGACGCTGCGAAAACAGAAACAACAGTTTTCGTTTCGCATGAGACTCGTTGGGTCAGTAAATGCTAACTGACTTGTCCTCTATGGAGCATAGCGAGTGTATGTGTTCTGTGCACACGCACAATGTATGGTGGGTCCCACCTTGATGTATATGAAGAATCCGCTCCATCCATTCATTTTTTCAGCTCATTTAAGGCATTGAGAACAAAGTTGAATCATATCTAGATACCAGGTGGGCCCCAATTTACTGATTTATGGGCTGATCTGTCCGTTGGGCCACTTGCAAAGGGATCCAATGGCTGAAAATAGACGTGTACGGTTAATTTATGGTCCTCAGGCCATGTATGCAGTTTCGAGCTAAACGAATGGTGGAAACCCTATGATCTCGCATTTTAGCTGATTTTCGGGTCACTTGAGCTTCAATTTCTCAATTTTCTCGGATCTCTGGCATGTAAATCCATCGATCTTGGTCCCCTGGAGTCCGTCCCTTGCCTTGGTGAATTCTGAGCGTTAAATTCATGCTTTTAGCACCATGTTTCAGTCCAAGCTCGTAAATACACCTCGCATCACAAACACGATTAAAATAGGCCGTTAAACGGTACCATGTTCGTAAATCCAAGCAATAATTGAGGTTTAATATACAATATTTGACCCTTAACAGAAGGGCTATCATAATCGAAACCCCACACACTAAGATTTTCTAGCTATCTCAGTCAAAACCAATACATGAGATTTTCTTGGATATCTCAAATAAAATAAAAACAAAAAATAAATACTTATCTTCTTAAGATGATGTTAAATGATGTAGCCCATAGAGCCGCTTCGGTTGATGACGAATGTTCAATGTTCAATGTCCAATAACCAAAATAAAGGGTCTAGGTTCTAAATAGATTTTAACTTAATTCAAACTTGGGCTACTTGTTTGAATTTCTTAGATCTCAAAAGGAAGAACAAGAACTCCCTTTAAAACATATGATTCATAAAAAGAGATTTAGAAATTACAAAACAATAAGGTATTAATAAGAATTTAAAATACCACTCTATAGCTCAAAGAAGATGGGGACTTTTCTCTCTCAAATTGAAGGCATTTTGTGGCTTGAATGATGTAATTCGGAGTAAGAAAAGACCTCGATTTATAGGCTAAAAAACAGTTGTTTCGACTAGTCTAAGATCTCCTTTGACTAGTCTAAGAAACAACCAAATTTCAAATTTCAGGCACGATCGGATCAAACCATCCTTCGATTGGTCGAGTGGCTTGCTTGACTGGTTGAGCAATGCCTTCAACTAGTCAAGGATGCCTAAAATCCATTGCTGGACTTCGAGTTGAGCCACCTTCAACTGGTTTGAGGGTGTGCCTTCGACTGGTTGAGCACTTTTCTCAACTGGTCGAGGAATCAACAAATTTTATACATTTTTCAGTTAAAAACTTAGACTAGTCGAAGTTTTTCCTAAACTGGTCGAATCAAAGCCTAGACTAGTCCAACTAAGGCTTAGACTAGTCGAACTTAAGCCTAATTAAAGTATAGAAACCCAACATATTTGACATTCGAAAGAACCTAAGTCTAAGGTCTTTCTAGGGTCAAATATACCTAAAAACATTGAACATTGAAGTGTATACCTTGTAGCTTGTACTTGAATCTTTTGTTGCATTTATTCGATCTTCTAATTGAAATAATCTTATAAATGTAGCTTGATCTTAAACTAGAAGAGAAGTAGAGCTTGAGTACTTTGGACTTTAAGATAATCATTTTCATGTTTTGAACTTGCACTTTCCAACTTCATGTCTTGAACTTGAAGGTGAACTTTCCATCTTAATTCACTTGAAGGTGAACATTCCATCTTGATTCACTTCATCACAAGTTGTTTTGTTCTTTGAAATTTGATAAATAAATGTGCTTTATATATCACAGCATTTACAGTTACTTTACAAGTTGACGAGTATAGAGGTGAGACCAAGTCGTAATTATATTAAATTCTCTCCCAGAGTCGTATGAGAGTCTCGTAGACACTATGTGCTACATTAGGGAGACCACTAGCGTCAAAACTATTTTCTTTGTTCCTCATTCGAAGCAATTGAGAAAGAAAGATAATGGTAGTGGTTCCTCTATTAATGCGTTCTTAGCTAGGGGAAGAAATTCTCTACGAAGGAAGGGAAATTTGTGATTTAGGTCAAAGTCTAAGGGCAAAACGAAGATGAAATGGTCGAATTGTGGGAGACTATGGGGCATATAAAGAAGGATTGTTGAAATCCTAAAGCCTATAAAGCAGAGAAATCAAAAGATTCAGTGAATGAGGCTAACATATAAGAATCCAGTGAGGAGGTGGGTGGTTGTGATGTTTTGACCGCATCCAAATTTGGATATCTCAGCAATGATTGAATTTTGAGCTTGGGGGTTTCATATCAGATGACCTCTCATTGGAGTTGGTTCACAAGTTACACGAGTACAATGGTGGCTAGGTGTTTATGGGTAATGACATTGCATAAGTTGATTGGTGTTAGATTGGTGCACATTAAGATGTTTGATATGATAGAACGTATCTTAATGGATGTGAGACACATTCCTGATTTGAGGAATAAATTCATGTATTTGAGAGCTCTTGAGGAAATTTGGTATAAATTCACTAGGTTTGATCGTGTCATGAAGGTTTCAAGAGAGGACCTCCCAGAGAGGAGCTTTACCTGCCAGATCATAGATGACCAGGTGGAAAGTTACATCCTAGAGCAAATGCACCAGACCAGATTGAATAATGACCATGGAACTATGATCAAGAAAACTAGGAGGACAGGGTTGGTGAAGACAGTGGACAGAGAATGGTATAGTAAACTGAGAAGGCTAAAGAGGAGGGCTATGAACTCAAGTTGTATTACAGATGGATAAGGTCCTAGTGTGGAATGACCGTGGGGTGGGTAATGCGCCCACAATTAGGACGACATCGAGGCTCATCAAAAGATTCAACCCCTAGCCGGTGGCAATTTTAGAGCCCATGGTTAGGGAGGATCGCCAAGTGGGAACTGGCCTGAAACTCGATTTCCACTCCTCCTTTTCCAATGTGGGAGATGGTGGAAAAATATGGGTGTTGTTCAAAAACCAGATCCAGGTCTCGATTCACTCAGATCAGTGCAGTGTCCATGGGTGGTATGCGATGACTTTAATGCAGTTCTTAAAAAGTCAGAAAGACTAGGAAGAAGAAGAGGTATTGACCCGAGCTCAATTGAATTTGTTGATGCAGTTGACAACGCGGGAATACCTGATGTGGGCTTCTCGGGTAATAAGTTTACCTGGAGTAATAATCAGTTCGAAATTGCTAGATCATGGGTAAGACTGGACAGAGCCTTAATAAATGGAGACAGGGCCAACTACTTTAGGCGTTTCAGAGTGGAGCATCCGCTTAGAGTGAGTTCCGATCACTCCCCCACTCTTGCTAATTTTCCCTAGAAATTCTCCTAAGGTGGCAACTCCTTTTAGATTCCAAAGAATGTGGACCTTCCACGATTCCTTCCAGCAGGTTGTTAAGATGGCCTAGGAGGGCCAACATTCTTCTCAGCCAATGCTGAATTTTCAGCTGGAACTGAGGAGTGTAAAAAAGGGCTTTAAAATGCTGGAATCTAGAGGTTTTTAGTATGTCTTTCAATAGGTCAGTTTATCAGAAAAGATGGTGGAAGGATTAGAATGCAGGATGTAAGAATCTCAGGGATTGGACCTCTCCAATGAGCTCTCGGATGCAATGCAATAGCTGGCTATGGCGGAGCTAATGAAGGAGGTTTTCTAGAAGCAAAAAGCTAGAAATTCTTAGTTAAATGAAGGAGATAGAAACACAAAATATTTTCATGCCTTGGCTCAAGAGAGGATCAAGAGAGAAGAAATCACTTCGAGAACAACAATAGGGGGCAAGGTAATCTCAGACAATCAGTCCATTAAAGAGGAAGTAGTCACCTTCTTTGAAGCAAATTTCAGGGAGGAAAACTCCATCTTTGATCCTAATCTTCTAACCCCCATTCCTCAGCTGATCTCCAGTTAGGAAAATGAGGTCCTGCTAGCCCCTCCTTCATTCGAGAGGTTCACCAAGCAGTCTGTGCGATTCCGATGGATGGGGCTCCTGGCCCGGATGGTTTCTGGGGGGGGGGGGGGGGGTTTATGCTTCCTGTTGGCATATTATTGGTCAGGACCTCCACAGGGCTGCGGTGTCCTTATTCCAAGGAGTCGCCCTTCCAAAGGCTTTCACTCACTCCCTAATATGCAAAATCCCAAATCCCTCGGCAGCGTCTTCCTTCTTCGACTACAGACTGATCAGTCTATGCAATTGTGCCTACAAGATCTTCTCTAAGATCCTAATGACCAGACTAATTAGCGTTCTGCCCCTAATTATCTCTACTAAGTAGGAAGCTTTCACTTGGGGCCACTCTATTGAGGGGAATATTATCCTGAAGCAGGAAATGATTAGGGAGATCAACAGAAAGACTAGGGGGGAAACATTATTCTCAAGATTGATATGGAGAAGGCTTATGACCGGGTTGACTGGAAATTCTTAAAAGCAATCCTAAACAAATTTGGGTTTAGTAACAGATGGATCATCTTGATGGAATGTTGCTGGAATAATAATTGGTTCTTGGTTTTGGTGAATGGGGAAGCGACGGGATATTTTAAATCCTCCAGGGGCCTTCTCCAAGGTGACCCGTTGTCGCCAGGTCTTTTCATTATCACTGCAGAAACCTTGAGTAAAGGTTTCAAGCATCTCTTGGAGAGAGGGTCCTATCAGCGGTTCTAGCTCAAGCAGTGTTGCCCGCTAGTTTCGCACCTCCTTTTGCAGACGACACGCTGCTCTTTCTTAACGGGGGGTGCAACGATCCAGGGTACCATTTCCTTCCTCCGCTCTTTCTAAGACGCTTCAGGTCAGAAAATTAATTTAAGCAAGAGTTCTTTCTTTTGTTCAAATAAAATCCCTGAGAGAAGGGTTAGATCAATTGAACAATTGCTAGGATTTCCTAAAGCCAGGTTGGGATGAAATATCCAGGAGTCCCTATTAAGTCTGATAGATTGTAGAAAGCAGATTTCCGATCCTTAAAGGACAATTTAAAAGTTAATTAATGGGTGGAATGGGAGGTTTTTATCTCAAGCTGGTAGACTAACATTCATCAAACACATCTTAGGAAGCATCCCAATTCACATCCTTGCAGTGTCCAAGGTCCCCGTTGGTGTCTTAGTTGAGATAGAGAGGATGTTCTCCAATTTTCTATGGGGTTAGGCTGATGGTAAGCAGAAAATACATTGGCTCAAGTGGAAGCATGTTTGCAAGCCAGTTAGTGAGGGAGGTCTTGGGATTAAACCTCTACAGGAAATTATAATGGCCTTTAGGTTGAAGCTAACATGGGAAGCTAAATGTGGTAAGGGTATCAGTTTGTGGGCAGGGCTGACGAGGGCTAAGCATCCGCTTAATTTCCTCCTAGCAGCCAGAAACAGGGCCTCGCCTATCACCTCCCCAATCTGGAAAAGTACTCGAGCGTTATTCCCTTTGCAGGAGGAGAACTCCCAATGGCTCATTGACAGGGGTGATCGGAATCTTTGGGATGATAACTAGACCGAGCTGGGGTTGTTGGCCCTTTAGGCTGATACATAGATTCTAAAGTCTCTACGTGAGTGGAGAGTTAAGGATATGCTCGAAAAAGATGGCCCTCTCCCTTCATCCTTTGCCTTCTCCTTTCTACCGCAATAAGTGCTTGATTTCATATTTTAGGGGCGATTTGCAATGTGAGGAGACTTGGACCAATGCATTTGCCCCCTTGACCTGTCTAGGCAGTTTTTGATGAAGTCTGCCCAGGGCTTCTGTAGAGCTAGGGCGCGGAGGAGGAGTTGGGCGAAGGGTGTGTGGCAACGTAAGCTTCTTCCTAAAGTTACTATTTACATTTGGAGGCTACTCCAAGGTGCAGTCGCGGTTGAGGCGATAGTTCAATCCAAAGGAGTGAAGTTAGATTCCAAATGTGTCTGTTGCATGGAGGAGGCGGCCCGCAACCCAGAGGTGGAAATGCTCGACCATCTCTTCCTCCATGGGGCGCTGGTACTTCTGTTTGGAAACATTTTAGCAACAGATTTGGGATCCCAACTTTGTAGGCCCACTCGGTGGAATCCAAATTGAAACAACAGTGAATAGTTGATCTTGGTGGGAGTAATCACGCCCAGAAAAAGACTATTCCCATCCTCACTCTCTGGGAGATTGGGAGGGCAAGAAATTCCATGAAGATGGGAGGTAAAGAGGATTCGAGTGCGACAACAATCGTTCAGGTTAACTGGTGGTTGGCTTCCCTGTTTTTTGATAGGGCGCATATCCCCAAGAGAGTTAAGTTCGAGGTGGTGCAATGGACAAAACCGCAAGTGGGTTGGGCCAAGCTCAATCTAAATGGTTCAGCTAGAGGCAACCCAAGTCCTTTAGAGACTCCAATGGAAATCTTATTTTTGCGTTCATAGTGGGGTTCGAGGTTGGAACGAACAATAGGGCAGAATTACTATCAGTGTGGAATGGTCTATTTATTTGTTTGAGCATGGGTCTTTCTAGGGTAGAAGTGGAGTTCAACTTTAGATTCGTGGTTGATCTCCTTTCAAGGGGCTCGCTCCCTTCTTGGTCTTGGAGGCATTGGCTAAAGAGGATTGACACTCTAAAAATTAGTTGTTCCTTCTCTTTTTGTTATATCCCGAGGGAGGTGAATGCCCCGACAAATGGTTTGTTACGTTTGGGCAGCGGTTCTTAAGGAAATACTGTTTACTCCGGCTTGTGTGATCTCCCGACAAAGATCAAAGGGCTTTAAAAAAAAAAAAAATATGTCTTCGTTGATAGCAAATTCCGTACTTACATAGACTGATTCGGGAGATCACGGGAGAAAAAGAACCCGAGGACTCCTATCATATTAAAACTGACAAAAAAGACACGAAAATCATCTACAAAGTCTATGTACAGGCCGGGGCTCTCTCTAATTGCTTCTAGGCCTGTCTTCTGAAGGAAAATCATCCCTCGGATCTTAGTGGGAATGTCCAGCAAATGCTCAAAAACCAAGGATGACTAAGAGTCACTCCCCTACCTGGCCAACACGTCTGCGGGGCGTTGCCTTCTCTGAAAATATGTGCAAACTCAACCCTTCCTTTGTTCTTTAACCTGTTTATGCGGTTTATCTAGTAGCTCCATTTCCAAATTGCTTGAGACATCCCATTAAGAGTTTTCACCACGTGAAGTGAGTCAGATTCAATGATGATCTGGTTGAAGGCCTCAGATCAAAGGGCTTACCTTCTAAAATAAAACTGGGTTGGGGTCCATTATGAAGAGGTCCTAGTAGTCAGTTTTGGGTTATTCGTTTTGCATAGTCATATGATAGGCACCCCGCCTTTTTGTGGGGTGCCCGAAAAAGATGTCCATTTCTTGTAAAGTTTTCTCTTGTGATATGAAAACTTCTTATATAGGGGGGGGGGGGGGGGGGGGGGGGACTTATTATGATGAATGTAAAATGGAGCGGTACCTTTACAAATTGATTCAGAATACCGTATTGGGTGGAGCTACAACGTCTATAATCGAATCCACATCGGCATGTTCATGGCATGCATGTTTAGGCCACATGAACGAGCACAACATAAAGGTACTTTCTAATCGTTGTTTGATTCTTACATTTAAAAGTGTAAATTTTAATATATGCGAGTATTATATATATGGTAAACAATCACAATTATATTTTAAATCTGAAAATTAAGTAAAGGGGTGCTTGATTATATGCATTTGGATGTATGGGGACTATCGCCCATTGTTTCTAGAGGGGTCATCAGTTTTTGTCTCATTTTAAAACGATTACTCTAGAAAAGTTTGGGTTTACTTTGTTAAGCATAAATATAATGTTTTTCGCACCTTCAAGATATGGAAGGCGAAGGTGGAAAAGTTGTCAGAAGTTAAAAGTTTTGAGAACAAACAATGATGGTGAATTCACTTCTAAGGAATTCAATTAATTTTGCAAATATGAGAAAATTGTAAGGTAGAATACAGTAAGGCATACACCTGAGTAGAATGGTATAATTGAATGAATGAATTAGACTGAATTGGAGAGAGCTAGAAGCACATTAAAGAATGTTAAGTTGGGCAAGGAGTTATGGAGTGAGGCCGTTAACATGGCTTGTTACTTAGTGAATCGGTCCCTATCTATACCCACAGATTATAGAATTCTAGAAGAAGAGTAGAGTGGTCATGAAGTAGACTACTCAGGACTGCAAGTATTTGGTTATGACGCTTACTCTCATGTACCATTAATTGAGAGAGATAAGCTAAAACAAAAGGTGAAGAGGTGTACCTTTGTGGGTTATGGTGATGGTGTGGTGGGATACATGATGTATTATTAGGTCAAAAGGAATATCATGATTAACCGTGACATCAGGTTTGATGAGGATTCCTTAACCGAAACATAGAAATCCGCAGCATTTGACAATGAATAAAAAAAGGTTAGACACGGGTAGAAGTTAATCAGTAGGAAGAGGTATAAGAGTAGGTGGAGACACCAACTGTGAGGAAAAATTTATCGAGAGTTCACAGATTATCAGCAAGATACATAGAATAATCGAATGTTACATTTGCTCTTATTACAAATGAGGGGGATCCATCTTCCTTGCAAGAGGCATTAGATGATAACGACGAAAAGAAGTGGATGGCGATGATGCAGGACGAGATGAATTCTTTATATAAGATTGAGATGTGGAAACTAGTGGAGCTTCTTATTGGGGGCAAAGCAATCGAATGCAAGTAGATCTATCGGAAGAAACATGCTAGGTACAAAGTGAGAATGACTGTAAAAGGGTATGTTTAGAAGGATGGTATTAACTTTAGTAAGATATTTACATCGGTTGTCAAGCAAGTACCTATAAAATTTTTGTTGGCGTTGGTTGCCCAATACAATTTGGAACTAAAATAAATGGATGTAAAGACTACTTTTTACATGGGGATTCGGAAGAGCATATCTACATAAAGCAACCAGAAGGGTTCAAGATGCCTAGGGATTCGAGAATAAGTTTGTAAGTTGAGGAGGTTGTTGTACAACCTGAAATAGTTGCCTAGGCAGTGTTATAAGAAATTTGATACTTTTATTGTGATTCAACGGTTTACCAGAAGTGAATATGATCATTGTGTTTACTTTAAGGTAAGTGAAAGAAAATTTATTTTAATAGTATTATATGTTGATGACATGCTTATCGCCAGCCATCAAATGTATGATATCAATATATTCAAAACTCAATTATTAGGGACATTCAAAATAAAAGATTTGGGCACTGAATGACTTAAGAAGCTATTAGTCAATTTTGAGAAGTACAAGATTAAACTAGTTAGCACACCCCATGCTGCTCAGTTTCAACTTTCTTCATAGATTTGTCCCACTAGAGATGAAGAATATTTATTTATGTCTCATGTGCCCTACTCGAGTATGGTTAGCAGCTTGATGTATGCCTTAGTCTCTATGAGACTGGATATTTCACATACAATCAGTGTTATGAGTGATACATATCTAACCTCGACAAGCAACACTAGAAGGCAATAAAATGGTTACTTTGATATTTACGATGTACATCGGATTACTTGTTGACATTTAAAAAATCAAAAGGAAAACTTGAAGGCTATATTGATTCGGACTATGTAGGGAATGTGGACGATGAAAGGTCAATTTTTGATTATTGTCTATGCTAGTAGGTGGAGAGATTAGTTAGATGTCAAAGCTTTAATCTATTGTTTCTCTTTCCACAACCAAAGTTGAATATATGGTAGTGACGGATGCATTCAAGGAAAGTATTTGGTTGAGAGGAATGATAAACAAGTTTGGGCTTTAACAGGTAGTCGTACCAGTTAATTATGATAACGAAAGCGTGATCAATATGGCAAAGAATTCAATTTAAAATTTTAGAACTAAACATATTGATGTTTGTTATCATTTTATCTGCTAGGTGGATATGCTTACAAAGGTGATTTTTAAAGAGAAGTTCAAATTCTATTCGACTTCTTTGGGCTTGGCAAAGGTTTGATGAAGATGGAATGTACACGAGAACCGATAATGGTAAAGCTATGATGGAGACAATTAGAGATGGAGCTTAGAGCCGTGGTTCATGAAAATTGAAGCAATGGTGGAGATTATTGCCTGGATGTCTCCAATATATGTAGAAACAGGGGTCTTGATTAAATGAATAGGTTGCTCGATCAATCGAGTGAACCCCAGATTAAACAAATTGGTATCTGGATAGTTTTGGACAGTTTCAATCGATCGACTTAGAGGTACAAGTGATCGACATAAGTTAAAAAATTCATGTTAACTCTCAAGACACTTTTGAGCATATTCGATTGATCGAATATGAGGGCTTGATCGATCGTGGGTTGCTCAATCTATGTCAATCAATTGATATTTAAATTGATGGTGTGCATGGTTTTGCATAATTGCACAATTTGTTTTATAGTATGGGTATAACACTATATATATGCGTGTATTTAACACCCTGAAAATCGGCACTCGAGTACATAAACTTCGATCCCGAGTTTTTGGGTGTTAACCAAATAAAAATGCACGTGTAACCTCATTCATATTCACACTCATTTCACACACGAGTAATAAGAGTAAAATAATTCAATTTAGTGAATCCTAAAGTAAGATAGAGATAACAAAAACCTAGAATTATAGAGTTAACAATAAAAATATAATTAAAATATGGTATCTGCCCAATGAGGATTATACAAGCCACAATATACATACCCAAAATGATTAAATTATGAATCTTTTGGATTTGGTCTAATCCTCTGAAACATAGCGTCGGCGGTGCAAGCCACTCTAAGCTCACCCTTCTGAGATCTCGATAGTACCCACATTGGTAATATCGACTGGTTGGTGTTTTAGAATATCATCCCAAAGTGGGAGTAAGTGATCAACTCAGTGGTTCCATTAACTATAAGTTATGCATGTTATCAATTCCACTAACACAAGTAATGATGAAACAACTTAAACACCCAGTTCCTAAATACTCTTATTAATGCACGTGCATGAGGTCATGAGATGATGCATGCCCTCACATTTCAACACTCCCTTTTAAGTGACTCCGACACCTCATTCACAAATGCCAACACTCCCTCAACACACGACTACAACACCTAAATCGCCTCAACCTATGCTAAGGCAATGCTATGAATGTTCATGTTAAGCGAGTATTTAATTAAGTTCATTCATCCAGCAAGATAGAGGAAGCTGAAATACCTTCATTTAATCAATGGCTTTATCCAAATCACTAGGCCCAGGGCAGCCGTAGTGACTTTGAGCCTACTATCCATTATTCAAATTTAGGTGTCACCCATTTATCTCACAAATCAATAATTCCAAATGTAAGACATGATACCCAAAGATATAAGGATCAACTCAGTATGGGTTGTCACCCAAACACTGAGTATAATCACTCAATTTCGAGGTGCGAGCTTGTCATATTAAACCAAATCACCACAAGGAAAAGGGTTTGTCATGCAATTCCATTGATGTCCGGGTCGTTCGAACGATTCTCTGGTATGGAAACACTGGCCGCGTAATTTAATGGAGGTCGTTTGAACAAGGATCTATCACCTCCTGTGTTTGCCAGTCACTACGGGGAGACTCGCCACCCCAACTTAGGCCAACATTAATATATGTTGAACACACACGGTTGGTCGGCTATTAGGATGATTCGATTGACTCAGACAAACTCTGGCGTAACCGGCATTGGGTGTAAACATCCCATGTAGTTTGACTACTGCAGGTTATCCGCATTCAGCCCAGATTAATTAGACTAGTTTGGGGCAACCAACCCAATTAGGGCTGCCCTTGTGGATTCGTGGTTTCCCGGCCAACTCGACTACCCAGATAGTCTCGGTCAATCAATCGCACTAATAAATTGACTACTGCAACTATAGGGAGAGATATAAATAGTAAATTTTTAAAAAAAAATCTACATTATAATGTATTTCATCAAACACGCAGGTCGTATTACACTAAGGTAGCAATTGATGAAAAGTTGGCAGCCATACACGTGCGCATTGGTTAGCATGCATTCATTTACTTATTATATTAATCATCAATCGACACTAATTGGCACGCATTTGTCCATACATTACCTAAATAAATAATCGACACTAGTTAGCATGCATTCGTCTACGCATTACATAAATCATTATTCGACACAAGTTAGAATGCATTTATCCATTCATAACATAAATCATTAATTATGACATGGGGTTCAATAAACGGAAACCTTGGGTTAATGGTCTGCACCTTGGGTCGGTATGTTGGGTTCGGGCTTGCTCTTAGTGCTAAGGTCCGGCGAATCGGCTCACTGGCGTATTGTACCAAGACAGCTTCTAAGAGCTCATGCATTTGGCCCTCAAGGCCAATTTTGAAGGAAGGGTTTACTAATTACCTCTAATTGTCGCAGGGGAGGTTTTAGCAACACGGCGTGGTGCGGCTATGACATTGGCTAGAGGCGACATGAAGAATCCTCCAAACCAATCCCTCTCACACCTTCTCCCTTCTCTCCTCTTCTCCCTCTCCCCTTTCTTGCAACTCAAAATTCATATGAGAGTGAGAGAGTGAAAATGGAGGGCTATTTATAGTGCCAAAATGTGCATAAGTAGCCCCGATGACCCTTTTCCATTAAGGTTGCCCTGGGAGAGGTTGTTTTCGACTTACGGGGCCTCATTGGAGGCCCACTGTCTTATCTACACCATGGGACAAGTTCTCCACCATGAGATCTACATTTCATCACAACTGGGCGGCAATTGGACGCTCTGATTAACCATAGGGGCCCCACTTATGATTAATGGTCATTAATGATCAAACGGGGCAGAGACTATACGGTTATATGCAAGGAAATATACTTAACTTGCACCTCGAGTTTGGTTGAAACCCAAAAGTTGGAAAGTCTCGACTTCGCAAAAGAGCAGAGAACCTAATTCACTTAAAATTTCAAGTTTCGGCTTAGGCCATTTGCACACCCCATGTACCCGGCCTTGGGCCCAAGTTGAGAGATTATAGACACTATCCCAACTTGACATCTACGATGGATGTTAGGCCCAGTAAAAAGGTTATTATTCTATAATTTCGAGTCTAGCGAATCACTAACTGCAATTTATATCTAATCCGATGAATCTGGGCATTTTCGGGATGAATTGGGCAGTGGGATTTCTCATGCACGGTGATTGGGGTTTGGATTAACTAAATTCATAGTGTGGCCTATTTACAATTAGTGGAAACAGTTATTTAGATCTAATCACCCTAATCAAGACCATAATTCAACTTGAAACTTCCCGTATTAGTAAAACACATTAAAAATAGAAAATATTAATATAAAGTTTAATTTAGTCATATAGGATGATTCCTGTTATGATTAGAAACAATTCTTAAGAAGACACAAAATATAAAAACTCTAAGATGAAACAGATATGCACAGCCCATCGACAATGTGTAGTTATAGAATTTTCAGTTTCAATAGACCTATTTCATATAATAATTTTGGAACTTTTAGTTATTATATTATTTTTCTACTAGTTCATCATCAAGTCTACTTTAGGTCTACCATAATTCATTACATTTCGAGTTCTGAAAAAATTCTAAAAATTTCAAAAGTACAATTTGTCTGAAACTAAGATTTTTTTGTATAGTTTACAAAGCTTCCTAAAATTAACCTCCTTTTAATCTTATTTTTTTAAAATTATAAAATTAGACTTATCAAGCTTCAATTTGGCTTTTAAATCACCTCAATCAGAGTTGTATAAAAATACATATGAATGTTTGAAGTCAGTACACTGAAACTGTCAAAATTGGAACATGCAAAATATTGTTGAACAGGGTTACTCTGTTCACCCGAGTCCCACTCGGTGCAATCGAGCCTTGTTGTTCATATTTACTCAATTGCTCGAGGTTTACTTAGTGCAACGGAGCATTGCTATCCAAATTGCCCCAATTTGCTCGATGCAACTGAGTTCCAATCGGTTCAATCGAACCTTGTTGTCCTTGTTCTTCAAAAATCTCAAATTTCGATCGGTCGAGCGGTTCCGGTGGATCCAAGGTCACTCCTTTTGGTCCCAAACACGTGCGAATACATACACGAACATACACTCAAGTCAATAAATCAAACGTACTGCCAAAAGAAATCCAATTTCCAGCTGGCAAAAATCCAGGTCGTTAGAGTGCAATACGTGATTAGGGTATTGAAGGGATTAAAGGGCTTGTTTTATAGAGGGGCTTGGGTTTCAGAAGGGTTATTGTATCTATAAGTTGATCAATCTTTTGTACTATTATTTTCATAGTGATTGCTCATCACTTTGTGCCGTGGTTTTTTCCAAAATGGTTTTTCAAGCAAAATCATGTGTTCCTATATATGCTTTGTTTGCATTTGTCTTTCATTGTTTGATTTGAATATGGGGCTTTATTCCCAACAGTGTAACTTAAAGGGATGTTGAAGAACGCAGAGTTACCTTACAAGTATGTGACCAAAGTGTAAACAAGAGTTAAAAGTAGATAAAATGATCCACACTGGACTTGAGAGTTTTATTGCTATTTTTAGGCATATTCAGGTAGATAAGGATAAGATAGTTACAATATATATTTGAGTATTGATTTTGAAATTCAAATTGACTATCCATTTGAAGGAGCCAGTTATGATGATACGTTAACACACCCAAAAAATAAATGGGTGTTCAACAACATGAAGCTTGGCTTGCAACAATTGAAATCCTATGGTGCTTAATCCTTTTATGAAGATAACTGCTATTTGATTGAGAGACCTCACAAATCGAGATATAACATCTCCACAAGTAATCTTATCATGAATAACATAGTAGTAAACTTCAACATGTTTGGTAAGTGCATGATAAACCAAGTTGGAGGCAAGAAAGATGATACTTACATTGTCAGAAAAAAAAAAATATGAGGATCTTTTAAATAAAGAGTTAAGTCACCTAAAACCATTCTAATCTAAAATAATTCAATAGCAATTTGGCTAAGAAAGCGATACTCTAATTCCTTACTCGATCATGAAATGCTAGGTTACTTCTTAACTGTCCAAAATATGAGATTGCTGCCTAGAAAAATTGGTGAATTTGTGATAATCTAGATCCCTAAACTTTTGAATATGACCGAAGAGTAAGGGACCCTTTTGAAAATAAAGACCATCTATAACTGTGCCTTTTAGAAATCAAAGAATGCATTTTACTGCCTACCAGTATGTTGTTTGAGGAACATGCATACACTAACACACCTGATTATCAAGAAAAGCAATATCCGGCCTAGTGATAGAACATATTATAGAGCACCCACAATACTACGATACTCATAAGGGTTATACAGATGATCACCATGATAGTGTGACAACTTTGGCCTAAACATCATTGGAGAGAGCAAAGGTTTCACTCCTTCCATATTTATGTGGTGTAGAAAATACAAGATGTACTTAGACTACGTGAGATATAAATCAGATGAGATTCGATGAACTTCAATCAAAAGAAAGTAATGAAGTATGTTGTAAGTTAATGCAAGGATATAAAAACTTTCCCTAAATGGACATGAAAAGGAAAGTGAGTCAAACTGAGGATCGGATCTTGTCCAAGAGATGCAAGTTGAGCCTTGTCAATATTTATAAATAAAAAATTGTTTTCATAAAATATATTATGGCTAGACATGTAAACCTTAGTAAGGGGATCAAAACATTTGTATGAAATATGGACTTATTGTGTTGATACAAACGAAGGTAAGGATAACATGCACAACCAAAAGTATGAAAAATATTATAATCTGTTGCATCACAAAAGGAAGACGAGAGGTAGCACGTCGTATTGTCTAAATGGAAGGGTTCCCTAGTCAATGATGCCAAAGAGTACTTGAAACACGTGTAACAAAGAGATCTATTGGAGAGGCTGACTGTCACACCTTGCAATTCAGATACAGAGTGTGAATCCTCATATTTGAGTTATGATTCATAACTCGTACACAAATTGTACACAATTCTAATCATCAACAGTTATTACGTTGAGCAATTTAATGCATTCTTTGTTCTCACAACATTAACGTTCATACATCCACACAAAATAGGCCTTCGTTAATACTTATTCCAACCACATAATAAATTTTCAAAATCAAACTGTGTCCACCCACTTGGGACTTTATTCAATTAGAATATCAATCACTTTCACTATTAAATAAGGCCATGAACAATTTCCAAATCCAATTTAAACATTAACAATTATAAAGAATGAAAACTAAATCCGCTAGTAAATCAGTTGATAAATAAATTAGCCATCTAATGTGGTGATTTCATCTTTCGCCAAATACGAACATTGATCTTGAGTTTAATCCTCCAGCATAGCATCATTCTTTGACACTTGACTTGGGTTTCCTGCTTCATTCACCTCTGTACGGTTGTTAATCCACAACATTAGCTGGCCAAGCTAGTGAGTGAACCCAACATGGTTCATACGGAGCACAATGTAAGATAGTACAATCTACAGTTAAATACATGTATATAGGTATGAGTATATATGCTGAGATGTCATGGATGCATGTCACATGGGATAATCATCAACTTACTTGAGTAAGATATCCATTAAACTACATTTGCCACTGGCAAGCTTCTACCGTAGGTAGCCATAGGCAAAGCCCGCATCTACTCTATGAGTAGACTTCCTCTAAAGAGGGCATCTAATAACGAATCTACCAGATAAACCATCCATGAATATCCCTAAGAACTCATTCATGAGGTATGCATGTAGTCATCTAGAGAGTGCTTTTAGGTATCATCGTAAGAGCGCTATGGATACATGAAATGCAAGCTCAATATTGTCTATGCATCAACATACTCAGTTTATATATACATCTCTAGATATGGGAGGTAATGATGGATTTATGATTGTAATGACTCACATGTTCATGTATTCAAATCATATTAATAATCACTAGATCATGAATCAATACAAGAATGATCATCTTAGCATGTTATCACAACAACATAGTAGTTAATCAATCATAACAAACGTAACAAGCATAACAATCATAACATCTATCTTAACTGTACATGTATAAGACATGTTTAGAGTAACTCACCTATCCTTGGTAGAATTGAATCCATCAAATGGTCATACACTTGAGAATCTAGACTCCAAAACCCTATTAAGGTGATTTAACATGTTACAATTTCAATTAAACTATTCCATCAAGTGGGATTTACCTTTCATCAAAACAAGGTGATCCACCATTTCCTTTTAACTAAATTTGAAAGACAACGTGGGGTTGTTGATTAATGCAGTCGATAAATGAAATTCAAATTTTAACATCTTAATTATTTGAAAAATTTTGGTCACCTTCAATCAATCGAGCTTACACATTGATCGATCGAGCGTGCCCATCGATTAATCGAAATAGGTCTGATTTAACTTGATTTGCTCGCTGAACATATTTTACCATTCTATATCGATACCCTTTGATCAATCAAGATCGCTTAAGGAGACCCTTGATTGATCAAACTTGGACTTCGATTAATCGAATCATGTTGTGAATTTTTTACTTTGGCCGCTGCACAAAAATCGACCCGTTCTATTGATTGAATAGTAACTTCGATCGATCAACATAAGTGAGGTAGATTCTCCGTTATAATCCAAAATTTCAGAAATTTTAAGGTTTTCTCCGCTATTCCTTAGCTTTTGTGAATTGTACCGATTCCTGTAATGGGTCAAACTTATCTAATGGTTTTCTCCTTGTCAAATGCAAAATAACTAAATGATTGCTTGGATCCGAAATATCTGGAATCTATAATAGTCAATTAAAACTTTTTTATAGCGTTATCATCATTCAGACAATTCATAGATTGTTGAAGGAAATATCTCAGTCGGATCACTCTAGGATTCGATTTTTTAAAGCAATTTGGTTGTAAGATCTATTGATTCAAATATTCATAAACTAATATGGCTAGATTTCTCAAACCCGATCTCTTATAATACGAAATCTCGCACAAAAGCCATTCTCTTTTCTTCAAAACTTCTCTATGGATCCAAATAATGGACGTAGGGTGGATTCATGTTATTCATTGACTAGAGATAGGGTTTTTAGGATGGACATATAGATGAATTAAAAGAAATATGTAGAAAACTTACTGGCATAGGCTTTTCTTTCACAGGGTCTCTCTCTCTTCTCTCTCTCTCTCTCTCTCTCTCTCTCTCTCTCTCTCTCTCTCTACGGCTCTTTAATTTTGGGTTTTTTATAGTATTCCCCACAGTTTCTCCCTTTTTAATATAGAGAGAGAGAGAGAGAGAGAGAGAGAGAGAGAGAGCTTTGGATGTAGAAGATTTTAAAAGGATTTCGTAATTTTTTTCACAAAAGCTTAATTATTGCAATATTAGGAGCTAATCCTTTAACCTATCCTTCCACCAAGAGTACCTCTGCCAACTAGGCGAAGTGCTTGATTTTGTTAATAACCAAAAATTAAATTATTAGTTTGACTATTCTCGTTCTTATGTGGTTTAAAAAAATTAAGGTCGTTACATTCAATCTCCTAAAAGAAAAAAAAAATTATCCTCGAAATTTACCTGATATATTCGTCAAATAATGATACTTTTCTCGAATCTCTGCCTCTTGCTCACAGGATACTTCGTCTGCTCCATGATGAATCCATAACACCTTGACCAATGGTACACTCTTGTTCCACAAACAATGCTCTTCCGATCCAGAATGTGAATTGGTTTCTCGATGTACGTTGTTTCATCCTGAAGCTCGAGGTCTAGCCAGTCGATGATGTGTGAAGCGTCCCTTTTGTATTTTCAAAGCATCAATACATGGTATACATTATGAACACTAGCTAATCGAGGTGGCAACATAAGATGATAAACCACAGTTCTAACTCGCTCCAAAATCTCAAATGGTCCTAAAAATTGAGGAGCCAATTTCTCCTTGTTAACAAAACGCATCATCCCCTTCATCGATGAGACTTTTAGAAACACATGGTCTCCAAATGAGAACTCCGAATATCACCTTCAATTATCCGCATAATTAGCCTGTCTACTATGGGCAAGCCAACAATCGTTTTATGATAATTTCTACCTTCTTTGTGGCCTCTTAAACAATATTGGATCGACTAACAATTTCTCTCCTACGTCAATCTAACAATTCGGTGCACGACATAAATACCCATAAAGTGCTTTATAGGGATTCATTCCAATATTGGCCTAGTAACTATTGTTATATGTGAATTCTATAAATTGTAGATCATCCCAACTTCCCTTAAAATTTAGGGCACATGCATGCAAAAATTCTTAGAGTATCTAGTTCACATGTTTTTTCTACCCATTTGATTGGGGATTATATGATGTACTATAATCTAATGCAGTGCCTATGGCTTCCTGTAAACTCGTCCAAAAATGTGAAGTAAAGCGCAGGTCACGATCTAATATGATAGAACTCAACACTCCATGTAATCATAATACTTCCTTGATATAAAGCTTAACATGCATGTCTATAAAATAATTTATATGATTCAGGATAAAACGTGTTGAATTCATCAGTCGACTAATGATTACCCATATTGAATCATGTTTCTTTTGAGTCATTGAGAGTCCAACCATAAAGTCCATCAAAATGCAGTCTCATTTCCACTTTGGCACCTTCAGGGACTACAAAAGACCAGAGGGGTTTTGATAATCATCCTTCACTTGTTGGCACATAAAACATCGGGATACATACTTAGCTATCTCTTTCTTCATATTTGTCCACCAAAATGATTACTTCACATTATGATATAACTTAGTTCCTCCCAGATGAATTATAAACTTCGATTGGTGCACTTCCTTCAAAATTTCTTCCCTCCACTCTGAAACATTAGGCACACACAAATGATTATGATATCGGATACTTTTATCTTCCCAAATCTGCCATTCTGAATCATCCTTGCCCTGATGCTTAGCCATTATTTTCATCAATCACTCGTCACTTGAGCTTATATTGTCCTCTTCTTTAAAGTCTCATTTATCATTTTATTACCGAGATGAATGCATTGATCTTGAAATTCCAACTTTACTTCCAACTCTTTCACAAAGTTTAACATCTCCCATTCTAAACTCATCATCTTGGCTATACTTTGCTACTTAAATTGCTTCTTTCTTAATGTGCCCACCACTAGATTCACCTTGCTAGGATGGTAGGACAACTTAAAATCATAGTCTTTTAAGAACCATATTCTTTATCTCATATTTAAATCCTTTTATGAAAATAAATAACGGAAGCTCTTGGGGTCTGTGAATAGATCAAATCGCTCGCCATATAAATAATCTCACCAAATCTTAAGAGCAAAAACTATAACGACTTACTCCAAGTCATGAGCTGGGTAATTATGCTCATGATTCTTCAATTGTTGCGACGTATACTCTACTACTTTATCTTCCTGTATCAATACATATCCAAGTCCCAAAATCGATGTATCAGTATAAACTACAATCTTCACTCCCTCTCAAGGAAAGGTAAGAATAGACATCGAGGTTAATAATTGCTTAAGCTCGGTGAACGCTTCTTCACACTTCTCCGTCCACTTAAATGATAAACCTTACGATTCAAGCTTGTCACTAGGTTTGAAATCTTTAAAAAATCATTGATAAACTTTTTTTTATATGCAACAAGTCCAAGAAAACTCCTAATATCGTAGATGGTCGTGGGCTACTTCCACTGAACGACTACTTCAACCTTTGTAGGATCTACCATGACTCCATCTTTGGTGACAATATGTTCGAGAAATTTCACTCTCCTTTCGAGATTCATACTTTGAGAGCTTCGTGTACAATTAATTTTCTTTTAAGGCATGTACTGTCATTCTTAAGTGTTCCTTGTGATCTTCTCTAGTAAGTCTTACAATAAATTAATATATCATCGATAAATACAATCATAAACTAATACAAATCCGGCCAAAATACTCTATTCATTAAATCCATGAACACAGTGGGGGCGTTGGTTAAGCCGAACGACATAATCAGGGACTCATGGTGCCATAGTGTGTCCTGAAAATTGTATTATAAATGTCTTCATATCCTTGCTTCATAGCTGGTGATATCCTGACCTCAAGTCAATCTTGGAAAAGTAACAAGCTGCCTTTAAACTAATCAAACAAATTATCAATACAGGGAAGTGGTTATTTATTATTGATTATCACTTCATTCAACAGACGATAATCTATGCATAGTTGCATGCCCTCATCCTTCTTTTCCACAAATAGTACTAGTGCTCCCCACAGTCACGTCCTTAGTCTAATGAATCCTTGAGTCTTTTGCTCTTCTATTGACTTTTTGACTCCTACAGCTCCACCGATGACATATGACTGGGCTGCATCATATAAGTGTGGTCCCTGGTATGAGGTTAATAATGAAATCCACTTCTCTTCTAGGTTGAAATCGTGATATGTCTTGAAAAACTTTTGGATAATCCTTTACGATCGAAAATTTTCTTCAGCATCAACTCCTGCGATTCTCCATCCTCCAGCACCATAATATAGTACTATACTCTTTTGTCCTTTTACCGCCCTTGGATTTGAAAACTGACGCAGGGGAGGACGAGAGGTCGAGTACCATCTTCCTCAAGATGATAACTATTCCGAATCCACGGAACTTCTCTGGACTCCTCACAGAGACTTCTCGAATCCACGAGGAAAGAAAGCAGAAAATAGAATTAAATTCTAATAAATTTGAAATTGATTAATGAATGAATATAAATGAGTTCACAACCCTTTAAATAGGGGTACCAAGCAATGGGAAAGAAATCAAAATCAAACTACAACTAAAACTCCTAGAATCCGCGACTTACTATAAATAGTAAACTTACTATTTATAAATGGTCGTGATGTCTTCTAGTGCGCAAGGTTTTCGGCCAAAAATAGTAAGTGTCCTATTTGGCTTCACCAACCCGTTCTCCTAATTATTCTAAGCTCTTTTCACGTTGGGCGCAACTCCTAAAGCCCGACAGATGAAGAGTTATAATCAAACTAAAACTAACTATTTATAGTAAAAACAAAATTAAAACAGGGAAACGACCGTCGATCCAGGGGTTTTTTGCAATTCCGAGTAGCGCAACCCAGCATAGCGGGGTTGGTTGGCTAAAGTAGCTCGTTCTACCCCAAAATCATATATTTTACGTCGGCTAACTCATTCCGGAGGCTAACTCATTCCGGATTGCGAGATACGCCCGATTTAAGGTCCGACGGTCCAGATCACTTCTGTCGTCGACTGGGCCTTTTCTGATCCATCTTGGCCATGAAACTGTCCACGACCCACTCTACAACAAAAAGGCCCTCTCCCTATAATAGAGAAAATTACTATCTTGGCATGACAATTGATCTTGGCGTGATAGGAAGTAAGATAATCAATCCTTAGGATAACATCATACCCTTCATCTCCATTACTATTAAATCTACAAGCATCAAAATACCTCTAATTCTAATTTCGTAGGATTTACATATTTTGTCTAAAATGATGTTTTTTTTCCATGAGTGACTTTACTGAAATCAACTTGCTAAGAGCTATGACTGTCAGTCTTAACCATTCAATTACTGTAGTTGCAACAAATGATAACAAATTAAGCTTTAGAATCAAACAATATGGTGACAGGCTTATGAAACATGATAATTGTACCTTCGATGATGTTATTATCCACTTTCAGTTCTTTATTAGGTGTGATGGGGTAAACCTTGGCTTGCGTAGGATGTTATCTAATCGGTTTCCCTCCTTAAGAATTTATGTTCGAGATGATTGACGAGGTCGATTCTTTTGATTTTGAGGTTGTTGAGTTGATGTGTAATTTGACGCCTAAGGATATGAGTGTGATGGTTTAGATGTATACGGTGACTAGATGGACTGCTGAGTCAGTGTTGGGGATGATAGTCGTGAAGATGACTGCTGAAGTGGCAATAACTGCGCAATGTCTTTAAGTCGAGTCCTACAAATATATGCTTTTTGCCTGTACTCCCCGCAATATGTACAATTCCCTACAAAAGGCTACTCCTACTTATTCACTTTCGTGATAGGGGTATTGGTCATTTGCCTCTTTTCTAACGATTGCTTTTGAGTAGGTGCAGTCCTATTTTGATGTTCTTTTATCTAAGCACGTGTCCATTGGCTATCACTTTCGACTTGTAAGGCCTTATCAATGATTTTTTAGTATTTTTTTTTTTATGTCCGTGCAACAAAAAGGGTCCTAATGTTCAATGGAGACCTTCCTCAAATTTTTGAATCTTATACTCTTTGTCCTCTACTATCTTTGGAGCATAGTGAGATAATTTGGCAAACTTCACCTCGTATTGTGCTACCATCCCTTGCTCTAACTTTAAGAACTCGACCATCTTCTGAAGACAATAGGCCTTAGGGAAATAGTTTTCCTGGAACTTTCCCTTAAATTTGCTCCACATCCACACATATTCCATTGTGACCATTCTCTTTGCAAATCTCCACCATATATCCACTTCTCCTTGAAGAATGAATATTGTCATCTTGACCCTTTGGTTCTCTAGACAGTTCATTACTTCAAGAATCTTCTCAACCTGAGTAAGCCAATCTTCTGCTATTATAGGATCTATAATGCCCTTGAATACTGATGGTCCCAGTTTTATGAATTTTTCTAATAAGTCTACTCCATCTGCTTGTGCCTCACTAAAGCTGTATTCAATTGGCCCTGAGGTGCCGAATTCATGTTCACTATCATATTTAATTGAGCGGTGAATTGGTCTCGTTGTTACCTCATCATAACCTCCATCTGAGTAATTAATCCAAACACAACATCCTATGTCTGAGAGCTAGATCCAGCGAAATGAGTTGCATAACAGTTGATGATAATGGAAGTTGCGCACTAGGCCCGACACCGCCCGAATTTCCTATCAGAGGGGCATGACTTTCTGTCTCTTCTCCTTCTTTAACATTCTTATCTTTCTCTCTATCCATCATTTTTTATTCTATTAGAACATTCGAGTCAACTGTCGATTCACGAGCGATATCAACGCTAGTCGATAGAAGCATATCGCGTAAACTATGTGTCTTCTTTGAGGCCATCACATCTTATAAAAGAGCTAGAGTTTAGTATGAGAGTGATATCTATTGTCCATCTATGTTCAGCAGAGCACTGAGAATAAAGAATTCAAATTTCTAGTTATCAATTAATAAGCACAAATTTGGTGTTAGTGACACCTAAACTCGGTTCTAGGTTATATGTTAATCAACACAAGTAAGGGTGAATCCTAAGCGTAGAGTTTCTAGTTCCAAGGATCTACCAATTATGTAAGTGTGCATGCAAACATAACCTACAGGTCACTATAAGTTTAATGAAAGCCTCTCTCTGATACCATTCTATCACACCCCGCAATTCAGAAACAGAGTATGACCATCAGACACGATTTATGGTTCATGACTCATACGCCAAGTGTACACAATTCCAATCGTCAACAGTTATTAAGAAGCACAATTCAATGTATTCTATGTTCTCACAACATTAACAATCATATATCCATACAACAGAGGCCTTCGCTAATACTTATTCCATCGCATCTACAACCATAGAATTTCAAAATCAAATTATGTCCACCCATTTGGGACTTTATTAAACTGGAATATTAATTATTGTTCACTAATAATCCATGAACAATTTTTAAATTCAATCTAGACATTAGTAATTATAACGAATGGAAACTAAATTGCCTAATAAATCAGTTGCATAAATAAATCAGCCATTTAATGTGACAAGTTCATCTTTCGCCAAATACGGGCATTGATCTTGAATTTCATTTACCAGCTCAGCCTCATTCTTCGCCACTTGAATTGGGTTTCCTATTTCGTTCGCCTTTGTACAGTTTTTAATCCACAACATTAGCTGGCAAGGCTAGTGAGTGAACCCGACATGGTTCGTACAAAACACAACGTAAGATAGTACAATTCATAGGCAAATATATATATATATATATTATATATATATATATATATATATATATATATATATATAATATATATATATATATATTATATATATATATATATAGGGTATGGGTATGGGTATGTATGCTGAGATGTCATGGATGCATGTCAAGTGGGATGATTGTCCACTTACTTAGGTCAGATAAATCGATCCGCATCTGCCACTGGCAGGCTTCTATTGTAGGTAGCCATAGGCAAGTCACGCATTTACTCCATGAGTAGGCTTCCTTTAAAGAGTGCATATGACAACAACCATACAAGGTAAACCATCTAGGAAAAATCTCTCAGGGACACGGGCATGAGGTGTGCATGCAATCATCTAGAGAGTGTCTCAAGGAATCAGCGTAGGAACACTATAAATACATGAAATGCATTCTCAATGTATATGCATCGGCATATTCGGTCTACATATACATCTCTCGGTACTAGGAGAAAACAATGGATTTATAATTGTAATGACCCACATGTTTATGTATTCAAAACATATTAATAATCATTTAAGCATGAATTAATAAATAAAGGATCATCTTAACATGTTAACACAATAACACAATGGTTAATCAGTCATGACAATCATAACAAATCTATCAAGCATAACAATCATATCATATATCTAAATTGTACAGGTATGAGATATGTTGGGATTCACTCACCTATCCTTAGTAGAGTTGAATCCATTGACTGGTTGTACGTGATGGGGATTTTCTCCTCATGGCTCGACCGGTCGAGTGCCTCGCACGACCGGTCGAGGGTGGTGCTTGACCAATTGAGTGGCGCTCGACTCAAAGTCCAACGACCAATTATGTTAATTCTTTTGCACTGCTCGACCGGTCGAGGGTCCGCTCGACCAGTGAGGACCCTGCTCGACCTGTCAAGGTTACACGGATTCATGTCTGGATTTTGTGTGGATGTGTAAATTTGAGTCAGTTTTCCCAGAGGTGAGGGAAAGGGTTTCTTAAACTATAATTAGAGGTCCCTAAGGCTTTTCTAGGGAATGCAAGAGAGTTTCCTAAAGCTTTGCAAGGGTTTGCTAAAGGGTTTAGGGCTATCAAAGTGTGGTGTGTGTGTGTGTGTGTGTGTGTGAGAGAGAGAGAGAGAGAGAGAGAGAGAGAGAGAGAGAGAGAAAAGAGAGAAAGGAAGCTTGTGGAAGGGAGGGTTATGTTCGTGGAGGCGATCTCTGTGCAATCAACATCTCAACGCTTTTACGTCCTCATGATCGGTGAGATCTCTTTTTTCTTTTTTTTATTCTCTTATTGTTTATCCACTCCTGCGTGAGTGAAGAAAGTTTGATCCAAGCGGTGTGTGCTTGTGATCGGTTGTAACATTCTACTTCATAGTGGATTGTTAATTTGGATGAGGTCTCATGGTTTTTCCATCTTTGAGGGTTTTTCATGTAAAAATCTCTTGTGTCATATGGTTTTTGCTTTGATTTATTTCATTGCTTTATTATCCCATAATTCTGGTATTTTGGGAGGCTAGATCCCAAGGTTTTGTGCAACGACCCCCAACAAAGTGGTATCAAAGTGTCCAGGTTTATTAAACGGTGTGAGATCGGTTTTAAATTATGGAAGGTGGCCCATCAAGGATGATCAGTCTCAATAGTTCTAACTGGACCATATTAAAGGCTAAGATGGAGGACTTGCTTTATTGCAAGGACTTGTATGCTCCAATCTTATGCATATCAACAAAGTCAAAGGATATGTCAGATGATGATTGGAAGAAGTTGGACCGGAAGGTGGTGGGGTTTATTAGATGATGACTAGACGATTTTGTATTCCACCATGTATCTATAGAGACCTTAGCCGCTAGCCTATGGCTGAAATTGTAAGGGTTGTATGAGAGGAAGACAGTCAACAATAAAATTTTTCTGATAAGAGGACTTGTGAATCCCAAGTTCAAAGATGGTGGTTCTATGGCTGAGCACATGAATGAAGTCAGTAATATATTGAACCAACTCTCCACTATGAAGATGGTCTTGAACGATGAATTATAGGCTTTACTATTGCTTAACTCATTGCCTGATTGTTGGGAGACATTGGTAGTGTCTCTAAGTAACTTCGTGTTAGAAAGAAAAGTGTCCATGGAACAGGTAACTAGTTATCTCTTCAAAGAGGAGACAAGGAGAAAAGTCTCAGGGGTCTACTCAGCAAGAGGCCCTTATGACACAAGAACGGGGGAGAGGAAAGAACAGAAAGGTGTGAAGGCTAGAGATAAATCAAGACGCAAGTCAAGTATAGGAAGGATGTTGAATCTTGGAATTGTGGTAAGAAGGGCCACTATAAGCATGAATGTAGTAAGAAAAAGAACAATAAGAAAGGAAAAGGAAAGGAGAAAGACGATAAATCAGACTTCACTACAGTCGCTTTAGATGGCGACATTGTAGTTATTCTTTGAGCAGATCATGATGTTTGTCTCACAGTTACGAGTTAGGACACTGACTGGGTGATAACTCGGGAGCCTCATTTCATGTAACTCCACGCAGGGACTTTTTCACAAGATACAAGTCGGGTGATTATGGAACTGTGAAGATGAAAAATTTTGGCATATCAAAGATTGATGTGGGCTGCACATTGGTTCTCAGGAATGTGAGGCACATCCTAGACCTTTGCATCAACTTGATGTCAACGGGAAGGTTGGATGATGATGGCTATGAAAGTTGATTTGTTAGTGGGTGCTGGAAGCTCATCAAGGGTTCGTTGATCACAGCCAGAGGGAAGAAGATTTGTACTCTATACAAGGCAAGTGTCAGTATATGCAAGGGTGGGTTGAATGCAGCAGTAGATTCAACTATTGACATGTGGCACAGGCGTTTCGGCCGCATGAGTGAAAAAGGGCTTTAGCTACTAGTAAAGAAGCGGCTCTTTTTAGACGTGACAAGTATACCTCTTATAACCTGTATTGATTGTTTATTAGGGAAACAACATAGAGTTTCATTCGTCAAATTTGCTTCTCATGTTAATAAAGTGCATGCATTAGATTTGGTTTATTCTGATGTTTGTGGTCCTATGAGGATAAAAACCTTAGGTGGGGCATTGTATTTTGTCACTTTTATAGATGATGCATCTATGAGGGTTTGGGTTTATGCTTTAAAATCCAATGACGAAGTCTTTAGTGTGTTTAAATTGTTTCATGTCATGGTCGAGAGAGAGAGAGAGAGAGAGAGAGAGAGAGAGAGAGAGAGAGAGAGAGAGAGAGACATAGACCATTGAAGTGCATCCGCACTGACAATGGTGGTGAATACATCGGTGACTTTCATAAGTATTGTAAGTCTGTGGGTATACGGCATGAACAGACGGTTCTCAAGACCCCCTAGCATAATGGTGTGGCTAAGCGAATGAATCGCACCATTGTAGAGAGAATCAGATGCATGTTATCTCATATGAAGTTGCCCAAGATGTTCTGGGGAGAAGAAATGTACACGGTAGTGTATTTGATAAATAAGTCTCCATCAGCCCCATTGAATGGAGAAGTACCTGAGAAGGTGTGGACTGAATAAGGTCCATCGTACTGTCATCTCAGGGTGTTTGGATGTAGGGCATCCATCACGTACCAAATGACGATATGTCCAAGCTCGATATGAAGATCAGACACTATGTGTTATTGGGATACGGTGATGAAAAGTTCAGCTATAGATTGTAGGATCCAACTAAGAAGAAGCTTGTTAGGAGCAGAGATGTGGTTTTCTTTGAAGACCAATATATTGAAGACATTTGTAAGCTAGAAAAGACGCAGCCTGGTTCAGAAGAGCTAGAGGATAAGGATCTGGTTATTCCTCCCGTGGTGCATGAAGACGGGAGAGTACAACAAGGTGCAGAGGACAAGGGAATTCCTACAGAAGATGGATCGGGGGAGCCGTCCCCACTTGATCCACCTGTTGAACCGCAGGTGAGGAGGTCATCTAGGGATAGACATCCGTCCAAGAAGTACTCGCCACATGAGTACATTATGCTTACTGATTGGGGAGAGCCTGGAGATTATTCTGAGGCCCTAACCAACGAGTATAAAAGGGAGCAGTTGAAAGCTATGCAAAAGGAGATGAAATCCTTGCATAAGAATCACACCTATGATATGGTGAAATTGCCTAAGGGTAAGCTCTGAATAACAAGTGGGTGTTTAGAAAAAATATTGAGCAGAAGAGTTCACAAACAAGATTCAAGGCCAGACTTGTAGTGAAAGGGTTCGGTCAGAGGAAAGGTATAGACTTTGAGGAGATATTCTCACCAGTGGTGAAGATGACATCCATACGGGTGTTGCTTGGGTTGGCGGCTAGCATGGATATGGAGATAGAGCAGTTAGATGTTAAAATTACCTTTATCCATGGTTACCTGGAAGAAGAGATCGACATGCATTAGCTAGAGGGGTTCGAAGTCAAAGGCAAATAACATATAGTGTGTAGGCTGAGGAAGAGCTTGTATGGGCTGAAACAAGCTCTAAGGAAATGGTACAAGAAGTTCGACTCGTTCATGTTAAAACATGGGTATGACAGAATAGAGTCAGACCACTTTGTGTTCACGCGTAAGTTCTCAGATAGTGATTTCTTAGTTCTGTTGTTACACGTTGATGATATGCTCATCATTAGAAAAGACATCAAGAAGATTGACAGGCTGAAACAGGAGTTGGGTAGGTCATTCGCGATGAAAGACTTGGGCCCAGCTAAGCAGATCCTAGGAATGAAGATAACCTGTGATAGAAGCAGCAGGAAGCTTTGACTGTCACAAGATCGGTGTATTGAGAAAGTCCTAGAGTAGTTCAATATGAATGCAGTGTAGCCGGTCAGTACTCCACTGGACGGTCACTTCAGATTGACCGACAGGTAGTGTTCCAAGATGAAAGCAGAGGTGGATGAGATGCAGAAGATACCCTACGCATTAGAAGTAAGAAGTTTGATGTATGTTATGGTGTGTACGCGCCCAGACATAGCATATGCAATTGGTGTTGTCAGCCAGTATCTTGTCAATCCTAGCAGAGAACATTGGGTAGCGGTGAAATGGATACTGTGGTATCTAAGAGGCTCATCCAAGTTGAGCCTATGCTATGGTGACGAAAAACCTGTGTTAGAGGGTTACACAGATGCAGATATGACAGATGACCTAGACTTTAGGAAGTCTACATCAGGGTTCATGTTCACGTTTACAGGGGGAGCGGTCTCTTGGCAGAGCAAGCTACAAAATGTCAAAGCATTGTCAACGACAAAGGACGAGTGCATTAAGTCACTGAGGCATGTAAAGATATGCTTTGGATGAAGAAATTCTTACAGGAACTTAGCTTAAAGCAGGAGCAGTACGTAGTCTATTGCGATAGTCAAAGTGCTATACACTTGAGTAAGAATCCAAGTTAGCACTCCAAGTCGAAGCACATAGAGATTCGGTATCACTGAATCAGGGATACTTTAGAACAGAAGGTGTTACAGCTTGATAAGGTCCACACGGACGATAATGAGTCAGACATGATGACCAAGGCATTGCTCAAGGGCAAGTGTGAGGTTTATAGAAATTAGGCTAGCTTGAAGAAGGTAAATTCCTCCTGAGTCAAAAAGGGGGAGATTCGATGGGGATTTTCTCCTCATGGCTCGACCGGTTGAGTGCCTCACACGACCGGTTGAGGGTGGTGCTCGACCAGTCGAGTGACGCTCGACTCAAAGTCCAACAACCAATTGCGTTAATTCTTTCGCGCTCGACCAGTGAAGGAGTGTGCTGGTCTGGTCGAAGACCTTTCTCGACCTGTTGAGGATACGTAGATTCATGTCCGGATTTTTTGCGAATTGTGTAAATTTGAGGCGGTTTTCACAGAGGCGCGGAAAGGAGTTTTCTAAACTATAAATAGGGGTCCCTAGGGCTTTTATAGGGAATGCAATAGAGTTTTTTAAAGCTTTACAAGGGTTTACTAAAGGGTTTAGGGCTATCAAAGGTGAGAGAGAGAGAGAAAAAAAAAGGAGAGAGAGGAAGCTTGTAGAAGGGATGGTTATGCTCGTGGAGGTGATCTACTATGCAATCAACATCCCAGTGCTTCTACGTCCTCATGATCGGTGAGATCTCTTTATTTTTTTTCTTTATTCTCTTATTGTTTATCCACTCTTGCGTTAGTAAAGAAAGTTTGATCTAAGCGGTGTGTGCTTGTGATCGGTTGTAACATTCTACTTCATAGTGGATTGTTGATCTGGACGAGGTCCCATGGTTTTTACCTCTTTGAGGGTTTTCCATGTAAAAATCTCTTGTGTCGTATGGTTTGTGCTTTGATTTATTTCATTGCTTTATTATCCCATAATTTTAGTATTTTGGGAGGCTAGATCCTAAGGTTTTGTGCAACTGCCCCCAACAGTACGCTTAAGAATCTAACCTCTAAATCCCTATTAAGATGACTTAACATATTACCATTTTAATTAAAATATTCTATCAAGTGGGATTTACCTTTGAGCAAAGTAAGGTGATCAACCATTTCCTTTTAACTAAATTTGAAAGACAACAGGGGATTGTTGATCAATACAGTCGATTGATGAAATTTGAATTTTAACATCTTAAGTATCATGACAAATTTGGTCACCTTCAATCAATCGAGCTTGCCCATCGATCTATCGAAATAGGTCTGATTTAATTCGATTTACTCATTGGACCTTTAACCATTCTCGATTGATGTCCTTTGATCAATCAAGATCGCTCGAGGAAACCCTTGAACGATCTAACCTAGACTTCGATCAATCGAATCATGTTATTATCTTTTGAATTTGGTCGCTCAACAAACATTGATCTGTTCGATCGATCAAACACTAACTTCGATTGATCGACCAAAGTTAGTCAAGTTCTCCTACATAATTCATTTTTTTATATATATAGAAAATTCAGGGTTTTTTTCTCTATTCCTTAGCTTTTGTGAATTCTAACGATTCTTGAATTGGTTTCAACCCATCCAATGATTTTATCCCATTCAAATGCTAAATAACCAAAGGATTGCTTGGATTCAAAATATCTGGAATCTATAATCGGCGGTTAGAACTATTTTACAACATCGACATCATCTTTTAGGCTATTCATAGATCGATGTCGAAAATCTCTCAGTTGGATCACTCTAAGATTTGTGATTCTAACACGATTTGGCTTTAAGATCCTTCGATTCGAATCTTCCTATACTAATACAAAATCTCGTACAGAGGCCTCTCTCTCTCTCTCTCTCTCTCTTTCTCTCTCTCTCTCTCTCTCTCAGTGCCTCTTTTCTTTAGGGTTTTTGTAGAATTTCTTGCTATTTTTTAAAATATAGATTCCATTGAGGGTACGTATACCAACTAGGCTAAGTACTTGGTTTTGTTAATAACCACAAAATTAAGTTATTACTTTGATTATTTCCATTCTTATGTGGTTTTAAAAAAGTCAAGGTCGTTACACAGGCAATGTAATAAGAGGAGGAAGCTTGATTGGATAAGGGCCCTTGTCAATATGTCATTGGAAAAGGATTCTCCTTGACTTGTTTTCCTTAACACAAAAATCAGAAGTAAAAATAAAATAATAGTTATTATCTTTGGTAAATTGAAAAACTTAAAGATGATTTTGAAAAACATGAGGAACATGAAGAATAATTCATAAATGTAAAGTGGGATAATTGGATGTATAGAATGAGGATCCAATGTGAGATATGGGTAACCCTTTACCATTGCCCACTGTAAGGCTGTCAATGCCCCTATAGTTAAACTAAAGAGAAAGATTAATAGTAACATGATTAGCGGCATTAGTATTAGTGAACCACGTAGTGTCTCCTTATTTGACAGCGGTATGACCTGAAGGTTTTCAGGAGCTTTTGTTGAGAAGTGGAGCCACATCTAGGGCCACGCACGACCATTTGTGGCCCCTACTCGACCGGTCGAGGAGTCCACTCGACCGGTCGTGACCAGTCGCGGACTGGCTCGAATTAAAGTCCAGCGAGCATAGTTTTTTGGGTTCCGAGGTGCTCGACCGATCGTGGATCATTCTCGACCAGTCGAGGGGTCCTCTCGATCGGTCGTGCAATCTACTCGACCAGTCGAGGTTACGCGGATTGGTTTCCGAATTTAACATGGACTGCGGATTTTGGAGTCGCCTTTCGCAAGGGTGCGAAAGAAAAGTTGCCAAAACTATAAATTGGGGTCCCTAGGGCTATTCTAGGGTTAAGGTGAATATTGGGAAATACTTCTAAGGTATGGGGAAGGGATTTTCTCTGTACTTCCAAGGGAGAGGTTAGTATATTGCCTTGTAATCTTCGTTCTTCATAATGGAAGTTTGCATCCATGGTTTTTTTTTTTTTTTAAATCCTAGATTGGAGTTTTTTCACATATATCTTGTCTTGTGGTTTGTTTTGGATTGCTTTGATCTATTTCTAGTTTATATTTCTTTCTGTTTATCGTTTGTGGGTGAGGCCTGAGATTGGATCTAGGCTCACTGAGTTGTTGGCGTGCTGCACAACAACTGGTATCAAAGCCAGGTTTACTTCTATTGGGAGCGATGACGGAAGAAGGAAAAACTAGAATTGAGAATTTGATGGTTCAAACTTTACCTTCTGGAAGACGCCGATGGAGGATTATCTGTATCAGAAGGACTTCTATATTTCTTTAGGAGGAAAAGAGAAGAAACCAGAAAAGTTGACAGATGATGAATGGTTTTTACTGGATAGGAAAGCTTTAGGAACGATCAGACTCTCTTTGTCTAAGAGTGTCGCCTTCAATATATCCAAGGTGAAAACTACAAAAGAATTAATGGAAGCCCTAACCACCATGTATGAAAAGCCTTTAACATCCAACAAGGTTCATCTTATGAAACAACTATTCAACATGAAGATGTCAGATGGTGGGAGCGTGGCTGAACATCTAAACGAGTTCAATATAGTCACGAACTAGTTGGAATCCGTTGGCATTGTTTTTGAGGATGAGCTCAGGGCATTATCGATCTTATCCAGTCTGCCAGACAGTGTTTGGTGATTGCTGTGAGTAATTCTTCGGGGTCGACAAAGCTAAAATTTGATAATATGGCCGGTCTAATGCTCAGCGAAGAATCTAAAAGAAAGGCATCAGGAGTTTCAGGGGATTCAGGGAATGCTCTAAACGTTGAAGGAAGATGAAGATCGCTGAACAAAGGAGGAAAACATGGGCGTTCTAAGTCAAGGAAGAAGTCCAAGGGACCGAAAGACAAAGACGGGTGTTGGCAATGCAGCAAGAAGGGGCATATGAAATGTGATTGCAGGGCACTCAAGAAATAAGAAGGAAGCTCTCAAAGCGGGAAGGATTTAGTGTATCTATCTGAGGAGAGTGACACGGAGGCATTGATCTTGTCTCTTGATGTGAGGAATGAGTCTTGAGTTATAGACTCGGGCGCTTCGTTTCATGCCACCTCATGTAAGAAAGTTCTGTGTGATTATGTGTCAGGTGACTTTGGGAGAGTTTACTGGGTGATGATGAGCGGTGCAGTATTGTTAGAAAAGGAAACGTTCATATAAATTTGAAAGACAGAACGACATTGAAATTGGAGGATGTCAGACATGTTCCAAGTTTGAGAAGGAATCTGATCTTAGCGGGGCAGTTGGCCGATACCGGTTATGTGACGACATTCACTAGTGATTCCTAGAAGATCACAAAAAGTACCTTGGTGATATCTCGAGACAAGAAGGAATGTACTTTGTACGTGACTTTAGGGTCATATAGTTCACTCGCAATCGCATCAACTGGAGTGAATGGGCAGTTATGACATCAGAGGTTGGGACATATGAGTGAGAAATAGATGAAAGTACTATTACGTAAATGGAAGCTACCAGGGCTGAAGTCTATTGACTTGGAATTCTGCAAAGACTGCGTGTATGGCAAGCAAAAGAGGGTAAGCTTCAAGAAGATGAGACTTGCTCTAAAGACGCATCTGTTGGAGCTTGTACACACTGATGTGTGGGGACCGATATAGGTAGTATCTCTTGGTGGCTCACGTTATTTTGTTTCTTTTATTAATGATGCTAGTAGAAAACTGTGGGTCTATTTCTTAAAGCATAAATCTGATGTATTTGATGTATTTAAGAAGTAGAAAGTTATGGTAGAAAACGAGACAGGTAAAACATAAAATGTCTTAGATCTGATAATGGGGGAGAGTACTGTGATAAGAGGTTTGAGGAGTATTGTGCAGCAAATAGAATCAAATATCAGAAAATGATTTGAGGGACACCGCAGCAGAATGGTGTGGCTGAGTGCATTAACAAGACTATCCTTGAGAGCACCAGGAGCATGAGGTTACATGCAGGGTTGTCTAAGATGTTTTGGGCAGATGCTGTGAATATTGCCGCATATCTCATCACTAGAAGTCCCTCAGCACCATTGGATGATGTGCTACTAGAAGAAGCAAGAACGGAAAAAGAAGTGAACCTTGCATATCTCAGAGTGTTTAGTTGTACTTCATATGTTCACATTGATGTAGAGCATAGAAACAAACTTGATGCGAAGTCCAAGAGGTGCACGTTTATAAGCTACGGGCAACATGATTTTGGCTACAGGTTTTAGGATGCAGAAAATAGGAAAATCATCAGAAGCAAGGACGTAATCTTCAATGAAAAAGTAATGTATAAGGACAGTGTGCAAGAAAATAAGGACGAGAAAAAGGAATTCATAGAGTTGGAAGAGTTACCGGACATGGGTGTTACAGCGCCACAGGATATCATGTACAGAAGAATTATGAGATAGAACCGCATACACTAGTTGTGAGGAGGTCTATTCGGGAGAGAAGACCCACGGTTCGATACTCACCCTCCTTACATTATCTACTGCTGACAGATAATGGTGAACCAGAGTATTTTGAAGACGCATTACAGTCAAATACACGGGTTAAGTGGGAGTAGGCCATGGATGATGAGATGGACTCTCTTGAGTCTAATCGTACATGGGAGGTAGTCACTTTACCTAAGGGTAAGAAAGCTCTTCATAATAAGTGGGTTTACAGACTGAAGGAGGAGCACGATGGTTCGAAACGGTATAAGGCTAGATTGGTTATGAAATGGTTTCAACAAGAGACAGGTATTGATTTCACTGAAATAATTTCACTTGTGGTGAAAATGTCTACGATTCGCATGGTCTTAAGTATAGTGGCTACAGAGGACTTACATCTAGAGCAGCTAGATGTTAAGACAACCTTTCTTCATGGGGACCTTGAAGAAGAGATATATATGCATCAGAAGATAGGATAAGTGGCACCAGGAAAGAGAACAAGGTGTGCAGACTGAAGAAGAGTCTATATGGCCTAAAGCAGGCCCCTAGGCAGTGGTACAAGAAGTTCGACAGTTTCATGTCGGGAAATAGTTATAGGAGATGTCATGTTGACCACTGTTGCTATTTGAAGAAGTTTGATACGTCATACGTCATCCTTCTTCTGTACGTTGATGATATGCTTGTGGCCGGTTCAAGCATGAAGGACGTCTCAGATCTCAAAAGACAACTGTCTAGAGAATTTTCATGAAGGATTTGGGAGCTGCAAAATAAATCCTAGGTATGAGGAAAAGCGTGACAGAGAAAACAAGAAACTGGTTTTGTCACAGATAGATTACATAGCTAAGGTACTTGATCGATTCAGTATGGGAGGTGCTAAGCCAGTTAGCACTCCATTAGCCAATCACTTCAAGCTATCTAAGGAGCAAGGTGCAAAGATGCAGGAGGAACGAGACTATATGGCTAAAGTCTCATACGCGTCAGCTATTGGGAGTCTCATGTATGCTATGGTGAGCACGAGGCAAAACATTGCTCAAGCAGTGGGAGTTGTTAGCAGGTTCATGAACAACCACGGGAGGAACATTGGGAAGCTGTGAAGCGGATCCTTGGATACTTGGTAAGTACTAAGGATGTAGGGTTGTGCCATGGTGGATAGGAAATCAAGCTACAAGGCTACGTGGATTTAGATTTGAAAGGAGATATCGACAGTAGAAGAAGCACTACAGGCTATATCTTTACTCTGAATAGTGTTGCACTCAGTTGGGTCTCTCAGTTACAGAAGATAGTATCTATCAGTACGATGGAAGCAAAATATGTTGTAGCTACAGAAGTGTACAAGGAGATGGTATGGATACAAGGTTTTATGGAGAAGTTGGGTAAGAAGCAAGCAGATTACAAGCTGTACAGTGACAGTTAGAGTCCAATACACTTGGCTAAGAATTCAGCCTTTCATTCAAGGACCAAGCATATTGCCATCAGATATCACTTCATACGTTCATTACTGGAAGATGGATCGATTGCTTTGGAGAAGATTCATACAAATGAGAATCCTACGGATATGCTGACCAAGGCGATCACATGGGATAAGTTGAAGCTCTGTTCAGCTTTGATTGGTCTTTAAGCTTGAAGACGGGGAGGTGGTGCACTCCGGATGAAGAAGATAAAGGTTTATGGCGATGTGTCTCCAAGTGGGAGATTGTTGAGAAGTGGAGCCACATCTGGGGCCACGCACGACCAGTCATGGCCCCTGCTCTACTGGTCGAGGAGTCCACTCGACCGGTCGTCACCAGTTGTGGACTGGCTCGACTCAAAGTCTAGCGAGCATAGTTTTTTGGGTTCGGATGTTCTCGACCGATCGTGAATCATTCTCGACCGGTTGTGCAGTTTGCTCGACCAATCGAGGTTACGTAGATTGGTTTCCGAATTTGATACGGACTGCGAATTTTGGAGTTTCCTTTCGCAAAGGTGCGAAAGGGAAGTTGCCAAAACTATAAATTGGGGTCCTTAGGGCTATTATAGGGTTAAGGTGAATATTGGACAATACTTCTAAGGTGTGGGGAAGTGATTTTCTCTGTACTTCCAAGGGAGAAGTTAATATATTGCCTTGTAATCTTCGTTCTTCATAGTGGAAGTTTGCATCCGTGGTTTTTTACCCTAGATTGGGGTTTTTCCACGTATATGTTGTGTTGTGGCTTGTTTTGGATTGTTTTGATCTATTTCTAGTTTATATTTCTTTCTGTTTATCGTTTGTGGGTGAGGCTTGAGATTAGATCTAGGCTCACTGCGTTGTTGGCGTGATGCGCAACAATTTTATAGAGATCCAACTGATGAAAACAATTGAGAGCTAAGTGACCAACATGATTACAAATTTTATAGGCATTATGTGGTTTGGTCTGTGGAGAGGCAGGCATAGAGGAGTTGCTCCCTCATGTAATGTGTGACCTCCATCGCATCCTTGAAAAAGGAGCTTTGCCTCGAGATCCTCCATGGGTAGAATGAGCCTTAGAGGAATAAAAGGCGATCATAAGTTATTTTGTCGATGAGTCGGTTATGCTATTGGAGATGTACTTTTTAAAAGTAAGGAATTGGCCAAATAATTTTTCAAATCTAATTAAGCAAGCATGATTGGCAATGGAAGTGGGCACTAGGTCATACTGTTGGCATAATCCATTCAGACTTGATTACAAAGTTCATAGTCATTGACCAGTTAGGCAATTGCTTCAAGAACATTCTTATTGGCATTGATGTAATGCTGGGTTTGTTAAATAGTCAATTTCAATTATTTTTTTTTTTTTTTTTTTTTTTTTTTTTTTTTGTAGTATTTGAAAGAATGAAGCTTGAAAAGTTCCCATGAAAGGATTGATGATTTTACCATCCAGGTAGAGATTGTTGTTACTAGAGATGTACACGAGTCAAACCAAGTCAAGCTTGGCACAGCTCGGCTCGGCTTGGCTAGTAGTTAACCCCAGCTCGAACTCGCTCGGCTCGGTCCTCGAGCCTAACTGCCCAACTTGGCTCGGTTCAGTTCAACAACCCGGGCTAGTTAGAGCCGAGTTCAATCCTATGCGACATTTTCTCAAACACAGAGCGCATCTTCAATTTTTCACAGAATGCAAAACAATAACATTAGTATGCAGATATTTCATCAAACACTGGGTGGGCAACATCATAATCATGATTTGAAGGTAGTTTTATAAAGAGAAGTGTTTTTTTTTTTTTTTTTTTGTAGTGATTTGTTTCGTATCGATTCCTTCCTTGCCACTAGCCGATCCCATGGAGAATGTATGCACCCGAAACAACACTTCATTGAGTCATTTCATCAAACACTTGGCGAGAAGCATCAATATCAAAATAACTGAGTCACCGAGCCGATTCGATCCGAGTCGATTCTAGTTGAGGTTTGATCTGAGTCGAGTTGAGCTCGGGCAAGCTCGAACTTGGCTCGAAATTTTTTCGAGCTCAAAACTCGAACTCAGTTTCGAACCGAGTTGAATCTATCCTTTTCGAGTCAAGTTGAGCAAGTTGACCGAGCTAACTCAGTTCGGGTACAGCTCTAGTTGTTACTGTTATACCGAAATTACATTTTTAGGTCATATAACTTTGGTTCTATTAAAGGAAAGGGCCCTTATGCGTGTGTACCCCTGTTGTAGCATTTTGTAGTTTTTCTTATTGCCTTTGGTATTAGAAATTTTCTTTCTTTGGACGTTTGTACTAGAGGGACGCGGATTTCCTGTGAAAGCCTTTCGCAGGAAGTTCCTGCGCAAGAATGCTGTGGAGGGCCCACCACCATGTTCTCGAGAAGAGAATTATACTCTGTTCATCCGTTTTCTTTCTTTGGACGTTTGTACTAGAGAGCCGCCACATAAGCAAAATAATCACTTCAAATGTGGGGTGTTAGATGCAATTAATGGGATGAGAGGATGTTTGCCAAATGAATTTTTCAGGAGGTTTATTATTATTATTTTTAGTTGTAGTTAAATATATGGGCATGACGTTATGCACCAACTCTTGGTTCACACGTCTCCAACATTCACTTCGGTGAAGTATTGGGATTCCCATCCGTCATATCGAATGGTTGTATTTTATGTCCGTATCAACTTTCGGTGCTGACCATGAAAAATAACCAAAGCACCCTTACATCAGTGTTGCAACTCTTTTGACAGCTAAGTCGGAGTCTCCATTATTAATTGCGGCAAAGATGGGAGTGAAGGAAATGGTGCGGACAATTCTATGTGCTTTTCCAGTAGCGATTCAAGATGCGGATCGAGATGGTAAGAATGTAGTGCTCTTGGCAGTGGAGTACAGGCAACCCCATGTGTACCAGTTATTGTTGGACATTAAATCTGCTTCAAAGGACCGTGTCTTTCAGAAAGTAGACAAAGAAGGGAACAGTGCCTTACACTTGGCAGCAACGCTAGGCCAGAGTAAGCCCTGGCGCATCCCAGGTGCTGCTCTACAAATGCAATGGGAGATAAAATGGTACCAGGTGCGTCTATGCTCTTTTTTTTGGAATTATATATGTATTTATAATCTTGAGGTAACTGTAATATGCTCTCTCTTATATATATATATATATATATATATATATATATATATATATATATATATATATATATATATATATATATATATATATGGGAAAAGGTACTATGCGCTCCAGCTGATGGGAATGTCCCATGAGGTCGAGTTGTGTGGGCCCCACCGTGATGCGTTTCGAACATCTACCCCATTAGTCAGATGCATCATTCCATCATGGGCCTAGGTCTCAAAATTCAAGTCAATACGTTACTTGTGTGGGCCACACCATATACAGAAGTTGAGAGGGGCTGTGCACCATTAAAACATTCATAATCATTTTTTGGGCCCATCGAGATGTGGTTTGCAAATCCAGCCCATCCATTATGTGTGTCCCACTTGGATGTTCAGACCGAGTTTCAGACGCATGCAAATTTCAAGTGGGCCCCAACAAATGCTTTTATATGTTTTTGGCATGTCTTCACGTGATTTTAGATGGTATGGCCCACCTGAGTTCCATACACGGCCGATTTTTGGGATATCCCATAATTTAAAGGGGACCCATCAAATGCGCGGTGTTGATGGTCAACACGCATCATAGTGGGGCCCACACAGCTCGACCTCATGGGAACTTATCGTGAGCTTGAGCGCATAGTACCTTTTCACACACACACACACACACACACACACACACATATATATATATATATATATATATATATATATATATATATATATGGGAAAAGGTACTATGCGCTCGAGCGTAAAGCGGTCGTCTGTGAGGTCGAGCTGTGTGGGCCCCACCGTGATGCCTTTCGAACATTAACACCGTCCACCAGATGCACCATTCCATAGTGGGCCTAGACGGCCCAAAATCAGCCGTATACGGAACTCAGGTGGGCCGTACCATCTAAAATCATGTGAATACATGCCAAAAATATATAAAAGCACTTGGTGGGGCCCACCTGAGTTTTCCATGCACCTGAAACTTGGTCTGAACCCTCATTCAAGTGGGACACACATAATGGATGGGTTGGATTTACAAACCACATCTCGGTGGGCCCTCAAAAAATGGTTATGAATGTTTTAATGGTGCACGACCCCTCTGCACTTCTGTATGTGGTGTGGCCCACTAAAGTGACGGATTGACTTGATTTTGGGCAATCCAGGCCCACCATGGGATGGTGCATCTGGTGGACGGTGTTGATGTTAGAAAGGCATCATGGTGGGGCCCACACAGCTCGACCTCACGGACGACCGCTTTACGCTCGAGCGCATTGTACCTTTTCCCTATATATATATATATATATATATATTTGCAGTGCTCACATGGAACTCATGAGAGCTTTCCAAGAACCCATCTTACGTGGTATGAGCACAAAATCTGAACTGTCCACGAGATGCGGCACCCCAAAAAACCAAAGGCCTAACTTTCACCCGATCCAATACTCTAGTGGCCCACGACAAAAAGAAATAGTTTCCTTGGTTTCTTCTCTCTCTTTGCTATGGCCCACCAAAGTTCTAAAGCATGGTGAAAGTTGGGCCTCGCGAGTTTCATGGGGTGCCACGCATCACATGGACCGTTCAAATTTCGTATCCGGAAACGTGTACAAAGGTGTGCATGTAAAAAGATAGGCATGATATATATAATATATATATATATATATATATAATATATATATATAATATATAATATATATATATATATATATATATATAATTCTCGCCCCACCACCCTTCCTCGGAAGAGAAAACCCTAACCCTAGCTCTGTAATCATGCCTCCGAAATTCGACCCCACCCAGGTCGTGGATGTGTATGGGTTACCAGTGGCATGGTGGAGGCCTCAAGCTAGCTGGCCTCGAAGATTGGGCCACTCGGCCTCTCACCGAAGAAGATCAGAGAAGACATCGCTAAAGAGACGGCCAATGACTGGAAGGGACTCTGCGTCACCGTCAAGCTCACCATGCAGAACTGCTAAGCCAAGGTTTCCGCATCCCGTCCACCGTTGCCTTTGTCATCAAGGCCCTCAAGGAGCCCGAGCGCGACCGGAAGAAGGCCAAGAGCATTAAGCACTCCGGTAACATTTCATCGGTGACGGTGAGTGCAATCGATGGACCTCTAACTGGACAGGGCCAGAGCCTCTTCAACAGTTTACGATTAGCCCAATTCTTGTAACCTTGATGGCGTTGAAGGTGAATCATTTCCTGGGCAATAATGGTTTGTTCCCTCCATTCGCAGTTTTTCAATATCTTCCGCAAGAGATTGTGGACTTCATTTTCCAAACAAGTTTCTATGCATCAGCTGGCCTTGATTATCCTCTTTGGTTGTTCTCCCCTTTGAGCAAATTCTTCGTAAAATCTGCGTGGGAGAAGTGCAGAGGTGGTTTTCCCCGTAAAGGCTGGGCTAGATGGGTCTGGCATGCGAAACTTCCCTCGAGAATCTCCCTTTTTGTTTTTTTTTTTTTTGTTTTTTTTTTTTTTCAGAATCAGCCTCTATATTTATATATTAACAAACTAATTACATGAGAAAGACTTTCGGGCCCCTGGAGCAAATATATTGACAAGGGCCTATCATAAACGAAGATGAACATGTACAAAAGAGATCCATTGCCAAGAAATGCAGGGCAAATTAAGTTAGAGAAGGGGAATCAGGTGGGGCCGTAAAGATCCTAACGTGGACCTAGCGAATTGCACCCAGTCCCACCTTGTCAAGGAAAAAACTACCCCTGACCCGACGCGACAGAAGGAGAAGTGCCTGAGGGGAGTGGACGTATGAGAGTCGCTGGCAAGCCGGGCCATCCCGTCAGCCGGTTCATTCCCTTCTCAGAAGATATGAGATAAGCAAACCTGACCAAGCGATTTGAGCCTCCTGATGCGATGTACCCAGTAAGCCCACTTCCATCCGGGTTGAGCAAACCCGTTAAGAAGTCGATAACTAGCTTAGAGTCGAATTCCAGCACAATATTCTGAAGCCCCAGATGAAAACAATGAGTGAATCCGTCATGAATTGCTCGCAGCTCTTCAAAGACGTTGGAGCCAGGACCATAGGCTACAGTGAAAGCGAAAAATGAACTCTCCCATATGGTTACGACAAATACCCCCACCACCTAAGGGGCCCCAGTTCCCTCACACAGAGCCATCAATGTTGAGTTTGCGCCACCTCGGAGGTGGGAGCTGCCATTTGACAATCTATGGAGGAACCGAGTTGCGGTGGACTGAAGATATCCAAACATCACCGAGGGAAAACAGATGGGGGCTGATGAAGAGCGGCAAGGAACAGAGAGGCGAGCGATTCAAGATTTTGCATCACCTTTTCCCTGATTTCCAGAGCATGGATACGATGAACGTCATATCTGGCGGCATTCCTGGCCTTCCAGATTTGACAGAGAATAATGCAAGGGGCAATCTTCTGTAGGTGGGATAATCTACCGTGGGGTCGAGATGCGTTCCACCAGATAGATAGAATTCCACGGACAGAAGTAATGAAGGGGCTGGTAACGTTAAACAGGCAGCCAAAAAAATCCCACGTCTCAACCGCAGTAGGGCTATCAGCAAAGACATGGTTCAATGTTTCCACCGTTCTGCATGGATATGCCGAGTTCGTGCTGCAATCGCAGCAAGAGGCTAAATAGACACCACATTTCTGAACTGATTCGTCCAGGGGAATGGCCTTATGAAGGAGACACCAAATAAAGACTGAAATCCGTGAGGGTAGGCAGAAATGCCAAACCCACCATGACCAGGCCTTGCGCGGTAGGGGCCGTCTACAAATATTCCAAGCCGAGCGAACCGAGAACTCACCATTGGGGGAAAACGGCCAGATTCGCGAATCAGGTCTGTCCAAGGTGCAGAAGCCCGCTTGGAATAGATAGTCGATAATTTGTTGAGGCAGGTAATTAAAGGCTGAGGAGGGAGGGAGAGGGCCAGTGGAGCCGAAAACTTGGTTCACTAGGGTTGACAGGAGGAGAGGAGGGACAAGAGTCGAGGTGAGTTGGGACAGCGGGCCCAACCCAGTCCAGTTATCGGCCCAGAAGTTGCAGGTTCCAAGGCCAATGTGCCAATGAGCATGTTGGTCCAGAAGGGGCAGAAGCGAATGGATCTTCTTCCATAGAGAGGAGGCGAAAGCCGTTGACTGAATCGGCCCTGTAACAAAGAGGTCCGGATGATATTTTGAGGTCATGAACGCTTTCCATAGGCTTCCCTCGTCCTTGCATCTGATGTTCCAACCAAGCTTCATTCTCAACGCCTTCATGGATTCAGTTAGTTGCCTAATTCCCAGCCCTCCCTCAGCCGTAGGGAAGACAACTGACTTCAAGCTAATCCAGTGAAGTATTTTGTTGCCTTCAGCCTAGCCCCACAAAAAATTAGCAAACATTCGTTCAAGATGGGACAAAATCTTAGAGGGGATTATCGAGGCCGCCAAAGAATAAACCGAGATACTGCTGAGGACATGACGAATTAGAACTAGGCGGCCGGCTTGAGAGAGACATCGAGCACGCCAGCCTCTGTTACGGCTTTCGATCTTGTTGATTAAGGGCATGAAAGAGCATGACTTTACCTTACCGAAATCCAGAGACACCCCTAAATACACCAGATTCGCATTACAATTTGGAATTCCCAGTCGGTTCTCGATGGCCCTGATTCTTGACACCGGGATCTTGGAAGAACAGACGAGATTGTTTTTTGGTAGTTGATTCTTTGGCCTGAAGCCCTTTGGTAAGAGTCTAGGAAAGCGGAGAGAGATCTAAGAGATTGCTGGCTTCCATTAATGAAAAGCAGCGTGTCATCTGCGAATAGAAGGTGGGAAACCTGAAGGCAGGCCCTCCTGAGCAGAAATGGAGAGCACCTATCTTGATTCAAGAGGTTTTTAATCCCTCTATTAAGCACCCTCGTTGCAAGGATAAAGAGGCTAGGGGATAACGAATCTCCCTGGTGAATCCCCCGGGTTGACTTGAAAAATATTGTCCCTTCACCGTTGATTAGGATAGAGAACCAAGCGATATTCCAGCAATGTTCGACCATTTGTACCCAAGAGGAGCCAAAACCGAATTTCAGTAGCACCTGCTTCAAGAAATTCCAGTCCAAACGGTCGTAGGCTTTTTCCATGTCTAATTTTAATATAATGTTGCCTCCACGAGCTTTCCTATTGAGATCTCGTACCAATTCTTGTGCCAGGGCAATGCTTTCAGCTATAGATTGGCCCTTCACAAATGCACTCTGCTCAGGGGAGATGAGCTCAGGGAGCACTGATCTCAGACGGGCTGAGATGATGCTAGCATTGATCTTGTATAAACAGTTGTAGAGAATGATTGGGCGGAAGTCTGAGAAGGCTTTTGGAGTAGTGTTTGGGTATCAGACAGATGAGGGTGGCTATAATGGCTCTTGAGAAGCTTCCTCCTTAGAAGATGTACGTCGCGACCCGATAAAGATCAATTCCTACAATGTCCCAACAGGTCGAGAAAAAACTACCTGGGAAGCCGTTAGGGCCCGGCGCTCCGTCGCTGGGAATGGCCTTAACGGCCTGCTGGACTTCCTGCAGTGAGGGAGGGCTCATCAAACTGTTGTTTTGGTCGTGCGAAATAATGGAGGGAATGACATCAAGTAAATCATGAGCAATATTCATGTTACCTGCTGTGAAGAGCTCAGAGAAATAATCCATAGCAGCAAATTTAATGGCTGAAAGATCGTGCAATATTTGCCCGTCAGCAAGCTCGATACATCTGATGGCCATCCTGCGATGCTTCTTAGCGGCTGAGGAGTGAAATAGCCTCGTGTTTCTGTCTCCCTCTGCAAGCCAATGTACCCTGGCTTTTTGTTTCTAGTAAATCTCCTCCAAGAGGTAGAGCTTCCTTAGCTCTTCAGAAGCCGCTTGGTAGAGGTTAAGCTGATTGCTATCATCACTGACAACGTTATCCTGGGCAGTCCCTTCTGATAATTGCTTCTCTAGGTCCGTTAATCTGGTCTCGGCTTCCTTGATCTTGGTGAAGTTGTTCTCGAAAACATCCTTGTTCCCGATCCTGAGAGCACGTTTGACAGCCTTCAGCTTCAGGATAACGTTGAACAATGGGTGCAGATCTACTTCCGATCCCCACGTTTGTCTGACCACCTGCTGGAATCCATCATAGTGAACCCACATATGCTGGAATCTGAATGCTTTGGACGAGAAGGAGCCTTGATGGGGAAGGGTCAGGAGTAGCGGAGCGTGATCAGAGCTTATCCGGGGTAAATGTTCCACAAAGAAGGATGGAAAAGCGGTGTTCCATGCATCATTAATGAGGACTCTGTCAAGCCTCGCCCAAACTCTAGAAGTGCCTGATTGATTGTTGCTCTAGGTGAAACGGGAGCCCATAACCCCCGCATCCAACAGGTTGGCATTGCTGATGGCCTCAATGAATTCGTTTGAGCTGTGGACGTCCGGCTGCCTCCTACTTCTTCTGTCATCAGCGCTGGTAAACGCGTTAAAGTCCCCGCTAACCGCCTAGAGACCTTATAGGGAAGAAGCTAGAACCAACAGTTCCTGCCACAGATCTCTCCTGAGACACCTGTCACAGCTTGCGTACACAAATGTTAGATTAATCGGGGTGGCTAATTGCTGAATAGAAAGCGCAACAGAGATTGACTGAGTAGACAGAGAATTCACAGAGAGATTGATGGAGCTATTATAGAAAAGCCAAATCTTTCCTCCTGCTGCAACATTCTAGCAGGAGTGGAAGCCCATCTTGAGTCCGATGCCCACTCGCTTATCTTTGCCTAGCATTGGTTCTAAAATCACCACAATCCAGGGCTATGGGAGGCCACCAGTCTCCTCATAGTTCTGATTGTTCTAGTGTTTCCAATTCCTCGATCAAACACTCCATGTTATGATCTTATCCATGGGATAAACAATCAGCCATATCATCCCCGAAATTGATGCTTCTCTTCCTGGATGCACCACACTCCGAATCTGGAGCCACTGACATACGTTGTTCGCAATGGGACTGTGGAGAGGGAGTTCTGGTGTTAGCCCTCCCTTCATCCATGCTTGGCCTGTTGCCAGATACAATTGCAAGGGGGAGTATATCGAGCTCTGTTGAAATAAGGGGAGAGGTCCACATGGAAGTCACTGCTGAGTTCTCGTGAGCCTGATATGAGGTTCCGAGGGGTGGATTGGGGTTGGAGAAATAGGGGGGTGTTAGATGAGGATAGAAGATTTTGCAATGTTTCATCTGGGAGATTGGGAAGGGGGGAGGGGGAGGGAGGTGGACTGGTTCCATGGAGTGTAGGATAGATCTGAGGGGGGAACAGTCAGCTGATTTCAATCTCATTTGTTCCCCTGTATGTTGCAGGATCTGGACATGGGCTCTAGTGGGGGAGGGCTGCTTTGGAGAGGCAACTGGGTTCAGCTCAGCAGGCATATTCGAAGGATTGGTGGGTCTACCATCTACTCCTAGTCTGGGAAAGAGCTGATGTGCGGGCGACATTGGTAGTGCAATTTGACAAACACCGGAAGGGGCCCTTGAAGAGCTAGGTGGCGGGACCAAAAGCATAGAGAGACGTTTTCTCGAGTAGCTGCTGGGCGTAGAAGACGGTCAGCTCCTCCTTGCCTTGGGGAAAGTTGTTGATCTAGCAGCTTTTGCGGCACATTTCCACATACATCTGAGGGGGCCTTGGAAGAGGTGGGTGGCATATTTCCACATACTTCCATGGGGGCCGAATGTAGGGAGTCATTTCGTCGAACAGCTACTAGGCAAGGTGGCTTCTTTCTAGGGGGTTATGGAAGGTGGAAGCAACCCAGTTCCTGGTGGATTCAGGCCAGATAGGTGGCCTTGTAGATGGGTATATCTGAAAAGGAGGAACAGGGGCTGGAGGAGTTTTCAACTCCGCTTGGATGGAGAAGAATTCATCAAGCACTTTTAGACGCAAACGCTTCTTCATGTCCACTCCGGGGTTGAGGATGATCTTGACTCTGGCGAAGGCCAGGAATCCCCCGAATCTGGAATGAGAGTCTGTATGGATGACCATTCCAAGGGAGCTGCCAAGCGCAACAAGGATGGATTTAAACCAGGCATGGGCTGGAATACCAACAAACCTAACCCAGGATCCTTCAGCAGAGATGTTAAGGTCTGGCGTCCAGGGGGTCGACAATCGGATACCCATTTCCGACAGGAGGGACTTGTCCTCTAAGAAGTCAGTGAGGTCGGCCCTGGATTTGAAGGATATGAGGAATGATGTCGCAGACATTTTGGCAATGTCAACTACTGATGCTGAGAATCTTGAGTTTCTGATAGCGTCAAGGAGTTGGATGATCAAAATCTGGGGTTTGGAAACTGATCTCCCTTTTTGTCTTTAAAATGCTGATGAAAGCAGTTCTGGTGGATGGTGTAGTGTAAGCTAGGGGTATCCATTTGGCGTCCAAGTGTGTGTGCTGTGAGATCGAAGCTAACCATAGACAATTGAGCCACTCAAGTGAGTCCATTCAGCACCTTTTTCTGGATAGTAGCCTTGCGAAATCAGCCTAGTCATATTTTGGGGGGATGTTTGGCATCAATGTTTTGGGGGCCATAGAATAGATTATCTCAGTGGTTGATCACCCCAGTCTCTAGGACAAGAGTTTCCCATGCCCAGAAGTTGGTTCCCTGCCTGATCCTCTCAGAGACATGAAAGGTCAGGAATGCGACAGTTTATGATGGGAAATCCCCTTCGCCTACAAAGATTTATTATTATTATTGTGGGAAATCCCCTTCGCTCGTAGAGTTTCCCATGCCCAGAAGCTGAAAATCCCCTTCGCCCTCAAAGCTGATCTCGCGTGTCCATTGGTGGCTCTCCTACATCAGTGGCAATATCTAGGAAGTTAATCAGAGTCTCTACCCTAACAACAATCCATATACAGGTGTCGTTCAATGTCTGATTCTTTCCAACGGCCCCAACTCAGCAAAATCAGCAGTTTCTTCGGCCCTCAGTGGCATAGTTAATTTAGCCCGAGCTCCGATTTCCTCTTTGGTTGTGAAATGGCTAAGGCCACCCAATGGTTGGGTGAAGATAAATGTGGACGGATCGGCGAGGGGTAACCCAGGTTTGTCTGGGAGAGGGGGTTTATATGAAGAGGCGAGTAGGGTTAGTTTGTGTTTGCCTTTTCTGAAGGCTATGGACTAGGTTCCAACATCAATGTTAAACTTCGAGCAATCCATGACGGTCTATGCCTTTGCCTTTGCAAGGGCCATTCATACATGGTCGTCGAATCAGATTCCCAGCTTGTAGTAAATTTTATGATGGGGGCTGTCATCCCTGGTTAGAAATGGAGATATTGGTTATCTAGGATAGAAAGTCTCAAGCGTAGAGGGCATATGGTGTTTGTCCATATATTCAGGGAGGGTAATGGGCTAGCTGATGCCATAGCCCATATGCGCAGCACAGCCAAGCAGCCTCTTTGGTGGAATGTATTGCAGACCTCCCAACTCAAGTTAGAGGGCTTCTTTTTCCTTGACAAGGTTGGATTATGAGTGATCAAGGAAGTCTAAGGTGGAGCTGATAGTCTACATACGCCCCTGCCAGGGCCTCCCCTAGATCCTAGCCTATTTTGGCTTCCTTAATGGGTTGATCTCTCCTAGGTCCCCTATTTTTCCTTCTCCTGTTTTAGTTATGATAGGCTTTCCCTAGGTCCTTTCTCTCCTAGGAAAGCCCAAAATGTACATGATGGTGATATATATGGAAATCATGATATTTTGGTAAATAAAAAATAAAAAATTAGACAATTTTGTGAGGGTGAAAATGAAGGTGGGCTTCCACTCCCACATTTTCCTTTCCCCATAGCTCACCTGAGTTTTGGATCGAGCTAGATAATTTGAGATGACGCATATATCTGATGAACAGTTTAGAAGATGTTCACATTTCACATAAACCTCATATGCTCATTACCACAAGATATATTACACATACATTTCTTATGCTTGTTTTTGTTTGTGTGCGTGCATGTGTGTACGTGGATGTCTACTCAACAACACTAAGAACAAAAACATGACAAACAATGGTTATCACGTCTCTTGACCCTCAAGAAGAATCATATGAAAGAGGGTCTCCTGTGAAAGACCTAGTGGTTGTACCCCTCTACGAGATCGACCCGACCCACACAATTCAGGTAGGATCGTTGCTAGCCCTAGATCAGTAAGAGGAGATTTTCAACCTACTAAAGCGGCACGCCGAAGTCTCCGCATGGTCACACCAGGACATGTCTAGCATCAACCCAAAGGTGATTGTTCATAGACCAAATATTGATCCCGACTACCGACCAGTGAGGTGAAAACAACTAGCATTCGAACTAAGCGATACATAATCATTGGCAAAGAGGTCGAGAAGCTTCTCAAGGCTGGCTTCATTGAGAAGATCTACTATCTCGACTGGATAGCGTATGTCATGCTAGTGAAAAAATCGAATGGAAAGTATTGAGTATGCGTTGATTATATAGACTTGAATAAAGTGTGCCAGGAAGATAGCTTCCCCCTCCCCAAGATCGACCAACTGGTCAACAACACAACTAGGCACAAGCTGCTTAGCTTCATGGATGCCTACTTCGGTTATAACCAGGTCGCCATGCACACACACGACAAGTAGAAGATGACTTTCATCACCAACAAAGGGCTCTACTACTACAAGTTCATACCTTTTGGGTTGAATAATGCCGGAGCAATGTATTAACGCCTAGTCAATAAGATGCTCGCTAAGCAAATCAGACACTTTATGGAAGTCTATGCCAATGACATGCTAGTCAAGAGCATCAGAGTAGTAGACCACGTGGCTGACTTCGAAGAGATGTTTGGTATCCTAAGGAAATACCAGATGAAGTTGAACCTAAACAAATGTGCCTTCAGGATAAGCTCGGGAAAATTCACCGACTTCTTGGTCAAACAGAGGGGAATTGAAGCAAATCCTGACAAAATCAAAGCACTACTTAATATGAGCTCGCTCAAAACTACAAAGGAAATTCAGTGTCTCACAGGCAAAGCTACAGCTCTCAATAAGTTTGTCTCCAGAGCTACAGATAAGTGTTTGCCATTCTTTCAAAACTGAAGGTCAAGACAAAGTCGACTTGGGATGACAACTATGAACAAGCCTTCCAATAACTCAAGTAGTACCTAGGGTCACCCCCGCTACTCTCCAAGCCCGAGCAGGGAGAACCATTGTTGCTCTACCTAAATGTCTCAGTAGTAGCGGTTAGCTCGACCTTGGTACGAGAGGTCAGAGGCAAGCAACTTCTCGTGTATTATGTTAACAAGTCAGTAGTCCAAGTTTATTCTAGATACCCTGATATCTAGAAGCTCACGCTGGCCTTGATCATGTCATCTTGATGTCTCCGCCCCTACTTTCAGGCCCACACCATTGTGGTTCCAACCAATCAACCCCTCTGTCAAGTGCTTCAAAAACCTGAGGTGTCAGGAAGACTGACAAAGTGGGCGATTGAACTTGATGAGTTTGACATCAAATACCTACCCTGAACTAGTATCAAGGGCCAGGCAGTGGCCGACTTCATTGCTGAGTTCACTAGTGCCAAGCCTCTTAAAGAAGCCAAAGACAAGGAGGAAACCGACCTACAAGAGTGGACCCTTCATGTTGATGGGTCCTCTAATTCAAAAGGCAGTGGGGCATGATTAATCATTGTCATACTTGACTAGACCTACATACAAAATGTCTTGAAGTTTGGGTTCCCTACTTCCAATGATGAGGGGAAGTATGAACCATACCTCGCCAGGCTCAAGCTGGCGAAGACCATGGGAGCCCGAGCCCTGAAGATCCACACCGAGTACTAAGTGAAGAGAGAGAAAAAATACCTACCTCTAGAAGGCGAGAGAGCTTATCAAAAAGTTTAGTAAGTGTGAAGTCACCTTGATCCCCCGAGTAGAAAATTCCCAAGTAGATGCTCTAACAAAATTGACCACAGCGGCCAACAATGACATTGTCAAAACAATCCCGATTGAGTTTTTACCTGAGCCCAACATAATATGACCCGAGTCGGAGGAAGCATTTCCTATCATCTCAATGTCGAGTTAGATGGACCTGATCATAAGCTTCCTCTAGTAGAAAAGCCGCCCGGCGACAAGCTTGAAGCACAAAGAATTCAAAACAAAGCAGTTCAGTACACCATGATAGGGGACTTCCTCTACAAAAGAGGATTTTTCCTATCATACCTGAGGTGCCTCCAATGTCACGAAGTCGATTATGTTCTGAGGGAGATCCACGAAGGAGTCTATAATAACCACTTGGACAGAAGAGCATTGGCCCACAAAATGATTCGACAGGGGTACTACTGGTAGTATATAAGGAAATGCGATAAATGTCAATGATTCACCGCGATACCTCGACAACCTTCTGAACAGATGACCCCCAATGACTAGCCTTGGCTATTCGCATAGTGGGGGATTGACATCACAGGACCGCTATCAAAGGGGAGAGGTTAGACCAAGTTCGTTGTCATATCTATGGACTACTTCACCAAGTGAGCTGAGACCAAGCCGCTGGCCAAAATCACCAAGCAGAAGATCACTGACTTCGTTTAGAAGAACATCATTTGCAGATATGGCATCTCACACACAATCGTTACTGACAATGACAAATAGTTTGATAAAGCATGCTTCCGAGGACTCTGCGAGAGACTTGGCATTCGTAATGCCTACTCATCACCTCGACATTCCCAGGCCAACGGACAAGTGGAGGCAATTAACAAGATCATAAAAAAATATCTCAAAATTAAGCTTGAGAAATCCAAAGGGACCCAAGCTAAGGAGCTACCACATATCCTCTGGGCATACGAACAACTACTCGAACTTCGATTGGAGAGACTCTTTTCTTCCTAGATTTTGGTGCAAAAGCCATGATACTAGTTGAAATAGGCACCCTAACCATGCATATCGAATCGTTCAACAAAAGTCAAAATGTCGAGTAGATGGCCCCGAGTTTAGACCTACTCGAGGAAGAAAGGGGAACAAACACAGTTAAAAATCGTCGCTTATCAACAATGGGCCTTCTAGTACTACAACTCTAGAGTCAAGGCATGCAGATTTTGAGTAGAACACCATGAATTTCTGTTCTTAGAAAAAACAAAGCTCTTTAGCCACAAATGGCACGTCTTTTATTTATTTATTTACTTTTAATACACATTATGATAGTGGAACACGTGCCACTATAAATGGTTTTTTTTTTTTTTTTTTAGCAATGAAGGTGGAAACATTCCACCAGAACTTCATTAATGTGAATCTGGATTATACAACCATTCGGGCGGGTCACAACAAAAAAGGATCCGGACCGTGCCTATCATATGTTACTCCTACACAAGGTTAAACAAGAAAAAGGAAATAACAGGATGATAAGCTAACAAGGAACCCACTCATGGACTGAAAGAAGGGGGGGGGGGGGGGTGGATGGGGGATGGACCCTTAGGATTCCCTAATTGAGCTAAGACCCGTCCGATCCATAACCATCTCACCTCTGGAAAGTAAAGGGGGATCCGCAAGAGATATGAAGAGCCTATTGATTGGAAGGCACTCCCCAAACAGGCCAAACTGTTAGCGACTTTGTTAGCTTCTCTCGAGATATGCTTCAAGGAGACGGAGGCCAATGTCCTGATGCGATCGAGTTTTAATTTCCAGTAGTGGATAATCGGGGGGGGGGGGGGGGGGGGGGGGGGTTCCCTGGCTGACTGATTAAGTTTCTAGCTGATCCATACAACCAAGTCAGGCCCTTGATGAGTAGAGATACCTTCTACTAGGATGTGCTTGAGGACGAACTGAGGGAGGGAAGAGGGAAAAGTGGTATTAGGCAAAATACTGGTTAGGCCAAGGATGTCATTGACCCTCAGGTTGATCTGGTCTGGGGGAATTTGGCTTATGGTCCAATCAAGGAGGGAGGCCAAGCCCATCCAGTTTGAGCACCAGAAGCTATAGTTGCCCTCTCCCAGGAGCTAATGAGAGTTCTCCTTAATTAGACGGAATTGCTGAGAGGCTTTCTTCCAGACCAGGGAGCTAAAGGCTTGGAGGGGAAATTACCAAGCAGTTGGTTAGTGATACCGTTATTGCAGCGCATGAAGGAAGCCCACAGGCTAGACTTGAAATCATGACAAAGAGTCCAGGCTCTCTTAAGTCTCATCGCTTCCAAAACTTCTCTCAGAGGGTTTATGCCCAAACCACCCTCTTTTTTGGAATGAAAATGCGCTTCCAGTTAATCTAGTGGAGGTTTTTCTTTCCCTCAGACCAACCCCGGAAGAAATCGGCAAAAATTTTCTCCAGCTTGGCGAGAGTTTGATACGGCACCTCTGTAGCCGCAAACATGTAAATCGGCATGCTAGATAGGACATGTTCATGAGAGTGGCTCTCCCCACCTTGTTAAGGAAATGACCCTTCCAACCGGAGACCCGAGCTAAGATTTTGTCAACCATTGGCTGGAAATGAGATGATTTGATTTTTTTTTTCCTTTAGAAATGGGAACCCTGGGGAAGGTGAAAGGCGTAGAAGCCCTTGAGATTCCTGAAAAACTTTCCACCTGTCTGATACGATTTTCTAGCATGTTGGAAGGGAAAAGGATATTACTTTTCCTTTTGTTAATCTTGAGGTCGAACATTGCAAGGAATCTATTGAGGAAACCCAGTAAAGCGGAAAGGGATTTATGACTGTTGTTGAAGAAGATTGTGGTATCATATGTGAAATGGAGGTGGCTGGTGGTGTTGCTGCCCCTGGTGGTTTTGAAGGGCGTATAATTCTTGGATTGGAAGAGGGAGTTCAGGCCACAACTGAGAGCCTCCATGATGATGATGAAGAGGCTTGAGGACAAGGGGTCCCCCTAATGTAGGCTCCTCTTAGCTTGAAAGAAACCTCCCACATCTCCATTGAAAACAACCCAGAACCAGGCACCCGACCAACATTTCTTTACTAAAAGAACCCAATGCTGGTTGGAACCGAGATGGAGGAGCATCGCCTTGAGGAAGTCGCAGTTTACCCTATCATAGGTTTCTCTACGTCAATTTTCAATATGATATTGCTGCCTTGAACCTTTTTGTTGATATCACGAATAAGCTCTTTGGCCAAAGCGATGTTATCCGCTATAGATCTCCCTTGGACAAAGGCCATCTTTTCTTTGGAGATCAGCCTAGGCATGATGGTGCTGAGCCTGGCTACAATAACCTTAGAGAGCACCTTGTAGACATAATTACAAAGGCTAATGGGACAATAATCTGAAAAAATTTAGGAGAGCATTTTTTCGGGATAAAGCATAAGAGGGTGGCTGAGAAAGCCTGAGGGATCTTACCGCCATGGAAGAGATATTTAGTAGCCTGGAGAAGGTCGTGGCCTACTATATCCCAACAAGAAGTGAAAAAATGCCCTAGAATTCGTCAAGGACAGGAGCTCCATTAGCAGGGATATCAACGACAACTCGCTTGATTTCCTCCAGGGTCAGGTCAGCTAGAAGACGATCGTTATCTTCTTAGGTTACAGATGGAGGGATCTGATTGAGGAAATCACCTATGTCTTCTGTGACTTCTACCGAATATAAGTCAGCAAAGAAACAGTCCGCTTCGGCTTTCATATGAGAATAATCTTCTATTATTATGCCATCTTGCAGCTCTATATTTCTGATGTGAGACTTTCTGATTCGATCATTCACCACCAAGTAGAAGAATTTGGTGTTCCTATCTCCTTATAGGAGCCAATTATTTTGAGATTTTTGTTTCCAAAAAATCTCTTCAAGATGTTCTAGCCGAACTAGATTTTCCTTAGCCCGGTTTTTGGTCTATCAGGTGTTGAGGATCTGAGTTGTGACTGACCAAATCTTCCAAGTGATTCATTGATTCTTCTCCATTCTTGATTTGGTTAAATATGTTGTTGAAGGCCTCTATATTCCAGTTCTTAAGGGCCTTTTTGGTGTTCTTCAATTCGCAGAGGAGGGAGATCATCAGGTTGACGAACTGATCAGAATCCCAAGCTTGAGAAACAATTTTTTGAAAATACTCGTGACGGGTCCACATTCTCTAAAAGCGGAAGGGGCAAGGAGAAAGTGGAGGGGCTGGGGAAAAGAGAGGATCAAAGGGGAGTGATCTGAATTTATGCGAGGAAAATGCTAGACTTGGAACCGCAAAAACAGTTGCAGCCAATCTATAGAGCATAGAGCTCTGTCCAGCCTTGGCCACTTACAGTTTAAGCCTGCTTTGTTATTACACCAAGTGAACATGTTACTTGAAAAACTTGCATCAATGAGGTTAACTTTGTTTATGGCCTCGACAAAATCAAAAGTGCTATGGGATGCCAGGGAGTTGCCTCCAATTCTTTTGGATTGGTTGGAGATGGCATTGAAGTCCCCACACACCTGCCAAGGATCTGCCAGGATGGTTGCTTGAGACGCTAAATCTGACCATGGGTCTCTTCTACGTAAGTAAGAGCATTTGGCATATACAATGGTAAAAGAAGGGTTCTGGCCATGGTCTTAGAAGAAGTTCTGAAAGAAATGAATTGGTCTAAGGATGAGGAGGGGTTGATCAAGAGAGAGGAGGAATAGAAGACCCAGATTTTACTTCCCACTACTACATTGGAGAGAGACAAGTGGAATCTCAATTTGAGGCCCGTTTGGATTCTTTTAGAATCCCAAAGCATCGGCTCCAAGATTGCCACAATAAGTGGTTTGAATCTGTTGATTAGACGCTTAAGAGATCTGATGGTGGGGATGTTTCTCACCCCTCGGACATTACAAATGAGGCAGCTATCCATCCGATAAACTACCAGAGTTCATGGCCCTGTAATGTTTTCCTCTCATTTTCTCCCCTCCAAATGTGAGCAAGGGTGGGGATATTTGTACATTTTCCTTTGTTTGCTTCCTTCCATCTTTGTCACCAGGAAGAGGCTAGTCATGAATCTGATTGGCTGTAGGGGAGGAGGCCTGAGCATGGACGGGGTTAGTGGGGATGTTGGGGGAAGGATCTTTAATGATAGGATTTAAATGGGTTGGAGGATTGTTATCCAGGAAGAATGGGTAGGATCAACTTGGAGATCGACTGGTTGAACTGGGGCTGAGGACTTTATAGCAGATGGAATCTCACGGGGAGGGGTGTTTTCGAGAGGGTGTGGGCTGGGAGTGGTAGGAGAAGGGGTGTTTTCAAGAGGGTGTGGGATGGGAGTGGTAGGGGAAGGGGTGTTTTCGAGAGGGTGTGGGATGGGAGTGGTCGATCGAGGAAGGGGTGTTGGGAGAGACCTCTAACTCTAGGTCTAGCTCCCTCTGATAGGGAGAGGAAAGCGTGCCTGGCATGGGGTTTGGAGAAGGTCATGAGAGAAAGGTTTAGGTTTCCCTTGATAGGACGAGGGGAGTCTGGAGGCCATGGCGCTTGGATAGGGGTTGATTTCCTAGGAGTCGGGGAAGGGATTTGGGTTCTGATTTGGTTATGAGGATAAGGGATGGTTTCTATCTAGAGGTTTGGGATGGGAGGCAAGGTCAAGAGAGTATGAGGATGTAAGGTGGGCTGAGGGAGGTTTGGCTAAAGTTGGGTGTGAGGTTGAGTCTGGTTATGATCGGGGGCCATAGGAATGAGGGCAGAGGCCTAAGGGATTGTATCTGGGACCACTGAGGCAATAGCATAAGCAATTAAAGGATGAGAATCGACTAGTCTTCTGGGCGAGCCATGATCAGGAGAAATCACATCGTCATTACTTCCAGCAGTTTGGGGCTCCACTGCATCCCTAACATTCAGTTGTGGAAAGGTGGATTCAATCCAGTGTCTGGTCAAGAGGACCTTCCTGAAGGGGTGGTGGGGCCCTAGCTAAATCATGTAGCCTTGAAGCAGGTTCCTCGATGGAGATAAAGATGGGGAAAGAGAGGCCATTCACAATAAGATTCAGTGCTTGAAATAAATCTCTATCCGGTCTTAAAACGATTTTCAATCTAGCAAAAACATGAAAGATTCCATACCTTGAGGAAGGATCGATATCTACCACTTTGCTAAAATATTGCCCAAGATCTACAATCGTCGATTCAAGCCAAGCGTGAGCAGGGATTTCTTACAATCTGATCCATGTACCTTCGTGACCCATGACTGAGGTTGAGCGCCAGGATTCCACCTTGGTCAGACCCATTGTTGTTTGGAGGGCTTTGTCAAAGGAGAAATCTTTGAGCTCGGTTCTGGTTTTGAAGTTTATCAGTAAGCTATTAACTGATAATCTGGAAACGTCAATTGCTGAGGCAATGGATCTTGAATTCCTTATGGCTTTAATCAATTGCAGGATGGGAGTTTGAGCCTTGTGGGTGAAACCCACCAGCGCCAAAGTCAAGGATCGATCTGTTTCATGGCCACTGCCGCTACATCGGTTGTAACGGAGAAGGATTTTGCTATTGGAGGGTGGAGGGTTTTGTGGAGAGGGGGTCTTTTGAGAACCTGGGGCGAAGGAGGCTTTAGACCATGAGTGTGTTTGGCTGCGAACATGAGGGTTTCTGATGATCCTTGCTCCCTTGTCGAGGGACTTCATGTCGAGAAGTGGAGCCACATGCGCGGATTTCCTGTCGCAAGTCCTTTTGCAACTAGGATGTGAAAGGAGGTTCGTGGATTTCTTGTCGTAAGTCCTTTTGCAATTGGGATGCGAAAGGAGTTTCGCGGATTTCGTGTCGCAAGTCCTTTCGCAACTGGGATGCGAAAGGGAAGTTGCCAAAACTATAACTTGGGGTCCATAGGATTATTCTAGGGTTAAAGTGAATATTGGGAAATATTTTCTAAGGTGTGGGCAAAAGATTTTCTCTTTACTTCCAAGGGAGAGGTTAGTATATTGCCTTGTAATCTTTGTTTCTCTTCAGAGTGGAATTTTGCATCCGTGCTTTTTTACCCTAGTTTGGGGTTTTTCCACGTATATCTTGTCTTGTGGTTTGTTTAAATATTTTTATTCCTTTCTAGTTTATATTTCTTCCTGTTTATCGTTTGTGGGTGAGGCCTGAGATTGGATCTAGGCTCACTGAGTCGTTGGCGTGCTGCACAACAACTGGTATCAGAGTTATTGGTTTAATTCTATTGGGAGCGATGACGGAAGATGGGAAAACTAGAATTGAGAAGTTTGATGGTTCAAACTTTGCCTTCTGGAAGATGCAAATGGAGGATTATCTGTATCAGAAGGACCTCTATATTCCTCTAAGAGGAAAAGAGAAGAGACCAGAAAAGATGACATATGATGAATGACTTTTACTGGATACGAAGGCTTTAGGAACGATCCGATTCTCTTTGTCTAAGAGCATCACCTTCAATATATCTAAAGTAAAAACGACAAAAGAATTAATGGAAGCCCTAGCCACCATGTATGAAAAGCCCTCAACATCCAACAAGGTTTATCTTATGAAATAACTATTCAACATGAAGATGTCAGATGGTGGGAGCGTGGCAGAACATCTAAACGAGTTCAATACAGTCACGAGCCAGTTGGAATCCGTTGGCATTACTTTTGAGGATGAGGTCAGGGCATTATTGATCTTATCCAGTTTTCCAGACAGTTGAGATGGTTTCGTGATTGCAGTGAGCAATTCTTCAGGGTCGACAAAGTTGAAATTTGATGATATGGTTGGTCTAATTCTCAGCGAAGAATCTAGAAGGAAGGCATCAGGAATTTCAGGGGACTCAGGAAATGCTCTAAACGTTGAAGGAAGAGGAAGATCGCTGAACAAATGAGGCAATAAACACGGGTGTTCTAAGTCGAGGAAGAAGTCCAAGGGACCGAAAGACAAAGACGGGTGTTGGCATTACGGCAAGAAGGGGCACATAAAACGTGATTGCATAGCACTCAAGAAACAAGAAGGAAGCTCTCAAGGCAGGAAAGATTCAGTGAATCTATTTGAGGAGAGCGACACAGAGGCGTTGATCTTGTCTCTTGATGCGAGGAATGAGTCTTAGGTTATAGACTCGGGTGCTTCGTTTCATGCCACTTCGTGTAAGGAAGTTCTATGTGATTATGTGTCAGGTGACTTTGGGAGAGTCTACCTGGGTGATGATGAGCCGTGCAATATTATTGGAAAGGGGGATGTTCATGTAAATCAGAAAGACGGAACGGTCTTGAAATTGAAGGATGTCAGGCATGTATCGATTTTGAAACGTAATCTGATCTCAGTGGGACAGTTGGTCGATACTGGTTATGTGACGACATTCACCAGTGACTCCTGGAAGATCACAAAAGGTGCCTTGGTAATATCTCGAGGCAAAAAAGAATGTACTTTGTACGTGACTTCAGGATCGTATAGTTCACTCGCAGTCCCATCAACTGGAGTGAATGGGCAGTTATGGCATCAAAGGCTGGGACATATGAGTGAGAAAGGGATGAAAGTGTTATTATCAAAAGGGAAGCTACCAGGGCTGAAGTCTATTGACTTGGAATTCTGCGAGGACTGCGTGTATGACAAGCAGAAGAGGGTAAGCTTCAAGAAGACGGGACATACTCCAAAGACACATCTGTTGGAGCTTGTACACACTGATGTGTGGGGACCAGCACAAGTATTATCTCTTGGTGGCTCACGTTATTTTGTTACTTTTATTGATGATGCTAGTAAAAAACTGTGGGTCTACTTCTTAAAACATAAATCTGATGTATTTGATGTATTTAAAAAGTGAAAAGTTATGGTAGAAAATGAGACAGGTAAAATAGTAAAGTGTCATAGATCTGACAATGGGGGAGAGTATTGTGATAAGAGGTTTGAGGAGTATTGTGCAGCAAATGGAATTAAACACTAGAAAATGATTCCAGGGACACCACAACAGAATGGTGTGGCTGAGCCCATTGATAGGACCATCCTTGAGCGCGCCAGGAGCATGAGGTTACATGTAGGGTTGCCCAAGACCTTTAGGCAGATGCTGTGAATACTGTCGCATATCTCATCAATAGAAGTCCCTCAGAACCATTGGATGGTGGGCTATCAGAAGAAGCGTGGACTGGAGGAAGTGAACCTTGCACATCTCAGAGTGTTCGGTTGCACTTCATATGTTCACATTGATGCAGAGCACAGAAAAAGGCTAGATGCGAAGTCCAGGAGGTGTACGTTTATAGGATATGGGCAGCATAATTTTGGCTACAGGTTCTGGGATGCAGAAAATAGGAAAATCATCAGTAGCAAGGACGTAGTCTTCAATGAAAAAGTGATGCATAAGGACAGTGTGCAGGAAAATAAGGCCGAGAAAAAGGAGTTGGAAGAGTTACCGGACATGGGTGTTACAGGGCCACAGGATGAGGCAGAGCTGCATACACCAGTTATGAGGAGGTCTACTCGGGAGAGGAGACCCACGGTCTGATACTCACCCTCCTTACATTATCTACTACTGATAGATAATGGTGAGCCAGAGTGTTTTGAAGAGGCATTACAGTCAGATATACGGGTTAAGTGGGAGCAGGCCATGGATGATGAGATGGACTCTCTTGAGTCTAATCGTACGTGGGAGCTAGTCACTCTACCCAAGGGTAAGAAAGCTCTTCATAACAAGTGGGTTTACAGACTGAAGAAGGAGCATGATGGTTCAAAACGTTACAAGGCCAGATTGGTTGTGAAAGGGTTTCAACAAAAGGCAGGTATCGATTTCACTGAAATATTTTCACTGGCAGTGAAAATGTCTACGATTCGCATGGTCTTGAGTATAGTGGCTTCAGAGGACTTACATATAGAACAGCTAGATGTTAAGACAGCCTTTCTTCATGGGGACCTTGAAGAAGAGATATATATATGCATTAGCCGACAGGATACATGGCACCAGGTAATGAGAACAAGGTGTGCAGACTGAAGAAGAGTCTATATGGCCTGAATCAGGCCCCAAGGCAGTGGTAAAAGAAGTTCGACAGTTTCATGTCGAGAAACGGTTTTAGGAGATGTCATACAGACCACTGTTGTTACTTGAAGAAGTTTGATACGTCTTACATCATCCTTCTTCTGTACGTTGATGATATACTTGTGGCCGGTTCAAGCATAAAGGACATCTCAGATCTCAAAAGACAATCGTTTAGAGAATTTGCTGTGAAGGATTTAGGAGCTGCAAAACAAATCCTAGGCATGAGGATAAAGCGTGATAGGAAAAACAAGAAATTAGTTTTGTTATAGGCAGAGTACATAGCCAAGGTACTTGATCGATTCAATATGGGAGGTGCTAAGCCAGTTAGTACTCCATTAGCCAACCACTTCAAGCTATCTAAGAAGCAAGGTGCAAAGACGCAGGAGAAACAGGACTACATGGCTAAAGTTCCATACACGTCAGCTATTGGGAGTCTCATGTATAGTATGGTGAGCACGAGGCCAGACATTGCTCAAGCAGTGGGAGTTGTTAGCAGGTTCATGAACAACCCCGGGAAGGAACATTGGGAAGCTGTGAAGTGGATCCTTAGGTACTTGGTAGGTACTAAGGACGTAGGGCTGTGTTATGGTGGATCGAAAATCAAGTTACAAGGCTACATGGATTCAGATTTAGCAGGAGATATCGACAGTAGAAGAAGCACTGCAGGTTATGTTTTTACTCTAGATAGTGCTGCAGTCAGTTGGGTCTCTCAGTTACAAAAGATAGTATCTATCAGTATGACAGAAGCAGAATATGTTGTGGCTATAGAAGCACGCAAGGAGATGGTGTGGATGAAAGGTTTTATGGAAGAGTTGGGTAAGAAGCAAGCAGATTGCAAGTTGTATAGTGACAGTCAGAGTGCAATACACTTGGCTAAGAATTCAGTCCTTCATTCAAGGACCAAGCATATTGCCATCAGATATCACTTCATACGTTCGTTACGGGAAGATGGATCGATTGCTCTATAGAAGATTCATACAAGTGAGAATCCTACGGATATGCTGACCAAGGCGGTCACAAGAGAGAAGTTGAAGCTCTGTTTAGCTTTGATTAGTCTTCAGGCTTAAAGACGGGGAGGTGGTGCACTCCGGATGAAAAAGACAAAGGTTTATGGTGATGTATTTCCAAGTGGGAGATGGTTGAGAAGTGGAGCCATATGCGCGGATTTCGTGTCGCAAGTCCTTTCGCAACTGGGATGCGAAAGGAGGTTCGCGGATTTCATGTCGCAAGTCCTTTCACAACTGGGATGCGAAAGGAGTTTCGCGGATTTCATGTCGCAAGTCCTTTCGCAACTGGGATGCGAAAGGGAAGTTGTCAAAACTATAAATTGGGGTCCCTAGGGATATTCTAGGGTTAAGGTGAATATTGGGAAATATTTTCTAAGGTGTGGGCAAGGGATTTTCTCTGTACTTCCAAGGGAGAGGTTAGTATATTGCCTTGTAATCTTCGTTTTTCTTCATAATGGAATTTTGCATCCATGGTTTTTTACCCTAGTTTGGGGTTTTTCCACGTATATCTTGTCTTGTGGTTTGTTTGAATGCTTTTATTCATTTCTAGTTTATATTTCTTCATGTTTATCGTTTGTTGGTGAGGCCTGAGATTGGATCTAGGCTCACTGCGTCGTTGGCTTGCTGCGCAACACTTCGTTGGGGAGGATTTTAGTTTAGCCCATTGGACCACAACCACTCTCCCACCTATGCGTTTTCCATCAAGAACCCCCATAGCTGCACTAGCTTCGTCTTTGTAGTGAAATCGGATGAAAGCATAGCCTCGCGGTTTGATGGTGCCGGGGAAGATGGGGATGGAAACCTCTTTCACCTTGCCGTACATTCCGAAGATTGCTCTCAGCTCTTGGGCAGAGCAGTCAAAGGGAAGATTACCCAGAAATAGGGTATGATCCTGATATTGCTTTCTCTGATTGCTTTGTGCCTGAGGGAACCCCGGAGATGTTGAAGGGATAGAACCCGCTGTTTTGGAATGCTCGAGCATTGGGTATCATCTGAAACGGAGAGAAGACCTGCCTCGATCTCTTCCAGTGGGGTACGATGGGCATGGAGACGGGGATTTTCGTCCCGGATCTCTAGGGCGTTGAGAAACCCTCATCGCCTCTTGAAACACCAATATTAACTTATCCCAGGCAAATGTTGGGCTTGTGTTTAGGGGCTGTCGGGCTTATGGTTGCTGCATTGCAACCGGCAAATGGCATGTGTTGTGTATATATAAAAGACCCATGTCGGACCCCTTATCTGCATGAACTTGCAAGCCAAAAATCAGACCATTTTGTGACCGGGGTGAAAATGAAGGTGGGCTTCCACTCGAACATTTTCCCTTCCCCGTGGCCCAGCTGAATCTTGGATCCGGCTGATTTTTAGGCTCTATTAATATTTGAGATGACGCATCCGATGAACAGTTTAGATGATGTTCACAAATCACATGGATCTCACATGCTTATTACACAAGATGGTTCGCATACATTGCGTGTGCTTGTGATTGTTTGTGCGCGTGCATTTGTGTGTCCGTGGATGTCTAAACATGCACAAAGAAACAAACAAACACTTACAAGGGAACACGCGCACACAATCGCACACCATGTTTTATTTTACATTTTTGGTACTTGGTGACTTGTAAGTTTTTTCCGTCTAATCTTCCCACCTTACGAACAGTATGTGAAGCAGTCTATGCCACGGCATTTCTTCACACGCCGCAATGACAAAGGCCGGACAGCCAAGGAGGTGTTCACCGAAACACATGAAGATTTGGTTAAAGATGGCGGTACATGGCTAACCAATACATCTCAATCATGCTCAGTCGTTGCCGCACTTATTGCAACAGTGGCTTTTGCCGCAGCGACCACAGTTCCGGGAGGTGTTCAACAAGATACAGGAATCCCAACACTTGAAGGCAAGCCTGCATTTGACGTATTTGCCGTCACGTCACTTATTGCACTGTGCTGCTCCGTGACATCCCTAACCATGTTCCTCGCAATTCTTACTTCTCGCTACCAAGAAGCTGATTTTCGTCGCGATCTACCAGTGAAGTTGATTTTTGGTCTTAGTACTCTCTTCATCTCAATTGCTTCCATATTGGTTTCCTTCTGTGCTGGACACTTCTTTGTCCTTCAAAACCGAATCAAGCTTGCAGCCTTCCCTGTGTACGGTGTCACTTGCTTACCCATAACATTTTTCGCAGCAGCGCAATTACCACTCTACGCGGATCTTATAAGATCTTATGTAACACAGGTGCCACAGCGGACGTCTGAGATGACTTCTCTCTAATTTTCTGTTTGCTACGTTACGCTTTCCGATGATATATTTCGCTTTTGTGCACTTTAGCTGGGTTGTTGTTGTTCGTAACAGACAGTTATTGGATTTGCTTCATAACTTCTTATTTTGGGGTTCGTTTCAAGTTCTTTATTGGGTTTGTATGGAGTTTTCTATTTGGGGATTGTTTCTAATTTTTTCTTGTACGAGTTTCTATGGAGTTTTCTATTAGTTTTTTCTTGTGTTTGTATGGACTTTTAGCTTGAGATTGATATGTTTTTATGGTTGGTGAGAACTTGATATAATGATTATTTCCGCTCTCCTCAATAGATACTCTGCCATTTTTTTTTTTATTTTTTTTTATTTTTTATTTTTTTTTTTTTTTTTTGTGGGGTGGGGAACTGAAGAATATATTCATATGGAATAAGCATGCAATACTGGGGTGGGCATCACAAAAAAGCACGATGGCCTCACCTATCATATAACTCATACTATTTATTATTTTATTTTTTTTCAAGAGGGATCCCACCCCACTATCGTTGATAATATGAACAGAGGATGTACAGCCAAACTTTCAGGTGGGCTCGGGAAAAAAAACAAAAAAAAACAACATGCCTCACCTATCATATCGCCTAAACCGTAACTACTAGATGGAAAAAGAAAATGAAAGAAAGCTCCAAACCAGCCTCTCCATGCTGCAAGAAGACACCTTGGAGGAGGAAAAAATCGCCTCAGGTGAAACCAGAGCCTCAGAGAATATTGGAGAGATGTTGCACAGCGCCATATACCCCCATTAACCAGCTCTGATCGCACCCAACCCCACTCTATCCAGGAAAAGAAGACCCCTTACCTCAGGGGGAAGGATAGAAAAACCATTTGTGAACGAAGACTCTTGGCTTCCGCTACCCCGATGAGCCATGGCATCAGCCCGAGTGTTCCCCTCCCTAAAAATGTGGGAGAAATTCACCTGACACCTGAACTTCATGTATTTGATTCTATGCAGCCACGGTTTCCACTTCCAACCTGGCGTAGCTGAGCCCGTAAGAAAATTGGTAATTAGTTGTGAGTCTAATTCCACTACCACCCTCAGAAGGCCTCTGTTGAGAAAAAAATAATGCAGTCCATCATGAATCGTCCTGAGTTCCACATGGATATTTGAGCCTGCACCATATCCTTCAAAAACATGCAGAGAGGAATTCCCCTTTCTCACCTCTTCAGATACCTCCACCGCCTGATAAGCCTGGGTTTCCTTTTGCCAATCCGTTCACATTGATTTTCACCCATCCACAGGGAGGCTTCTGCCATTTCACCACCATATTAGAAGAGCGAAGATGGGTCATTCTAGATGACGGGCAGGGGGCTGCAGAGGCAGCAATGCCAACAACCGAGGGGTCAGATTGTGTGGGGCCAGGAGCCGAGGGGCCTGAGGACGAGGGGCCTCCACCTTCCATTACCTAAAGACGGGTGATCTGGAGACGAGGGGCCCTGGCAGCAGGGACTGCCGGTCCAAAGTCTGGGATAGCAATGCCATCTGAGGTAGGGTCTCAGACAGCTACCGACCGTTGCTCATACTATTTTAGCCCAATCTAATCGCCCCGAAACCTGCATCATATGAATGCCATTTATTTTCTTTTGCAATTAGTTTTAACAAATTCATTTCCTCTTAATTGGATTTTCCACAAAAACCTGATATTGTTTAAAAAATTTAAAACTTTTGCTTTCTATTGATGTTTCAGTTTTGATAAAAAAAATTTTCCAAAAGGTGGGGTCTCTCCCTATAATTGACTATATGAACAGGGGATGTACAACCACACTTTCAGGTGGGCACCACAAAAATGCCGGGCCTCACCTATCATATCAACTAACTTGCAAAAAGGAAAAAAGAAACAAAAAAAAAAAAAAAAAAAAAAAAAAAAAAAAAAAAAAAATCCAGCCACCTACTAAACAGCCTTTCCTACTAATCGATCCACCTGACCCTGCACTGCTGCAGGATTGGATGCCCTCAAAAAACCACGAGCAGAGGCTGCCTCTCTGATTTGCAAAGACAATGCCCTGCAGAGAGAAAGGGAGAGAGCCAAATCTCCCAACTTTTTATATTTACCTAAAACACAAGAGGATCCCAAAATCGAGGCCGGCGACACCATCTCCAGTTTGCCACTACTAGCTCGCCTGGATCTGTCTGATAGATCCCAAACCCACTATGTCTAGGAAGGCTAAGTATCTAATCTGAGGAGGGAGATCGGCTGCATTAGCAAAAGTAGATAAAGATTGGCGGTCACTCCCAAACTTGGCCAGACCATCCGCAGGGGCGTTGCATTCCCTGAGGATATGACGGAAGCTAAAATTCCCACCTCTGATGAGCTTATGGATCCGGGATAACAAGTAATCCCAGCAGCGATCCCCTTGAATTTCACCGTTTATCAAGCCCACAACCACCTTGGAGTCAGATTCTATGATTACTCTGTTTAGGCCCTTATCCAAGCATAAGACTAATCCGTCACAGATCGCTCTAAGTTCCGCAATTTGAGAATCCGCGCAATTCTATGATTCTATGAAACTCAGCTCTCCTCACTCTATCCTGGCTATAGGAACACCTAGGTAGGTGGGGCCTGCTGCCAATTTGAGAATCCCCAGCCTTCTCTCAATCGAGTGCACTTTGGCGGACGACAGCTTGTTTGAGCAGAAGGAGCTCTTACACAATTAACTCGCTGGCCCGAAACACTTTGGAAGATTTCCAGAAAAGATTTCACCGCTCTGAGCGACAGGCATCTCCGCCCTTTGTCTTAGACTAAAGTTTATGAGAATTGCAAAAGGCCACATTATCACGTATCTCATTATCTCGATCAGTGACGCCCAGTTACCATGCATTTGCTGCTCCATCTTGAGTGTGGTCATATGTCACCATTATCCGATTCTTCGACTACGTTTGCCTTTCTAAAGAAATTCACATTTTCTTCTTCTTGATTGCTCCATTCTATAATTACTGGAACTACTATGCCCACTTTTATTGCATTTGTGACGTTGGATTCTGGATCTGTTATAAAATTTTGAAGGTAACATGGATAACAAAAGCTCCTTCCTAGTCTCTTGATGCCACACAAAAGTTATTTGCATAGGAAATTGATGTAATCCTGGATTGTTCGAATCAATGAAAACCAAAACTATGAACCTCACAGAGAAAGGAAAGGGGAGTGAAATCAGGAAATACCAAGGTGATTAGGATTGTGTTTTCCAACCCACACACCATTCAAACAAGAGGAGAAATGGACTATCTCACGTCTCTGGAACCCTCCAAAATTCTCCTTCGTACCAATACTGACAAAACTAACAACTTGGTGCAACCCAACCTAGCATCTTCTTGGGTGACAGCGTAGAACATGCTTCTCTCAACTCGGTGAACATGTCAACTGTATGTTAGACAGAAGTAAATTAATAAATGGGAGTTTTCAGAAGATGCTTCTCTCCAGTCGGTGATCATGTCACTGTGAGTGAGAGAAATAAAATAATAAAAGGAATGTGAAAACTGCCAGCGGGGTTGGTTGTCAACCGTGGAAAGGAGAAAATTCATGAATTCCATCACCAGCAAATCAATCATAGGATTGTTAGCCATCCGTTGTGTTGGGAAATTTTTTGAAAATAATAGTTTTGAATACCAAAAACTAAAAATAAAATTGATCAAAATCATGTTGAAGCACCTATTAGATACGGTGTTCTCAAAGTATGATTCACCCCCTCTTAATGCAGGGGCATTTTCACACTGGGCTTGAGTGGGGTCGCCTTTGGATGCAGGGACACACTCGGGGTGGGCGGCCCATGTGATTTGGGGCCCACGAAGGGGGTTCGGCCGAGGTCCTAACCCATGAGATGCGGGGCATGGGCTATGAGATAAAAGGATTAATTTGCCATACTCTAACAGTTCGAGCTTTTAGAGCAAGTGGTTAATTGTCCTGCATCACCTCTCCTCAGTGATTACATATCGATGGAAGGTTGTTGGCGAATTGCTTCCTGGAAACAACAAGCCTTGTTTGGTCCTACATGCAGCAATCATGAATGGACCACTTTAGGAACTCGACTAACACAAGCACTATTTCTGGCAGACTCAGTGAGATTTTGGACTTAGTAACTCAGTGAGTTTGAAAACTTAATTTTGTTAAACACAATTGACTTAGTAAAAAGAGATGAGAAGAAAGAATTTGTTGTTATAGAAGAGATTATTCTATTTGATTCTAGATGCTCTAGATATGAAGTGGTTCGGTTTATATAGATATAGGGAATGGACTGTTACACTTGAGGCCATCAAAGGTCAAAACGTCGCAATGTTTTTTTTTTTTTTTTTTAATAATAATAAAATACTATTGACTCATTAATCTAAACATTTCAGACTATTGGATCATTAATTTGACTGTTGTATTAAATATCAGTCCGTTTGGATCATTGAATGGCTATTGGATTAAAGATATGACAATGAAAAAACTTACCATTGGATTAAAGATTTGACCATTTGGATCTCTGAATAACTGGCCATTTTTTTTACCATTAGCATTAACCAGCATTCATTTCTAGCCATTCTCTACAACGGATGGACCAAACCATTTTCAGAAATTATTATAAATTGGCCTCTTTGCCACTTCGCACCTGTCACACCACAATTGCACCATCTCGTGAAGGTTCGTATTAGGTCACGAGGTAGCAACTACTCACGACGCAATCTACACGTGTGAAGTGCAAAGTACGCCATTAGTACCACTAGCGCTCTACTAGTCGCACCGTCTCACTGCCCACGCCTGCATGTGTACGTGAACCTCTATCAGCGTCAACACGTGCATGTGTGTGTGACTAAGTGAAGATACCTCGTTTCAACACTGAGGTCTTGGTATCGATTCCCTATTCGGGGTGGCCAACAATGGAGTGTGTATTGAAAGTGGGTGTGTATTAACAAGCTAACCCCAAAATAATAATAATAATAATAATAATAATAATAATCATGCACGTGTGTTCCAGTGCTCCCCCATTGGAACACAGAAGCCAAGTTCTCTCTTCTTCTTTTCTTCAAGTAAGCTAAATACAAGGGAGTTGATAAACCTCAAAAAATTTCCATCTCTAAGCAATGTGGAATAAAGACAATCCAAAATTTCAATTTTTAAAATATTTTAGAAGGAAAACGAATTTTCATTTGAAATTCAAAATTTATACATTTTATTAATTTAACCACTACGAGATAAATTCTCAAGAATCTCCCACTTGGTTAAATTAAATAATAGAAATTAAAATTTCTTCTAAAGATTAGATATACTTCTTATGCATAAAATATGTATCTTTCAATTTGAATATTTCCTTAGTGTAAGTATTTAAAAGTTTTATCAAAATTCCTGGTAGCCATAACCTTGAACTGGTTATTCCTTATTGAAAGAACTGCATATACTACACACATAAACACATCTGCGTTATATGATTTCCCTTATATTACTCGTTTAGCATATTTAATAGCAATGTGCTTATCCTGTTTAATGAATGATCCTAAACTCAAACTCTCATGAGAAAGGATACCACCTCTATATTCACAATGGTGAAATTCTTTTAGTGTCCCCGTTACGATAAACACTTATCGTTTAGTCTATATTTCATTAAGAGTTTGTAGACGCCCCACCTCAGTCCGATAAGCTTGATTTAAGCCAAACCCCAATCCATACCCTTAACCCTGATCTAATCCTAATCCATACCATTAACCTTAAGCCAAACCCTGATCCATACCCTTAACCCTAATCCAAACCCCAAGCCCTGATCCAAACCCTAATCTAAACCCTAGAAATTAATCCTATAACTTGTCTTGAACCCAAACTTTAGGGAAATCTAAATCATAGAGTTAACCCTTGAGTCAACCCAGCGAGTTAACCCACTAAGCCAACCTATTCAGCCCACATAGACTACCCAGTCAACTCACCTTGTCAAATCAGGTCAATAAACCTATTTTGTCCCACGCCCATTCCAAAACCCAATTCAAAGAAAATGGGAGACAATAAGGCAGCTTCAGAGGACCAAACCGCCGCACATGTACAAGGGGAGCCTTCCTTTGAAGCTGAAGCAAAAAGGAATTGTAAGCGGTGCATAGGGTACCGCTCGCCACGTGACACTGGTCGGACTTCAACCAACTGCTCACTCATGTGTTATTGTCCTCCCTACCTATTTCATGCATATGCAAAATCCAAAAATTACTCTAATGCCCCTCCTTTGAGCCAAAATTACACCTTATGCCATCCAAACCAATACATGAGATCTTTCCACATGGTAATCTCAAATCTCTACCATCTAAACCCTTCTTAACCCCAAGCTTTGCAAGAATTACCATAAAATTGTGCCGGATGGCTATAAATTCCCGATTCCCTTCACATCTCAATCGTCCACTTTCATTTCAAACCCTTTTCACTCACTCCTTAAGCCCTTAGTCTAGCCATTTCATCCCTCCACCAAGGAGAGGAAAGAGTTATTGGAAAGAGTTCATCCAGGTACATCTAAGTCCAATCAATTCCAAAAACACCTGAGCCATCTAAGTCTCGATCTAGCCCCTCTTATCCTAACATTTGTGACACTATTATCCATCCAACTACTCGATCGTCAATTAAGATTCATCTACCATAGCATCTATGTAGCGCAACATTCACCTCATCATCTAACATATATTGCACCAAATTGGCTCGGAAGTATGTGTAACACCCTGTGCTTTTCAGTACTCGGGCGTTGCCTTGAAGACCTAATTTAGTAAACGCAAACACGATTTACATGAACATTCACACATTGTAGCCTAAATTTGACCGTTGGGAGTGATTTAAGACCATGAATCAACGCATCCATTTGTCGATTTTCAAGATGGACCGTCACACCACACGAAAGGTCTATTTTAGGGTTTCAATCACCCTGATAGACATATCAAACCATCAGATAAGGCCCACTTTGGCTATGGATCTGCCTTTTAGTCAGATTAATGTTGTTGGACCTGATGGATGGGCTAGATTCCATGTAAACATCGTAGTGGACCACTAAAAATTTGTGTTGAGGAAATCCATCCATTCGACTAACACTTGAACACAACAATTGAATTGTCTAATCTATAAGGTTTTCATGGAGGTTCATGGACTAAGGACCTTTACAGCCGTTGATATTGAACTAGGAGGCCATTTGACCGTCAGATCAATGAAAACCCACAATTTAGGGATGAAATCTGCGTGTATGGCTCACCTAAACCTTGGATCTGCCTCACCTTTGACCAAATGTCCTAACAGGACCCACGAAACTCAATGAACGGAGTGGATGTCGTCAGGACATCATTGTGGACCCCACATTCATTGCAAGTGCACAACGTGTGTGCGTAACCGCTAAGCACCAGACCGAGAACTTGGTCAAACTGGGCGTTGACCGAGCCCGCTCGAAGAAGAGAAAAATTCTCTCTTTCAAAATTTCTCGTCCGCAAGCAGCTTGCGGACAATGTCTATTTTTGGTCACGAGATGGCCCACCATTGGCCATTGATCAGATGATCTAGATCATCCATCTTAGAGAACGGGAGATTCAGACCTAACCCCCAAAGTTTCCCACGTGGTATTGCACGTACAGCTACACAATCACGAGCGCAAGTGGGCTGAGTGTAACCATTCTTTTCCAAAAACAAAAAATTCTATTTTTCTTGCCTTGACACTCTGGCAATCTGTGTGCACTTCCTCCTGACCATCCCAACCATTCGTTGCAATCCATCTCAGCCCTTTAAAGTAGGGTTTCCCTCGGCTATGCTTGAGGCTCTCTCCCACCACCGTTGTTGAAGTCAAACACTTAAGAGCTGCTAATCGTCGTCCATTTGGTGGGTCCGACAAGTCCTTAGGGACCAATCCGGTCCGTCCACAAGGAATGAATCGAAAGATGAACCTTCCAATCACTTGCTGCCATGAACGCTTAGGCCACCTTCTCTGCTCATGTGGAAAACCCTGCCACTTGTAATGTGGCCCACTTGCTGATATAAGACGACCATTTAGTGGATTATAATGTTGGGTTTACATCCGTAATGAAGGATTGCATCAATGCAACCAGATTTAAGATCAAATCAGCGATAGACCGAGTTCTTGTTCAGGTTACAATCGCAAAACCCCGACTAATCCTAAGATTAGTAGCCGGTGTTTTCAGATCTTCTAAGGCCTATAAAGGCTCCTTTAGGGAAGCCCTTATCCACATGAAAAAAAAAGAGAGAGAAAGAAAGAGAACAAAAGAAAGAGAGAGGCGCAGCTGCCGCACTGTATCAGCTCGTCTCGAGTCTGGACGTGTCTGGCTGATTCGTCTCGGCCTAGGGATCGTTGGACGCCACACAAGAAGAAAAGAAAGAGATAAATAAAGAAAGAAAAAAATAGGAAAGAGAGAAGATAGTGGGAGAGAAGATGCTGCCCTCCTTGTTGCCAGCTGTTGCATCGGGTTTCGGGCTTGGCCTAACCGAGTCTGGGTTCGTGCAGGCTCCTTGAAGCGCCCTTTTTTGTTGTTGGACCTGCAACAGAAGAAGAAGAAAGGAAAGAGGGGAAGATAAATGAGAAGGAGGAGAATCAGGTTGGTGACATGCACCAGTCCGTCCCAGCTGAGTCAAGCGCCACTCGGCCTCAGTGTTGGTCCAGGTTGCTGGATGGTAAAAAGAAAAAAAAAAGAGAAGGAGAGGGAGATAGCAAGAAAGAAAAAGAGAAAGTGAGTTAGAAGAAGAGAACCAAGAGAGAGAGAAGTCGTTAGGTTGTTGCCTGGTCGAAACCGAGTCCAGTCGGGCCGAGTTGATGCCATAATGCTGTTTGGTTGAATTTCATCTGTCCAGGCCGTTACTGGACATTCCAGCAGGAAATAAAGAAAAAAAGAGAAGTAAAGGAGGAGAAGAGAGAGAGAGAGAGAGAGAGAGAGAGAGAGAGACGGAGTTTGGGTTGGTACTGCCAAGTCAACTCGGTTGAGCTGTTGGGCTGACTCACCGAATGGAGTTGAGTTGAGCGACTAAGTTAATCAGGCCGAATTGACTCGAATCACTCGACTTAAGGTAATTTGATCTTCACGATGTTGGATTAGAACTTCATTCCCATTTTTTAATTAATTGGAATTATTCTTATTAAATTGAGAAATTTAGATTCTCTAGCCCTCGCCTGAAGCTATTCGATCGGATTATGTTTAGATTGGATTTACTCTTAATTAGAGCATTTTAAGTCCTGTAGGGTTGACATTTGAGGAAATCACAACCTCTTAAACTCCCACACTTAGACCCCACTCGTTTTAGTCATGATGAGTCAAATATCGAGGGTTCATTGCTAAAGCACTCACACGCGTCTCGTTGATACCATACAAATCGAAAGGTGAGGACTCACCCTTTGAGCTTCCCACTTAAATTCATTAATCTAATCATAGATGATGCCTTAATCCTTCGCATTTAGTATCTCCTCAATTACTTGATTGAGTTACTTAACTTATTATGTGAATATGTTAATATGTTGCGCACTTGATTCCTGTGTTAGATAATGGACATATCTCTTTAATTATAGCAAGCATAAATGATTGACGATAACAGCTATCTTTAGTTGTACATTGTTAATTAACTATACATTTGTCGTTTACGATTGAGTGATGTAATGAATGAAACCGGTCATGAACTCACCATCTTGCGGTCCATATTTGACTTACGCGACTTGGATCTCACATTTGTCTTACATGGCTTGGATCACACTTTGCCTTACATAGCTTGGATCGTTTATTTGCCCTTCGTGGCTTTGATGGAACATTGATGTCATTTTGTGGCTTGTTGGTTATATTTACATATCTTGTTGATTTTCAGGTCATTATGCGGAGTTCGTTATGATTTACAGGTGGAGTTGAAGTTCTCTTGTCGATTTTCTAGTCATCTTGCGAAGTTCATACGATTTTCGAATGACACCGGAGTTTCTATGTTGATTCTCTTCATCTTGTGGTGTTTATTCGCATGATGATTTTCGGGTGGAGCTGAAGTTCGCTTATCGATTTTCTAACCATCTTGTGGTGTTCATATACAATATGATTTTCGGGTGAAATAGAGGGCTATATGTTGGTTTCCTAGTCATCTTGAGGTGTTTAGTCGTACCATGATTTTCAGGTGGAGCTGAAGTTTGTTTATCGATTTTTTAGCCATCTTTCCATGTTCACTACGATATAATTTCCGAGTGGTCTAGAGTTTGTATGTTGATTCTCCATCTTGCGGAGTTCAATCGTACCATAATTTTTTGTTGGACCTGAAGTTCTCTTATCGATTTTCTAGCCATCTTGTGGAGTTCACGTACGATATGACTTCCGGATGAAGTAGAGGTTTAAAGGTTGATTTTTTATTTACCTTATGGATTTTACTTGTACCATGATTTCTGGGTGAAGCTAAAGTTCGCTTATCGATTTTCTGGTCATCTTGCGGAGTTCACGTACAATGTAATTTTTAGGTGCAATAGAAAGTCGTATGATTGATTATTTGATTATCTGGACATATTCCCCTTACATTGTGATTTCTATTATATTTTGCTTATGATGGGATTATGTTGATTGGCTTAATTTTTGAATATATGATCATGAACATAAATTGTGTTGCTTAATCTATCCATTCTTATGAATTGTGATCGATTTTGGATTATGAATGATGAGTGCGTAATCTTAAAGGGTACTCGTCACTACGATAGCCATTGACGCTATCAAACTGTATCAGTTGATGCAGTTGTAAAGTTAGTCGATGCTATTTACTAGGTCGCTAGAGCAGATCAGGTAGCTGAGGAGCTAGACGGGGTCCATGCGGCTCATATTGAGCTCCATCATTAGATGATATATTTTTGTTTCTGTTTAATGAACTTTGTTATTTGGGATTGTAAAAGTCCTGTATGGGCGCTACATTTGGATTTTTATGGTGTTTAAAATGTTTTCATACAATACATGGTTTACTCTAGCTATGTTTGCTGCTAACTCTGATTAATGATAAAGCGATTTAAATTTACATTGAATTTTAAAGGTTAACACTCGAGTTTTTGGAAAACGAGTCATATACTCGGGTTTCAAAAAATTGGGGCGTTATAGTATGCTCTGAGGCCTTTCGATTTAATTGGATCCCACCCAAGAGAAAACTTGCCAATTACTTCATATTTTGTCAACAGCATTGCATACATTCATATACGAGAACTGAATCCTCACCATCAAGAACAATCAGATCCTGTGAAGTAGAGACAGTACATCTGTATGGGTAAAGCGGGTTCCTAACACCTTCCCTCTTCATAACTGCGGTCTCTTGTATAGAATCTTTGATCGTAGAACCAAAGAGTCGTCTTATGACATGAAATCTTTGTATCCTTACCCTAACGTTTTTATAGGGTATAGCCGTGTAACGACCCATATTCTAAACTAAGATGAGATCCATTAAATTAAACCACCTAACGCTTGTATCTACCTCATACTTCAGGAAGGGCCGTATTTTGAATCGACAAAACAAATAGACGAAGTAGATTTCTCAAAATATATTTACGGACCCCACGTCCAGGTGCGTGTACACCTCAATGCACCATAGTAGCAGACACGGTCAAACACGGTTTGACCCATGAAATCTCAAAATAAGAGGGATTTCTATGCTTGCAATGTTAACGGACAGCGTCCATTTAAGAGCTCTGGTGGCCCACCATCATGATGATCCACAATGATCAGAACCGTTCATCTTGTCCATAGGACAAATTCGACCAAACCCCAACCTTTCCACACTAAAGCCAATCGAACAACCAAACAGATTCCGTCTGCAAATAGTGTCAAGAAACCAAAATAGTTCCAAACTCTACTACATAGGAAATTCGAAGAAGGCTATTTGGATCTGATGGGGACCGTCTAAAACAAAGAGGAGGGACTTCCGATCCTCTCCACGTCGACCAAAAGAAGGAAGTGGGGCAGAAGCCTCAGCAGCCACCGAATACGCACACCGTCTTCTTCTATAACTTTTCCACTGCGTGAAAAGAAGGCTCTCGAAAGCCTCTGACGCAACCATCTGGACCGCCAATTTCAGGGATCAAGGGCCACTAAACAACAAAATCCAAACTGTCCAAAGGAATCAATTGGATGAAGGATAACACTAGCCAAAACCGCCATTGAAAATGACACCCATCTACCGGGCAGACGCTTGATGATAAGCACTGATTTGAATGATCATGACCATCTGCTAGATGGCCCACCTAGACTGCAAAAGAAAGAAAGAAAACCGAAAGAATAAACAATGGACAGAAAATGAAAAATGAAAACCAAATGCAAGGAACGACCTGCACTCTACATCGACGAGCTCGCAACTCATTCCACCCTTTACGCACTGCGAACATATTTCACAGGAAGGATCTAGAATCCCAAAACCATTATATAAACCCCAACTGTCTAGGATGTTGTACACAAAGTAAACGACAGAGAGAGAGAGAGAGAGAGAGAGAGAGAGAGAGAGAGAGAGAGAAGTAGAAAGAGAGAAAGAAAGAAAAAAAAAAAAAGAGGAGAGGAAGAAATGAGAGAGAGAAAAGTTCACGGCAACAGGAGGGAAGGAGTAAACCAGCTAGGATTTGAGGTATGCTCATGCCCAACCTCTCCCTCTTATACTTCTTTTCTCCTTCCTCTCCCAATGCTTCGATCTAAAAATCGAGCCAAAAGGACCGGTTACTTTAAATCAAATCTAACCATCTAAATTTTTAAATACTAGATTAAGGGCCTAATCTTTCAAGGCATACCCACATTCAAAAAAAGGAACAATACTAGAGGTGAGGGTTTTTCCTTTAAGCTTACATTGATTTAAGTTGATATATTTTATTCCGCCTTTTATATGCCCTATTATCATGCTATTATGATTCTCTTCTTGTAGTTGTTCTAATTACCACCAATGATTATTTATCCTTTGGGAATGATGGTTAAGGACTAAGCTTAATTATGCGTATCTTTATAATTATGTGACGCGATGGATACAAGCCTTGCCCTAACCTTTACCAATTTGTTGAGTTAGCCCTTGCTACTATTCTCTTTATTGAGTTGGCCATTGCCACTCTCCTTATTCTTGAGTTGGTCATTGCCGCTCTCCTCCTTGTTGAGTTAGCCATTGCTACTCTCCTCTTTGTTGAGTTGGCCATTGCCACTCTCCTCTTTGTTGAGTTAGCCTTATACAATCTATCTTTAAGGCTTGGGCTGTAAGATCCTAACCCAAGTGTGCACCCCATTTCTTTAGGTCACGTGGTCCTACCAGTCGAATTCTGGTGACCCGCAACCTACGGATAGTGTTTGCGGTCGTCCTCAAGTTCGGTCTCGTAGACCCAACTCGGATTAACCTGAACCTATGTCATTTCATTCATATCGACGCCGCGGTTCTAACGCCACGTCCTGTGCGTGAATCCGAAGTGTACATCTCAAGTTGTGGACAACGTTCGATATGGACCCTTGATGTGTGGATGGTGGACCCCACCCCATATGTTTTTTCATTAGCATGTGGATGATGATGTCATGTCTAGTGTCAGATTTCTAGAAAACCTACTACCCTACTACCCTATAAGCCTACCTCCCTAGCAACCTTGTTTATATTACCATAGCCTAATGAGTATTTTCTTTAACCTAGGTAGAGAAAGTAATGATTGCTTCTCTACACCCCCAAGCAACCATCATTTTTTTTTTCATTTCTCTCTAACTCCTTCCTCTCTCCTCTCCCTAGCAACTCTCCAAACGTCCCACCTCCCTTCTATTTTTCAGCCCTTGCTACCCCAAATACCTCCCAATCCATCCCTTCTTAACTCATCACAACCTTAGATTCATGATCCTTGGAGCTTCTAGATGAAGATGGTGTAACTTTCAAGATTGATCCATAGGTGGGTGTGCTAACATTTGTAAAAATTTAGACTTCTTTAGTTCCTTTCTTATTCTTCATATTTCTTCTCATGTTGGATCTTGTGGGGCCCATCAAGTGATGGTGGCAGCCCCAAGTCTCCATGATGTGGCATGTAGCCCATCCTATATTGTATGCATGTTGTATGCAAGGGACCATTCTTCATGGATCCCTTCATGCTTTTTCTTCCTTTGATTAGGAATCTTTAGGTCATCTAGACCCTTGATGCTTGGTGGAAATTGGATCTACACCATACATCCCAAGTAGATAGCTCTTTGATCTTGTAGATCTTATGCATATTGTGATAATGGAATGTGCATGTATGTGTGATGAGGGGAAGGGCCTCAATGAGGTGAAGACCCTTCCCTTGTGGCTGGTCTTCCTTCTTTTCTTGTTATTATGCATCTGATCATTGTGTATGGCCCACATTGTGAACCAACAAGATCCAAACCGTCCCAAGTGGGAGAAGGTTTTTGACAGTCCATCCCTTGGACTTGTGACCCCTAAAATGCACCTAAATGGGGTGCATGCAAAGGTGTTTGGAAGGTGTGGATGGTTTGGATGTTTGTGGGGCCCACTAGGGTGGGCCACACCATGATTTTCTGGGATTAAATCCCCTTTTAAATAATGTTTATAATTTATTTATTTCAGATATATGTTGCTGTCCATAACTGTCTGGAAAGATTTTTGGGTCATCTTGGGACCTGATTTTTGGGCATTTGGGGGAATTGGTACCATGTAATATATGATTTTTGAAGGTGTATATCCCACCTATAAGCATGCCAAATTTCAGGCCCAACTGACCCCGTTTGAACCTCCAAAAGGGTTAGCCAACATGATGGACTACCAAAAATTTTTGTTGTGCAGTCCCGCAGCATTGTCCCATAAACCCATAATTTAAAAATATATTTTCTGATGGTGGGCCACCTTTCTGGGTCCCACCTTATTGTATACATGATGAGGGACCTTAGCCCTCAATTTAAAGAATTTTAGAGGCCCTAGACCCACTCCATTGGAGTGCCCAAATTCAGGATAGCAACATGTACATTGCAGAAGTTTTTTTTACATTGCTGTCCTCTTTATGTTTGTAGCAGTAATTGAGCCCCAACCCATTGGATTTTGGTGAATGCTTGTGCGGCCCATCCCTGATGTTATTAAGGCCCTTATAGGCCATGTTTGCGGGGCTAACCAACTGGACCAGCAAGTCCTACTCGACGTCCAGCTGGTGGACGTCCAGATGTGCTGGCCCACCATGATGTATGTTTTCATCCACGTTGTCCCTCTATTTTTTTTATGGGGCCCACGTAGGTTGGGTCCACCCTAGGTGGACGTCCTATGTGAGGCCCACTTGGGACATGTGGAGCCCACCTTGTTTCATGTATATGGGTCAGGCCGTCTAGGCCTTGGACCGCTTAGGCCATGAGACGGCCCAAGTGAGCCACCTGCTGGACTTTGGTCCAGCAGTGTAGCCCTCCTACTCCCTTGTGTTGAATGATGTAACCCTACGTGGTGGGGCCCTCTGACTTGATAGCCGGACCACTTGGACTGATGTCCTAATCAGATGGACCAATTACTAGACTCCAACACGCCATAAACCTGTTGGGTTAAAAATCCAGCAATATGTTATAATTATGCTTGGCTTTTGGGCTGAACTTTTATGGAGGGGGGCCCACCACATTGTGAGGACCTTAGAGGGAATAATTTATACCTTTAGTCCCTTAAATTTTGGGCTTAATAAATGCACCTTTAAGGCCCACCACAGTTGGATTTAATTGGGTCCATGAATGTACCTAGTTGTTGGTCTTTAGGCCCAATTGGGCTGGAACTTTCTAGATAGGCCCATTGGACTCTTGTGCCATTTTTACCATACTATTGTGTTGGGATAACGGGTCGGGTTACACAAGTAGTTGAGCCCTTGGTTGTCCACCAAATCATCCTTATACTTGGACCGGGTTGTAGGCTCAACTTACTTGACTAAGAACATGACATTTGCCCATGTGGTTTGAGCAATGGGCTGCCCACTAGGCCCACCACAATATATGGAATTAGTGGCCTTTATGTTGGGCCCTAACCTTTCATTATGGGCCCATAGTTGTATATATGGGTTGGGCTATGTGTGTTTCCCGTGGACCCATGTTTTGAATAGGCCCTAGGCTATTTATTTGAGGCTCAATATGAATGTATGTGAAGCCCACATTAATGTATGGATGGTCCAGGCCGTCCAGGCCTTGGACCACTCAACCATGGGGACGCCCACTGTCTTGGGCTGCTGCTAGACTTGCAGTCCAGCAGCAGGCCCACTTGTTTTTTTTTTTTTAATGATGTATACACATTCTCCATCTGGTGGGCCCCCTGTGAGTATTGTTGGCCTTCATGAGATTATTCCACATAGTTTGACCAATTTCTAGACTTCAGCAGGTCAAGGAATTTGGGTGGACTGAAATTTCAGCAAGGGGCCTTAAATATATATTGTTGTGGCTGAAACTTTATCGGATGTGGGGCCCACCATATTGAAAAACTTATGTACATGTTGCATGCTTATATTTTTAAAATTTTTGGGCTTAATTAGTGCATTTTTTTGGGTCAGCTTTAGTAATCATATGAGGACCCAAACTTAAATCAGATTTTTGGGACATCCAGCGGGCCCAGATTGGGCTGGGACGTCCTAGCTTGGCCCAGCCATGTGTATGGACTGTTTTCCACCATTTTACTGGACTTGTGGGCTGAGATAAGGGTGAGGTTGGGCCCTTCATTGCCCACTTATATTACCAGTTATTGGGCTAATGTTGTGAGGCCCATTTCACCCAACTTAGACTTGTTTTTGGGCCATGTATTTGTGTACATGGGCTGTAAGGCCCGTATCCTAGACCGTACCGTTCCATAGGCTTCTCGCGATCCTCCCGGTAGAATTCCGGCAAACCGTGACCTATAATTGGCATTTATGCATGACCCTGAGTCGACCCTACTATTCCGAGTCGACTCAACCCGAGAGTTGTACCCTTACGATCGGGCCGTCACCGTGGTTCCGACGCCGCGTTTCGCGCGCTGAGGCGATACCTAGGCCAGGAGATGTGGGTTCGCGTTTAGTTCGAGGAAAACGCCGCTCATTTACAAACCCAAAAGAACATGTCCCATCAATCAATCACATCACATCCTATCATATCAAGTACAAGAGCAACCCCAAAGTCAACTCACTCTCTTACAACCCATACCTAGTTAAGTACACCCATCACTCACTCACCCATCACTCCATCCATCACTCACCATCCCTCTCTCTCCTTACATCACCTCTCTCTCTCATCTCTCTCATTTCTCCATTTTCAAGCAAGCTCCCAAGAGAAACGTCCAAGCTCCATGGGAAAGAGTTAGTGCGGCCCACCTTCCCACCATTCAATCCCACCTTCCAAAGATCATCTCAACTGTTGAAATACATCCCTTGGAGCTCTAGAACGGGTCGGTAGAAGGAGAAGTCCGTGATCAAAGGTGAGTGTTCATAGCATTAGTTTTTATGATTTGAGGGCCCACTTATGGTGGGACCCATCTTGATGTATGCATTGTATAGAGAGGGCCCATAGTGGCGGGGTCCCTCCCCTTCTCACGTCTCTCTCTCTCTCTTGTGATGGGCGTGGTCCACTTGATTGCAAGGGGCCCAGCCTTGGGTGGATTGGCTGGTGTATCTCACCCAGCTATATTGCTGCTGTATTGACCCGTGGGGCCCACATGAGTTATGTGTTATATCTAAACCATCCATCTGAGGGCCCAACCGGCTATATAGTTGTTGTATTGCCGTCAGAAGGGTTCTATGGGCCTGACTTTGATGTGTGGTGTCCTCACCGTCCAGCAAGAACAGTGGGACCCACCAGATGTATTGTTTCATCCAGGCCGTCTAACGTGGCCCTTGTGATGTATGCGTTTTCATCCACACGCCCATCCGTTAGTAATGGATGGACAGTGCTATGGCCACCATGAGTATGTGTTATATACAAAACGTCCATATGCTGTGGGCCACACCCACGTGGACCCACATGATATGTGTATTGCACCCACCATCCATCGTCCACTGATGTATGTGTCTCAATCCATGCCATCCATCGTCCAGGGGTTTGGACGGTGGAGCCTACCCTTGATGTATGCATTCCTCCATGCCATCCTCCTGTGTGGGGCATGGGCCCACCACACACGTGTGACATGTGTGGGGGTGGGACCCACCCTAATGTATTTATTTTATATCATCCACACCATCCAACATTTTGGGACGTGTGGACCCACCTTTATGTCTGCATTGTCCACACTGTCCAATCACTCGACGGTGGAAGAGGATTGCTTGGAGTACCTCCACCAGCTGCACAACTACTGTATACGTGACGTCAGCAAGCTCTGGTGAGACCCACATGAGGCGTGTGTTTCATCCAACCGTCCATCTGTTGGACGAGCAGCAGCAACAGCTATTGTGCAAACATCATCAAGTTCTATGGGCCCAGTCATGATGTATATGTTATATCCAACCGTCCATCCATTTTGACGTGGCCCACCATGATCTGAACAGTGGGCCCTATCTTGATGCATGTGGTCATCCGTGCAATCCACCGTCCAAATATGGATGGTGGGACTCATGCAATATATATGGGTTTTATCCAAGCTGTATTTATTTCATCCACACCATCTAGATTGTGTTGGACGGTGCTAGACAATGTTTGGATAGTGCTGATTTACATGTCCAATGTTTGGACAGTGCTGATTTACATGGACAATGTTTGAACAGTGCTGATTTACATGCCCAATGTTTGGACAGTGCTGATTTACATAGACAATGTTTGAACAGTGCTGATCATCATTAGTGAGCCATGTGCCCCATAGAATGATAGTGTACAGTGATACACATGTTACACATGCAACTATTGAAATGATTTTTGGTGTAATCTAAGCTCTCACTTGAGACCCATTGGTGTGGCCCATCCATGAGGCCCATCTTGATGTATTTGTGGCCCATCCATTAAGGACCACCTTGATGCAATTGCGGCCCATGTGATGAGGCCATTATCGTGTCTATTAGGCCGTGGGACGTGGCCCATTGTGATATATTTCTGGCCCATATGATAAGGCCCATTATGATATATTTCCAGCCATATGATAAGGCCCATTGTGATGTATTTCCAGCCATTTGGTAAGGCCCATTGTGATGTATTCAAGACCAATAAGATTTGGCCCAATATGATGTATATATGGCCCATTATGATGTGTATGTGGCCCATGAGCGAGGCCCGATGTGATGAATATATAGTCTCATGTCATGCGGCCATGTGATGGGGCTCATGTGATGTGTATTAAGCCTGTGTGAGAGGCCCATCATGGTATATTTATGGCCCATGTCGTGCGGCCCATTGTGATATGTATTAGGCCCAGGTATGTGGCCCGTTGTGATGTATTTGTGGCCCATTGTGATGTATTTGTGGCCCGTATGACGAGGCCCGATGTGGTGTATACGTGGCCCTTGAGTGAGGCCCAATGCGATGAATGTTCGCACTGATGTAATGTGTGATTTCAATATAATGTATGTAATGATATTTATGTGGGCCACTGCTTGGGAGTGATGTTGGTTAAATGTCCACATTGATGGGCAATGATGGTTAGATGTCTACATTGTGACCTTTCCTTGGTTGTAAGGCTCATTCTTGTTATAAGTAGGTTGTCTAACCTTATCCTTGATATGAGGAAAGTACACCATCATCATAACATGCTTAGTATAGCTTCACGACTCATGCCCATGCTCATCATATATATGCCTGATATAAGGAATGATTGATCATAGCACATCCCATTGAGCAGATTATTACGGGACTCCCGGATAGGAGGAGTTGTCCACATGAGCGCGCGGTACGCGCATGTTTGATGCATGAATGGATTATATGACTCATGCACTTCGCATTTTGTGATATGACCACCATACGCCCTAGTGACATAGGGGTCATAACCTCCATTGGCATATTGTGGATGGCCAGATGGGAAACCAAAAATATGTTCTACATAGGGTACTATAGATATCCCTAGGTGAAATTCTCTAAACCCTCTTGGTTCCAGAGGTTGCTCCAATGTCTAGACTATGTGGATGCATGAACATATGAGGGCCGTATACTGTTAGGCCGCATCTCCCACTGTGTCGTGGTCAGTTGGAAGGGGGTGCGGCCTTACCTGCCCTAGAGGAGGGGGCAAAGCTAGGCTGAGTTTGACCAGCTCGAAGAATAGGTCCGTTATCGATAAGTCGGACCCGATATTGGCAAGCAGATTGTGATGTCTCTTCCAATCACTTTGTTGTCGGCGATGGGCCGACAATCTGGTTTGGAGTGTACTAGACCCCAGTGATGATCCCAGAGATGTACGGTACTAATATGTGAACTTACTGAGCAGGAGTGGTATACTCAACATTTTACTCATTCATTCATTCACTATCCACTCGGTCTGGTGTGCACAACTAATTGTTATGTGTACCTTCACAATGGCTAGGATTTCGGTTGGAGCGCACGACCAACTTGAGATTAGAAGTTTACCACATTGTGTTTGACTATCCAAATTTAATTACGTATGAGACTGGTTTGGATAGAATTCTCTTGTGATGGACCCCATAACCTGCGATACTACGTACTATCATCCCGACTTCACTCCAGCTTGGTCATTTCATTCACATCGTATATTGCATTACATCCGCGGCATATGACATTTCGGGTTGCTACGTTTCTGCACTTATATGGCCTAGATAAGGTTGATGGTATTCGTAGCTCTTTTACCATATGTTTTCACTTACTCTGATATCGTATGATTCATGATCTTGCCAGTATTTCTGACATTGTATTATTATGTCATTGTATTTGTGTACTTGACACTTATCTTGCGCACACACTTACACCACCCTTTAAGCTTTCTATAAGCTTATGTACGATAGATGCGTGCAGGTCGCATTAGGTTATAGCAGCGTCAAGCTTGGAGTGTACAACGGTTTTCTGAAGCTTTGATTATTGATATATATATATATATATGTATGTATGTATTTCCCTGTCAGCACTGTGTTCAAATGTTTATATTAGCGGATATGTGATGATGATGTTGCCTTTGCGATTTGGGTAAACTTGTGGTTATGCTCCTTACGAGATAAATATACGTTGAAAAATCCTCCTTGTAGGATCCCAGGATCGAAATCCGGGGTATGCGCGCCGGGAGCCGAGATTGGGGTACTACGGAAGCTGTCGGGACTGGATTCGGCGATCGAAAATTTTGTGAGCCCGGTTTCCAGGTTTAGGGGGTGACATGGGCTGCCCACCAAGTCTAACTAAATGCATGGATTCTATGGCCATTGGAACCTGAGCCTTGGAACTTGATTCCCCTCGTTGGGCCCATGTTGTTAAAGGCAGTATTAGACCCCTTTTCTTATCCCTTTATGTGGGACTTATGTATGTGGTTTGGATGTGGTCTTTGAGCCTTGTAGCTATATGGATTATGGATGGTTATGCCTTTTGGGAAATGGCGGTTGAATATCCCCATTATGGACCCCTCTAGGCCTGTTTGTAACTAAGTGTGGTTAAATGGTCACCTTAGACTCTTGTTAGACCATCTCTATACTATTTAGGCCTGTAGCTTATATACTTAGTCTCGTAGGCTACCCCAGATAAATGGGCCCCCACTAGAGGTTGCATTCCTTGTGAAGAATTGGTTAAGTACATAGACCCTTTATGGTTAGGTAGAGAGTACATCTTCTCATTCACCTCATTACCACCCCTATTCATCTTCATGGCTCACTCCCATATGCATCATATGCATACTTGATTGAGGCATGATTGGCCATGGTTGTGTCATTGTGTAGGACATGTTGGTATCTCCCCGAGTGATGGAGTTTTTCCCTCTTGAGCACGATGAATGCTTGAGATTGATGCATGGGTGATTGTGTGATTCATGCATCTAGCATTGCATAACATGTAGATATCCGCCCTTGCTTCATCAGGGCCGTAGCATAGCCTCCATAGGTATATCGTCGATGGCCTTGTGTGGATACCGAAAACGATACTGAGCATTTGGTGAAATGGCAGTGAAGACCGCTTTAGTTGAAGTCGGGATATGCCAATATGTCCTAGAGGGGGGTGAATAGGACTTTTAAAAGTTTTTATGATTTATTTAAAATCCTATTCACTATCAGAAAAACAGGCAAAGGCTACCGACAAAATCCATAGCCATAGACCTATGACTACAGTTTTAGTCTGTAGCACGACCATAGTTGTAGGTGCCGTAACAATAGGTCTGGAACCTATGGCTATGGATTTAATCCGGAGCTATAGGTTCTAACAGCTACGAATATAATCCGTAGTAATTATATCTGTAACGAAAACTTCAAACAACTACGGATATTATTTGTAGCTAAAAGTCCGTAGCAATATGCCAAATTTAATAAAGGCTACACTTGTCAGATTAGTGGCTACGGTCAATATCCGTAGCTAATTTGTACATTAAAAAATTATATATAATCATTTGTTCATTCAATTACCACCTGTACAATCATTCATTCATTCAATTACAATCAATTACAATCCTTCATTCAACCAATTACAATTACAATCCTTCATTCAATCAATTACAATTACAATCAATTACAATCCAATTCATTCAATGAATTACAATTACAATTACAATAATGCTGAAAATACAAATCTTTGGCTTCATTAGAGAAATGTGCTTAACTTCACCATGAAATTTCAACAGCTTCGTATATTCCATTATCCTACAAATAGTCCTGTCATTCATAAATTAGAATGTCCATTGGGGAAAAGAAAGACAACGTGAAAGAAGTGCATCATGTATAACCATTTTTTTTCTTAATGAATTAAAAAAAAAAAACTCAAAGATGAATGAAATTGACACAAAAGAAATGGTCTCACCATATGATTATAGGTTTTGGTTTAGGTTAAGGTTAGGCTATAGGTTATAATTAAGTTTAAGTTATAGTTTAGGTTAAGGTTTAGGTATAGTTTGGTTTTGGTTTAAGGTTATAGGTTTAGGTTTAGGTTAAGGTTTAGGTTTAGGTTTAGGTTAGGTTATAGCTTTTGGGAACTTGATTATAGGTTAAGGTTTAGGTTTAGGAAATCGGGTTCGGGTTCGGGTTCGGGATCGGGTTTAGGTTTGGGTTTTCAAGTTGAGATTAGGATTAGGTGTAGGTTTGGGTTTAAAGATTTGAGAATACATTTAGGTTTTAAGTTTAGGTTTAGGTTAAAGGTTTAGGGAAAGGTTATAGGTTTAGGTTTAGGTTTAGGTTTAGGTTATAGGTTATAGCTTTAGGGAATTGAGAATGGGTTATGGTTTAGGTTTAGGAAATCGGGTTCAGGTTCGGGATTGGGTTTTCAAGTTTAGGTTTAGGTTTAGGTTAGGGAGTTGAGATTATGATTAGGTGTAGGTTTAGGTTTAAGGAATTGAGTTTAGGTTATAGGTTTAGGGAAAGGTTAGGTTTAGGTTATAGGTTTTGGGATTTGGGAATAGTTTTAGGTTATAAGTATAGGTTTAGGTTAGGTTATAGGTTAAGGTTTAGGGATTTAATTTTAGGTTATAGGATTAGGTTAAGGTTTAGGTTTAGGTTATAGGTTTTGGGATTTGAAAATGGGTTTGGGTTTAGGTTATAGGTTTTGATTTTGGTTTAGGTTATAGGTTTTGGTTTTGGTTTAGGTTATAGGTTTTGATTTAGGTTATAAGTTATAGGTTTATGTTAAGGTTTAGGTTTAGGTTATAGGTTTTTGGATTTGAGAATGGGTTCGGGTTTAGGTTATAAGTTTTGGTTTTCGTTTAGGTTATAGGTTTTGATTTAGGTTATAGGTTATAGGTTTAGGTTAAGGTTTATGTTTAGGTTATAGGTTTTGTGATTTGAGAATGAGTTCGAGTTTAGGTTATAGGTTTTGGTTTTGGTTTAGGTTATAGGTTTTGATTTAGATTATAGGTTATAGGTTTACGTTAAGGTTTAGGTTTAGGTTATCGGTTTTTGGATTTGAGAATGGGTTCGGGTTTAGGTTATAGGTTTTGGTTTTAGTTTAGGTTATAGGTTTTGGGATTTGAGAATGGGTTCGGGTTTAGGTTATAGGTTTTGGTTTTGGTTTTGGTTATAGGTTATAGGTTAAGGTTAAGGTTAAGGTTTAGGTTATAGGTTTTTGGATTTAAGAATGGGTTCGGGTTTAGGTTATAGGTTTTGGTTTTGATTTAGGTTATAGGTTTTGGGATTTGAGAATGGGTTTGGGTTTAGTTTATAGGTTTTGGTTTTGGTTTTGGTTATAGGTTTTGGTTTTGGTTATAGGTTATAGGTTTAGGTTAAGGTTAAGGTTTAGGTTTAGGTTATAGTTTTTGGGATTTGAGAATGGGTTCGGGTTTAGGTTATAGATTTTGGTTTTAGTTTAGGTTATAGGTTTTGGTTTTAGTTTAGGTTATAGGTTTGGGTTTAGGTTACAGGTTATAGGTTTAGGTTATGGTTTAGGTTTTGTAAAATCCCGGATTTTTTGCTAACCTGGGATTAGACGTCCTTAGGCAATGGGTCAATCCTAACACCTTATTAACCTATCAGAACTCAATCCCAAAGTCTAAAACCTGCTTTTGAACCCATTTCCTTCACAAATCCCACCCTCCATCACCTTTTTCTTTAAATTTTTTAAAGTACTTTCACCCTAGACACTATCTTAAACTAGCTAAGTAGTATAACTTGGATCACTTTATATACAAACTACAAAGGCCCAGGTACCACCTCAGATAGAAATTACTCAGGACTAAATCCTTTAGAAGTTAAGCGAGGATTAGCCAGTGTGAAACTAGAGTGCCTATGAAATTAGCATTAATCACTTTAAATACGATCTGCACAACCCAAAACTTGTAGAATCATTGACGCTAGGGTACCCTAAAATTTAGGATCAATCTCATTACCCGTCTGCTCTTGGGAGCATCACGAAACTCTGTATCAGATCTGGACCGCACGTCGGAAGTCCGATGAACACGAAGTTAAGGAATTAGGACCGCCTTGCTGGCCTTGACAACCAACTCAGAAATCAAATCCAGATAGTGTCCCAGCGCTATTCGCTTGAGCTCAGAGTGAAGAGTGTGAGAAATGTGAAATTAATTCAAAATAAAATATCTCAAATAGTAATCTAGCACCACTCGCTTGCGGATCAGTATTAAGCAACCAGACCGTCAGAATCAGACTAAATTACACCCTCGGATCAGGAGAAATTTCATACACATTTACATGTACTCGGAATCTCCGATCGAGATCCACTGACCGTTGAACTGAAACTGGTCCGCCACGCGTGATCTGAGAACCCTACTGGAACGAAAACTTAATAGAACCTAGATCCATTGTCGGTGAGCTTAAATCCGACCTTTGCCTCAAGGAGGCCCGCCAAAAGTCCTCCGTTGAGCTGAAACTGACCCGCTTTGGTTATAACTTAAGTATACTTTGACCTGGAGTCTGTTTCGGTGAGTTTTTAGAATATATAAGGACCTTAAACCCTCTCTCTTGGCAGCCATACGAATTTGAGATTGAGAGAGAGAAAAGAGAGAGAAAAGAGAGAGAAAGTGTGGGAGCAGTGGGAGTTTCTTCCTTCCACTCTTCGCTGCCGCTATACGAGCTACACCGCTTCATTCTAATCGCTTTCCCGGCGATTCTAGCCCCATTTTTAGGTAAGAAACCCTAACCCTAATTTGTGTTGGAGTTGTAAGGGTTGTAGGTTATGAAATAGCTAACCTATTTCGTTCTATAGGTTACCAAACTGCCATATACGAAAGTTTAGCAAACCTATCGACTCCGTTACGATTTTACGACAAAAGGTGCGGACTTTAGGTGTATAGGTTATGGTTTTCAATACTTTCAATGTCAGATAATGATAGATTCATGATCTGCATGCAATTGCACATGTACAAAGTGCTTTCTGTTTTCTGATTCGATTAAAGATGTAGATTATGGAATTTTACATATTCTAGGTATTCGTAGAAAATACCGTATACGTATAAATTTTAGAAATGTGTTTGACATGATTATTTGTTGTATGAATATACGATATATGGATAAAATACTTATTTGGCAAAAGGATTCGCCCAAATACATGTTTTACTAATATACACTATGTATGTAGAAATACTGTATTGTAGAAAGTACCGTATACATATATATATTTTAGAGATGTGGTTGCCATGATTATTTGTTGTATAAATATATTATATATGCGTAAAATACTTGCTTGGCGAAAGGATAGCCCTAATACATGTTTTGCTAACATACACCATGTATGTTGTAATAGTATATTCTAAGTGTTTGTGAAAATGGCTGAATGAGTATAGAATTCTCATTCGTGCTCGCCATGACTAATTGTCATGAATACATGATTGTTGTATTGGCGATACCCCTTTGACGAAAGGATTTGCCCTGAATCAAGCCACGGCCACTATAGCTATATATGTTAAAATGCGTAGCCCAAGTGTTTGTGAAAATGTTCAAATGAATATGGAACTTGGATTCCTACTTGCCATGACTATCCGTCGTGGGTGTACGCGTGTTATGATTGGGGCAACTCCCTAGTGAAAGGATTTGGCCTAATACTTATGTGAACAACATATGTCATGCATGTTGATGTATGTAGTCTAAGTGTTTGTTGAAATGTTTGAATGAGTAGTAGTTAGTAAATCGTAATGTATAAGGGTGTTGAGATATGATTCTCAACTCCTTTAACTATGTGTATGATTTCCTTGGATAGTTGTGTGATTAGGAATTGAATATGTACAAACTCATGCTTGTGTTGTGCTTCATAACATGCTCAACTGATTGTATGATTTTATCTACGTAATGCATATGCTTAAATTCATATTTACGTTGTATGATCCGTCATGGGTGATGGGGGAGTGGAGCAACGAGTGCGTGCAACAACCTTGTCAGCCCTAAACGGATAATACTAGACTTTGATTGTATGATTTGAATCTTGATCCATTACTGCTTTATCTACCTGCAATTGATTGTGTTTGGGGCTATGATTATAGTCCAGACAATCGATATCAAAATTGAATTCTTGGCTGAGTTTCATTTGCCACATGAGACGTGTTCGACGAACCCGAGTCGTACTTCGGTTGGCGATAGTGGTTGGCCACACGAAGTGCTTATGCGCTTCATATCGCTCAACTTGTTGTGTGCTCGAGCTAGCCAAGCTCGTCAAGTAACCCGATCTGTCTAATATATGTTCACCATATTTGGACGCTACTGCTTGAACCTAGGGTACCAAACTTACTAGTGAAATTTCTTTTAACCATGGTACCTCGATCCGCTAAGACTCATGAGCCAGACATGGTGGTATGGGACACCGTGGTCGAGCTGTTGGCCTACGCTGGGGTTACGTGCCTCCCCGTAGTGACCAGTGAGCAACCAGACTCGTGAGCCGATTATGGTGGTATGGGACACTATATTCGAGCTGTCGACACCTACGGCGAGAGCCGAATACGGTGAGACCTGTATTCGTGCTGACGGGCGACGAGTCCTCCATAGTGTCTTCGAGTATACTCTAAGGTCTGTGACTGGCGACGAGCCCTTCACAGCAAGTAGAGCATGAGTGGAGCCGAGTACAGTGAGACCTGTATTCGAGCTGACGACCAGCGATTGAGCCGAGTACGGTGAGACCTGTATTCGAGCTGACGGTCAGCAATTGAGCTGCATACGGTGAGATCTGTATTCGTGCTGACGGGTGACGAGCCCTTTGTGATGCCTTCGCTACACCTCTCAAACCATAATATCGTATGAGATTAACTAGGACTGACGACCCTAGAATGGATCATGTTTGGGAATGATACAAGGGAGGTACCTTAGTTTCCCAATACTGCTGTTTGAAATGGACTAATAATAACTCAGTAATCATGCTCATCATGCATTGCATGTGCCTAGTAGATGTGGAGCACTGAGGGATGAAAGCATTCGCGAATGTAAGATGGTGTCGCATGAGGGTAGTTTGGCAAGGGCATACATCATGTCATTTTAATATTTGCATTAAATAAGAGTAGTTAGAATTGTTTGATTGTACTGCTTTATCATTATTGCTTGACTGAATTGATAACATGTTAACCTATGCTTTTATTGTTCCACTGAGTTGATCACTCACTCCCACGTTATAGGACGGTGTTCCGAACACCCACCAGATTTGTTGAGTTTCAGGTGATGGCGATGCTTATGAAGCAAAGCCGGACTACTATGATGTGGAGGAGGAGTTCTCCTACATGTAACTTTCTGATAGGTCAATGAAGACCTGGTATTGTATTGACGGGGCTATGGTACTTGGGATAGAAGACATTACACTTCCTCACATGTGGTATATTTTAGAAGTATACTTGTAATTATTTAACCTGGTAACATCATCACACTCTGGAGACCCACCACTATTTTTATATTGTATATATATCTATCACAGTCTTCCGCTTGCAATTTAACTGTCTCTGGAGTATGATATGCTGTTTTGGCTTAATCTCACTCATGTTCAATGCACTAATATCGACAACATTTAATCATCATTATCTATGTTGCATAAGTGATGTTCTGAACTCGAGAGTTAAGTTACTACTCGAGCCTCAATTTTTCGGGATGTTACAGTTGGTATCAGAGCATGATTTGGATTAAACTGGACCTGGGTTATGGTCACACGACGCACACTGACGCACTCTGACTTTGGAGGGAGCGACGAAACGTAAAAACAATCATAGGTATCCCTATTTCGCCATTTGGCGAAGTTCATTGAAAATGGGCGTTTTGATCGGGTTCGTACTCGATCCTGATCGCATGAGTCGATCTCAAAACATTCCTAGGCCATCTATTAATGAGTCTAGATTACAAACCAACTCACCCCAACCATTGAAAATCAGTAGAATACGGGATAAGAGTGATGATGATAACTACTCTGAATCCTCGGAGCTTCTCTGGACTCCTCACAGAGACTTCTC
>JAJHSJ010000001.1:99849877-99966750 GCA_021015155.1 Magnolia officinalis
AAGAACTTTGAATAATGTTGATAATTTTGAAGAAAAAAATTCGATAAAAAAATAATATTTGAAAAGGAAAATTTAAAAAATTAAACAAAATTGTGAAAAAATGACAAATTGTAAAAAAATATATTTTTTTAAAAAGAAAACTAAATTTTGTAAAAAAAAATGTAAATTTATTTATAATAAAAATGATATTTTATTTAATTAAAAGAGTAAAAAAAATATAATTTGAAAAAAAAATGTTAAATTTATTTGTGAAAAATAAAATTACTAAATTATTAGGCACATCTACTAATTGAACCTTTAATTGTTTTAGGACGATCTAATCAGTTCAAATTGAAGAGTAAAAAAATTTAGATGTTTAAATCAAATTTCACTGAAATTGTTGATTAATTGTATGCCCAATATATATCTTTCTCATATGTAGCGTGATTGAGGCGAATAACTAGTCAAATTGAGAGTATTGATAGTAATGAGTGAATGGACTAGACATGTAAAATGGGCCCAAATATTTTCGTTTAAAATTGTGACCCAACTAATTACTAGCCTCGTGAGAACCTAAGAATTGATGTTAGCCCCATCATGATGTGTGTCGAACATCAACACCGTGGATTTGATGTATCCCCTTTAGGTTATGAGATATCTCAAAAATCATTGGTAACGAAACTCGAGTGGGCCATACCATTTAAAACTATGTGAAAACATCCTAAAAAAATATAAAAGCACTTGGTGGAGCCCACATGAGTTTTGGATGCGGTTGATTGTGATTGAAACTTGGTCTCACCCCTCATCCAAGTGGGACACACAATGAGTGGGTTTTAGATATGTGAATCACATTTAGGCACGCCCAATATATGATTATGAATGTTTTAAGAAAACATTTCTCCACTACATTTAAGTTACTCTCGTACCTACCAGAGTAAACTCTGTGCGGTTCACCGTTTATTTATTTTATCCACTCCAATCCATGCATGTTAACAGATGATTTGAGGTCTAAATAACAAAAAGGAAGCATATCCAAAGCTCAAGTGGACCACACCTCTACCATTTAAAATTTCTTGGAGGCCATCAAAGTTTGGATCAAGCTGATGTTTGTGTTTTCTATTCATTTATATATTTTTGATATTATGAACAACCTTTAATATTTTTGGACATCTGATCAGTCCGAACATGAAGAGTAAATAACTTTAGATGTTTAAATCAAAATTCACTCAAATTGTTGATCAATCTTCTTTGCCCAATATCTTTCATATGTAGTATGATCGAGAGGCTATGTATTTAGTCAAATTGAGGGTAATGATCAGTAAAATAGAGTGAATGGACGCCCATCATGATGTGTGGTACTCTGCAATAGGTGATCAGTTCCATTTGCATCCTGACACAAAGGAATCCTAGGGCTACAATTTTGAAGATAGTGAAAGTACGTTTACCTGTTTGTAGTATATAAAAAACACTATATATGTATTTTTTCTTTGACTTTCTGTCCATAAACTTGCTATAAATGAATGAGGGGAAAATGACTTCTATGTTAGTTTTCCCCATTTGAAAAAATGATAGTGACTTATCCTTTTCATTGTGGCACTGATGTTCAGCTATCCAGATCATCCAAATTGTGAGTTCCATTGCAGATGGATTGTATCTCTAAAATAGCACTGATCAATCAATTGTAACCATTCAATTAATGGCTGACAAATGGGTGGTTGGGAGTAAAGTAGCACTATTGTTCTTATGTGGTGTGGACCACCTGAGATTTATATCCCTCTAATTTTTTGCAAAAAGCTCTAAAATGATCTTTTAAAATGGATGAACGGAATGGATGAAACACGTACATCATGGTAGGGCCCACAGAGCATCGTCGACGGTTTCATCCATGCCATGTTTTTACATATCATTTTATGGCATAAGCCAAAGAATGAGTTATATCCAAATCTCAAGTGGACCACATTACAGGAAACAGTGTTAAATGAGTGTCAACCATTAAAAACATTTTGGTAGCCTAAATCTATAATCAAGCTGATTTTTGTTTTTTCCCTTCATTTGGTCCTGTATGACCAAATCAATAGATTTGATGTCAAATAAACAGTACAGTGGGCCTTAGGAAGATTTTAATAGTGGATATCCAATCACTATTGTTCTCATGTGGTGTGGACCACCTGACATTTATATCCCTCTAATTTTTTGCAAAAAGCTCTAAAATGATCTTTAAAAATGGATGAACGGAATGGATGAAACACGTACACCATGGTAGGGCCCACAGAGCATCGTCGACGGTTTCATCCATGCTATCCATCTGTTTTTATAGATCATTTTACGGTATAAGTCAAAGAATGAGGTATATCCAAATCTCAAGTGGACCACATTACAGGAAACAGTGTGTTGAATGAGCGTCGACCATTAAAAAAATTTTGGTAGCCTAAATCTATTAGATCAAGTTGATTTTTGTTTTTTTCCCTTCATCTGGTCTTATATGACCAAATCAACAGATTTGATATCAAATAAACAGTACAGTGGGCCTTAGGAGGATTTTAATAGTGGATATCCAATCATTATTGTTCTCATGTGGTGTGGACCACCTGAGATTTATATCCCTCTAATTTTTTCTAAAAAGCTCTAAAATGATCTTTAAAAATGGATGAACGAATGGATGAAACACGTACATCATAGTAGGGCCCACAGAGCATCGTCGACGGTTTCATCCATGCCATTCATATGTTTTTACAGATCATTTTACGGTATAAGTCCAAGAATGAGGTATATCCAAACTCAAGTGGACCACATTACAGGAAACAGTGTTGAATGAGGGTCGACCATTAAAAACATTTTGGGGGCCATAAAAGTTTAGATGAAGCTGATATTTGTTTTTTCTCTTCATCTAAGTTTGTATAACTAATCAACAGATTGGATGTCAAATAAACAGTATAGTGGGCCATAGGAGGATTTTAATGATTGATATCCAATAACTATTATTTTCATGTGGTGTGATCCACATGAGATTTGTATCCCTCTCACTTTTGGGATCAAGCAATAAAATGATCTGTAAAAATGGATGAACGGAATGGATGAAACACATACATTATGGTGGGCCCACAGTGCTCTACAGTTCTCCTAGTTGTATTAGGAAATTTTAGAGTACAATCCATTGATCTAGACGGTTTACTAGGTCCAACTCATATTTCATAGGCTACCATGAATAAATCATATTGATCTAACTATAAAAAAAAAAAAAAAAAGATTTGATCAATGGTCTGAAAATGGACAGTCAAGATCATTTACAAAAAAGTAGGTCCAATCAACAATTTGATTCATCAAATTTTTAGGACCATCATGGATTGCTTATGAGTCTAAAGAATCACTTTGTTAGCCAATCGAAAGCATCCTATCCATGTCTTGGAAAAAAGATGGTCAGAGAAAAAGTCCAAATTAAGCATAGATTATATCACTCGTTCAGTTTAATATTTTTCAAGGTAGCCCAGAAAATGTGTTCTGAACTTAATAGATGATTTGAGATCAACTGATTGGACCACATTATATAAAGTAGATGGAAGGAATGAATAAATCATGGGAACGGATTGGCTACTCCCTTGACACAGCCGTTGGCTGGTGGTCGGTGCTCTGTGGGGCCCACCATGATGTATGTGTATCATCATGCCGTCCATCTATATTTATATATCATTTTATGATATGATAAAAAAATGAATTATATCTCAATCTCAAGTGGACCACATTATAGGAAATAATGTTGAATGAATTTTGACCATTAAAAACGTTTGGGGGCCATAAAAGTTTTGGATCAAGCTGATATTATTTTTTCCCTTCATCTGGGTCTTTATGACCAAATCAACAGATTGATGTCAAATAAACAGTACAGTGGGCCATAGGAGGATTTTAATTGTGAATATCCATTAAATATTTTTGTCCTGTGGTGTGGCCCACCTAGGATTTATATTGCTATCAGTTTTTGGGTCAAGCACTAAAATGATCTTTAAAAATGTATGAATGGAATGGATGAAACATGTACATCATGGTGGGACCCACGGAGCACCAACCCAAACGTGTCCCAAATTTGGGCGCGCGCTCAAAGAAGCCGCGCCCATTCTCTCTCCCCAAATCGGCCCTCCCTCCCCAATCCCCAAATCTCTGCCTCTCTCATCTCTCATCTACCTCCCTCTGCTCTCTATCTCTCCCTCTCTCGCGCCATCTCTCTCCTCTGCTCCTATCTCTCTCTCTCTCTCTCCCTCGCGCAGACACCCCGACCTCTCCCACCCCCGACTCTCTCTCTCCTCTTCTCTCTCTCTCTCTCTCTCTCTCTCTCTCTCTCTCCTCGCGTGTCCCGGTCCCAGACACCCACGCGACTAAGCTTCTTCCCACCCCGACTCTCTCTCTCTCTCTCTCTCTCTCTCTCTCTCTCTCTTCCTGACTGGTGCGGCCAGCAGCCCCTGCCTTTCATCTGGTGCGGCTAGCAGCCCCTGCCCTTCATCTGGTACGGCCAGCAGCCCCTGCCCTTCGTCTCTTCACCGGCCAGGTACTCATTTCCCTATTTACGTGAGTCCCAGTTTAGATGGTTCATGAAAAACAAAAAACAAAAACACAATAGCTGGATCTCCTAACTGGTTGATTCTTGTACACTAAACAAATTATTTGAATTCAACATACAAATTCCCACTAGCTGTTACTAGCATTTTTTTCCCCTGTTGAAAATGTGGACAGCAAGGTGCAACCCTAACTATGGGGCCCACCTTGATGTATGTAGAATATATCCGTGTGCCATCCACCTGTGTTTCAAGCTCATTTTAGGTTTTTAGGGCATAAGCCCAAAACTCAAGCAGATACAATCCCAGGTGGACCACACTACAGGAAAAAGTGGTGGTTGAACTCTCACCATTAAAGTGGTGGTTACTTGAGAGAATCCTAGTTGCTCTCAAAGTACTTCTCTCCTTTTTTTTTTTTTTTTTTTTTCGGTGGGCCTGTTTCCCCTTTTTGCTAACAGGCCCTCCTGGGTCTTGTACAGTCCCTTCATGAATATTACTTAAAAAAAAAAAAATAATAAATAAAAATTTAAGATAGTTTTAAAACTCAAAAACCAAGGAATCATTCATTGTACTGGAGTTGAGTATAAGGCACTAGTAAAAAAAGAAGTGATTTTAGGAAGGATTTCTCTGTTGGAAGTGGAACGTGACTCGCTAGCGGTGGTGGTTTTGCTCTCGAAAGATGAGCTAGTCCAATGGAATTTCTTCTGCTGGAAAAGGCGTTTTGACTCCATTGGGGGCACTGCCAGTGTCTCAATCGCTCACATTCCGAGAGAGTCTAATTGCGTGGCTGATGGCCTGGCTCAAATGGGTAGCGCCAATCAGCTAGATAGGGTATTCACAGATTCTTCCGATCTTCCATTCCTTTCCATAGGGTACCTAGTAGTACTTGACAGGTTAGCAAACCAGATCCTGCTATAGGCAGGCTGAAATGTAATTTCCTCTATATAGTTCCCTCAACGCTATTCAATAAAGAAATCCTTTTAAACTAAAAAAAGATACCCAAACCCTTGGTGGGCAATATCAGGTGTCAAAATAAATGATATAAGAATTGGGCTCATGCTCTTTCCTCTCTCCTTAGGAGCCATATAGGGAATTATCTAAGAGGTTGACATGCATAGGCTAGTAGATAAAAGTCTAGCCCTTTTTGTTGGCTTCTTCAAATTAAATGTTATCTATATTTTAATGCTCTGATTGATGTTGATAATAAGGTGTGAGATTTCAAAAAATAAATAAATTCTCAACCATAGTTTATTCTCCATATTGGTTGACTGCCATTGCTAATTTACCTGAAAATGCAACTGCTCTGATTGGTGGAGATGGCTCTGAGTTAGTTAACTATGCATCCCTTGAAAATGAAGTTCTATCATTCTCCATACTGGTTAACTATCATGGCCATTAAGTTGAAATTACAACTGCTCTGTGCTACTTAGATAATTTGTTTGCTAATCTTTTTACAATGATTCCATGTGTTATGCATGTGTTCTGTTTGCTTTTCCTTGTTTCATGATTCTGTAGCTTTCAATGTGATTAGTCTATGCCTTTCCTTTCTGTTCCTGTATCAGTCTTGAAGTGTTCCTTGTTCCTGACATGCTTATTAAAGCCTTGATGGAGATTCGCACTCTTAGCTTGAAAATTGCCTTGTTTCTTGAAAAAAGGTCCAAGTTTACTAAATCATTCTTGTCTAGATAGTATAGCCCATAACCTAGAATTCCCTAAAAAATCGCCACCATAAGCTCCACTTGATCGGTGTCATTTTAGACATATATCTCAAACGTAATCAAGTTAGACCAGAGGTCATCAACTCATTTCTTACAATCTTGACCTACATGCTTTTGAACCTTCCATTGCGCTTAAAGAGCCTTTGTCTTGCACCAACTCACTCCTTCTAACTTGTACAATTCTAGGCCTTCATTGTACATGTCAGTAATCTTAACTAATTTATCATTTCCACTCCTATTGTTACTAAATATGCACTCCATATACTCTATTTTAGTCGAGTTATTTTTTAATCGTTTAAATTCTAAAGCATCCCTTCTATATCTAGCTTTGTATAAAAATGTAAAAGCCTAATGCTAAACACTAATAAAGACCCATTACTGCAAGAACTCATGAATCTCAAAACTGGCTGCTCTCACTTATTAATCTATAAAACCAGCCCACCACATGGTCTTTAATGATGTCAATAAATTCTAAGGACCACTTTCCTCCTCATCACCAGCCACAAGCCAACAGATTCAACTCACATAATTATATTCCCCAAACAACAAAACTAGAAAACAAAAGAAACCACATTCAGTGAATAGGATTGTTCAATTGCCACAATTTTTAGGCACAACCCATCATGCCTTGGCCAACCAAATGGAAGGTCGGGATCACATATACAAGAAAAGGACAACAACAAAAAGGCAATTATGCTAACAATATTTTTTCTTATATTTCAATATCCACTTTTTTTTTCTATGTTGTGGACCACAACATATTGTTTATTGCATTTTCCTGCTCTTGTTTCCTAAATAACTTCTGAATTATTACCTCTTTCTTTTTGTGGATTGAAACTTCATATTTTCATTTAGTGCAAGAATGGTAAGACTGCTTTTCATATTTCAGTCTACATATGCGAGTCAATACTTAAAAACTCATAACTTGATGTAGCCTATAACCTAAAACCTATAACCTAAAATCTATAACCTAAAACCTACGCCTAATCATGTGCATATATTTGCGGATATATATAGATCTTTATTTTTTTGTGATTGGTGACCACATGTGGCATGTTTTAACAGTTTATGAAAAGCCTATTTTTTATTGTATCTCACTTTTTATATGCTGCATGCACGTGATATCAGATATGGATTTGACGCCCCCAAGCAAGAATTGGATGACAAAAGATATATTGAGTGATGAATACATTAAAGGCATTGAATCATTTATTATATTTGCTAAAAGGAATTCGGGAGGTATTGATTGGTATAGTTGTCCTTGTGCTAGATGTCGTAATGTGCATGGGAAGAAAATACTAAGTACAGTTTTTGAGCATTTGATTATGAATGGTATAGATCAGACATACACAACTTGGTTTTTCAATGGAGAACAACTTCCCAATATGGGTGTCAATGCCAAGGCTCCTAGTACATCTGCCACTGATTGTAATGAAGAGTTGTTGCCCAGAATGGTTGATTTGGTTAATGATGCTTTTGGTCGTGTTCAACCTGATGACTTAGATGCATGTATGAATGAGGTCAATGAGGAACATGGTAGTCAGCCTCAAGATGACATAAACAATGATACTCAGTACAATAAATTAAGGGAGGATGCGGTACAACCCCTATATCCATCGTGTAAACGTGAGTATACAAAGTTGTCAGTGACAGTTGAGTTGATGAGCATGAAGGCTAAATATCAGTGGTCAGATAATAGCTTTACGACTTTGTTGCAACTGCTCAAGAAGATTTTGCCAAGCGAGAACTCTTTGCCGGATAGTACCTATAATGCAAAGAGATTGATCAGTTCGTTGGGTATGAACTATGAGGTGATACGTGCATGCCGTAATGATTGTATTCTGTACTGGAAGGAGCATGCTAATAAGGAAAGTTGTCCTACATGTAAAGCAAGAAGATGGAAAGTGAATAGTGTTGTAAGATCAAGAGTCTCACATGTACCATGGAAGGTGCTAAGATACTTCTCATTAACACCAAGGTTACAAAGACTTTATAGCGTATCATGGATTGCAGAGAATATGTTGTGGCATTCAAAGGGGGCTAAAAATGACTCGTACATGCGTCATCCTGTGGATTCTTCTATGTGGAAGTTTGTAGATAGAAAATTTAGTGATTTTGCTGCGGATCCACGTAACGTTCGGTTGGGACTTGCAACAGACGGATTCAATCCCTTTGGGCATATGAGCATCTCATATAGTTGTTGGCCTGTTATGATTGTTCCATACAATCTTCCACCTCATTTATGCATGCGGAAGGAATTTATTATGTTAACACTTTTAATTCCCGAAAAAAATGGTCCAGGGCATGACATCGACGTATATTTACAACCATTAATTGAAGAATTAAATGAATTGTGGAAAGGGTCGATAACATATGACTCGTTCGGGAAGAACAGGTTTACAATGAAGGCGATTTTATTGTGGGCAATACATTATTTTCCAGCTTATGGACATCTTTCTGGGTGTAGGACAGGAGGAAAGTATGCATGTCCTATTTGTAGTGAGGAGACTGACTCTATTTGGCTAAAACATGGAAAGAAGTTTTCTTATATGGGGCACAGAAGATTCCTCCCAAGAGCTCATATCTTTAGGAGCCAAAGATCTCGATTCAATGGGAATGATGAAAATCGGCAGGCTCCAAAGCGTTTGTCTGGAGAACAGGTATTGGTTAAAATGAATAATAGACAAACCAAGTTCTGAAAGCATATAGGAAATAAGAGGAAGAAGACCACGGATGAGGAGTCTAACCTTACTGCTTGGTCGAAGAGATCAATCTTCTTTACATTGCCGTATTAGGAGCATATGCCCATTCGTCATAATTTGGATGTGATGCATGTCGAGAAAAATGTTACTGAGAACCTTATTGCAACAATCATGGACATGAAGGACAAGTCTAAGGATGGTACAAGCCCATCAGGATCTTATGGCTATGAAGATAAGATCGAAATATTGGCCAGAGGAAAAAAATGGTAAGTTGTTATTGCCTAAGGCTCCTTTCACATTATCCAGATCTGAAAGAGAACTGATTTGTCGAACCTTGAGTGATTCGAAAGTTTCGAGAGGGTATAGTGCAAACTGGAAACATCATATCAATATGGATGACTATCACCTCAAGGGCCTTAAGTCACATAATTATCACATTCTAATGCAGCAGTTACTACTCGTATTATTGATGCATTCATTCGAGAAAGAAAAGTCATTGCGCGCCGCCATTATACAATTGTCAAGATTCTTTAACGTCATATGTTCTAAAGAAATTCATCGTATGGAGCTTCAAGAAATGAAAAATAAAATAGTGGAAACATTATGTGTTTTTGAAAAGTATTTTCCACCATCGTTTTTCGTTTCTATGACACACCTTGTTGTGCACTTGGCGGAGGAGGCACAAGTTTGCGGACCTGTCAGATATCAATGGATGTATCCTTTTGAGAGGTAACTTTAACTGTTTTAATTTATTAACTTTTTCAAAATAGCTTATATATTTTCATTAATACCTGATTTTAATATTTAACAGGATGATGAGAACATATAAGAAGTATGTGATGAATCAAGCTTACCCAGAGGGCTGTATTGCGGAACGCTACATTATAGAGGAATCTATGATGTACTGCATGGAATACTATCCTAATAATACAATAGGAAGTCATAAGCAAGGACTAAAAATATTCAATGATGATGAAAATGCTGGTGATTCCCAGAATGATAAGAAAGGAAAAGTTTATAATCTTACTACAGTGCAATATCAACAAGCACGCAGATGGGTTTTGCAACATCACGTTGAAAATCATCAATGGAAGGAGTAAGTTAATGAAGTATATTATTCTGTTTATATTTTTAAATAGCTTATGGTAATAAACATGTTTTATATATATATATATATATATATATATAATTGCTATGATTTGGAATTTATAGGAAGTACCAAACATACATCCAGGGCCAAACACGTATGGGACAAAATCGAAAGGGTAATCTGTCAGCAGGAAAACCAATGGAGTACATTCCTTGGTTAAGACATCAACTACATAATCAAGAAATGTCTCAATTTAAGAGAATTGCCGAATGTCCTGACTTCAAATGCATATCATATAATACTTACTCAATAAATGGATATGTTTTTAGCACTGCGAATTCTGAAATGAACAAAACAACACAAAACAGTGGAGTCTCAATGAAAGCGCTAACTAGCTTCAGGGCAAGCGCCAGGGATAAGAATCCTATAGAAGAAGAAGTCACTTATTATGGCATCATTAGACAAATTCTTGAATTGAACTACTTCGACTTCAAGTAGCACTCTTCTACTGTGATTGGGTGCATATTGAAGATAAATTGAATGGATGTTTCATAGATCCCAAAACAAATTTGATATTTGTCAATCTAGGAAGGTTTAGACGGAACTTAAAGGAAGACGATGAGCTGTTTATTCTTGCATCTCAGGCAGCTCAGGTCTTTTACTGTAAGGATCCAACTAGAGATGACTGGCATGTTGTATTGGACGCTCGTAAGAGATTGACGAAAGATGCATATGCATTTAAAGATCCACTTGAGTTTGAGGCCAGAAGGAATGTAGGTTCTTCAGCACTTTCATTAATCGATGATTTAAATGAAGAAGAAAATGTACAGGAAAAATCATGGGTAGAGAGTGAGCCGAGTACCTCACGTCATAAGAAACAGAAAAGAAACTAATAAGATTCAAATCAGTTTGAAAGTGAGTTGAATTCTATTTAGTAATGATTGTTACAATTTTTTAGCTATCAAAATATTAATAGAATGCCAATTACATAATAATGAGATATTGTTTTGTTTTATAAAATTGCAGGAATTATGTCGGATTTTGGTGGTTCATCAGCTTCAGCCCAAGGAAGCAATACAAGGAAGAGAGTTGAATTAAATGAATATAAACAACCAGTCGGAGAAACATCAGCGCCTTTTAACACATTTTTAGGGCAACTTGGCAGGACACACTGTCCAATTTCATTGCTGATTGGCGCAAAGTGCCTGGTGCAATTAAAGATAATATCTGGTCTATGGTTTTGGTGAGCATGTTTGTTCTTGATTTTATTTCTAATTCTTACTCAATAAGATTGTTTGATTATTAATTTAATGAAATAGGCCACGTACGACATCGATGATGAGTTAAAAGAATATGCATTTTCGAAAGTATGCAAAGCTTGGAAGGTATGGAAATATAATCCGTAAAAGGAATATGATAAATTTGATAATGATGTAGAAAGAAGAAGAAATTGTCCTATTGGTGTGAAGCAAGAGGATTGAGACATTTTCATTAATCTACAATCCACAGAATTATTAATCAATCTTCGTAAGAAGGGAAAGACTTCCAGAGCACAGGTGAAATGCCCTCACACGACTGGAAGACGAGGTGCTGCTAGGACATTAGAGAAAATGGTAATTTGTACTATATTTTTTGACAATTTAATTGATGAATATAAATTCTTGTTAACTAATTTGCTTATATAATTACAGCGAAAAGAAAATCCAAATACTATCATCACCAGGACCGACTTGTTTGTTGCCACTCATAGCAGACCTGATGGGTCTTATCCAACACAAACACATCTTGAAAAAGCGGTGAGAATAATTTTTCAGTTTTTAATCATTTTTTATTTAAGTACAATGAAGGATTTATTGTAACAATTATCTTCTAATAGGAAAGAATATTATCGATAGCTAACAGTGATCCTACCAGTAAGCACAAGGATTTAGACCATGACCCAGTTTCACAGGTTTTTCATCAATTCTACTCACTTTACATACATTGTCGTTGGTGTTTTTTTTTTTTTTTTTTTTTTTAAATAATAATATACACACATTACTAAACTTAAAAATTATTGTTTAGGTTTGTGGTCGTGATAGCAGAGGCCGGGTTAGGGGCATGGGTTTGGGTATTTCTAAGACTACTATGAAGGTTGCCACCCCCTACATCATAGAAGCTCGGTCGGAGAGGAATGCACGTATGTCCATTGAGGCTAAATTTGAAGCATCAATGACTCAAATGCAAGAATTTCGTACGATTGTTGAGCAACAATTTGCTGAACTTAGGCAACAAATTGCTCATCAAAGCCAACAACTTCATCGATCTCCTGATACAGCTGCATCTCATGTACTGCATTTGCCACGATCAAATGATATAATTATTATTTTTAAAGATAAAAGTAGCATTATTATTTACATGGAACCATTATTTTATTTATAGGCCCACCGTCGATCTGGTGAACCCTCAAGTATTCGAGAAGACTCTGCAACAACTCCATCGATGGAACAATTTTACCAATTGAGAGATATCCGTGGTCGGACAGTTGCTAGTGGGCAGATGGTGTCAGATACTACAGGCATCCCTCCAGAATGCATCAGAGTTGTAATAGATGATATCAATGTTTGCACAGCAGAATTGTTTAATGATGACAGGACATTTGAAGATATTCAATTGGGTGAAATTGTTGTTTGGCCCAAATTCCTGATGAGAATTTGAATATTCAGTAGTTTCGTTCAACTTTTTGAACTCTAGGACATTTTGTATGACGAAAACTTGATTATTCACTGAAATCCTTTTTTGATCAAGTTGCCTTTTTTATTTATTTAATCTTCAGCATCCTTTTGATTAATTATGGCTTGTTGTCATTTGTTTTTTATTAACCAAGTTACTAAAGGATTTCAATTTCAAATGTAACTGAAGTATTGACAGAACATTGTCTCTTGTTGTAGTACGAGATGTAACAAGAATATACATTGATTGTGTATTAGTTCTTTTTTTTTTTTAAATGCACCAACCAGAAACGATTTGAGACGACTTTTTTAATGATACTTTGTTAAATATGAAATTTATGACCTTTAGTAACTTGGTTAATTAAAAAGAACTACGTAGTGGCTTGATCCCAATCTGACTTTTTGGGTACGTAGGCAGCCGTTCATAATGTACTAAAATATCGGTGCAGCCACAAATCTTTTTTCTCCTTTGAATTCTAACACTGTATCAGTTGCATTTTTCTCTGTCATACAGGTTGTGGCTATCAAAGATATAATATCACCTCCTTATAGGGAAACATTTAATGATGTGTACAGGTAAATTCATTTTTTCTTATTCCTTATATTGTTTCTCAGTTATATTTGTGTTGGTTTCAGAGTATAGGTCCAGTTATATTTCTGTTGGTTTCAAAGTACAGGTAGCGATAGAAGTTGTTGGTCAATTGTGGCTTGCAGACAAAAGGATGAGTAACCAACAATACAAATATGGGAGGCCTTCCTCAGGTATCCAGATGCTTTTAGATATATTTATGTTGTTTTTAAATGTATTTGCTCGAAAATAATGGAGCAAGCCCGGATGTGCGTCGGAGCTATCCGGACGAGCGGGGGTCCCTGGAAGGTGGGAACCGCTGACCATGATGAAGCTGTCCATTTTCTATGGACAACATTGGAAGGGCCTGGCCATTTGGACAGGCCGTGTTAATGTATTTGCTCGAAAATAATAGAGCAAGCCCGGATGTGTGTCAGAGCTATCCGGATGAACGGGGGTCCCTGGAAGGTGGGAACCGCTGACCATGATGAAGTTGTCCATTTACTATGGACAGCATTGGAAGGGCCTAGCCATTTGGACAGGCCGTGTTAATGTATTTGCTCAAAAATAATAGAGCAAGCCCAGATATGCGTCGAAGCTATCCGGATGAGCGGGGGTCCCTGGAAGGTGGGAACTGCTGACCATGATGAAGTTGTCCATTTCTTATGGACAGCATTGGAAGGGTCTGGCCATTTGCACAGGCCGTATTTATGTATTTGCTTGAAAATAGTGGAGCAAGCACGGATGTGCGTCGAAGCTATCCGGATGAGCGGGGGTCCCTGGAAGGTGGGAACCGCTGACAATGATGAAGCTGTCCATTTCCTATGGACAGCATTGGAAGGGCCTAGCCATTTGGACAGGCCATGTTTATATCTGTATTTGCGTGTTTATATCTGTATTTGCAGGGACCACACCCTTAACCTATAACCTAAACCTATTCTCACATCCAAAAACCTATAACTACAACCTAAACCTGAACCTATAACCTAAACTCAATCCCTAAACTTTAACCTACAACCTAACCTATTCTCAAATCCCTAAACCTACACCTACACCTAATCCTAATCTCAACTCCCTAACCTAAACCTAAACTTAAAAACCCAAACATAAACCCGATCCCCAACCCGAACCCGATTTCCTAAACCTAAACCTTTACCTATTCTCAATTCCCTAAACCTATAGCTTATAACCTAAACCTTAACCAAAACCTTAACCTAAACCCAAACCTAAACCTATAACCTTAACCTAAACCAAAACCTATGACCTAAAACCCAAACATAAACCCGATCCCGAACCCGAACCCGATTTCCTAAACCTAAACCTTAACCTACACTCAATTCCCTAAACCTAAACCTAAACCTTAACCTTAACCTATTCTCAAATCCCTAAACTGACACCTACACCTAATCCTAATCTCAACTCCCTAACCTAAACATAAACCTAAACTTGAAAATGCAAACCGAAACCCGATCCCGAACCCGAACCCGATTTCCTAAACCTAAACCTTTACCTATTCTCAATTCCCTTAACATGTAGCTTATAACCTAAACCTTAACCAAAACCTTAACCTAAACCCAAACCTAAACCTATAACCTTAATCTAAACCAAAATCTATGACCTAAAACCCAAACATAAACCCGATCCCGAACCCAAACCCGATTTCCTAAACCTAAACCTTAACCTATTCTCAATTCCCTAAACCTAAACCTATAACCTAAACCTAAACCTAAAACCTAAATGTATTCTCAAATCCCCAAACCTAAACCTACATCTAATCCTAATCTCAACTTCCTAACCTAAACATAAACCTAAACTTGAAAATGCAAACCGAAACCCGATCCCGAACCCGAACCCGATTTCCTAAACCTAAACCTTTACCTATTCTCAATTCCCTTAACCTGTAGCTTATAACCTAAACTTTAACCAAAACCTTAACCTAAACCCAAACCTAAACCTATAACCTTAACCTAAACCAAAACCTATGACCTAAAACCCAAACATAACCCCGATCCTGAACCCGAACCCGATTTCCTAAACCTAAACCTTAACCTATACTCAATTCCCTAAACCTAAACCTAAACCTTAACCTTAACCTATTCTCAAATCCCTAAACCTACACCTACACCTAATCCTAATCTCAACTCCCTAACCTAAACATAAACCTAAACTTGAAAATGCAAACCGAAACCCAATCCCGAACCTGAACCCGATTTCCTAAACCTAAACCTTTACCTATTCTCAATTCCCTTAACCTGTAGCTTATAACCAAAACCTTAACCTAAACCCAAACCTAAACCTATAACCTTAACCTAAACCAAAACCTATGACCTAAAACCCAAACATAAACCCGATCCCGAACCCGAACCCGATTTCCTAAACCTAAACCTTAACCTATACTCAATTCCCTAAACCTAAACCTAAACCTAAACCTTAACCTATTTGTTGAGGCATAAAAATATCTCATTGCAGTGGTCAAAGAATCCTAGGGTGCTGGTCAGCTCAAAGGGGTAGTTTAAGTATTTTGGTAAAGTTCCAGCTCTAGGGGTATCTGTTAAGGCATGAGAAAGTGATGAAGGGATTGAAGCATAAGAAGATTGGAAAGCAAAATATTAAAAAAGAAGAAAGAGAGGTGTCTTCAAGACAGTTTGCGTGTGTCCGCGCAAAGCATATCGTTTGCGCGTGACCGCGCAAAGCATATCGTTTGTGAGTGACTGCGCAAAGAATGCAACAGTGAGTTATTTTGTCCCACATCGCCCAAGTCGGAGTTTTACACCTGCAAAATGCCTATAAATACCCCGCTCTCTCTCTCAAAACGGTTAAAAGATTTCAGAGTGGAAAAAAGATGAAGAAGAAGCCAGAAGGTGCAAAGGAGCATTGGGCTTATATAGTTTGCGCAGACTCGCGCAAAGGAGCATTGGGCTTATATAGTTTGCGCGGACTCGCGCAAAGGAGCATTGGGCTCCTATAGTTTGCGCGGACTCGCGCAAAGGAGCATTGGGCTCCTGTAGTTTGCGCGGACCCGCGCAAAGCATGTCGTTTGTGCAGACCCGCGCAAACCGACTGCTGGACAGTTTATAACAGCAATGGGCTGATATGCTGCTGGAATGGCTAGAGTCTTCAAATCTTCAAGTTCTTCTTGTTCAAGAGGAATGCAAGAATCATCGACGAAAAGGCGTATTCCTCCTAAGTCTCAGGAGATGACCGGAATAGCACTGAAATGCTGCCGAATTCTCTATTCTATTGAAGACTGATTGGTCGACTTGTCTATTCCTCCTAAGTCATAGGAGATGATTGAAATCATTGCCGTTATGCTGTCGAAATTCATATTTGATTATCTTCTCTTTCATTCAGTACATTACATTAATTGTACTTTGTTTTCAGAATCAAGGGAACCCGAGGATGTAAATGAACTCAGATAAATGTGATCAATGTTCTCTCATTCTTTCTTTGTTATCATTGAATAAATCCCCCAAATCAAACACATTTGTTTTCTTGTCGAAACAAAATGGCGACTCTGCTGGGGATCATTATTATTCAATGGTAATTTAGAAAATATTCAGAGTACATTTATCATTTTTTGGCGTCTGTAAAGACGCCAAAATGGCGACTCTCAGTGGGAACATCCTCCCCTTCATCTCTAAAAGAAAAGTACAATTTTATTTAAATAAATTAACTAATATTCTGTTATGAATGAAGGTATACCGTAACGACCTTTCTCCTGTCCAACGGATTTCCACCAAAAAATATCAGAGAAGATCAAGTCAGTTATGATCAAGGACAGACAATGTCAGACGAGAAGTTAGTTCGACTGAATCATACGCTGCTCGTCGACAAATAAATGAATTAATCAATGAATTAACGAATTCATTAGCTAATGGAGAATCCAGGGGGCATCGCCACAATTTTCTAGAATAGAAGAGAAAAGAGTTAAGAGTAAGTAGAAAGCGTCAGAGAAAGCAAAAGTCTACCGTGATCAAGAACAGTGAATTTCGTGTAATGGACGGAACGATTTCTATTTCGCCAGTAACTCAAGAAGATGAGGGAGAATGGAGGATGGTAATATCCAAAAGTCGAAAAGTTCAATTTGCTTCCACAAGAAGCACCATCTCGTCAAGTACTGGGTCAATTATGCGAAGTGCCATGAGACACAGTCCTGCTTCAGTCATACAATCATCTCATTCAAGAAAAACGGAAAGGCCCGTCACTCCAAAAGGTCTTTCGATACCATCAATTATAACCGTAAACACATCTTCCACAGAATCATTGCGAGTTCAGAAAAACAAAAGCAAAACGACAGTAACCAGCAAATGTTCACTCACAGCACCTCCTGCGAAAGATTTTAAGCAAACTCATGCATTGAGAATGCTATGATTCGAGTAGTTAGTCCTTTGAAGCGATAGCATGCTGGTTTCAAATCAAACGATAGTTCATCCTCTTCAACAGCGTCAGCAGCACAACGCTTATTTTCTCCCTCAATATCAAGACAATCAAATTATGAAGAAATAGAGAGCTCATCGACAGATATTAATCAGCCTGATCAGTTTTCACTAGATGAACATGTGACTGAAGAAGTCCCTAATATTCCGACAGTGATTGTTGTGAACAACACTGAACCGCAAGAAGAAGGACCATAACCGCAATCGGTTAAATTTCAAGAGTCAATGCCTAATATTACTCAGAATATAACGCAGGAAGAAATTCGGTAGATGACTATCGAGTTTACTCATCTAGAGAATAAACAAAGTCAGAATAAAAGGTTTCGATATCAGACACTGTATCCTGCTGAAATAGAAGACATGCCATTTCCCGCCGATTTCGAACACCCAAATTTTCAGAAATTTAATGGGAGTGGATCACCAGAAGAGCATATGATGCATTTCATAGCAAAAATGGGAAATTTCTCTAGAATTCCTCAATATTGTCTGCGATTATTCGGATCTTCTCTGACAGGAAGAGCTTTCAGATGGTATTCAAGTTTAGTCTTAGGATCTATTCATACCTGGGAACAGATGCAGGATGCTTTTATGTCAAACTTTTTCTCTTCAGATCGAGAAGTTAGTTTGACCGAATTGGCCTCTATTCGCCAAGAAGAAAATGAATCAGCTGAAGAATTCATTAGTCGATGGAAGGACTTGGCAACATCATGTCAACATCCTCTACGGGAATCAGAACAAGTAGAACTATGTTTAGAAGGTCTGAGACCAGAACTGGCATGCCACCTGATCAGTAAAGATTGGAAAACCTTTCGTAATTTTGCTACAAAGGCTTATGCTCTTGAAAAGATGATGGGAAGACTGTCTGCTTTCCAATCAAAATCAGCCCGCATCACTCGGAAAGAAAAAACTAAAAAAGAATATCAGGATGTTGAAAGAGAAAGTGATGAAGAAGATAGAAATGGTCGTGCGGTCATCATGATATATAAGAGGTCTAGACAAAATAAAGATCATATGAAGTATTCGTTTGCAAGAAAAGATATACTTCCTATGCTGAATCAATTGTTGGTTATGAAGATTATTGAATTACCTCGGCAAAGACACATTGAAGAAATTGAAAATACAAGAGGAATGGATTATTGTCATTATCATCGTAAATTTGGACATCATACGGAAAACTGTAATCCCCTTAAGAACAAGCTACAAAAGATGATCGATAAAGGAGAAATTGTGATGGAAAGAGCATAACAGAAAGAGAAAATAGAGAAAATGACAGAAGCTCGATAAAGAAAATTCTGGGGGCATCGGCGTTTAAAGACGATAGCATGCTTTGTATGACGAATCGTCAGTAAGTGACAAGATCGAGCTATCATAGCCTAGATATTCAAAAGAAAAGAAACAAGTGAGGTAAAAGATGTAAAGCCATGATAAAAATCATATTCATTGCAGATATGCATTGCAATACCTGTCAGTTCAGGGAATGACCGCTGTTTTGATTTCAAAAGGTATTTGTATAATACTTCCAAAATCAAAAGGGGCCAAGACAGGTGAGTAAACAGATAAGTAAAAAATTAAGAAATGCGTTTCTCACTTTAGAATGTATTTCTTTTATATTTGAATGAAATGCAGGCTTTCAAGCATATTCAGTCATCGCCAAATGAAAAGCGTCAATGATTATCGCCAAGTAAGTAAGAAACAAAGAAATGTGTTTCTCACCATAGAATGTATTTCTTTTGTGTATTTGAAGGAAATGCAGGCTTTTAAGTATATTTAGTCATTGCCAAATGAAAAGCGTCGATGATTATTGCAAAAATAAGACAAACAAGAAAGCGCCAAAGATAATCGCCAAATGAAAAGCGTCGATGATTATTGCAAAAATAAGACAAACAAGAAAGCGCCAAAGATAATCGCCAAATGAAAAGTGTCGATGATCATCGATTGTCGCCAAAATTAGCACTTTCAAGTCATTTCCGAAACAAGATAGGCCTTCAAGCATATAAAGCCATCAAGTCGTCACTAAATGGAAAGCGTTAATGATCACTATCAAGCGTTAATGATCGCTATCAAGCGTTGATGATCGCTACCAAGCACCAATGACAAATCGCCAAAGGAAAAGTCAATCGCCAAAATTAGCAACTATCGCTGTCATTATCAATCGCCAAAATTGATTCTCAGAATATTATCAGTAGCGGCGAAATATCAATTATGAATTTTCAGAATATTATCAGCAGCGGTGAAATATCAATTATGAATTTTCAGAATATTATCAGCAGCGGTGAAATATCAATTATGAATTTTCAGAATATTATCAGCAGCAGCGAAATATCAATTATGGATTTTCAGAATATTATCGGTAGCAGCGAAATATCAATTATTGATTCTCAAAAGCAGCGGTGAAATATCAGTTATGGATTCACCATACATGGCAGTGAAATCAGCAGTGGAATAAGCCTAAATTGGCCAACCGTACAAATCTTATGACAGCGATGGCAAATGATTATTTAAGGCAGCCTAGCCAAGCCTATACGACCAACTACGCATAAGACCTGCAAAGCCCTAAATTGGCCTGCCCAAAATTGGCGGTAAACTATAATTGCTCCTTGAGCCCATTGCCCGAAATTGGCGGTAAACTATAATTGCTCCTTGAGCCCATTGCCCGAAATTGGCGGTAAACTATCTTGCTCTTTGAGCCCAGTGTCAAATCTAGTTCAGTCAAATCTGGTCGTCCAGTTCAGTCCAGTCGAGTCAAGTCAAGTTCAGTCAAGTCCCGTTAAGTCGAGTCATGTCTAGTCAAAGTATGGTCAATGAAAGTGCACTAGCACCATTGCTCAAAAGCATCAAATATGCTCAAAAGCATAATTATGTGTAGCATTCAAAATGCTGCAGAACATATTAAATATGCTCAAATATGTGATTGCCTGATGGAAATTTTAAATGCTGAATAAAATATATGTAAAAATGCATTTCTCTTGAATCAGGTTCAAATTACAACAACAGTAAATGCCTTATTGGCGATTATCTACTCAAGAGTTCAAAATCTTAGAGATCAATTATGGGTCTTCTATTACAATATATATTTGTTCTGCTAACACGAGCCGTAAAGTCTTTTTATCTCTTGCCTTCTTGTTATAAAGAAATATGATTACGCAAGATTCTCAAAAGCAGCAAAGAATGAATTAGCAAAGAATCATCCTTTTCTCTCTCGGATAATCTAAAGATTCAGATATATAAAGGAGTAGCAAAATTATCTATCCTTCAGGAATATCTGCAAGTTTCACTTCAGATATATTATTTTCTAAAGAAATCTTTATGTGAAGATTGACCAGGAAAGGGGGCAGAATCTATGCCTTGGTCTTCAAAGTTATCTATGTCTTGGTCTTTTTGATAATCTCTTATGCACGGTGGAAGAATTCATATGTCGAGAATTATGAAGCATGATTCCGTATGAATGTTCAAAATGATATCTCCAAAAGTGCGATATAATGAGTAAAGAATGCAATGCGAAGCACGATGACAGAGCAAATATCACGATTAGCCTAAAAAAGAGAAGAAACTCTCAATCTATTTCAAAATTATCAATGCTTCATAAAGCTAAATTGAAAAAAAAAAAATAAAAATTAATGAGATACTAATTCTGATTAATTTGGCAGGAAAGGTTATCATTTGAAAAAAGCTTGGATTATGCAGATCATGAATAAAGGAAACAATCGAAAAGTTGTTGCGGCAGGAGTAACAGAAAGTCACTGGAGTTTATCAAAGAGACTGTTGCTGTTGAAAGATAGTTCTCTAATCAAGTTGCTCAAAGACAAAGTCATCACAGCTGTTGCAGAGATGTGTTTCGATGAAAAGAGAACTTCATCTTTTCTAATGAAGCATCCGCTCGACACTACTGGCTGGGAGCATTCCAGTCTTCTGTTCGAGCGCCATCATTCAAATCGTCTGTTCGAGCGCCATCATTCAAATCTTCTGTTCGAGTGCCATCATCAAGTCTTTTGTTCTAGCGTCATCACTCAAATCTTCTGTTCAAGTACAATCGGTCAAATCCTCCGTTTGAACGTGAGCATTCAAGTCTTCCGTTTGAACGTGATCAATCAAGTCTTCCATTTGAACGTGATCAATCAAGTCTTCCGCTTAAACGTGAGCATTCAAGTCTTCCGTTTGAACGTGATCAATCAAGTCTTCCGTTTGAACGTGATCAATCAAATCTCCCGTTTAAACTTGATCAATCAAGTCTTCCGGTTGAGCATAATCCTCAAGTCTTCCGGTTGAGCACAATCATTCAAATCTTCCATTCGAGCGCGAGCATTCCAGTCTTCTGATCGAATGTAATCATTTGATTTTCTGGTCAAAGATTATCATCCAGTCTTCCATGCAAGCCTGATCATCCAGTCATCCTTCAGTTGTTGTTCATTCAAGATTCTTCAGGCGGAGAAAGATCGATCCTCCATTTGATTTCAAGGATCAATCAAAGAAGGATCGAGGGGGCATCTGTTGAGGCATAAAAATATCTCATTGCAGTGGTCAAAGAATCCTAGGGTGCTGGTCAGCTCAAAGGGGTAGTTTAAGTATTTTGGTAAAGTTCCAGCTCCAGGGGTATCTGTTAAGGCATGAGAAAGTGATGAAGGGATTGAAGCATAAGAAGATTGGAAAGCAAAATATTAAAAAAGAAGAAAGAGAGGTGTCTTTAAGACAGTTTGCGCGTGTCCGCGCAAAGCAGATAGTTTGCGCGGGACCGCGCAAAGCATATCGTTTGTGCGTGACCGCGCAAAGAATGCAACAGTGAGTTATTTTGTCCCACATCGCCCAAGTCGGAGTTTTACACCTGCAAAATGCCTATAAATACCCCGCTCTCTCTCTCAAAAGGGGTTGAAAGATTTCATAGTGGAAGAAAGACGAAGAAGAAGACAGAAGGTGCAAAGGAGCATTGGGCTCATATAGTTTGCGCGGACTCGCGCAAAGGAGCATTGGGCTCCTATAGTTTGCGCGGACTCACGCAAAGGAGCATTGGGCTCCTGCAGTTTGCGCGGACTCACGCAAAGGAGCATTGGGCTCCTGTAGTTTGCGCGGACCCGCGCAAAGCATGTCGTTTGCGCGGACCCGCGCAAACCGACTGCCGGACAGTTTATAACAGCAATGGGCTGATATGCTGCTGGAATGGCTAGAGTCTTCAAATCTTCAAGTTCTTCTTGTTCAAGAGGAAGGCAAGAATCATCGACGAAAAGGCGTATTCCTCCTAAGTCTCAGGAGATGACCGGAATAGCACTGAAATGCTGTCGAATTCTCTATTCTATTGAAGACTGATTGGTCGACTTGTCTATTCCTCCTAAGTCATAGGAGATGATTGAAATCATTGCCGTTATGCTGTTGAAATTCATATATGATTATCTTCTCTTTCATTCAGTACATTACATTAATTGTACTTTATTTTCAGAATCAAGGGAACCCAAGGATGTAAATGAACTCAGATAAATATGATCAATGTTCTCTCATTCTTTCTTTGTTATCATTGAATAAATCCCCCAAATCAAACACATTTGTTTTCTTGTCGAAACACTATTCTCAAATCCCCAAACCTAAACCTACATCTAATCCTAATCTCAACTCCCTAACCTAAACATAAACCTAAACTTGAAAATGCAAACCGAAACCCAATCCCGAACCCGAACCCGATTTCCTAAACCTAAACCTTTACCTATTCTCAATTCCCTTAACCTGTAGCTTATAACCAAAACCTTAGCCAAAACCTGTTCCTAAACCCAAACCTATACCTATACCTTTAACCTAAACCAAAACCTATGACCTAAAACCCAAACATAAACCCGATCCCGAACCCGAACCCGATTTCCTAAACCTAAACCTATACTCAATTCCCTAAACCTAAACCTAAACCTTAACCTAACCTATTCTCAAATCCCTAAACCTACACCTACACCTAATCTTAATCTCAACTCCCTAACCTAAACCTAAACCCTAACTTGAAAACCCAAACCTAAACCTGATCCCGAACCCGAACTCGATTTCCTAAACCTAAACCTTAACCTATTCTCATTTCCTTAAAGCTAAACCTTAACCTAAACCTCAACCAAAACCTTAACCTAAACCTAAACCTACACCTATAACCTTAACCTAAACCAAAACCTATGACCTAAAACCTTAACCTATAACCTATAACCTAAACTTATAACCTATAACCTAACCTTAACCTAAACCTTAACCTATAACCTGAAACCTAAAACTAAATGTATTCTCAAATCCCTAAACCTAAACCTACACCTAATCCTAGTCTCAACCCCTTAACCTAAACCTAAACCCTAACTTGAAAACCCAAACATAAACCCAATCCCGAACCCGAACCCGATTTCCTAAACCTAAACCTATAACCTAAACCTAAACCTAAAACCTAAATGTATTCTCAAATCCCCAAACCTAAACCTACATCTAATCCTAATCTCATCTCCCTAACCTAAACATAAACCTAAACTTGAAAACTCTAACCTAAACCCGATCCCGAGCCCGAACCCGATTTCCTAAACCTAAACCTTAACCTATTCTCAATTCCCTAAACCTATAGCTTATAACCTAAACCTAAACCTAAACCTAAACCTTAACCTAAACCTAAACCGATAACCTATAACCTAAACCTAAATCAATAATCTAAATGTATTCTCAAATCCCTAAACCTAAACCTACACCTAATCCTAATCTCAACTCCCTAACCTAAACCTCAAAGCCTAAACCTAAACCTGATCCCGAACCCGAACCCGATTTTCTAAACCTAAACCTTAACCTATTCTCAATTCCCTAAACCTTAATTTATAACCTAACCTAAACCTAAACCTAAACCTATAACCTGCACTTATAACCTAAACCTATAACCTAAACCTAAGCCTAAAAACTAAACCTAAAACCGATCGCCCTAATAGGATTGAGATGGCTCTGATGGATGTACACGAACAAGCCACTGAAAACCTACAAAGTGGAGATAAGAAGAAACATCTCCAATTGCTTATTATCATTTTACCTGACATGAGTTGTTCATATGGTGAGTACAAACAAGACCCTAAATCCTAGAGAGATGGAATGAATCAACTAAAGCATTTTATTTTCTGATTTTGCAGGAAAGATTAAACGTGTTTACGAAACGGAGTTGGGCATAGTGTCGCAGTGTTGCCAACCGAGACAATCATCCAGAGTCAATAAACAGTATATCGAAAATGTTGCCTTAAACTTTATGTCAAGGTTTGTGATTCTTTGAAGTGGTTGAACTTTGAATGTCTGATGTGTTTTTTCTTTTGCCTCTTTTAAAGTTGTTCTCGGCATAGCCGCATCGGCAGGAGCTGATAAGAGATCTTTTTCAAGTTGTGCAGGATCCTCAGAGAGGTGATCCGATAAGTCTTTTTCTCCTTTGTTTTTGTATGATCTTTTGCAGGGTTGGTGTGAGCATATTTATGCATGAATGAATGTAATGTGGATAAGATTGTTTATGTAGTTTGGGTTTAGATGGATGTGAATGTGATAAAATATATTATATAACAGGTGTATTTAAGAGTACGATGTTGTAACAGGTGTATATTAGGAAGAACATGATATTGTAACAGGTGTATATTGTTTGTGTTTGGATAGATGTAGTTTATGTTTGGATGAATGTAGTTTTTGTTTGGATAAATGTACATAGTTTGGGTTTAGATGGATGTGAATGTGAATATGATGAAATATATTATATAACAGGTGTATATCAGGAAGAATATGATGGTCTAACATGTGTATATCAGGAAGAATATCATATAAACAGGTGTATATACAAATGAGACGGTTGAAGACCGTCCTTTTAAAGGACGGCTCACGACCGTCCTTACCAGGTTCATAAGAGACGGTCCATAACCGTCCTTTTCAGGTCCATAAGAGACGGTCCATAACCGTCCTTTTATAGGTGATAAGAGACGGTCTATAACCGACCTTATTATAAACGGTCATGGGCCGTCCTTTTTACGGACGGTCTATAACCGTCCTTATTATTGACGGTCATGGGCCGTCCTTTTTACGGATGGTCACCGACTGTCCTTTTCAGATCAGGAGGGGAAAATGTGGGTTACCATTAGAGACGGTTTATGGCCGTCCTTTTTTAGAGGCGGTCCATGACCGTCCTTATTGAGAGACAGTTTATGGCCGTCCTTTAAAAAATATGACACGTCAAAATTTGACGGCCGTTGCGACGGTCCACGACCGTCCTTTTTGGGCTTTTGAGACGATTTTCAACCGTCCTTTTCTCGCTGTTTTGGCGTAGTGTCGATGACATCGAATTTTCATAAGAAAATCAAGTTGGTTACTGGACATATTGGATGAAATTCTCGATGAATAAAAGATGTGTTCGATGACTCGAAAAAGATGCTCGATGACATCAAAGACTGTTCGATGGCATCGAATTTATCGAAGAAATTGAAGCAACTGACTGGACTATTTTGGACACTTTTTTGATTGATCGAAGACCATTCGATGGCATCGGAGGACTTCTCGATGATATCGAAGGAAGGTTTGATGACACAGAAACTTATGCAATGCGAAAAGAGAAAAGCTACGACTTCCAGATTCAAACCCCTTCGATGACATCGAAGGCTATTCGATGACATCGAAAGTGTTAGCAGAGTTATCCGGATTGCGTAAATTTGAGGCAATTTTACGATTTGCGAAAACTAGCCTATAAATATGGGTTTCCTAAGTCTTTTTTGAGGACATTTAGGGTTTTAAGGAGTAGAGTAAAGGGGTGGAGCTGTCATCCAAGAGTTTCTTCTTCTCTTCTTCTTAGTTTTTAATGCTTTCTTCTAGGGTTTTGAATCCAATCATGTCTATGGTTGGCTAAATCCCTTAACTAGGGCTAAGGGGTGAAGCTTATAGCATGGTTGGGATGTTTTTCTTATTTAATTCTTGTTCTTGTTGAACTTCTTTGATTTTAATTTGATATTTAAGGAATACTTTTAGTTTTTAATGGTTTGTTGTGACTCTAATTATAATAGTTCTGCAATAGCTTTAAGTATTTTTGTTTCCTGATTTGAGATTGTGAAGTTAGCAAATCATGTTGTTCACCATCGTCCCTTGGGCATGGTTGGGTGATGGAATCTCTTCTAACATTCACAATTCTTCTATGTTTGGTTGTGAATTGATATATCCTATTGTTTGTCACGGTCTCTTGGGCATGGCTAGATGATGGAATCTCTTCCAATCCTCACAACTCTCATCTATTGAGAATTAGGTCAATGGAAGTTCAGATCTGATCTTATTGATATATCTTCCAATTGGATAGGATATGACTTCAATTCCAATTGAGTTCCTTGAATCAAATAAGAAAACATCCTGATACTTGCAAGTGGATCCCTGGAAACCCTAGTTCTCACCTTTGAATTCTTAAATTTCTAATTAAATACCTCACAATTACTTCCTTTTATTCCCAATTTAGATTTAGATCTTCTTCTAGTTTTGAATATTGTTACTTTCAGAATACACACGAGCTTAGTCCCTATGGATTCAACCTCGATCTTACTGAGATTATTACTACATCGCCACCCTACACTTGGGATTGTGAACATTCCTCTTCCTTAGGGGCATGGCCCCATCCCTCATTTTCTGGGAAATTTAGCTAGCCAGGAATGCTGCCCGTATGGATGGGAATGTCGTCTCCCCTCAACAGGTTATCTCCATGGTGTTCAGATCGTTCCAGAGGCTCGCAGCCTTTCTCCCCCTCTCGCCTATGCTTCGCTGTTCTTTTGATCTGGCATCGAGAGCTTAGGCCTTGTCAGGATGCTTGCAATCCCAAAATAGGCCTGTATGGTCAAATGGACTCGTCCTCCCTCTAGGTGGATCAAAGTCAATGTGGATGGTTCTGCTTTGGGCAATCCAGGCAGCTCCGGTGGTGGCAAGTTAGGTATAGATTGTGAAGGGTCTTTCATTTTTGCCTTCTCTTTGGGCTATGGTTTCAGGTCAAATGGTCAGGTGGAAGCAAAGGCTATTTGGGAAGGGTTATCTTGTTGTAAGAACTTGGGCTTCAGTAAGGTGGAGTTAGTCAGCGACTCCAAAGTGATGGTAGATGCCATGAACAAGTATATTGTCCCCTCTTAAGCCTTGTGGTACGAGTGGGTGAGAATTAAAGCCCTCTTATCCAATACGGATGTATCCATTTCCTACTCCCCTAGAGAGGCTAATGCAGTTGCGGATGGGCTCGCTCGGAGGCATAGCAGCAGTCAGACCCACCATGCCTATCGATCCATGTCTAAGCTTCCCTCCCTCATCAGAGGTCTTCTCTTCCTAGATAAAGTAGGTCTAGGCTATTTACATGAGTTGTAAAGGGTATTTGTCACCTCTTCTTTATTTGTGGGTCTGCCTCTCCTTTTTTGTCGACAGATCCATCCGTATGGTGTACAACTCTTCTTTGTAGATATATATGTATGGTGGTTCTCTAAGAAAAAATATTGACCACATAATCTAGAATTCAATTCCAACAACTAGCACAAATAATTATGAGATAGAGATATCAATTATCAACCAAAAATTAAATCAGAAACTATCACTTAAGCTAATGGGAAAGTGGAAGGCTGAAGGGGAAGAAATCATCACCTTACAAGTCGAATCTCCTACCAATTTTGATAGGGAATGCGTGCGCCCATAAAGTCGAACCCTACTACAAATCATGAATTTGTACAATTAGATCCAGTTCTACACACTACCTAGGGTTAAGATCATAGCTTAGGGTTTGAATTATTTATTTTAAGGGTTTTGATGTAAAATTAGGGTTTCATACTAGAGCTTAGTCCTAGGCTTAGATTTTAGGATTTGATTGTTAGTTGAAGTACAATTACAAAATAACCATTACCATTAACGATATAATTAAGAATAGCTATGCGACATTAATAATCATTGCGATGTAGAAAATAGTATGATCTACTATCAATGATCGTACGTAAGAATGATAAATAAAATACTAATATTTAATAACAGTAATTTTATTTGTAATAACTACTATTAGCATGGATAATCTACTAACGGTTAATTATGCTTAATAATCGCAATTATTATTGTAATACTAATGATAATAATAACTTAAAATAATATATTTTGGGGAGAAAAGTTGACTTATATTAGTCAGTTTGACAGCTCGACTCTATGTAATTTAACGTGGCTTGGAAGCGAGCATCGCCCCTTCACTCGAAGCAAATTAAGCAACACCTCACCTACACACTCTTCTTTCTCTTCTTCCTCTCACTCACTCTCTGTCTCTCTCTTTCTCTGGGTTTTTTTTTTTTTTTTTTTTTTTTTTTTTTTTTTTTTTTTTTTTTTTTTGTTTTTTCAACTACCTACTACTAGACTCAACCCAGCTGAACTCGATTTCAGCTGAGCTGACTTGACAACTACCTAGGACTTAAACTCCCTCTTTATGTTCCTCTTTCTTGCCCTCTCTTTCACTTTCATGGTCGGGCAGCGAGGCTGGGAAAGACAGACCCAAGCCCAACTCACCCTTTGCTGGTTCGACCCACACTTAAACTCGACGAGTTCCAGCCAAGTCGACTTGGCAGCATGCATCAACCCTTGCTTCTCTCCTTTCCTATCTTTCTTTCTTTCCTATTCTTCTACTTCCTCCTTTCTTTCTTCCCATCTTCTCCTTCATTCTTCTGCTAGAAATACAGCAATGGACGCCTGACTCGTCCTACCTTGGGCCGAACTTGACAGCGAGTCGGGTTGACTCGGAGGGTGCAAACACCCGATTCTTAACCCCTCTCTACCTCCTCTTTTTTTTTTTTTCTTTCTCATTCCTTGTTCCTTCCTACTTTCTTTCTTTCTTTTCTTCTGTTCTACCAACTCCACCAAGCTCGGGAGTCAACTTGATTGAGTCCAAGCAAGTCAGCGACTCGGTTCGAGCTGAGCCAGTGTCGGATGATGGGAGTTGCCCTCTCCTCTCTCGAACTCTCTCTCTCTTCTTCTTTCATCTACTGCTTCTCCCTCTTTTCTTTCTGTTGGAAACATCCAACAATGGATGTTAAGCCCAGCCTGACTCGCGCACGACAGTCAAGTCGTGTTGGTGCAACAGCCACCCTCCATTCTCGCTTCTCTCTCATCTCTTTTCTTCTTCTTTTTTTCTTCTCTTTCCTCATGTCAACTATGGCCATCAAGAGCAGCTCCACTCATCCAAATGTCCCCCCGACCCAAGACAACTTGGCGTTGTTTGAATAGGGAAGAAGGAGCTTTGCTCCAATGGTGGAAACCATCCTGATGATTCTTCCTTCAATCCAACAATGATGAAGTGTCCGAATGGGTGCCGTGAAGCTTCTCATTAATAGGTTTTGAAGCTTAGGATTCATTTGGGTGGTGGGTTCGCTAGAGGAAGGAAACAACAAATTTTCTTAAGAATGGGAGAGGAGATGTGTTTGCTCAATCCTCTCACCTTTTATGGTTTACCCTAACTCCCTAGAGCCATTGGATTGACACCCAAATAGTCGGGATTTTTTCCATTTGAAACCACTTTCAAATACGACCGGTAATGCAAAATCGACCGTTGTTTTGATTTGGTTATGGAAGGGAGCCCTAGGCTGAAGGGCTAAGATTGCTCCACATCCTATGACTGAGATGAAGGAGGAAAGTTGCACGTGGATCTCCAGTATGGCAGCAATAGAGTAGGATTTCCATTTTCAAAAAAATCCACCACACGCCACTCCCTTGCACGTGTTTCTGTGTGTTTGCACGTGTGCATGAATGCACATGGATGACATGGTTCTGATCAAACCAAGCACCCCAACATGATGGACGGTTCTGATCATTGATTTGATCTCAATCAGAGGGCTTGATGCTTGAACAGACGTTCGTCCGTTTGCTATTAGGAAAACAGAAAAAGAAGAAAAATCCATCTTCTTTGGGAAATCATCGGTCAAACTTGGTTTGACCGGGGTCCAGGGTCTGATGAACAATGGGTGCACCAGTCCTGGTGGACACATGCAGAATGTGTGGGGCTCATAGTGATGTTCTGATGAAATCTATTCCATCCATTCTCCTTAGAGGCTCTAATCAGGTCCTCTGACAAAAAAAAAAAAAAAAAAAAAAAAAAAAAAAAAAAAAAAAAAAAAAACCAGGCAAATCCAAAGCTCAGGTGGACCCCACGACTTGATTCCGATCCTATTTGTCGATTTGCCTCGATCCAATGGTCAGATTACATCCAAACTTATCATCAATGGTAAAAAGGGTCCACAGGACCACTTAACTAGAATTTAGTGGCTAGATTATGGATCATATGGCCCAATACACACTTATAATATTAAAATCCTTTTCGCAATGTTTTTAATAATAATAATAATATTATTATTATTATTACTATTATTATTATTATTATTATTATTATTATTATTATTATTATTATTATTATTATTATTATTATTATTTTCTAAGTTTATAATGGTTTACATCTTGATCAACGCCATTTATTTACTCAATCAACCACTTACAGGCTTTGATAAGAAAGATTAGATTATTTTAATTTGTAAGTGAACCATACTTTTAGATCTGGGTGTTTAATCATGGGCTATCATTGATCCAATAGCCAGATTGCACCCAAATTTGACCTTCAATGGTTATCAAGGTCTCCAGTCTAATTTAGAGGGGTTCTTAAGGGTCGTCTTCATAATCAGGTAGTCGGACCGCATGATCAATGAGAAGTTGATCAGTAGGGTGTTATGGACACGATGGATGGAAGATCTCGTGATTTAGAGTTCTGAATCTAAGAAGGTCGATTAGATTTGTCTATTAATGAAATTCGAAATCCTAAAAGTCCCTCTAATGATTTGACGGCCCATCTTGAATAACAATCGGATGGATAACTTGATATATGGATAGGAATTTCTTGTAATGGTTGGAATTAGACTAGAATGAATGTAAACATTCGAATAAGTTAGGTTTGTATTTATTTTAAGTTAGGTTACATGGTAACACCTGAGTACTGAAAAGTACGGGGTGTTACATGTCGAGTGTCAAATGTTGCATATTTTCCCCTATTTATATTTTGGTTTTATGAACATGATAAGACTTAATGTTATATTTTATACATGTCTGTGTTGCAAGGTAAATATGTGTAACACCCCGCACTTCTGGTACGCGAGTGTTACCATCTAAACCCGTAACTATTGGATTTCAGAACTCGACTAACAAACAAGTTGAATACAACAAATGCAGGATGGGGCTTCCAGTTATCATTAAAGCTGTCCATCAAGGGCCCTAAGAGCTGAGTTGAACCCTACATCAACCAGGAAGGTAAGCTTAACTAAACATCACAAGTTAAAGCAACTTATAAATCACCTAAACGAATCATATTGAGATAATGCACCTATGATCAACTCTTGAGGGGTAGTTAGTAGCCAATCAAGCAATCACCATGCCCTAAACTCCCATTTAACCATCGAAACCCATTTTTAAGCCAATCCAACCACTGAGTCATTGTGCACTGATCAAACAAGCTCAGGGATGTGTGATACAGCCCACCTGGGCCTTACATCTGCCCCATACTAGGCCAGGACCCTTACAGGGGGGCTCCTAAGGCGAATAGACGGAGAGGATTTATCACAAACATCACGGTGGATCCCACGCAAAGTGCAAGTGCACAACACACGCCTGTACACAGCATGCACGGGATGACAGCTGCTAGTTTGACCAGCGCTGACCCGAATTTTGTTTTTTTTTTTTTAATTAAAAAAAAAAAGGGCTCCCCCCCATTTTGAAATTTTAAACTGACGGACGTCAGTTTCTTAGGTGGCCCACCTCGGCCACTACCTAGTTGATCCGTACCATCCATCGAATTTATGGGGCCCGGCCGACCAAAACCTTATAGTCTGGCCAGCCCATGCATCGGGACACCGATTCAGGTTTGGAACCAACCAGAATGGCGCGAATGGCTAAGATCATCTGATGATGGGCCAACGTGTGGCCACATGGGCGATCCATGATCGGTTTGGCCAAGTAATCCCAGCCATCTACTTTGTCGGTTAGAGAACACGTTCTCCCATTGCCAAAAATGGCCGGGTAGCCGGCTGCAACAAGAAAAGCAAAAAGGAGCATTTCCCTTTTGGGAAATGGTGCTGGCGCAGTTCTGGCCGTTCCTTGGGCCACATGGAGCAATCACAGCCCCTCCCTATAGGGCGGTACGAGTTGAAGGAGTGAAACTTCTCATCCCCCGAGAAAACGGCGAGAATTGGAATATCTCATGGGTCATCCCGAAACTCACATGAAAGGCCTGAAATGTGGGCCCCACGCTGATCAGAGGCATTATCTGGTCCGTTCAAATGGACAAGATCGTGTTAAAATACCATAGATGATGATTTGCCATTAATGGCCACTTCATCTTCTCCGTTAACACACCCGACCCAAGATCACGAGATGGTCCACACCAGGGCTAAAAATACGAATAAAAACAAGTTTTTACAGCCCAAAAACTCTAAACAAATCCTAAAAACGTAATCAAAGAGTCATAATCGAATAAGAAAACAAATTCTAAAGAACAAATTCCCACATTCGTTGACCTGTCTTCAACCGGTCGAGTCGATTGATAAAATTGGCTAAAAAACGTTCAGAGACTAAACTGGAAATTCCCTGAATTTCGTCGTATCAACCCAACTGGCCGACCTGTCAAACAAGGACTTTAACCCGTCAACCAAATCTGTTGACCCGTCGACAATGGCAGAAATCGTCCAGTAACAATTTTGGAATTTCTAGTGGAATTTTGTCGGTCCTTATTAGTTTCTTATCTTCAGTCAATCACAATCATGAATGAATCCATGATCTGTTTTATATCATGGGTCATCCATACATTATCCATGTAAATCAAATGGTTAAAAATTATTGGTTAGTCACTAGAATGTGATCTTGTGCTTGTGGCCCATTCGATACTTAGAATTTCATCATTTTCCAACAAAGTATATATTTCAAACATTACATAGGTACATTAATTAAAGATATTAAAGTTGATTTAATAATTAAATACAAACCTCTATAAATATACCACCCATAGCTACTTTTGGATTACAGAGATCATGAATCCAGGGAGAGAGACATAATAGGAAGATTTCAAATCGACGGTGTTTCAAATCCAGAGGTGCCGTATCCAGGGGTTCCAAATCCACGCTCCCAAACAGGCACAAGTCTTCCCCAGATTATTTAGAGATGCTCTTTAACCAGCCTTTTTATATTCTATAGGCCACCTGGAAAATGGGATTGCATGCCATTTAACCAACTCGCCTATGGACGTGCAAGTACAAGAACGTGGTATTTGCCATTTATATTTATAATAAGATTGACGACATTTCCACTTATGTCCAAAAAAAAGGGAGCTGATTAGGTGTTATCTACAAGAAAGTGGTATTTGCCATTTATATTTAAAATAAGGTTGACGACATTTCCATATATGTCCAAAAAAAGGGAGCGGATTAGGTGTTATCCGAGTGACACCGTAGTCGGGTGTTTCCCTGACCGTGGGGCCCACGTTGATCTAGGTGTCGTATAACCACGCCATATATCACCTTTTGTTTCAGCTCATTTTAAGGCATCGTCATGACAATGAAGCAGATCCAAATGTCAATTGGAGCGCGTCATAGGAAACAGATTAACCATTGAAAACTTTTTACGAGACACAAAAGATTTGAATCAAGCTGATATTTGTGTTTTACATTCATCCAGGTACTGTTGAACTTACCAACAGGTTGGGTGGAAAATAAACGTTACGGTGGGCCCTACAAAGTTTTTAATGGTGGGCATTCAATCACCACTCTTTCCTGTGGTGTCGTTCACCTGAGAATTTTATCAGCTTCATTTTTGGGACCATTCACTAAAATGAGGTGGAAAAAATGATGGACGGCATGGATATGCATCACATAGATCAAGGTGGGTCCCTGCAGGGTCAGGAAAACTCCACTTCGGTGTTGCCCAGTAACACCTTATCCGCTCCCTAAAATAAGCAGGGCACTTCCATACTCATTCCCTGCTGCAAGACTCTCTCCTGTACAATTCCCAAATGGAGGACTCCAAGAAATCCATGTTCAAAAATGCCATGGATGAAAATTGGGAAGAAGTTGTGGCAGCCTACAAGGACAATCCAAGGGCCCAAGAGGCTAAGATCACAAGATCAGGAGAAACCGCGTTGCATGTCGCCATCTACAGTAGGAGAAAAGACACAGCCATAGAGCTGGTCGATCTCATCGCTCACCAAGACCTCGAGAGAATCTTGGGAATAAAGAACGATAGAGGGAATATCGCGCTCCACCTAGCTGCCACCCTTGGGATGGAGGAGATGTGCTTGTACATAGCTGGAAAAGTCCCTAAACTGATGGAGTCCCGCAACAATGAGGGCGAGACGCCGCTCTTCTTGGCCGCTCTTCATGGAAAGAAAAAAATATTCATGTCCCTTCATTCCAAGTGCCTCACTGGTGATGATATTTCGCTCTGTAGAAGAACTGATGGGAACACCATTCTACATTGTGCCATATCGGGGGAGTACTTTGGTAATCATCAAACGTCTATTATCATTTACTTAACTACATGCATCCAATACGTACATGGATACTCATGGATTTATGAGATGGTTGTTTTGTGGTTAGCAGATCTGGCGTTTATCATAATTCGCAAGTACCCATTGCTGATTAACTATCACAATGAGAAAGGGCAATCAGCTCTGCATCTAATGGCCAGCCATCCTTCCTTTTTTAGCAGTGGATGCCCACTTGGGATATTGGATACTATCATCTACCACTGTAAGATCTCTCTCTCTCTCTCTCTCTCTCTCTCTCTCTCTCTCTCTCTCTCTCTCTCTCTCTCTCTCTCTCTCTCTCTATGTATGTATGTGTGTGTAAAACACACAAACTCTTTGGGGCTAACCATATTATGTAAAATCCATTCCATCCATTAGATGCTCACCACGTTAATAGGCAATGGGGCCACAGATCCAATGGCTTGGTTGTTTCAATAGAATGGATTTTCGCTGCATCCAATTCATGGTGGGGCTAATCATGTCGACAGTTTGGATCACTAAACCAAGGGCCCCACCTTGACAAACAAAGATCAAGAGCATGATAGATTGGCTCTCCTGCACTGTATACCTCATCATCGCAAGGGCTAATGGGAATCTTTTTTGGCATATTTTGGTAGGTATTGCGATTGATGGGCTTGAAGAAGAGATACTTTCCAACGACACGCATTTACTCGATTTTGATAGAAATAGCAAATGCCCATTACCAGAGAATTACACAGTTTGCCGGAATTTCTTTACTCTTTTGTGGAAGCTGGGTGACATCGTCGGTAAGTAATCCACCATGATTTTAAGACTTGTCTGAGTCGGGTATGACTCGAACGAGTGGACTCGGACTTGCTCCGACCCATTCTGGTTTGGCGCTATTTGGGACGATTCAGCCCCGACATGGGCGAGTTGCAACTTGACTCAGGGCAGAACGAGTCAATTGAGATGCCAGGTCAACACTTCTCAGCGTGCAATCTACCATTTTAAACCCACACGTTTTGCTAATCCAGACGTGTCCGTAGTCCAGCCCCATGTAATCTACTATTTTAAACCCACGCGTTTACATCTGAGGCCCACTCGGCGTACAAAACAAATGGATAGCCTGGAAAAGCTGAGTTTATCCATTTGTTTCTTTCATATATCATGTGGCACACCAAAAGATTTTAACACCGAATGCTCGCCATTACCTGTGCATGGGTCCACCACAAAGCTGCTTTATTTGATGGTAGCAGGAGGGCACCTCATAATGTGGTGAAGGGTGCGAGTTCCATTATTGTAGGGTTCAATTAGGTCCCAGAGTTCCTGGAGTGGATCTAATTACGTGTTTGGCCTTTTCATATAAATCAAGTTTTGGGTCCTTAATTTCCCTCCTGCAGATGGGATGGCCCGCCAAGGAAGCGCTCTCCAAGATAGCTCACTCTTCCAGCTTCCTTCCCTCCCATACCAGGGGGCTTCTTTTCCTGGACAGAGTTGGCCTGGAGCTATCAGGCATTCCTCGTAGGCAGGGCCATGAGGGCGGTTCATATGAGTTTTTCCCATGTTTTTTCCCTTGCTTTTTCCTTGTCACCGCTTATGATAGGCTTCCCCAAGGATTATTCTCCTTTGGGGCAGCCTGAATGTGGATCGGGTGTATAGTCTTTTCATGGAATGAATTTTTCATATTAAAAAATAATAAATGAATAAATAAATAAATAATAATTAATTAAATTTTGGGGTCCTTTCTGAACCCGGTCTTGCTTTTCACGGGTGTAGGGTTGGCAATGTGCTGGGACGAAGATGGCTCTTACTTAGCCCTAGCCCTAGTCTGATCTAGTGTCATCAAGCTAAAAGGGCCTTAGCCCTCCCTTAGACCTACTAGGCCAGGCCCGGGGAGGGTGGGCGGACCCTATAAGGAAACTAATGAAAGGAGCGAAGGTCTGAAATAATCAATATTAAACAAACAGATGATTAAAGGTTTGAAATAGGCAATAATGAAAAATATATATATATTCTGCCCTACAACCAAGGCGAGCCATATGATATGAATAGCTTTGATCGTAAAGACATGAACCATATGATAGGCTTCCCCAAGGATTATTCTGCCCTACAAACAAGTACGAGAAATTGGACCTTGTTTTGGACCCAGATCATTAAAACAGAGTTGGGTCCATCTAATCCACGCTGACAGGCCTATCCACAATCCACATTCAATTAAAAATACAAAAATCAAAGATTGATCCCTCGACTCTTTCCAGTGATCAAGATTTTAAGAGTTATGCGCATCCACGGTAGCGCATGGTCTGTGCTTTTTTTTTTTTGTTAGCTTGTTAGTACACCCCGCTGTCAGTTCACACTTGACTGTTAGCCACCCCCACCAGGGATCGATGCCAACACCTCAGTGTTGAAACGAGTATCTTTCACTCCGTCTACCACAGCGCATGGACAGTGCTTTTCTGTGCGTGAAACGACCAAATGCCCTCACCTATTTTTCTTTCTAGAAAGTGAACAAGTAGAAAATTGTTCGGACTCACATGGTATGTGTAAGAATCCAGTTCAAAAGTAATACCCCCGCCACGACGATCAGTCCAATGAAAGGTTAAGATTGATCTAATCATTGGACGGAGCAGATGTGAATTTGATATTTTTGGGTGGTGTACATTACTTTAGGTAGAACTGCCGACCTGATTATCTCATTGGATAGACCTGATTTTTGGTTGTATGAATCATGGGGGGACCACAACTATGTTGTACAGGTTGGATGTCATAAACTCACCATGTCAGACCCGCAATTTATTTTTATTTTTACTTTTACTTTTTTTTTTTCTTTTCTCACCTTCTCCTTGATCCCTTTCCTTTTCTTTCTCTAGTTGTTGCCTTTCTTCATCTAGTCGCCATGTGCAAAAGGGAATCCAAGAATGTTAAGTCCTACTTCACAGAAGGTAACAAGTCGGTGCATGGAATCGGTAAGTGACATTCCAAGCCCCTCCTTTTTTGTCTACTCCATTACGTACTCTCGTTTTTTTAATGTATTCTGTTACGATACATATAGGAAAAGATGTAGAACAGCATGGCCATGACAACCACAGACACTCTCATCCGGAGCCACAGCCTTCTCGAAGTAAAAATCTTCACATAGAAGGAATTATCTTTATTTTGTACAAGTGGTGCCAATGGTTCATTGATTCATTCGGTTGGTCTGTAATCATCGGATCATGGATGGACTCCTTTCTGTACTGACTCCGTGGCATGCTTTCTTTGAAGGTGTTGGCAGAGGTGAACGCAGAAACCATCTTGGCAGCCATGGAGGCATAGGAAACCAAACCACACTACCCTGTTCATCTTCAAAGCCAGTTGAAGTGCTTCCGCCCAACTATGACACATGCTTCCGCATGTTCAAGCTCGCCATGAAAATGTTGCTCATTCTACTTGGATTAGGTATCTCTATATCATTTTGTATTGAAAATTCATTACTTAGAGGTTGTTTGAATGCCTGTAAAATTTCAAGCTGTCACCACTTTATACCCGTCTTGTTTGGATTTAAGCTACAAAATGTTTGGAGAGAGAGAGAGAGAGGTGCAAACCTCTCCTCAAGTTTTTTTTTTATTTTTATTTTTATTTTTATTTTTAAATGTCTGTTTGGTCGATAATTATTGGCTGCTATTTCAAATACAACAAAATATTGAGATTCTAAAAGTCCTTCTAGCTTGCATAATTTTTACCGCCTATAATGGATTTATAAACAATTACTGGAATCTAAATAGCCATTGTAACATCTTTTCTAAATCTTTACAACTAAAGAATTTTGCAGGCATCCAAATAAATACTTTCTCACCATATCTATAAATTTCATTTCAGTATGTTTTACATAATCAATTAGCAAAAATGACCAAACATAGAAAATGAAGGGATTAGGATGATTGCAATTATTTTCATAATTCCTTTCTTTATCTTTGAGTAAATTTTAGTGACTCTTCCTATTGAAGTGGAGAAGAGGCAATTGTGTCTCGTATAGCTAGTCGGTGCATGGTGTATCTTGTAGTCGTTAGGTGTCAGGCATCTCGTGTAGCCGTTTGATGTCATTGGCTTGTGATGTAGAGCCGGTCGCAGCCACTTTCATGGCCAAGATAGACCAGAGAAGGCCCGATCCGAAGCGAAAGTGATGAGGACCATCAAAACTCTAATGCAGGCATATCTCGCAAATGACTTTGTCAGGCCTTGGCCCGCTTATCGACCAATCCTCTCACCAGATTCCAACACATCTGCTATCTACTAAGGTCAACCAAGTTTTTGGGAAGCATGGACCTCTCCCGCCTTCCTCAGTTTTCGCCTTTCTTCCTCAATATATTATTGATTTCATTTTTCAAGGCGGTTTCTGTCTGGTGGATAGGCCGGATAGTCGCATATGGTCGTTCACTCCTTCAGGCGATTTCTCGCTCAAGTCTGTGTGGGTGCTTAGGAGCTGCAGAGCTCCTAATCCGCACAGGGCTTGGTCCAGGTGGGTCTGCCATGCAAAGTTGCCACCTAGAATCTCCCTTTTCACATAGAGAGTTTTGCATCAAGTGGTCCCTATTGATGTATGTGTTCAGGGGCGGGGAGTAGCATTAGCCTCTTAATGTTTTTGCTGCTTGATCGACGCATCAGGAGGCCATTTTGTTGAATCTTTGCACCACCTTTTCATCAACAGCACGATAGCTTCATCCTGTTGGAAATCTCTGGGGAGATGTTTTCGGGATCCCCTTTTCTGCCAATATGTCAATCGAAGAGAACCTCAGCTTTTGGTGGATCCCTGCAGGCTCGCTGTAACGTTCCTCCCTGATCAGTAAGATTACCCCATCATTAGTTTTGTGGGAAATATGGAAGTCCAAAAACTCAGCTAAATTCGACGGCAAGGCCATGAGGGTGGAGGAGATTATGTTTAAGGTGAAGTGTTGGCTGCATTTGCTTGTTAAGTGAGCCCCAGATCTTATGTGTCCACCACTGAGCAGATCCTCTCGGTCCTTTCTGGGGATAGCTGATTCAACGCGTCTTCAACATCCCCCAATTGTGGTCAGGTGGGAGAAACCGTACATAGGCTGGTCCAAGCTCAACATTGATAGCTCGGTTAGGGGTAACCCTAGGCCGTCAGGCGGAGGAGGTATATGTAGGGGTGACAATGGTGAGTTTATTTTTGCTTTTTCAGCAGGATATGGGCTAGCGTCCAACACATATGCGAAGTTCCGTGTAGTTCATAACGGGCTCTCCCTTTGCTTCAGTTCTGGAATATCTAATATCATCGTGGAATCTGACTCTAAGATCATGATCGACTTCCTAAATGGTAATATGAGCCCCTCATGGAAATGGGCCTATTGGATCGAGAGAATTCAGAGATTTCGGTCTTTAGGTCAGCTGCATTTTCTCCACATCTATAGAGAAGGTAATGGGCCAGCAGATGGTATAGCCCATATGGGTAGTGAGACTTAGTCTACCACGCTATTCCAGAGCTCTTCTGTCCTCCCACAGCATGTTCAGGGAAGCCTTTTCTTGATAGGCTAGGCCTTGGGGGCAGTTCGCTTCGGCTCCCTTGATGACTAGATATTTGTGTCATTTCTTCCCCATTCTTCTTTCTCCTTATAATCTGTTGGTGGAGTCTAGCGATTCTCGGCGTAGCGTTGTCGTAGAGTGTTGTTTCAGTAGGGTCTGGCCTTCTGCTTGATTGGTAGCAGTTTCTGTATGCGCTTTTGTGAGAGTCTGGCCAATGGGGTTTGATGTCAGGTCTGCTTCAAGCGGCTGCATGCGATCGAGGCTGAGTGGATTCTGTTTTAGCTCTAGTTTCTCTTATGCTTTCAGCTCTGTTTTTCAGCTTCCTTCTGCCATCTGCAGGTTGAGGCCATGTTTGCTCTTTCTCAGCTTTCCTTTAGAGCCCATCTGGATGTGTATGTCTCTAGTGTCGGCTCTTCCGTATTTTGCTGCTGCACTGCATCGGTCCTCCAGTTTTGGTTTTTCTCTCTCTCTCTTTTTTTTTTTTTTTTTTTTTTTTTTAGCCATGTGTAGATGCCCTATATGATATGCAGCGTCTGGATCCTTTTTGTTGGGGCCTGCCCGAATGGCTGTATATCCCACTTCTATATTTCTAAAGATCAGGTGGAATGATTTCCACCTTTCCTTTATATAAAAAAAGGCATATCTCGCAAACTGGAATGAGTTATTCGACGTACAATATATGATTTTGGGGTAGGAGAAGCTACTTTAGCCAACCAAATACCTACACTAGGTTGACCACGCCGGATTTGTAGATTCCATCAGATCGGTAATAGAATGTCTATTTTAATTTCATTTTTACTATTTATAGTAAGTTTTATTTCGATCATAACTCTTGATCCTTTGAGCTTTAAGAGTCGTGTTGAACATGAAAAGGGCTTTGAAAAATTAGGAGAGTAACATGGTTAGGCCAAATTGGACACTTACTATTTTTGGCTGAAAAACATGAAGTCTAGTAGAAATCATGACCGTCTATAAATGGTAAGTTTACTATTTATAGTAAGTCACATTTTTAGGGAGTTTAAGTTGGAGGTTGATTCTGAAACTGCTTCCTAGGTTTAATATCACTATTTAAAGGATTGTAAATTCATTTCTATCATCAATCAATTTATTTTTTTAATTTATTAAAATTTATTTTTATTTTCTATTTTTCCTTGTGGATTCGAGGAATCCCTGAGAGGAGTCTAGAGAAGTTCCATGGATTCGGAGTAATTATCCCCTAAGGAAGACAATGATTGACCTCATCACGTTCATCCTTGTGTCAATTGGTATTAGAATGAGGACTCCCATCGGGTTGATGGCAAATAACGTAGGAATGGACCAAAATCCCAATGACGGTGATCCAAGGATTCGTTATCTTTTGAAAAAAATGGAAGCTTTCCACCGGGAGAGTTAGTTGACCATGCAAGGGCTATAGGAAACCCTCAACCGTCTTGCGGATATGCTAATTCCACCCCTAGCCTAAGGCGACATCTGCCCATGGTTGTTGTACAGTACAATTTTGATTTCTATAGGGCACTTCTCGAGGTGAATCGTAGGGCTACCTCAGATAAGTCAAGTTCCAGCGATGAGGACATCAATGACGGCATTGCCTGACGACCAGTCCATAGAGGTGATCGACTAGATCGTGCTAAAAGAGACTATATATCAAGGTAAGATTTAACTTCCCAATTTTAATGGCTTATTGCGTATAGAAGATTTTCTCGACTGGTTAGCCGAAGTATAACGATAATTTGATTATATGGACACATTGGAACATAAAAAGGTGAAATTGTAGCATTCAAATTAAAATCTGGTGCTTCTACATGGTGGGAGAAATTACAAGTCTCACGTGCCTGATAGAACAAGGTGTCTATTCGATCATGGCCACAGATGAGACGCTTTCTTCGATTAAGATTCCTCCCTAGTGATTACGAGTAGGTATTGTTCCAGCTATACCAAAATTGTTGAGAGAGGAATCAAATCGTCATAGATTATATTGAAGAATCAGTGGTTAGCAACGTGGAATGACCTGTTGGAAACTGAATCGCAGAAGGTAGCACAATTTATAGGTGGGTTACAATCGGTAATTCATGACTGAGTTTAGATGGACTGCATGAAGCGATTCAATGGCAGGTAGGGAGGAAACACAACTTGTAAGAGTCCCTATGGGTCCCATGTAGGATTCATAGTTCTCACAAGGAAATGAACCAGTAGGAGAACGTCCTCAACCTCCTGCAACTGCAAATTGTGAGGAAATGAACTAGTACGAGAACGTCCTCAACTTCCTGCAACTGCAAATCGTGACACGACGAGTTGTCCATCTAGGACTCAATGTACGACACCCACAACAACGAGTTCGAGTAGGATTCCAAATCCTTGAGGTCGGCTGAAGCCAAATACTTGTTATCGTTGTGGCCAACCGAGCCACTTATCAAACACTTGCCCTCAACACCCCGCAAAATGAATGGGGCACTGGAAATGATACAATGGAAGAAGGCCCTAGATTTGATGAAGATGAACAAGCCACTAAGGAAGGAGCTGGCGATGAAGAATGGTTGGCCGAGGATCATGATGAATCCTTAGTCGTGAGGTGATTGTTGTACACTCCATAGGAGTTGAACCCACAGTTGCGTAATATATTACGTACGCGATGTACCATCAATGATAAGGTCTGTAATGTAATTATAAACAGTGGCATTAATGAGAACATCATCTCAAAAGTGGTGGTGGACAACTTACAGCTACATACGATAAAGTATCCTTCCCTTTGATTGGCTAGATAAAAAGGTAAACAACACCAAGGTAACCAAACAATGTACAATCTCATTTCCAATTGGTAAAAATTATAATGATCAAGTACTTTGTGACGTGATCAACATGGAAGCATGCCATATGTTAATCGGTTAACCATGGCAGTCGGATCATAATGCGACCCACCGAGGATGAGACAATGTTTACGTCTTTATTAAGGACGGTCGAAAGATGGTTCTTGCCCCTATGACACTAGAGAACTACCCTGAAGCTTCTAAAGTGGAGGGGAGTTCCCTCCTGACCATTTGAGATTTCATGGAGGAATCCAAGGAAACCAACGAGGTATACGTTGCATTGGTAAAGTGCGAGGAATCAGAGCTCCTAAACATTGCCCCACGTTTAAGGCCATTGTTGAACGAATTCAAAGAAATCTAGCCCAAAGAGTTACCCGATGGATTGGCCCTAACGTGGGATATCCAACATCACATTGACCTCATCTTTAGGGCTTGCTTGCCTAACCGCCATAACAATCATATAAGTTCGAAAGAGTGTGTGATACTTCAAGGGCAGGTGAAGGATTTGATCCGTAAGTGTCTTTTAAGAGAGAGCATGAGCCCATGTGTCGTGCCAGCATTAGTAACGCCTAAGAAGGATGAGATCTGGCGCATGTATGTCGACAGTCGGGTAATTAACAAGATTATCATCAAATATTGATTCCTAATACCGAAGTTAGACAACATGCTCAATATGGTATAAGGTATCAAGGTGTTCTCTAAAATAGATATGAGGAGTAGGTACCATCGATTCATATCTGACCTGGTGATGAGTGGAAAATGTCATTCAAGACTAAGGAATGGTTATATGAGTGGCTAGTCATGCCCTTCGGTCTATTCAATGCACTAAACACTTTTATACGTCTGATGAATCAAGTGTTAAAGTCATTCATTGGCCGGTTTGTGGTAGTATATTTTGATGACATCTTGATATATAGCAAGGATGGGACGGAGCACATGGAACATCTTAGGAAAGTGCTATAGGTCTTGCAAGTTAATAAGTTGTATCTCAACTTAAAGAGGGACAGTTTTTTAATGGATATCCTATTGTTCTTAAAATTTGTTGTGATGTCCACAGGCATTCATGTGGATGACGAAAAGGTGCGAGCCATCAAGGAATAGTTGATCCCGACCAACATTCATGAAGTGAGGAGTTTTCACGGGTTAGAGATCTTCATTTGTCAATTCATGTAGAATTTTAGCACAATAGTCGTACCTATTACTAATTGCATGAAAAATAGGCCATTTTAGTGGACTGATGAGGCTGACAAGAGCTTTCTTGAAATCAAACATCGATTGTCTACAACACCAATTATGGTTCTTCCTAATTTTGAAAAACTATTTGAGGTCGAGTCTGATGCCTCATATGTCGGAATTGGATGAGTCTTATCATAGGAAGGCAGGTTGGTAGCCTTTTATAGCGAGAAGCTCAACATATACCGAAAGAAGTGATCGACATATGAGCTTGAATTGCACGCAGTTGTTCAAGCACTACGACATTTATGACATTATTTGATTTAGAGAGAGTTTGTTCTCTACACTAACCATCAATCCTTAAAGTTAATTAATAGTCAGCCTAACATGAATCGTTTACATGCTAAATGAGTTGCGTTTTTACAAGAATTCACGTTCCTTCTAATGGACAAGTCAAGGCAATAGAACAAGGTGACTGATGCACTTAGTCGTTGTGCATCACTGCTTATTACAGTGAGTAATGAGGTGGTCGGCTTTGATTGTCTCAAGGAGTTGTATGTCGAGGACGAAGACTTCAATGATGCATGGATGAGATGCCAAGAGGGTCATCCCAGTGACCTACATATGCAAGACGGTTTCCTCTTCAAAGGAAATCGATTGTGCGTTCCCCAAAAGTGCTCTGAGGGACAATATTATTCAAGAGCTACATTTATGGACTTCGTGCTTGGTCTCCTACGAACATAGTGTGGCATGAATTTGGTGTTTGTGGTAGGAAATAGTTTCTCAAAAATGACGCACTTTATGTAAGAAGACCCTCAATGCAATATACATGGTGAATTTATTCTTCAGATAGGTTGTGTGGCTACACAGGATTCCCAAGACCATTACTTCAGACTGTGACACAAAGTTCAATACCACTTCTGGCGACTTTGTGGAATTGGTTCGGTACACAACTTCAGTTCAGCAGTGCCTACCACCTATAGACCGATGGGCGGACTGAAGTTATGAATCGCACATTGGAAAACCTACCTTGATGTATTTTAGGTGACAAATTGAAGTAGTTGGATTTAGCCTTGTCTCAAGCGAAATTCACATTCAATAACTTGGTGAACCGCTAGATATGGAGGTCATTCTAGATTGTTTATGGTCGAGTACCTCGCCACACACTTGACTTGGTCCCTTTATCCAAGAACCCAGGCATGAGTATTACAACAGAACATATGGTAGACTGAATCTTTGCATTCATGTAGATGTGCAAGCCAAGTTGCATGCCTCGAATGACAAGTACAAGGAGAAAGTTAACAAGCATCGGCGACAAAAGGTGTTTGAGGTGGGCGCCAATGTTACGGTCCATCTACACAAGGAGAGATTTTCGACTGGGACCTATAACAAGTTGAAGAATAGACTGGGACCTATAACAAGTTGAAGAATAATAAGATTGGACCGGTACTCTTCCTTTGAAAGATCAATGACAACGCTTATGTCATTAATTTTTCGGATGACATTGAGACTCACATATTTTCAATGTTGCGGACCTTAGTATCATGAATCGAAGCGGGATGAGAAGTCGAGGATGAGTTCTTTTGAAATGGACGGAACTAATGTAGATGGGTCGTGGACACTTTCATGGCCAAGATGGACCAAATTAAGAAGGCCCGATCAGAGGCGAAAGTGATCAGAACCGTTCGAAAACTCTAAAGTAGGCATATCTCGCAAACCGGAATGAGTTATTCGACATACAATATATGATTTTGAGGTAAGAGAAGCTACTTTAGACAACTAACCCACTATTATGGGTTGCCCACTCCCTATTTGCGAGATACCATCAGATCAACAGTCAAAAAGTCCATTTTAATTTCTTTTTTAATATTTATAATAAGTTTTAGTTCAATCATAACTCTTGATCCTTTGAGCTTTAGGAGTCGTGCCCAACATGAAAAGAGCTTAGAAAAATTAGGAGAATAACATGGATAGGCCAAATTCACTTACTATTTTTTGGCCGAAAACCATGAAGTCTAGTAAAAATCATGATTGTCTATAAATAGTAAGTAAACTTATAGTAAGTCATGTTTTTCAGGGAGTTTAAGTTGGAGGTTGATTCTGAAACTTCTTCCTAGGTTTGATATCACTATTTAAAGGATTGTAAATTCATTTTTATCATCAATCAATTTATTTTTGAATTTATTACAATTTATTTTTATTTTCTATTTTTCCTTGTGGATTCGAGGAATCTCTTTGAGGAGTCCAGAGAAGCAATGTGGATCCGAAGTAATTATCCCCTGAAAAAGACGGTGATCGACGTCATCACGTTCATCCCTATGTCAACTTGTCTAGAGAGGCAATGATTATGGCCAACGAAACATCGGATAGCTATGTAGTTAGTGAGGCATTTTTTTATAATTTGTTTATAAATTAAAATAGTTATGGGCATCCAAGTGACACCTAAAAGTGAGGGTCCTTTCGATTTAGTGGGGACCCTCTTCTTCATTTCTATAGATCTTGCTAGTGGGGTCGCGTACCCTTGGTAGGTGTAATTTCAATGTCGAATCAATTAAATTACAAGTGGTGTGTTGCCAAAAAATAATAACAATAATAAATAGTAATAACATGCATGAAATCATCATTGTTTCTTATTACCAAAATCAACTAAGCCCAAATTTTGAGAATAGACAGGTGGAAATTAATTTTAAAAAACATGAAAATTACCTTGAAGAGTAAATTTTTTGCTTGGACATGATAATTGAGCTTGTCCCGGCTTTCTCAAAGGGCATGGCTATGTTCACGGCTAACCAGCGATGACAACAGATCAACGGAGCAGAATCAAAAGGCCCTCCAAAGAGGGAAAATAACAGACAATTTGAAATATGTGTCGCAGGGAGGAAGGAAGTAGTCTTTTTGTTGGGAACCTTACTTTCAACACCGTAGAGGGAGACCTAAAGAAGAGATTTGGGCAATTTGAATACATTATTGATGTCAACATCCCCACCTTCGCACCTTCAGGAAAGGGTAGGGGATTTGCCTTTGTTAGATTCTACTGAAAGGTGGATGCCCAATCAGCGAAAGAAATGCTAAATGAGCGATTTCTGGGAAGACGCAGAATGCTGATAAACAAAGCCTTTCAAAGACCAAATCCAAAATATTTATCAGCACCTAGAACGAAAACCAGAAAAGAAACGACAAGCCCTAGCCAGGAAGATCGAAACCCACAAGCTTTTCACAAAAATGCGTACCTAAGCAACCAGGATCAGAATAACCTCAAACAGAACAATTTCAAGACATATGTAGACGCTCTCAACCCTCTCAATCCTCCATCTCCACCAACTCCATTATTGTTCCAAAATGGATTACTAATCAGGGTAGGGAAAATCTATCTTACGCGTTGGTTGGAGAAGTGCAAGGAGCAATAGATGCTTCCAACACCATATATGAAGCCTTTTGATCGTTCCCTTTTTAAAGATCTCAGGCAAAAGTATTCAGAATCTCGAAATCTGCTTATATCTTTAAATTTAACTCCAGAGAAGAAGTAATTGCATTTTTAAGGGATAGAATCCTCCATAAAAAAAAATGTCGTTGAAAAATACTCGAACGAGGCTCTAACTATTTGGGTGGACATTCAAGGACAGACTAGCAACATAGGCTCGAGTAACAGCTCACGGGATGTAGGACTAGACGGAGTTGAAGCCAAGAAAAGGAAAAATCTTCCAAAGCTCAACTTCATTAACAATAAAAGCCAGACACTAAAGAGCTTACAGAGGATGGCTAAGCAGAGGGGATGGGTTACGGATGACTAGTGTCCTATCTTGCAATGTGAGAGGGGTAGGTAATGCTCAAACTACCTAGTTTTTGAAACGTCTAATTAGAAAACATAATATTGCAATTCTCGTACTTCAGGAACCGGTGATTAGGTAGTCTAAGAGATTAGAGGTGGCTGATACATTGGGTTTCGCAAGTCAGATTGCGGAAGATATGGTGAATAATAGAATTTGGATCTTGGCAAAGGGCCACATACAAATCCAAACTATTCGAGTCTCCAGACAATGCATCACTTTCAAGATCTCCTTAGATAGTCTAACCCATCTAGCCTTCATCACAGCCGTGTATTCTAGCTTCTTAAAGGAGCAGAGAAAGAATCTATAGGATGAAATGAGAAGTATATACAACACCATCAGGGGCCCTTGGCTGGTTTGTGGAGGCTTTAATACCACAACTAGCCCTAAAGAAAGACTAGGTGGCCCTATGTAGCTGACAGGAGCTATGATTGATTTCCAGGATGTGATTAATGACAGGGGGCTTATGGATGCAGGTTTTTCTGGATCTACATTCACATGGTACAACAACAGCGCCGGCAGAAGTCGAAGATGGGCAAGACTGGATAGGATGCTTATCAATGCAGAATGGATGAGAAATCTCTCAGGTTTCAAGGTCGAACACCTAACGAGATCCCATTCTGACCATTCTCCTATTCTTCTTACCTTTCTAAATGAATCAGCAACATTCCCCCGCCCATTTAGATTCCAGAGAATGTGGATGTACCATGATGATTTCATGAGGGCGATAAAGACAAACTGGGATAATGATATTGCAACAACTCCCATGTACAAGTTTTTCATTAAGTTGAAAAATCTGAAGTCCATGCTCAAAACTTGGAACAAAAAGGTATTTGGAGATATAAATAGAAATATTCAATAGGCAGAGGACGAAGTGAACAGGGCTGAGTTCAACCTCCTCAATACGCAATCTGAAGCTGATTCTCTCAAACTCAACCTAGAGCAGGCGAAGCTTTAAAAGGCTTATCTCCAAGAGAAAATATTTTGGAAACAAAAATCAAGGAACACATGGTTAGCCGAAGGAGATAGGAACACAAGATTTTTTTTCATGACTCAGTTCTTGACAACCATAGGAGATTGGCAATCAATAAGCTGAAGAGAGCCTCGGGTGAAATTACTGAGAAGTTAGAAGATATTGGTGACGAAGCTAAGAGGTACCTTAAAGAGTTGTTTTCATTTGAAGCTAACAACACTAACGACGATATTCTTAATTGCATCCCGAGGTTGGTAATAGATCAAATGAATGCTGGACTCATGAGACCTCTCTCGATGGAAGAAGTCAAGGAAGCAGTGTCATCCATCCCGATTGATAGTGCTCCAGGCCCAAACGGATTTGGAGGTGCCTTTTACTCCGCTTGCTAGGAAGTGATCAACGAAGATCTATTTGAAGAGGTCAAAGATTTCTTCCAAGGAGGGCCGATCCCTAGAGCGTTCTAATATACCCAAATCTACCTCATCCCGAAGAAAAAAAAAAAAAAAAACCCGGAACCCATTACAGACTTTAGACCGATCAGTCTATGCAACTGCATAATGAAGATTTTCTCCAAGATCATGTCTTTGTGGATGGCTCACATTCTTCCAGTTATTATCGCAAAATTGCACGGTGCATTCATGAAAGGTAGATTAATAGCTGAAAATATTTCCTTAGCTAGAGAGATGGCTCACGGAATTGATCGTAAGGTGTATGGGGGTAACTTGATCATCAAGTTAGACATGGAAAAGTCTTATGACCGAATGGAATGGGACTTCATCTCTCAGGTGCTCCAGAAATTTGGCTTTGATTGCCTATGGATCTCCTTTCTGCAGTGTTGCTGGAAGGATGTTTGGTTTTCCATCTTAATTAATGGCAGAAGCTTTGGTTTCTTTAAAGCCATCAGAGGACTAAGGCAAGGAGATCCTCTATCGCCGTACATCTTCATTCTTACCACTGAAGTGTTCAATAGGGGTGTTTACAATCTCTTCTCTTCAGAGAGCTTCCAGCCATATAAGCTTCCAAAAAACTGCCCCAGAATTACCAACCTCTTTTTTGCTGATGATGCTATTTTATTTCTTAATGGTAGACAATCTAATGTGTGCATTCTCCTCAGATTTTTTCGTGAATATGAAAGGGCTTCGGGTCAAAAGGTTAATGCTTTTCCAAAACCTCCTTCAATGTCCCCAAGACAACGTCCATTAACAAAGCCCAAGATTGTGCAACCTTACATGATTTAAACAAGATTCATTCCCAACAGTTTACCTTGGAGTCCCCCTCACCACAGGTAAAATTAGAGGCCCGCTCCTACACTAGCTAGTCCAAAAGGTTGCTAGAAAAATCGACGGTTGGAAGGCCAAGCACCTAAACCCTGCGGCGAAATTAGTGCTGATCAAACACGTGCTAACCAACATGCCCATCCATCTTTTGTTTGCCATCAACATCTCTAAATCAGCAAGTAAAACTCTTGATAGAGCCCTTCCTGATTTCTTCTGGGGCAACTCAGATGGAGGGAAAAAAAAAAAGACATTGGGTCAAGTGGTCGAAATTATGTATTCCAGTCCAAGAAGGTGGGCTAGGAATCAAGAGCATTGAAGACGTCATGCGAGCATTCAGAATCAAGATTGGCTGGCAACTATTGCAGGGAATGTCGCTATGGGAAAACATCTTCATAGCCAAATACTTCCAGAAGCTCATCTCCAATAAAGGCTTGAAAGACTCGTTCACCTTCTCAGGCTAGAAGGAGATCCTCAAATCTTTGTCATTCACTTTGCAACACTCCAGATGGCTTGTAGGAGAAGGTAATATCAGCTTTTGGTTTCAAAACTAGACGGGTAACGGATTTATTGTTGGTGCTATTGAGGGGCCAATTCCGCATCATCTACAGAATGCCACAGTCTGTGAATTCACCTCCCATGCCGGCCAATGGAGACTTTCTGACATCCAGCATATCATCCCTGCAGCAGCTATGTTGACCATTTCAGCCAATGTTGTTCCTCTTTCTAGTAGAGCAGATAGGCTGATCTGGGACCTATTGACCTCAAGGAAATTCACTCTTAAATCAGCATAGAATGGGATCAGACACCACCATGCTATTAAACACTGGTCTAAGTGGATTTGGAATAAATTCCTCTCCTCGAAAGTGGCGATTTTTGTTTGGAAATCTATCCATAGAGTTGTCCTAGTTGACACTGCTGTTAAGAGTGTTGGCATTTCTCTGGCGTCAAGATGTGAATGTTGTAAAACACGCCCTTCACTACAACAATCATCTTAGATCCCCTCCACTGCTGCTCATCATGTATCAGGGATCTTGATCATTGCCTCCGTCAGTACAGATGTCAATTCTCTCAGAAGTGGGCAAAACAGGGGTCAGCAGTCAAGCTCTAAACCTGGCCTGCCCCTGATCGCTATGGAGGACATCAACCATCTATTTTGTCATGGCTGGACTGTGAGGAATGTCTAGAGCTATTTCTACTGGTTGTTTTATATCCCCTTTATCCACAACCAACCTATTATTTGGAGATTACAACAATGGACCTCGATGTTAAGTTAAAAATCAAGAACCTCTTTCTTAATTGGCCTCACCCCCTCCTTCATCATTTGGGAGACATGGCTCAACAGAAATGCTACCTAGTTTGAGGGCCATGTAATGTCTGCAAATCTCATCACCTCTAAAGTTTCGTGCTAGCTGAGAGAATTCAGCTCTTCCATTCCAGTCCCTGATAGGAAATCTATGTCAGAAAGCATCACTCTCCAGGTTATGAAGATCAACAGATCCAACCCTCCTGCTGCAGAAAAGCCCACTTTAGTCAGATGGGCAAAGCCACCAAAAGACTGGTTGAAACTCAACATCGACGGCTCTTTGAGAGGCTATCCAGGAGAGAGCGAAGGAGGGGGTGTATGCAGGGATCACCTAAGCCGAATCATATTTGCCTTCCACAGATGGGACAACATCCAACACGGTTGAGGAAGCTCAGGCCATGTTAGATGGACTGACCATTTTCTCCAATATGGGCCTTGCCAATATCATTGTGAAAACTAATTCCAATCTCATCGCGAATGTGGCAGAGGATCCCTCAACCCCCAATCCTTGGAATATCCGGTACAAATTGGGAGAAATCCAGCACAAAAGGCGGAACCTCAACCTCTCTTTCAACCTCATTTTCCGTGAAGGGAATTTGGTGGCTGATGTGCTGGCGAGGCTGGCAAGCGATGGATGTCCAGACAGAATATACAGATCTCGCTCAGACCTTCCGAGGTTAGTTAGAGGTGTTCTTGTTCTGGATAATGCAAGCCTAGGAACTTTAAGAAGCCCTTGAGTGCAGTTTTTTAGGATGGCGTTTAAAGTACCTAGATTAGCTTGAGATTATATGATAGGCGTGGCCCGTAATCTTTTTATTTGGACCCACCCGAATGCCTGTAAATTTCTGTGATTAATGGATTTTGTGGCACGAGTCCACTTTTCAAAAAAAAAAAACAAAGTGCTTGTCCCTGCTTTACTTCTTTAAATGAAGTATTCAACATATTGATATTTTCTGCAAGAACATATAAAACTTGGATAAGGGGAAAAAACTGTAAAAACTAAGTGATCATTTGGATGCTTATAACTTATTAAGTAATAAACAAGTTACACCTGAAAGTAAGTTTCAGGTGTAAGTACGTGATTTACACATGAGTAAAATTGCCCTTTTTTTTTTCCAGGATTTCAAAGGCACTAAAAAAACCTATAAGTAACTTATAGCTTGTAACTTGTAAATGAAATTTCATGTCATAACACGGCATGCAAGGTACCTGTAAATTTTTTATAGCTATAATAAAACTTATAGATATTCAAAACAACCCCTAAGATAGAAATAGAAAGAAAAATCTAAGAAACTTGAAGAACAGTGACCCTAGAAAAGAAATCTTCAAAAGAAACCAACCAAGAGGAAGAAATAACTAAGAGTTTAAGAACAATCTCTACAAATTATAAGAAATCAAAACCATGGTGTAGGATACCTCACAATCTTGGATTGGATTGGATTGGGAGAAAGAGAAACCATAAGTTTTCAAGTTAATAATATTTGATTACATATGATAGAAGTTCTAATTTACTGAAAATTTTTAGTGAGTATATTTCCTCATGCAATTCAACAAATTCTTTTGAAAAAGGACCTTGAGTATTTCAACTTTCGAAAGGACCGCACCAATGAATGTTAAAATGGGCAATATGTGTTTGTCAGAATGACGCTGGACAGAATAACGATTGTTCTATAGGCTAGTTTCAACAGATAATTCACAGTGAAGAACACAAGAGAATCGCCTAGAAAACATAGAGATGCTCCTCTGATGTTCAATTCAATATCATTAAATCAAAAGAATCTCCAAAAATCAGCTCACAAGACAGACTATATAGCTAAAAATTATCCTTATTAGAATTTTACTAAAAAAATAGCAAAATCCCAATAATCATGCCAAAATGAAATACGTAATAAAAGAAATAATCTGTCGAAAATCTACCTCAAATCGGATTCAGAATCACTTCCTAAATGATAAATGAAATATTAACAGAAAAGAAAAAAAAATAAGATAAAAAGATCACGATCACTTGCCATCTTTGCGCTGATCTGCCAACTCAAGGTATCTCAGCACCATCAATGTGCCATCTGACAACTCAGCATCATCCAACTCGGATCCTCCTGCATCAGTCACCCCGGGTTGGAAAGAACTCGTCCTCGAGTTCACAGTAGTATCATCGGACTCCACGAAACAACGACTCAGGTGTTTCACATTAAAGACATCAGAAGTCCTCAAATGACTAGGTAGGTGCAGCCTGTAAGCATTATCATTGATCTTCTGCAGTATCTCACAAGGTCCAATCTTTCGCTCTTTAAGCTTATTATACTCTCCAACAGGAAAACGATCACGAGTTAATACCGCCCACACAAAATCACCAACATTAAAAAGTACCTGACGACGATGACTGTCGGCCTGAACCTTGTACTTGACGTTGCTCTCGTGAATGGCCAGTTTCACCTGCTCATGGATGCCCCGATGATGTTCTGTCATCTCATCTGCCTTAGGACTCAAACGACCTACACGTGGAATAGGGGCTAAGCCCAACACCCCGGATGGATTCTGACCATAGACAATCTCAAATGGGCTCATATCTATGGTTCTGTTCTTCGATCTGTTATAGGCAAATTTTGCTTGAGGTAACACCAAATCCCACTGCTTTGGTTTAGTTCCTGTCAAACACCTCAAAAGGTTGCCCAAACTCCGGTTCGCAACCTCGGTCTGACCATCCATCTGGGGGTGGTAGGCACTGTTGAAATTTAACTGTGTCCCCAGTTTCCCCCATAAACTCCTCCAGAAATGACTCATGAACTTGGTGTCACGATCTGAAGTGATTGATCGAGGAACACCATGTAAACGCACAATCTCCCTGAAGTAGAGATGGGCGATCTGGGTAGCATCTATCGTTCTCCTGCAAGCTACAAAATGGGCCATCTTGGAAAACCTGTCAACCACAACCAAAATAGAATCCAAGGCCCATTGAGTACGGGGTAAGCCCAATACAAAGTCCATACTGATATCGAACTAAGGGGCCTCAGGAACAGGTAAAGGAGTGTACAGGCCCGCATTAGTGAGAACTCACTTGGACCACTGACACACATAACAACACTTCACATAATGAGCCACGTCACTGGCCAATTTGGGCCAATAATAGTCAGAAGAGATCAGGGCCAACGTCTTATCTCTCCCAAAGTGACCCTCGTTATGAAGTTCACTGATAATCTGCTGCCTTAGGGAACAATCTGGAATGCACAACTGTAATCCATGAAACAGATAACCATTATGCAAAATAAAATCATGACGTTGACCATCAGTTACCTCCTGTATTATCCTCCTGAAGGAAGGATCTGTTGCATACATATCAGTGAAAGCCTCAAATCCGGCAACTCTAATGCTCATGGTGGTGAGGAGTAACGTACGATGGCTCAGTGCATCTGCAACACAATTCAGACTCCCTGCTTGGTGCCTCAGCGCAAACGTGAACTCCTGCAAGTATGCCACCCACTTGGCATGCCGTCTGCTCATCTTGTGTTGGCCATTGATGTACTTCAGGGCCTCATATGATTAGTGATAAGAATGAACTCCCTCTGTATGAGGTAGTGATGCCAATGCTTCAAGGACTGAACTATAGCATAAAACTCAAGATCATAGGTGGAATAATTCTTCTTTGATCTGATAGCTTCTTGCTAAAAAAGGCTATGTGGTGCCCCTCCTGACTCAAAACACCACCAATGCCAACCCCAGATGCATCACGATTTACCTCAAACACCTTTTCAAAATCAGGAAGTGCCAAAACTGGTGTCTCTGTCATCTTTTGTTTGACTAGTTGAAAACTGGCCTCTGCCTCCTCAGGCCACTGGAAATCACGCCCCTTGAGGCACTTTGTGATAGGGGCAATCAGGGTGCTGAAGTTTTTGATGAATCGGTGGTAGAAGGACGCCAATCCATGGAAACTTCTGACATCATGCATGGTCTTTGGTTTGGGCCACTCCAAGACTGCATCTATCTTTGATTGATCTGCATGAACACCATCAGTAGATACAACAAAATTAAGAAAGGTTACAGAAGTAGTGAAGAAAGAACTCTTCTTCTGATTGAAAAATAGGCACTCGTCCTTAGCATATTAAAAACAGCACGGAGGTGCTCAAAGTGTGACACCCATGTCGGGCTATAAATGAGGATATCGTCAAAGTAAACTACAATGAATTTCCCTGTAAACGGTCATAAAACCTGATGCATAAATCTCATAAATGTACTGGGCGCATTGGATAGCCCAAAAGGCATGACCATCCACTCATACAATCCATGTTGCATCTTAAACGTTGTCTTCCACTCATCACCAGGTCTTATTCTGATCTGGTGGTATCCGCTTTTAAGGTCAATTTTTGAGAAAACCTTAGAACCGGACAACTGATCTAACATATCATCTAGGCGGGGAATTGAAAATCTGTATTTCACTGTAATCCTGTTGATTGCTCTGCTGTCAACACACATACGCCAAGAGCCATCTTTCTTTGGCACCAGCAGGGTAGGGACTGCACATGGGATCATACTCTCACGGATGTAGCCCCTCTCTAACAACTCTACCACCTGTCGCTGCAACTCTTCAGATTCCTTAGGACTGAGCCGGTAGGCCGGTCGATTGGGCAAACTCGACCTTGGAACAAGGTCGATCTGATGCTGAATATCCCTCATAGGCGGCAGCCCAGGAGAAAGATCCTCTAGCATCAGGTCAGAAAACTCTGCTAGCAGCTGTTGCACATCTGCTGGTAAATCTGGGTTCACGTCTGCTGCACTATTCCCACAAGGCAGCAGAGCATAGACCACGTCTCCACGCTTAATCTCAACTAAAAACTTGGACATAGAAAGCAGGTTAGTATTGTTGGCTACCGGGGTAGGAGTAGTTCTTTCCCGACGAGACGCCAACACAATCTTCTTCCCTTTGATGCTAAGGGAATAAGTATTTTTCCGCCCATCATGAACAACACTACAATCAAACTGCCAAGGTTTGCCCAATAATACATGACAAGCATCCATAGACACAACATCACACCAAGCATTATCAAAATATTTCCTGCTGATTGAAAAAGACACTAAGCATCGCCTATCTACTTTTACCTCACTGCCTTTACTCAACCATGACAATTTGTATGGCTTGGGATGACGATCTGTTTTCAACTGCAATTTTTGGACAACCTCTTCAGACACTACGTTCTCACAACTGCCACTGTCAATGATCATCTTGCAGACTTTATCTGCAACTATATAGGTCGTGTGAAAAATATTGGTCCTCAACCAATCGTCCCCTGAATCGCCCTTGAGAGTCAATAGGCTCTTGCGAACGACCAGAGTCTTATGGCCATCTCCATACAGCACATCTCCATCTTCATCATCGTCATACACAGGCTCTCCAACCTCCTCAGTTTCGTCTACCACGTCTTCCTCAATCAGGAGTTTTTTGCCCTTCAAACTGGTAGGCTTCCTGCACTCAGTCGTTGTATGTCCCTGTTCACCACATCTGAAACATCTAATATTAGAGTTAGAATTACCTTATGGTTGTTGTTGGGTAGGACAGGATTCTTAAGGGTGAACCGGCCGACTGCTTTGATCGCTTCTGATCACTGGCTTCCTGTTCTGCTGTTTTTCCACAGCAATTGCACGCTGGTATGCTTCAGAAACGGTCCACAACAAGTGAAGGCTGAGGACATCCTACAGGGGCTGTCTTAATCCCCTAAATACCGCGCCACTACCTGCTCTTCCGTCTCAGATAAATCATTCCGGGCTATCAATTGATAGAACTCTTCCATGTAATCATCAACCGATCTCATGCCTTGCCTCAACGAATGAAGTTGTTGAAACAAGGTTTGAGTGTAGCCAAAAGGAAGGAAGTGACCCTTCATCTTCTTCTTCATCCTCTCCCAATCAGTGATCTTGGCTTTGCCCTGCCTCTCTCGTGATCGCCTCAACTGCTCCCACCACGCAGATGCTCTGCCTTTGAGTTTGATAGCGACCAGTTTCACTTTGACACGATCTGGGACTTCCTTATAATAAAAAATACGCTATACTTCATTCAACCAATCGATGAATCCCTTAGCCTATAACGTACTAGAAAACTCGGGCAGATCCACTCTGAAACCGAGGTCTCCATGTCGATCCTCCCGAACATGGTGTTCCCAGAATTGAGCACGATTGTGATACGGGTTTTCGAAACTGGAATCGAAATCGTTATCTTCCATCTCACGATCACCGAAATCTTGCGTCGTTAGACGCTAGGTTAACTCTGCAACTTGCCTCTACAAACCCTCAATCATCACATCCTGAACGCTACGATCACGGTGCGAGACTTCTTCGTTCGGAACCTGCCCACGACGACCACGACCACAACCACCAGCCATTGAAACTGATGAGATCTCACCCTAGGAAGAGGTTGAAGCTCTGATACCAACTGACGCCGGACAGAATAACGATTGTTCTGTAAGCTAGTTTCAACAGATAATTCACAGTGAAGAACACAAGAGAATCGCCCAGAAAACACAGAGATGCTCCTCTGATGTTCAATTCAATATCATCAAATCAAAAGAATCTCCAAAAATTAGCCCACAAGCCGAACTATATAGCTAAAAATCGTCCTTATCAGAATTTTAGCAAAAAAAATAGCAAAATCCCAATAATCATGCCAAAATGAAATACGTAATAAAAGAAATAATTTGTCAAAAATCTGCCTCAAATCGGATTCAGAATCACTTCGTAAACGATAAATGAAATATTACCAGAAAAGAAAAAAAAAAAAGATAAAAAGATCACGATCACCTGCCATTTTGCGCTGATCTGCCAACTCAAGGTATCTCAGTGCCATCAACGTGTCATCTGACAACTCAGCATCATCCGACTCGGATCCTCCTGCATCAAAGTTTATTTTATTTTATTTTATTTTATTTTTATTTTTTATTTTTTTTTGGTGCAGTAGAGCATTGTGGGGCTGGGATGGTTGGTGCATTACATCCACACTGTTCAAAATGCGCATCTCACTGCGATAATCACATGCCCCAAAAATTAGACTTATCCAATCATCATTGAACCACATGTGGAATTGGAGATTTTTGGGAGGTGTACATTGTTTTCAATGATGTGGCCACCTAATGATTGTATGAGCCTGATTTTTTTGCCACACATGTTAATCATAGTGGGGTCTGCCTGTTTGACGGGTTCAATGTTATAAACACATCAAATGAAGCGCATTTTGTCAATTACCCTCCATCCACATCCTTTTGAAGATTCATAACAGTCCAGGCCTTTTCCCAAAAATTCAGGTTTTCTGAGGATTCTTTTTCATTAAAAAAAAAAAAACAAGAAAAAAAAGGTATCATTTCTTTTCGTACTGCCAATCTATTATTAACTTGAAATTCAATACATGTTTGAGTTTTTAGGGTATTGGAGGATAACTGAAATCATAGACAAGAAACAGAAGCACACGTGGGCATTTCAAATCACGGAGGAACTTGTTTCTCATGCATCTAGCTGGGAATACGACAACACTGGCAGGAACCCTCAACAGGAGATATCAACGGGCATCAATCTCCTCGCCGCACCGGAAATAGATGAAAATCCTCTTCACACGTCTCAGAGACAAGGTTGGAAAGAAAATAAAGGCCTTTCCCTAGGTGGTACTGAAACTGCAGCTAAGAACGGAAAAGGAGGAGGTAATGCAAAAGAGTTGTTTGTGCAGGTGGGGCTTATTGTCAGTGATACAAACCGGCCTTTTGGTCCATACATAAAAGATCTCAAACATAGAAAACTTCAATAACATTTGATAAGTTGGCAATAAAAAAGCGGTTAAGAATAATATATAGAAATTGGTCCTTGAACTGAAAAAAGACAAGATATTCTCCGGTGAAGATGTTCTCGCAAACGGGACCAAGATTTTGGATCATTGATTTGTGTTAGAGTATATATATATATATATATTGAAATGCTGGCGTGGAACCACTTCTCGTGGGAACGCATGAGAACTTTTTGACTTGACATGTGGGCACAAGATTCAAATGATCCACTAGGCGAATCATCTCATGAAATCTCCCGTTGCCAAAAGTTATCCTAATTCAAAATTTTGATGGGCTATAACAAAGTGAGAGGGGATTCTTTTTTATTTTTTTTTATTTTTTATTTTTTATTTTTTTTTTGCCTGTCGTTATGCTATGAGCCGTCGGATTTTTGGATCCAGCTCACTTTTAGGTCTAAGGATTTTTTTGAGATGACTCATACAGGGGACCATTCAAATTTTGTGGCCACATCAAATGTCAAAAGCTATTGCTCATGAGATCCTATGAGAACAAATCCCACGTGAAGATCTCTTTCTCTATATATAGGAAAAGGTTCTATATGGTCGAGCTCATGGGAACTCCCCATGAGGTCGAGCTGTGTGGGCTCTACTATGATGTATGTCGAACATCTACCCTATCAGTCAGATGCATCATTCCAAAGCGGGACTAAGGCTTAAAAATCAAGTCAATCGGTGACTTGTGTGAGCCACACCACATACAAAAGTTGAGAGGGGTTACCCTCCATTAAAACATTCATAATCATTTTTTGGGCCCACCGAGATGTGGTTCACAAATCCAGCCCATCAATTATGTATATCCCACTTGGATGAGGGGTTAGACCAAGTTTCATACACATCCAAAATTCAGGTGGGCCCCACCAAGTGATTTTATATGTTTTAGTAATGTCTTCACATGATTTTAGATGATATGGCCCACCGGAGTTCCATATACGGCTGATTTTTGGGATATCCCATAATTTAAAGGGGACCCATCAAATGCACGGTGTTGATGTTCGACATACATCATGGTGGGTCCACACAGCTCGACCTCATGGGGAGTTCCCATGAGCTCGTATAAAACCTTTTCCCTACACACACGTGTGTATGAACAATCCTTCAAACTTGGCTGATATGATAAAATATCTATGTGCACACATACATGTGTGTGAAATGCTCACAAACAACTAGTTGGACGTCCAACTAACTTATGTGACTTGGGTCCTTGCTTTTGCTCCGTGGTAGACTCTCTGGAGTTTCAACACCTGGTCAAGGGTTCGAGTAGGTTCGAGTACCTATAGGTGGTGAAATCCCACTACGGCATGAGTGTGTGGTGGTGCGTCCGTGTGTAATTTTTTTTATTTTTATTTTTTAAAAAAACTTAAGTGACTTACCTTTTCATTAATGTAAATAATGACTATATCAGGACTAATTTCACCTTATTTTGGAAAAGGGCCCCACTATGGTATTAATGTAAAATCAACCCTGACCATCAGGTGTGTCATCCAATGTTTGACCCAGGGCTCAAAATTTATACCCATCCATGGTTTAAGTGGATAGCACGATTGGAAATAGCATACACAAAAAGGTTCACCCTCCAAACTATTTCCCTTGGTGTGGCCCATTTGAAAATGTATAGACATCATTTGTGGGACCTAGACTTACCTTTTAGTGTGACATCCAATGGTTAGAATGGATTTCACATAATCATCAGGATGGGCCCTATAAAAATTAAGGTTAGAGATCTCTCTCCCAATTGTTCCCATTGGTTTGGCCCACCTGAATCATAGATGAGCTAGATTTTTGGTTCTCCGCCCATTATTGGATTACACCCATGTCTCGAAAATCAGGCCCATCCGTGCTTCAAGTGGACCACATGATTGGAAATAGTTGATAGAGAAAATCTCCCCATCCAAACCGTTTCTATTGGTGTGGCCCACTTAAATCATGGATGGACCTGAATGTTGGGCCATTGGCCTATGTTTTATGTGGCAGCTAATGGTTGGAGTGGATTTTGTGTAATCATCATGGCGGGCCCAGTAAAAATCAACAGTCTACGTCTCCATTGCAACTGTTCCCTTGGTGTGGCTCACTTGAATCAAGTAATCAGTAATGCCCTTTGACTGATTTTTGTTAGATTTTATTAGTAATAATTTTAAAGTTATTTTCTTTTTTAATAGAAAATTCATATCACTTCAAATACTTGATTAGATTTTAATATCTTTTATTTTCAAATTAATCTTTTAACCCTTCCCTAATCACATTCTCCGTAATGAACCCAAAACACTCTCTTGTTTTATTCACACATTCAAAGCTACACGTATATCTGCAAAATCTCCCTTCATCCATCTGATTTTATCACTAAGCTACCCCACCAATAGAGGTATTTCTGGTATATAAAAAAAAACGTATTTCTGATTCACAATAAGTGGCTATTAGCTTAAGATAAACCTTCCCTTCCGTTACTGCAATGCACAATGTTAAATTTTCAGTATGCTAACAGGGACGAGGGAGACGCCAATTTTACTAGCCGCGAAGATGGGAGTGACAGAAGTGGTGGAGAAAATCTTGAAATTTTTCCCAGTATCAATACAGGACATGAATGATGAGGAGAAGAACATAGTGCTGTTGGCAGTGGAAAACAGGCAACCCCATGTGTACCAGCTTCTCTTGAAGAAGAAGCATTTGCTAGAGACTGTGTTTGACAAAGTGGACCACAAGGGGAACAGCGCCCTTCATCTAGCTGCGATGCTGACCCAAAATCGGCCCTGGCTTATTCCTGGGGCCGCTCTTCAAATGCAATGGGAGATCAAGTGGTACAAGGTGCTACCTCTCTCTCTCTCTCTCTCTCTCTCTCTCTCTCTCTCTCTCTCTCTCTCTCTCTCTCTCTCTCTCTCTCTCTCTCTCTCTCTCTCTCTCTCTCTCTCTCTCTCTCTCTCTCTCTCTCTCTCTCTCTCTCTCTCTGTGTGTGTGTGTATGTGTGTGTGTGTGAATTGGAAGCACCTTATGAATGGGTTAGATGGGATATAAACATCACGGTGATCCTCAGGAAGGTTTTAATGGTAGGGGTTCAATCCCACTGTTTCTTTTGTGTGGCCCACTTTAGTCTTGGACCTGCTTCTTTGGGCTCTCATCCTAACATGAGCTGACAAAACTGATGAAGGATGCGAATTTCACATGGACATCTCAGTGGGTCACGCTAAGTTTTCGGTTACAGGATTTCATGGCTGCTTTAAGGCGCTTTATCCTTAACAATCAGCTAATTATTTAGTTTTATTTATTTGTTTACTTACTTTTTTTTTTTTTTTCAAAAGGAGGGGTCACGCCCCTATAATTTGATAATATTAACAGAGGATGTACAATCCAGACTTTCAGGCGGGCACCACAAAAATGCCCAGCCTCACCAATCATATCACCTAATTTGCAAACACAGAAGGGAAAAGAAAAAATACTATAACCACCCTGAAAAAGGAAAAAAACCGCTACAAACCAGCCTTTTTTTTTTTTTGCTAGCAAAGACCTCAACCCTCCTATTTCCTTGGAGATGATACAGGTTCATACTAAAGACAGAATACAAAACTGAAAAAGCTCATTACAGCTTCAGGCATCCTTCATCTTTCAATGATTTCATCTCACTACTTTGGTCAACTTCACTTCCTTTCAGCACCTCCTTTTGCTTTACATTAGAAAACCAATCGTGATGGAAGTAAAGAACAAAAATAAATAAATAAATAAAAATCACTTGAACAAAATCACTGCTACAAACCAGCCTCTCCTACTAGCAAAGACACTTATCCCTGCTCCTCAACTGATTTGGATACACTCAAACCCACTACTAGAGGCTGCTACAAAGCATAACCCCAGCAGACTATAACTCAAAAGCAGTTCTAAATTTTTGAAAGATGCCCCTGCAGCCTTATATTTGAAAAGCGATGTGCCAGCACGCTCCACTACTCATGCCAAACATGACCACAGACTGGCCACTTTTGACACCCAAAAGCCATATTCAAGCAGCTGCCAAACAACAAGATCTCCCTAACAACAATGCTTGATGCTTCCAGCTATTGCCAGATTTTTCTATATTTGTTATAGAAAAACTCCATTTTGACACCCAACAGCCATATTCAAGCGGCTGCGAAACAACCAGTGTTGCGCAGCACGCCAACAACGCTAGTGAACCGAGATCCAATCTCTGGTCTCACCCACAAACGATAAACAAGAAGAAATATAATCTAGAAAAAGAATTAAAACATTCCAAACAAACCACAAGGCAGAATATACATAGAAAAACCCCGACAAGGATAAAAAATCACGGGTGCAAACTTCCACTATGAAAAAAACGAGATTACAAGTAATATACTAACCTTTTTCCCTTGGATGTATAGAAAAAATCATTTGCATACACCTTAGAATAATTCTCATAATCCTAGAAAAGCCCCAGCGACCCCTATTTATAGTTTAGGCAACTTCCCTTTCGTACCTCTGCGAAAACCGCCTCAAAATTACCAAGTCCGTGCAAAATCCAGAAACGAATCTGCGTAACCTCGACTGGTCGAGTGGACCCTCGACTGGTCGAGCACCTCGAACCCAAAAAACTGCTGCTCGCTGGACTTTGAGTCGAGTCAGCCCTCGACTGGTCGAGTGGGCCACTCGACCGGTAGAGCAAGGCACTCGACCGGTCGAGTAGCCCTGTCCAGTTGTGGCTCCACATTTCAACAATCTCCCACTTAGAGATACATCACCATAAACCTTCGTCTTCTACATCCGGAGTGCACCACCTCCCCGTATTCAAGCCTGAAGACTAACCAAAGTTGAACAGAGCTTCAGCTTCTCCCGTGTGACCATCTTGGTCAACATATCCGCAGGATTTTCACTTGTATGGATCTTCTCCAGATCAATCGATCCATCTTCTAGTAACGAACGTATGAAGTGATATCTGATGTCAATATGCTTGGTCCTTGAATGAAATGCTGAATTCTTCGCCAAGTGTATTGCACTCTAACTGTCACTATACAACTTGCAATATGCTTGCTTCTTACTTAACTCTTCTATGAAACCTTGCATCCACACCATTTCCTCGCATGCTTCTGTAGCTGTAAGATATTCTGCTTCCGTTGTACTGATAGATACTATCTTCTTTAACTGAGAGACCCAACTAACTGTAGCACTACCCAGATTAAAGACTTAACTTGTAGTGCTTCTTCTGCTGTCGATATATCCTGCCAAATCTGAATCTACGTAACTTTGTAACTTGATTTCCGATCCTCCATAACACAACCCTACATCAGTGGTACCTACCAGGTATCTGAGGATCCACTCCACAGCTTTCCAATGTTCCTTTCCGGGATTGTTCATGAACCTGCTAACAACTCTCACTACTTGAGCAATGTCTGGCCTCATGCTCACTTTAGCAAACATGAGACTCCCGATAGCTGACACGTATGAGACTTTAGCCATGTAGTCCCGTTCATCCTACGTCTTTACACCTTGCTCCTTAGAAAGCTTGAAGTGGTTGGCTAATGGAGTGCTAACCGACTTAGCACCTCCCATACTAAATCGATCAAGTACCTTGGGTATGTACTCTTCTTGTGATAAAACCAGTTTCTTGTTTTCCCTGTCATACTTTATCCTCATGCCTAGGATTTGTTTTGCAGCTCCTAAATCCTTCATGGCAAATTCTCTAGAGAGTTGTCTTTTGAGATCTGAGATGTCCTTCATGCTTGAACTGGCCATAAGCATATCATCAACGTATAGAAGAATGATGATGTACGACATATCAAACTTCTTCAAATAGCAACAGTGGTCAGCATGACATCTTCTAAAATCGTTTCCCGACATAAAACTGTCGAACTTCTTGTACCATTGCCTCGGGGCCTGCTTCACGCCATATAGACTCTTCTTCAATCTACACACCTTGTTCTCATTTCCTGGTGCCATGTATCCTGTCTGCTGATGCATATATATCTCTTCTGTAAGGACCCCATGAAGAAAGACTGACTTAACATCTAGATGCTCTAGATGCAAGTCCTCTGTAGCCACTATACTCAAGACCATACGAATCGTATACATTTTCAACACTGGTGAAAATATTTCAGTGAAGTTGATACCTGCCTTTCATTGGAACCCTTTCATAACCAATCTAGCCTTGTACCGTTTCGAACCATCGTACTCCTCCTTTAGTCTGTAAACCCACTTGTTATGAAGAGCTTTCTTACCCTTAGGTAGAGTGACTAGCTACTATGTACGATTAAATTCAAGAGAGTCCATCTCATCATCCACGGTCTGCTTCCACTTAACCCGTGTATTTGACTGTAATGCCTCTTCAAAACACTCTGGTTCACCATTATTTGTCAGCAGTAGATAATGTAAGGAGAGTGTGTATTGGACCGTGGGTCTCCTCTTCGGAGTAGACCTCCTCACAACTGGTGTCTGCGGTTCTGCCTCATAATACTTCTGTGCATGATCATCCTGTGGCGTTGTAACACCCGTGTCTTCCGACTCTACGAATTCTTTCTCATTAGCCTTATTTTGTTGCACACTGTCCTTATGCATTACTTTTTCATTGAAGACTACGTCTTTACTTTTGATGATTTTCCTGTTCTCTGTATCCTAAAACAGTAGCCAAAATCATACTGCCCGTAGCCTATAAACGTGCACTTCCTGGACTTCACATCTAGCTTGTTTTTGTGCTTTGCATCAATATAAACATATGAAGTGCAACCAAACACTTTGAGATGTGCAAGGTTCACTTCTTTCCCAGTCCACGTTTCTTCTGGTAGCCCACCATCTAATAGTGCTAAGGGACTTCTATTGATGAGATATGCGGCAGTATTCACAGTATCTGCCCAAAATGTCTTGAGCAACCCTGCATGTAACCCCATGCTCCTGGCGCGTGTTGAGAAGTGAAGCCACATCTGGGGCCGCGCATGACCGGTCGTGGCCCCTGCTCGACTGGTCGTGGAGCCCACTTAACCGGTCGGGACCAGTCATAGACTGGCTCGACTCAAAGTCCAGCGAGCATAGGTTTTTGGGTTTCAAGGTTCTCGACCGGTCGTGGCCTATGCTCGACCGGTCGTGGGGTCCTCTCGACTGGTCGTGCAGCCTACATGACCAGTCGTAAGTTACGTAGATTGGTTTCCGAATTTGATACGGACCGCGGATTTTGGTGTCGCCTTTCGCAAGGGTGCGAAAGGGAAGTTGCCTAAACTATAAATAGGAATCCCTAGGGCTTTTTTAGGGTTAAGGTGAATATTGGAGAGTTATTCTAAGGTGTGGGCAAAGGGTTTTTTTTTTCTCTGTATCTCCAAGGGAGAGGTTAGTATATTGCCTTGTAATCTTCGTTATTCTTCATAGTGGAAGTTTGCATCCGTGGTTTTTTTACCCTTGTTGGGCTTTTTCCACGTATATCTTGTCTTGTGGTTTGTTTGGATTGCTTTGATATATTTCTATTTTATATTTCTTCTTGTTTATCGTTTGTGGGTGAGGCCTGAGATTGGATCTTGGCTCACTGCATTGTTGACTTGCTGCACAACAACTGGTATCAGAGCTATTGATTTAGTTCTATTAGAAGCGATGACAGAAGAAGGGAAAACTAGAATTGAGAAGTTTGATGGTTCAAACTTTGCCTTCTGGAAGATGCAGATGGAGGATTATCTGTATCAGAAGGACCTCTATATTCCTCTAGGAGGAAAAGAGAAGAAACCAGAAAAGATGACAGATGATGAATGGTTTTTATTGGATAGGAAGGCTTTAGGAGCGATCTGACTCTCTTTGTCTAAGAGCGTCACCTTCAATATATATAAGGTGAAAACTACAAAAGAATTAATGGAATCCCTAGCCACCATGTATGAAAATCCCTCTGCATCCAACAAGGTTCATCTTATGAAACAACTATTCAACACGAAGATGTCAGATGGTAGCGTGGCTGAACATCTAAACGAGTTCAATACAGTCACGAGCCAGTTGGAGTCCGTTGGCATTATTTTCAAGGATTAGATCAGGGCGTTATTGATCTTATCCAGTCTGCCAGACAGTTGGGATGGTTTAGTGATTGCTTTGAGCAATTCTTCAGGGTCGACAAAGATGAAATTTGATGATGTGGCCGGTCTAATTCTCAGCGAAGAATCTAGAAGAAAGACATCAAGAGTATCAGGGGATTCAGGGAATGCTCTAAACGTTGAAGGAAGAGGAAGATCGCTGAACAAAAGAGGAAATAAACATGGGCGTTCTAAGTCGAGGAAGAAGTCCAAGGGACTGAAAGACAAAGACGAGTGTTGACATTGCGGCAAGAAGGGGCATATGAAACGTGATTGTAGGGCGCTCAAGAAATAAGAAGGTAGCTCTCAAAGCGGAAAAGATTCAGTGAATCTATCTAAGGAGAGTGACACAGAGGCGTTGATCTTGTCTCTTGATGCGATGAATGAATCTTGGGTCATAGACTCGGGTGCTTTGTTTCATGCCACCTCATGTAAGGAAGTTCTGTGTGATTATGTGTCAGGTGACTTTAGGATAGTCTACCTGGGTGATGATGAGTCGTGCAGTATCGTTGGAAAGGGAGACGTTTATGTCAATCAGAAAGACAGAACGGTTTTGAAATTGAAGGATGTCAGACATGTACCGAGTTTGAAACGTAACTTGATCTCAGTGGGGTAGTTGGCCGATATCGGTTATGTGACGATATTCACTAGTGATTCCTGGAATATCACAAAAGGTGCCTTGGTGATATCTCGATGTAAAAAGGAAGGTACTTTGTACGTGACTTCAGGATCGTATAGTTCACTCGCAGTCGCATCAACTGAAGTGAATGGGCAATTATGGCATCAGAGGTTGGGACATATGAGTGAGAAATGGATGAAAGTGCTATTGTCGAAAGGGAAGCTACCAGGGCTGAAGTTGATTGACTTGAAATTCTACGAGGACTGCGTGTATGACAAGCAGAAGAGGGTAAGCTTTAAGAAGACGAGACACGCTCCAAAGACACATCTGTTGGATCTTGTACACGCTGACGTGTGGGGACCGGCACAGGTATTATCTCTTGGTGGCTCACGTTATTTTGATAATTTTATTAATGATGCTAGTAGAAAACTGTGGGTCTATTTCTTAAAGCATAAATCTGATGTATTTGATGTATTTAGGAAGTGAAAAGTTATGGCAGAAAATGAGATAGGTAAAACAGTAAAATGTCTCAGATCTGATAATGGGGAAAAGTACTGTGATAAGAGGTTTGAGGAGTATTGTGCAGAAAATGGAATCAAACATCCGAAAACTATTTCAGGGACACCGCAACATAATGGTATGGCTAAGCGCATTAACAGTACCATCCTTGAGTACGCCAGGAGCATGAGGTTACATGCAGGGTTGCCCAAGACGTTTTGGGCAGATGCTGTGAATACTACCGCATATCTCATCAATAGAAGTCCCTCAGCACCATTGGATGATGGGCTACCAGAAGAAACGTGGACTGGAAAAGAAGTGAATCTTGTACATCTCAGAGTGTTTGGTTGCGCTTCATATGTTCACATTGATATAGAGCACAGAAACAAGCTGGATGCGAAGTCCAGGAGGTGCACGTTTATAGGCTACTGGCAGCATGATTTTGGCTACAGGTTTTGGGATGCAGAAAATAAGAAAATCATCAGAAGCAAGGACGTAATCTTCAATGAAAAAGTGATGCATAAGGACAGTGTGCAAGAAAATAAGGCCGAGGAAAAAGAATTCGTAGAGATGGAAGAATTAACAGACACGGGTGTTACAACGCCACAGGATGATCATGCACTGGAGCATTATGAGGCAGAGCCGCATACACCGGTTGTGAAGAAGTCTACTCGGGAGAGAAGACCCACAGTCCGATACTCACCCTCCTTACATTATCTACTGCTAGCAGATAATGGTGAGCCAGAATGTTTTGAAGAGGCGTTACAGTCAGATACACGGGTTAAGTGGGAGTAGGCCATGGATAAGGAGATGGACTCTCTTGAGTCTAATCGTACATGGAAGCTAATCACTCTACCCAAGGGTAAGAAAGTCCTTCATAACAAGTGGGTTTATAGACTGAAGGAGAGTACAATGGTTCGAAACGGTACAAAGTGGTTGTGAAAGGATTTCAACAAAAGGCAGGTATCGATTTCACTGAAATATTTTCACCTATGGTGAAGATGTCTACGATTCGCATGGTCTTGAGTATAGTGGCTACAGAGGACTTACATCTAGAGCAGCTAGATGTTAAGACAACCTTTCTTCATGGGGACCTTGAAGAAGAGATATATATGTATCAGCCGACAGGATACGTGGCACCAGGAAAGGAGAACAAGGTGTGCAGACTGAAGAAGAGTCTATATGGCCTGAAGCAGGCCTCGAGGCAGTGGTACAAGAAGTACGACAGTTTCATGTCGGGAAATAGTTGCAGGAGATGTCATGCTGACCACTGTTGTTATTTGAAGAAGTTTGATACGTCATACATCATCCTCCTTCTGTACGTCGATGACATGCTTGTGGCCGATTCAAGCATGAAGGACATTTCAGATATCAAAAGACAACTCTCTAGAAAATTTGTCATGAAGGATTTGAGAGCTGCAAAACAAATCCTAGGTATGAGGATAAAGCGTGACAGGGAAAACAAGAAACTGGTTTTGTCACAAGCAGATTACATAGCCAAGGTACTTGATCGATTCAATATGGGAGGTGCTAAGCCGGTTAGCACTCCATTAGTCAACCACTTCAAGCTATCTAAGGAGTAAGGCGCAAAGACGCAGGAGGAACGGGACTACATGACTAAAGTCTCATATGCGTCAGCTATTGGGAGCCTCATGTATGCTTTGGTGAGTACGAGGCCAGACATTGCTCAAGCAGTGGGAGTTGTTAGCATGTTCATGAACAATCCTTGAAAGGAACATTGGGAAGCTGTGAAGTAGATCCTTAGATACCTGGAAGGTACTAAGGATGTAGGGCTGTGCTATGGTGGATTGGAAATCAAGCTACAAGGCTACGTGGATTCAAATTTGGCAGGAGATATTGACAGCAGAAGAAGCACTACAAATTATTTCTTTACTTTAGGTAGTGCTGCAGTTAGTTGGGTCTCTCAGTTATAGAAGATATTATCTATCAGTACGACGGAAGCAAAATATGTTGCGGATACAGAAGCGTGCATGAAGATGGTGTGGATGCAAGGTTTTATGGAGGAGTTGGGTAAGAAGCAAGGAGATTGCAAGCTGTACAGTGATAGTCAGAGTACAATACACTTAGCTAAGAATTCAGCCTTTCGTTCAAGGACCAAGCATATTGCTATCAGATATCACTTCATACGTTCGTTACTAGAAGATGGATCGATTGCTCTAGAGAAGATTCATATAAGTGAGAATCTTGCAGATATGCTGACCAAGGCGGTCACACAGGAGAAGCTGAAGCTCTGTTTAGCTTTGATTGGTCTTCAGGCTTGAAGACGGGGAGGTGGTGCACTCCGGATGAAGAAGACAAAGGTTTATAATGATGTGTCTTCAAGTGGGAGATTGTTGAGAAGTGGAGCCACATTTGGGCCACGTATGACCGGTCGTGGCCTCTGCTCGACCGGTTGTGGAGCCCACTCAACCGGTCGGAACCAGTCGTGGTCTGACTCGACTCAAAGTTAGCGAGCATAGGTTTTTGGGTTCCGAGGTTCTCGACCGGTCATGGCCCATGCTCGATCGGTCGTGGGGTCCTCTTGACCGGTCGTGCAGCCTACATGACTAGTCGAGGTTACTCAGATTGGTTTCCAAATTTGCTACGGACTGCGGATTTTGGTGTCGCCTTTCGCAAGGGTGTGAAAGGGAAGTTGCCTAAACTATAAATAGGAGTCCTTATTCTTTATAATGGAAGTTTGCATCCGTGATTTTTTTACCCTTGTTAGGCTTTTTCCATGTATATCTTGTCTTATGGTTTGTTTGGATTGCTTTGATCTGTTTCTAGTTTATATTTCTTCTTGTTTATCGTTTGTGGGTGAGGCCTGAGATTGGATCTTGGCTCACTGCGTTATTGACGTGCTGCGCAACAGCGCGCTCAAGGATGGTCCTGTTAATGTGCTCAGCCACACTGTTCTGCTGTGGTGTCCCTTGAATCATTTTCTGATATTTGATTCAATTTGTTGCACAATACTCCTCAAACCTCTTATCACAGTATTCTCCCTCATTATCTGATATGAGACATTTTATTGTTTTACCTGTCTCATTTTCTACCATTACTTTTAATTTCTTAAATACATTAGATTTATGCATTAAGAAATAAACCCACATTTTCTACTAGCATCATCAATAAAAGAAACAAAATAATGTGAACCATCAAGAGATGATACCTGTGCTGGTCCCCACACATCAGTGTATACAAGCTCCAATAGATGAGTCTTTAGAGCGTGTCCTGTTTTCTTGAAACTTACCCTTTTCTGTTTGCCATACACGCAGTCATCACAGAATTCCAAGTCAATAGACTTCAGCCATCGTAGCTTCCCTTTTGACAATAGCACTTTCATCCCTTTCTCACTCATATGTCCCAACCTCTGATGCCATAACTGCTCATTCACTCCAATTGATACGACAGGGAGTGAACTATATGATCCTGAAGTCACGTACAAAATACTTTCCTTTTTGCCTCGAGATATCACCAATACACCTTTTGTGATCTTCCAGGAATCACTTGTGAATGTCGTCACATATCCAGTATCGGCCAACTGCCCCACTGAGATCAAATTCCGTTTCAAACTCGGTACATATCTGACATCCTTCAATTTCAAAGTCTTTCGGTCTTTCTGACTTACATGAACGTCTCCCTTTCCAACAATACTGCACGGCTCATCATCACCCAGGTAGACTCTCCCTAAGTCACCTCACACATAATCACGCAGAACTTCCTTACACGAAGTGACATGAAACGAAACACCTGAGTATATAACCCAAGACTCATTCATCGCATCAAAAGACAAGATCAACACCTCCGTGTCACTCTCCTCAAATAGATTCACTAAAACCTTCTCACCTTGAGAGTTTCCTTCTTGTTTCTTAAGCGCATTGCAATCACGTTTCATGTACCCCTTCTTACCGCAATGCCAACACCCGTCTTTGTCTTTCGGTCCCTTGCACTTCTTCCTCGACTTAGAACGTCCGTGTTTATTGTCTCCTTTGTTCAGCGATCTTCATCTTCCTTCAAAGTTTAGAGCATTCCCTGAATCCCCTAAAACTCCTGATGTCTTTCTTCTAGATTCTTCGCTGAGAATTAGACCGTCCATATCATCGAATTTCAGCTTTGTCGACCTCGAAGAATTGCCCACAGCAATCACTAAACCATCCCAATGTCCGACAAACTGGATAAGATCAACAGCGCCCTGACCTCGTCCTAAAAAACAATGCCAACGGATTCCAATTAGCTCGTGACTGTATTAAACTCGTTTAGATGTTCAGCCACGCTCCCACCATCTGACATCTGCATGTTGAATAGTTGTTTCATAAGATGAACCTTGTTGGACGCTAAGGGTTTCTCATGCATCGTAACTAGGGCTTCCATTAATTCTTTTGTGGTCTTCGCTTTGGATATATTGAAGGGGACACTCTTAGACAAAGAGAGTAAGATAATTCCTAAAGCCTTCCGATCTAATAAAAATCATTCATCATCTGTCATCTTCTCGGGTTTCTTTTATTTTCCTTCTAGAGGAATATGGAGGTCCTTCTGATATAAATAATCCTTCATCTGCATCTTCCATAAGGTAAAGATTGAACCATCAAATTTCTTAATTCTAGTCTTCCCTTCTTCCATCATCGCACCCACTGAAATAAACTAATAGCTCTGATACCAGTTGTTGTGCAGCACACCAACGACGCTAGTGAACCGAGATCCAATCTCCGGTCTCACCCACAAACGATAAAGAAGAAGAAATATAACCTTGAAGAAGAATCAAAGTATTCCAAACAAACCACAAGACATAATATATGTGGAAAAACCCCAACAAGGATAAAAAACCACAGGTGCAAACTTTCAGTATGAAGAAAACGAGATTACAAACAATATACTAACCTTTTCCCATTGGATGTATAAAAAAAACCCTTTACATACAACTTAGAATAATTCTCATAACCATAAAAAAGCCATAGGGACCCCTAGTTTTAGTTTAGGCAACTTCTCTTTTGCACTTTTGCGAAAACCGCCTCAAAATTATACAGTCCGTGCAAAATCCAGAAACGAATCTGTGTAACCTCGACTGGTCGATCAGAACCCTCGATTGGTCGAGCACCTTGGATCCAAAAAACTACTGCTCGCTGGACTTTGAGTCGCGCCAGCCCTCGACTGGTCGACTGGGCCACTCAATCGGTCAAGTAGAGCACTCGATTGGTCGAGCAGTCTCGTCCAGATGTGCCTCCACATCTCAACAACCATATCTCTATAATCTTGGTCTACTGATTACGCAGGTTACACCGGTATGAGAAAAAATGGAAGTCCACAATACAATGATTGATGCTTCTAATTATTTAATAACAGAGAATGAATTTTCTATTTGTACTGTGGACTTCCATTTTTTTCTCATACCAATGTAACCCGCCTAATCAGCAGACCAAGATTAGTTCCGGTGGATGGCATACTCACAGCTCACCCTATCTGATTAATGCCCTAGATCTCTGACACGTGTTGTCGCTCATGTCTCTGGCACGTCCCACCCCCTCACATGAGGGACCCCTTCTTTAATCATGACCCGTTGTGATGCAGCTAGTGCATAGCAGAAATACAAGATGAAGAGACCATCGTCTTCTTCCTCCAACATAAATTCTTGAATCCACCAGGAACTATGAGTCCACAAGCTAGGAAAAAATAAAAAGAGTAAAATTGATAATAATTGATTAAAGGGGAGCTTTTGTTTGGTAAATTTGTCAGGCGACCCCTTAAAAGATTAATTTCTTCACTCATATAAATTCTATGCTCATGATTTTTCTGAAATAGTAAACTTTTAAAAAATAGTTAACACTAAAGATAGTAAAGATGTCTATTACTACCTCAACTCTCAAGACTCAAAAACTAAGATTGTAACTGATTGCAAGACTTTAAGGCTGCAAAATAATTAAAACTAGTAAAAATCATAACTTATTAAAAATGATACAAATTTTTAGTATTTAAACAATTGAACTTTGCAAAACTGCTTGGGGCTAATGGCATGCATTTGGCATTGGCTTGGATGGAGAGCTCGTTGTTAGGTTTTCAAGAATAAATTATTTGCACTAGAAGGATAACCGCAAAGGTTTTTATTTATTTAAGATAACGGCAAAGTTATGGCCATCATACATTATACTTTGCTGTAGACCCTAGATTGAACTTTGTAACCTGATTTCTTTTGGTCTTAACTGTCCATGAGATTGTCCTTGACTCGGTCTTACATCACATTTCATTATTAAGTTAATTTACCGAAAGAGACCAATGTGTCGAAATCGAGGTAGGCTCCATCCTCAAGCACCTGGTTATAGTTTATGAGCTTGCTAATTAAATTCATTGGCATGTAAATCTATACTATCGTGCATCAAAAGACGAGGTTGTTGTTGTTGTGACTGTTCTGTTTCTACCAGTTTGTCCAGGACTCGATGCCTCGCCATTTCTTTGCACACCACAACAACAATGGTGAGACCCCGACGGAGATCTTCACCAAGACGCATGAAAATCTAGTCAAAGAAGGAGGTGGCTGGCTAACCAACACATCCCAGTCGTGCTCAGTCGTGGCGGCTCTCATCGCCGCCGTTGCTTTTGCGACCGCAACAACAGTGCCCGGTGGCGTGAAAGAAGAAAATGGCAGCCCCACACTCGAAGGCAAGCCAGTGTTCGAAGTGTTTGCCATATCGTCACTAATCGCACTATGCCTCTCTGTCACCTCGCTTATCATGTTCTTGGCGATTCTCACTTCCAGATACCAAGAGAAAGATTTTGCTAGGGACTTGCCAGTGAAGCTGATAATAGGACTCACCTGTCTCTTCCTCTCCATCGCTTCCATGATGGTTTCCTTCTGTGCTGGCCATTTCTTTGTGCTAGAACAGAAGCTAAAGTACGCAGCCTATCCTGTGTACACAATCACATGTTTGCCCGCCACATTCTTCGCGCTAGCACAGTTTCCACTCTATATAGATCTTCTAAGGTCGATCATCAAACTTGTTCCGCAACGTACATACAAAATACTTACCTTCTAGCTCATCACCTTGTGTGTATGTGTAAACTACGAAAGCCACTTTGAGACCTGCCCATCTACAGCCAAGCATACATATAGGACGTTTGTATGAGTTCGGAACTTTCTGCCAGACAGTTTATATCTTTTGGCATAGAATTTAGGCTGCTTAACTCCTCAGGTGGGCTACAGTGCAAAATATAAATGGATGGTTACAAGATAAAATGTTTTGATTCAAACATTATTGTGGCCCTGGACTAATCAAAATGTGGCCCACCTGATAGAATGCTTAGATCTGGCGTACTGAACCTAGTTGACTTATATGGGGCAGAAAACTGGCTGATTCGTGGTATGGATCTTTTCTATATAGAATTTGCCCAGATTTAGGCAACTCGGCTGAGTTTCACATTTTCTAGAATGATCCACCAAGTCATGAAAACTTGGACCGGATTGATCCATTTTGAAACAAAAAGGTGGATTCTGAAAGGGCCTTCGTTAACTTCAACTGAATAACATGGCCCTCTCCCACGGTATGGTTTTAGCCCATTCAAGCGCTCGTAAGCCCGTGTTCAACGTCTTCCAGCACTTGCCTTTCCTTGGGAAGCTTACCCCAACTAATAATAAATCGAATATCAATTAATATGCTTGATTAGATTTGATTATATTTTATTTTCAAGTAAAAATTTTACCCCTTTCCTAATCATATTTCCTTCTTTATTAACCCATGACACAGTTATTTTATTCACACGTTCAAAGCTTCACATTGCTTCAACTCTAAGCTACACTTGGTACTAATGAAATTTGGGGGTTTTGAAAAATAAAAAATATTCAAAAAATTTTGGGATTTTCATTTTTTCTGCCAAAACGCTTTTTGAAAAATTTTAAATGAAAAGTGTGGTGTGTGCTTTTGTCCCACATCGGAAATGAAAATAGAAAAATCTTGGTTTATATGTGGAGGTATGTGTAGTATTCTTACTTGGAGCTTTGAAGATTGAGATGCTCGAGTTGCGTATTCCAGTGCGTAGCATTGGAATGCACGTATGCACGGGTGAGAGCAGTGTGACTGTAGTGGCGCTAATTGGAGCACTTTGTACTTCGCGCGTGCACATCGTGTCCAAAGTGATCGCTCCCTCGCAACCTTACGTGAACCGACAGATTATTAACCGAAACAGTCAGCCATTTTTTAAAACGGCTAGTAGCCATGAAAGCCACAACAGTCTGAAAATGGATGGGTCGTGATGATCCAACGGTCAGATCTTTCAATCCAACGACCAGAAATGGCTCAAACTAATGATCAATGGTCAAAAACATTTTTCAAACGATCTGAACCATTGATGGCAACTTAGCAACGATCCACTCCTTGGTGCCTATATAAACTGGACAATTCCGGTCCAAATTCCAATCGACTCCAACACATCTCTCCTCATCCATGAGATCCTCTAGATAACATCTCCATCACATAATATTGTAAACACGTCCATTGTTTTAAGTCTGCCAGAAGCTCCGCTGCGTTGAATTGTTCCTTTTTTTTTTCTTTTTTCTTTCAAAAGGAGGGGTCTCACCCCTATAATTGATAATATGAACTGGGAATGTACAATCCAGGCTTTCAGGTGGGCACCACAAAAATGTCGGGCCTCACTTATCATATCAACTAACATGTAACAGCAAAGGGAAAAGAAAATAAAATCATCCACCTACAAACAGCCACATTCCAAGGCAACTAATCAGAAGTCTTGGCTAGATGCACGAAGGCCATGTTAGTTTTCCTTCACCAAACCCAGTCCCATCCTGTCTTGGACAATTTCCTCACGATAGGCAGAAGGGAGGGCAGAGACAGATGTGAAGATCTGGATCGTCTGATTAGCGCTCCTTAAGTGAGCTAGACTGTCCGCCACTCTGTTGACTTCTCTCGGGATGTGGGTTATCGATACTTCGGAGGTGCTCTTAATGACGTGAAACCTCTTCTTCCAATAATAGCTGCTCCAGGGGGCTCTCTGTGAAATGGAGAATAAGGCCACCATCGAAAAAGAGTCGCTTTCCACTTCTATCTTGTTGAGGCCATGGTCCATGCAAAGGTTTAGGCCATCCACCACTGCTCTAACTTCATCTAAGAAGTTGGGAGTCAGAACCGTACCCTTTGTAAAAGGCAAAAACAAATTCGCCTCTATCATCTCTATAGACACCTCCGCTACCCGATGGGCCTGGATTTCCCCGGGCTGACCCATCAACGTTCAGTTTTATCCATCCCGCTTTTGGTATGACCCATTTCACAAGAGAGAAGGTCGAACTACTTTGGCGGCTAGGGGAGAGGTCCAGGTCTCTAATAGCCTCTTGGTTGTTCCTATCTGAGCTTGATAGGAGCGAGAAAGCCCTTATAATGAAGGAGAGCCATCTGCGAATTCTGAGTAGCGATACTTCTGTTTTGAATTGGGATTTATCAAAACGAATCCAATTCCTGACTGTCCAGATCTCCCAGAAAATGAGGACTGGGGTTAGTCCGCAGAGGATCCCTATACCAGTGGAGCCTCTAGCCGATGACCACCACTGGGCCACCCTCCCCGTGACACTCTACCCATCCAGGAAGGACACCGAGAGGAGGGAAGAGAAGTGGCTCCAGAGGGATTTAGCGAGCTGGCCACCTGCAAAAAGGTGGTTCAACGATTCCTCGTGACAGCCAATCTTGGGGTGGCAGCATACGCAGGATGAGGCTAGGGTCGCTCCTTTTTGCTTCACACTTAAATCAACCAGGACGACATTGAATATTTGTTCCTAAGTGGACCTTTCATGATTGTTGCACGTAGGATCCAAATAGGTTTTTCTTATCCTGGAAGCAATTCGCCTGTAACCCATCAGCAATTGATAAGGGAGCGAATCATGCTTCAAGGATAGCGTAAATTTTACGCGATTCAGCCTGGTGAAATAAAAATAATTAACTTAATTTGTTTTTTTTTTTTTTTTTAATTTTCAATATTTTCAACACATTTTTTTAATAGGTACTGCAACTTTTGAAAGGATAAGCTTATTCTACAAGCATTTGGAGAGGATAAGCTTATCCGTGATGGACGACTTCCACTTTTAGCTAGTGTTTGTTTTACCTCTAGCATGACTGAGGATCTACCCTATGTGGCCGCCTGTTTGGACTCACATCTGAGTGGTCCAATGATTGGAACTGTCCATATTCGGACTTTATGCTATATAGGCCACTGTAAGTGTAATAACTCTAAATTATTTTTTAAAAGTAAGCAGGATACATATCCGCTCCACAAACAATTAAACCAGTTTTAAAATATAGTTCTATCTTTAAGAAATAAAACTAATTAGCTAGTCGAGTGGTAAAAACTCTCTTGATTGTAAAACAGGTCGAATGATTAATACTTGTAAAAACTGTCTTCTTAAGGGGAAAACAACAAAATTCTTTTGACCTCTATGAACAGAGAGAGAGAGAGAGAGAGAGAGAGAGAGAGAGAGAGAGAGAGAGAGAGAGAGAGAGAGTTTTAGCATAAGAAAAGGAAAATCTCCTTTAAGTTGGTACTCAGGTTTTTATTTTATTTTATTTTGTCATTTACTATTTACAATCGGGACCTATATGAAGGATGGTTTAGATTAGCTGTTGTCATGCCCCAGACTCAGTAATCGGACTCACAAGGAACCCGATGGCTGGTTCTGGCCGCAATAGCCTCCGTAGTACCCCATTCTCGGCTCCTAAGGTAAGTTTCGATCCTGGGATCCTACAAAGAGGATTTCCATAACAATGTAATCATTCCAATACGAGCATCCCCAAGATCACAACATGTATATCTGAGAATAACAAAGGCACACATCACAAAATCCACTAAGAATTTGAACTTTTACAGGCTTATATAAGGTCCGAAAAAACATACATAAGATAATAGAAAAGAAGAGAAAAGTCAACAACACTGGAGTCCTCAAGCTCAGCTCTACTGCAAGCTCTGCCGCTATGACACCCGCCTAGAATCACCTGCATGCATCAATCATGCATAAGCTTATAAAAGCTTAGAGGGTGGTGAAAGTGTGTGACAAAGGTGCACAGAAGAATAGCAGGATGTACAAGGAAAGAAACGTGCTCAATGAGAATATCACTAGCCTTACCAAGGCTTATCATAAATACGATGCAATGAGTACTGGATGCCATGTCAAGGCAATGCATGAAGGGGCTTACACAATCAATGCTAATGCGATGCAAGTAATGCTAGTGCTCATATCCAAACCACATATCAAGTACATTTTAAATCATAAAGAAATCATCGGGGTCCATTACACTGCTGAATGACTACCGCTTTACAGACCCCGCACAGTCAAACGAGCGTAAGAGACCTCACTACTCGCCTGTGGACAGTCAATCACCAACAAGGCCTAAAGGTAGCAGACCCATTTACGAGCTGGTCAAACTCAGCCTAGCAACACCTCCACACACCAGGCAGGTAAGGCCACACCCCTATCCAAAAGACTACACGACAGTGGGAGTCGCAGCCTAACAGTATAAGGCCCTCGTGCGCTCATAGTTTCCACTCGGTCATGGCATTGAAGTAGATCCTTGGTACCATGGAAGTTTTAAAAATTTCACCCATGGGCATCCTATGCACCCGGTATACTCAAGTAATATTTCCGGTGTCCACTCATACGGCCATCCACGAATATTGTTGAGGGTCAAATATTGCATATCAGACCCTGATTACTGCCTAGATTTACAAATACAATAATGTTTAATGCCGTATTTTAACTGTGTATGTGATGCAAGGTGGAATTACGAACGTAGAATGGAAAAGGGTACTAAAAGCCTGGATTTCTATTTTTCTTGACGCTCTGAAATCACCACAGCAAGGGACGGACTTCAGAGGACCGATATTGAAGAATTTACACGCCAAGGATCCGAGAAAATCAAGCTGTTCACGTTAAAGAGGACTGAAATTGGTGCAGAATGCAGGATCACATGGTTTTCGCCATCAGATTGACTCGAAACTTCATACATGTTATGGGGGCCGTAAATTAACCGTACATATTAAATTTCAGCCATTGAAGATCTCGGGAAGTGGTCCAACGGACAGATCAGCCCATTAATCTCCAATTTGGGGTCCACCTGATATCTGGATATGCCAGAAAGTTGGCCTCAACCCCTTATATTTGATGGAAAAACGGATGGACGGAGCAGATGTCTCAAAAACATCTCTGTGGGACCCACATGTACAGCATGTGTGTACGGTGCACAAGTGCACCGGGTGTGCACCTAACCATTCAAAAGTCGGTCAGCGACGCTGACTGACTTTCCTTCTAAAGAAATCGAAAACGGCAATTGTCATTTGCAACAGACACCATTGGTTTCTGTTGTGGGCCCCACCCATCGTCCAAACGGACAATCCAGACCGTTGATTCGTTCTCTAAGACGGCCACAATCCACGCCTAGGTGGCGAAAATTCAGAAGACAGCGAAGATTAGTTTTATCCGTTCAAACAACGGTTGGATGGTAGAACGTGAAATCAAGTGGGCCGCGTCAGAAGCAATCCAAAACCGACAATATCTTACTGAATTGGCGAGACGAAGCGAATGGAAGGAGTGGATTTCCCAGAAACTTCCAGCAGGAGGCCCACCAAGCATCGCAAAATCAGAGATTTACGTCTCTGTTACGCGTAGTCCGGAAAAACTGTACGATCTGGAGACGTAGTGGCCCACCACCGTTGATCGGATGGCCGATCCGAACCATCCAGATGAAGCTCAGGCAAGAACTAAACCCCTATATGGAAGAAAAATCCGATAATATTCGATCATGGGGAATCCTATACAGCGCCAACACGCTTGAGCGCAAGACGTTTCCAAGCTCTGCTGCGTAAACATCCGCACGAACTCCACCTATTCAGCACTTACTGGAGTTTCCTATAAAAGGGAGAGAGAGAACGTGAGCAGAGCATCTCACGGTAGAGAGGAGAGAAAGAGAAGAAGAGAGAGAGAGATAGAGACAGTTCTTTTTGTTTTCCTTTGTTTACATGGTTTGCTTGAGATTTTGGAGAGCTAGCCCATTCATGTCGGGCTAAACCTCTTAGCTAGGGCTAAGAGGTGAAGCTTGTGGTGTGATGGGAGGACCTCTACTACTTTGATTCGTGTTTGAACTGATTTTGATGCTAGTTGATTTTATGGAATGCTTTCAGTTTTTAATGATGTGTTGTGACTTAAATTACAATATATCTGTGATGGCTTTGAGTATGTCCATTCTCTTATTGTGATTATGCAGTTAGGAAGACATGTTGTTCACCATTGCCCCTTGGACATGGTTGGATGACAGAAATTTTCCTAACAGCCATATATCTCCTGATTGGTTGTGGATTGGTTTAGTTCTATTGTTTACTTTGTCTCAGGGCATGGTTTTGTGATGGAAGCGACTCTAATCCTCATACCTGTCTTCTCTTCGAAGGCTAGATCAAAGGAAGTGCAAATTGAGTTTTAGCGATATATCTTCCAACTGGATAAAGATGGGACTCGAAGTCCAGTTGAGTTCATGAATCGACGGTAGATCTCCCTGATCTCTACAAGTGGATCCTCTGAATCCCTAGTTCCCTCTCTCTGAATTCTTAAGTTTTAAATAATTATTTCACCATTATTCTTCAAATCACAATTGGTTTAGATTTTGTCTTACCCTAGTTCTAGATCTGGTTAGTCTCAGATAACGTACAGGTTTCAGTCCCTGTGGATTCGACCTCGGTCTTACCGAGTTTATTACTACATCACAACCCTGCACTTGGGGAGTGAACAAGTTTTTGGCGCCGTTGCCGGGGATTGACGGCTACGTTTTTTTTTGAAATTAACTGATTTTAGGATTAGTTTAAGATTAGGACCTTTTTGATTTTTAGGTTTTATTTTTAGAAATTTCTAATTCAGGTTTTCCTTTAATTTTTAGAAATTTTCTCTCAAATAACTTTCTATTTCTTTGATAGTTTTTCCTTTTTAGAAAATAACCCAACTTCCTTGTTTTGTAGGATTCTGAGATAGGTTTCTAAATTGGTAATTTCTCTCTTTTTTTTTTTTCCTTGCTATTTCTAGATTAGGATTCCTTTTTAGTAAGTTTCTAATTCTAACTCTTTTAGAATCTAATTTTATTTCCTATTTTATTTTTAGAAATTTTCTATTTAAAGACTTTCTGTTTAGAAACTAACTTTCCTATTTTGTAGGCCTTTCAGAAATTTCTAATTCGGTAAGATCTTTCTAAATTCTACTTTCTATTTTTAGAATTTCTGTTACTAACTTACTTTCTAGTTTAAGAACTTTCCTCTTTTGTTTTAGAAATTTTACACTCTCTTAGGAATTTTTCTTTTTCTAAATTAGAAACTTTTCTATTTCTAGGCTTTCATTTATTTTAGAAAATTTTCCTTTTTAGAAACTCACATTACTTTCTATTTTAGGATTAGGATTTCTAATTCAGAACTTTCTAACTTTAGGTTTAGAACCTTCCTCTTTTGTTTTTAGAAACTAGGTTAGTTATTTTCCTTTTTAGAAACTCCTCCTAATTTTAGAAACGAACTCATTCTTCCTTTATTTTTAGAAACTTTCTAATTCTAAGTTTAGGAAACTTTCCTTTTCTAGAAACTAACTTTGTTTCCACCTTAGAATTTTCTAACTTTAGAATTTCTATTTTTAGGAACTAATCTCTTTTTGGTTTCTTTTTGCAGGTTCTTAATTTAGGGACTCCAATTTGGTAACTTCCTTCCAACCCTCTCTTTCTTTTTAGATTTTTAATTCCCTTCTTAGGATTAGGTTTAGAATTTGATTGAGGGTTGTGAGTGTTTCATGCCCAAGTGGGCTCGTGACAACACTCGACGTCTCTTGACTGAAGGAGGATTAGTTGAGGGGTTAACTGTCCATCGCCGGATTAGACACCGCTCGAATTCCCCTGAGTTAATTGAGGATATGGCTGGAAATCAACCTCGTCTACCCCAACCTAGGGTAGAAGATGTCCAGGATGAGAATGGGGTGCATCAAGCACCCCCGCCTCGTACCTTACGAGATTACTTACAATCGGCGGGGGTGAGTATGCCCTCATGCATGGTTTTTCAGGAGAATGCAGGACATATGGATATCAAGCCAGGGGTGATCCAACTCCTTCCTAAATTTCATGGGCTTGAGTCAGAGAATCCATATCTACATCTGAAAAAATTCGATGAGATCATGACTACCCTATACTTTCCTAACGTGTCTGATGACACAGTTAGGTTAAAACTCTTTCCCTTTTCTTTGAAAGAGAAAGCCAAGACGTGGTTACATTCATTACGTCCTCAATCTATTGGCAGATGGAATGACATGACAAGGGAGTTCATTAAAAAGTTTTTTCCCTATCATAAGACGAACACCCTTAGGAAGTCGATCATGAACTTTGCCCAAAGGGAAGATGAAACATTCTTCCAATGTTGGGAGCGGTTCAAAGATCTTGTCAGTTAATTCATGCCCACAACATGGTTTTGAAACGTGACGCATCACGAATTTTTTCTATGATGGACTGACATCTCCCATGCGCCAATTAGTTGAGACAATGTGTAATGGGGAGTTTATGAATAAAGGTGTCGATGAGGTGTGGGACTACTTTGATAAACTTGCTGAGAACACACAAACATGGGACATCTCCCCTAGACCGAGTACTACACCTAGGCCGACTCATTCCAAAGAAAAAGGTGGAATGTACCTCCTGAAAGAGGATGATGATATTAACGCCAAGGTAGCCAATCTCACTCGAAAACTCGAGGCCATGGAATTAAAGAAGGATAAGGCAAGGAAATTGTTTGTAGTATTTGTGGTTGCAACATTCACACTACTGAGAATTGCCCAACTATATCTGCCTTTCAAGAGGTATTGAATGAGTAATCCAATGCTGTAAGCAATTACCAAAGACCTTTTAGTGGGCCCACCTCTAACACATACAATCCTGGCTGGAGAAACCATCCAAACTTCAGTTGGAGGAATGAACAAACCGCTACACCTCAAGGTTTCCTAAATCAAAATCCAACTCAAGAGAAACCTCAAGAGGATCCGGTTCTGAAACATTTTCAAAAGCAAGAGCTTTTCAATCAGGGTATGCTACAGGCTTTTCAAGACCTTACAAAAGCAATACAAGGACTTAAGGCTGAAAATGCGATTGGGAACAAGGGGAGCTTCCCAGCTCAACTTCTTCCCAATCCTAAATCGCAATATGAAATTAGCGACCCAAGCTCTTCAAATCAGATGGAGCAAGCTAAATCCATCACCACTCTTAGGAGTGAAAAAATCATTGACAAAACCATTCCGGTTAGGGCTGAAAAGTCTAAGGACCCGGAAGTGGATAAAGAAGATGGATCTAGCCATGCCCCACCAGAGTTAGAACCAGAACCTCAAGGAAAGCCGGTTGCTCCATTTCCTCAACGGTTGGTTGCACCAAAACCTCTCTCTAACTCTCAGGATATTCTAGAGGTGTTGAAACAAGTAAAGGTCAACATTCCTCTACTTGATGCCGTGAAACAAATACCTTCCTATGCCAAATTCTTGAAAGACTTATGTACGACCAAAAGACGACAAACTATTCAAAAGAAAATCTTCTTGACTGAGAAAGTGAGTGCCATCCTAAAGCAAGATGTGCCGCAAAAATTCAAAGACCCCGGTAGCCCAACCATATCATGTGTAATTGGGGACTATCGAATTGATCACGCACTTCTTGACTTAGGAGCGAGCGTTAATCTTATTCCCTACTCGGTATACAAACAGTTGGGTTTAGGTGAATTAAAACCAACCTTAACCACACTACAACTTGCTGATCGCTCTGTTCGTGTACCAAGAGGAATAATTGAGGATGTGTTGGTCCAGGTTGATCGATTTTACTACCCAGTAGATTTCATCATCCTGGATACCGAACCTATCAACAATACAAGCACTCAGATTCCCGTCATTCTTGGTCGTCCATTCCTTGCCACTTCAAACGCAATTATCAATTGCAGGAATGGTGTCATGAGTATGTCTTTCGGGAATATGACATTAGAAATGAATATCTTTTTCAACACTGGCAGACGGGTAGAGGAAGATGATGATATCCACGATATTAACATGATCGATACCTTCGTGAAAGATAGGACACCCCTTACCTTATCCTCTGATCCTCTAGAGACGTGCCTGGCCCACTCCCATGAGTTTGATGATGACATAATTAGGGAGACGTGTGCCATGCTTGATGCGGTACCGGTACTTGAAGTTAACCGGTGGAGGCCTCGATTTGAAAAGTTACCCCACACTGATGAAGTGCCTCTAATGTCTAACCTCAAGCCATCGAAGCTTGACCTAAAACCTTTGCCCTCTGATTTAAAATATGCATACTTAGGTCAAGATGAGACATACCCGGTGGTGATTTCTGCCCACCTTGAGAAAGAACAAGAGAGTATGCTTATATCTACTCTCCTGGAGCATAAGGGAGCCCTTGGATGGACAATCGCGGACCTCAAGGGAATCGACCCCTCGATTTGTACTCACCGCATATATCTTGAGGATAATGCGAAGACAGCTCGACAACCACAACGTAAACTAAATCCAAACATGAAGGAAGTGGTTAAGGCCGAGGTTCTTAAACTATTGGATGTGGGTATCATATACCCTATATCTGATAGTCAATGGGTGAGTCCAACTCAGGTGGTTCCTAAGAAGTCCGGGATCACCATCGTAGCCAATGCCAATAATGAACTCGTGCCGACTAGAGTCACTGCTGGTTGGAGGATGTGCATTGACTACAAGAAATTAAATACCGTCACGAGGAAAGACCACTTTCCTTTACCCTTCATTGATCAGATCTTGGAAAGGTTAGCTGGTCATTCCTATTACTGTTTCCTTGACGGGTATTCGGGCTACAACCAGATAGAGATCGCCCCTGAAGATCAAGAAAAGACTACGTTTACATGTCCCTACGGCACCTTCGCTTACCGAAGGATGCCGTTTGGACTATGTAATGCTCCTGCCACCTTCCAGCGATGTATGATGAGCATATTTTCTGACATGGTGGGGTAATACTTAGAGGTCTTCATGGACGATTTCTCTGTCTTCGGTCCATCTTTCAGCGAGTGCTTGGAAAGTCTTAAATGTGTGCTGAAAAGATGTGAAGAAAAGAACTTGGTACTTAATTGGGAGAAGTGCCATTTCATGGTTCAGAAGGGAATTGTCCTTGGATACATTATATCATCCAAAGGAATCGAGGTGGATAAGGCAAAGATCGATCTTATCTCTAACCTACCTCCACCCAAGAACATAAGGGACGTGCGATCCTTCTTAGGACACGCAGGGTTTTACAGAAGATTCATAAAGGACTTTAGTCTCATCTCTCGTCCTCTATGTAATCTACTTCAAAAGGATGCACCATACGAGTGGACTGAACCATGTCAGGAAGCTTTCACTAAGCTTAAGGGCATATTGACTAGTGCACCCATCATACAGCCACCTGACTGGAGCATTCCTTTTGAACTTATGTGCGACGCATCTGATTATGCTCTTGGGGCAGTTCTAGGCCAGAGACAAGATAAGAAACCCTACGTTATTCATTACGCAAGTAAGACTCTAAATCCTGCCCAAGTGAACTACTCGACTAAGGAAAAGGAACTCTTAGCCGTAGTGTTCCCCTTGGACAAATTTAGGTCCTACTTGATTGGATCCAAGATCATTATTTACACTGATCACGCAGCGCTTAAGTATCTTCTGTCTAAGAATGATGCTAAGCCCCGCCTGATAAGATGGATCCTCTTACTCCAAGAATTTGACCTAGAGATAAAAGATAAAAAAGAACGTAGTGGCTGACCATCTTTCTCGCCTTAATCCCTCTGATTCCTTTGAGACGACACAGATTAATGACATGTTCCCTGACAAACAATTATTCAGAGTCTCCCATTCGCCTTGGTTCGCTGATATCGCTAATTATCTTGCCATAGGTTCCATACCGACACATTGGACTGCGCAAGATAAGAAGAAATTTTTCACCGAGGTGCGCAAATTCTTCTGGGATGATCCATACTTGTTTAAATATTGCCCATACCAAATCTTGAGGAGATGTGTGCCAGACGATGAGCATCAGAGTGTCATCTCCTTCTGTCACTCACAGGCCTGTGGTGGTCACTTTTCTACAAAAAAGACCACGACCAAAATTCTGCAGTGTGGCTTCTATTGGCCCACTATGTTCAGGGACACTCATGAGTTTTGCAAAGCTTGTGAGCGTTGTAAGAAATTGGGAGCATTGTCCCGTCGAAATATGATGCCCTTGAATCCCATTCTTATCATAGAGACATTTGATTGCTGGGGCATCGATTTCATGGGGCCATTCCCCCAATCTTTTGGGAATTTATATATTTTGCTTGCCGTAGACTATGTGACTAAATGGGTTGAAGCGATTCCGTGTCGAACTAATGACCATCGCACGGTCATTAAATTCCTGAAAGAAAACATCCTTTCCCGATTCGGAACGCCTTAAGCCATTATTAGTGATGGGGGCTCACACTTTTGTAATAGACCATTTGAGAGTTTAATGAAGAAATACGGTATCTCTCATAAGGTGAGCACCCCATACCGCCCACAGACAAGTGAGCAAGTTGAGATTTCCAATAGGGAGATCAAACACATTTTGGAGAAAACGGTTAACCCTGACCGTAAGGATTGGTCAATTCGATTGACCGATGCCTTATGGGCATACCGTACTGCTTTTAAAATCCCTATTGGAATGTCTCCCTTTAGACCCGTCTATGGGAAGGCTTGCCACTTGCCTGTGGAGTTGGAACATAGAGCTTACTGGGCGATCAAAAATCTAAATTTCAATCTGAACAACGCTGGCTCGCTACGCAAACTTCAATTAAATAAACTTGAAGAAATCTGGAACGACGCGTACGAGAACTCGAGAATTTACAAGGACAGGATGAAGGCGTTTCATGACCAACACATTCTACGAAAATCATTCACGCCAGGTCAGAAAGTCCTTTTGTATAATTCTCGATTACATCTCTTTCCGGGTAAGCTTCGATCTCGTTGGACCGGCTCTTACATTGTTATTACTGCATACCCTCATGGGGTCGTCGAGATAAGAGACCCCGACAATGGCAAGGAGTTTAAAATAAATGGACATCGCTTAAAGCCATTTGTCGAGAAATTTGATTCAGAGGACATGTCCATGCCTCTGACTGATCCTGTTTACCAGGAAAGATCTCCTAGTCTGATGGAGGTATTGAAAAGGCCAAGCTATATGTCCTAGAGGGGGGGTGAATAGGACTATGCCAAATTTAAAATAAAATTAGCGGAAATAAATTAAACCAATAGCCTTACAATATGAATCAATTCACAAAGCTAAATTTAAATCACCTTAATAAATAGGTATTATGAGATTGATACAAATTCAGTTCTAAGGACAACCTTACACCATAATAAACAAGGGCTTATGGTAGGACAACCTTATTTCTAGAACCTCTTTTGGATCAAGGACTCAATTTTAATATAAGTAAATGAAATAGCAAGGAATTGAAATTAAATGCAGAAGTAAGATCTAAATTATTACAACAATCCCCACACTTGCTTGAAATGTAAATAGTTACAACATTCATATCCACTTGTACATTCCACACAATCGAATGATAAAAGATATGAAAATTAAGCAAGCATTCAATCCACAAGGCAAAGAGTTATAGTGGTTCGCCTGTGTGTACACTAACTGTTTTCCAACAGCCACACAAAAAGCTACTCCACTCCTAATATCCTCACACAGGGGATATTAGCGTTCACTATCAAATAGGTTTTCACAGGTTCACCAAAAACCTTTACAATTGTGTCTTTTTCACTTGGGCTTACACAATTCAAAAACCCCTCTTTTCTGAGTTTTCTGGTTCTCCTCAGATAACCAATACAATGAGATTTTTTCTGGTTCAATCTCAAACAAAACCAATAAAATGAGATTTTTCTGGCTTAACCTCAAACAAAACCAAAGGTAAATAAATTTTACAGAAATGTAAAATACCTGAATTTCTCCTTTTCGTAGCAGCCCGGTAGAACCAATCAGAGTAGATGATTGAATGTCAAAGTTCAATTTCCAATACTCACATTCATAAGGTTCTAAATTCTAATTGATTTTAGATTTTACTTGTTGGGCGTAGCTATATTTGATTTTGATTCCAAGAAGAAGGAATAAGATAATTCCTCTTTTCAAATAAGATTGGAATACAGAAACAAAATCAAATTAAATAAGCTAGCAAAAAGGAATATTAAATAAGCACAATGTAGTTTAAAATAAACACAGACTTATCTCAGAGTGATCACTTGAAAAATCTTGAATTGAATCGAGTTGAAGTGTGAAAACTCTGAATTTCGTGTTCAATTTATAGAAGCAAAAATCGCTCCTACGACTGGTCTTAGAAACCTACGACTGGTCGTAGCTCTAACAGATTTTTGAAAAATTAAGCGCGATCTTTGAAAGTCGTTCCACGATTGGTCGTGAGTAGCCTACGACTGGTCGTGGATATCTATGACTGGTCGTAAGACCAGAGTTTTCGTTGCTGGACTTTGAGTCGTAGCTCTACGACTGGTCATGGACGAGTCGAAGCCACACCTACGACCGGTCGAAGGATCTCCAGGACTGGTCGTGGGCGTACCAAAAATTTCGAAAAATCTTCAACAACTTAAGACTGGTCGTGGAATTTCTTGGACTAGTCGAACCAATGCTAGGACTAGTCGAATAAGAGCTAGGACTGGTCTTAGAATAGACCAAACTTATGTAAAATAAATATTTGATTTATGTATCCAAAGTGACCTACTTAAAGGGTCAACCTAAGGTCATTCAAACCTGAACCATGTCGTATGGACATTGAACTTCAACCATTCAACGAATGTAGATATTTTGAACCATATCAGGCTTGAGATCTTGAACTTGTTGTAGCTTTAAACTTGAGATCTTCATCAACATAAAACTACTTCATGCGTTTCTTCTTAAGACTTGAACTTCAACATTGTAGCTTCTTGAGACTTTAACATGTAGCTTCTTGAGACTTCAACATGTAGCTTCTTGAAGACTTCAACATGTAGCTTCTTGAAGACTTCAACATGTAGCTTCTTGAAGTGTTTATGCAGTGTCTTGAATTCATATAAATCATCATACAAGCACAGGACACAGAAAGATGTTTTGACACATCAAAATTTGACAACCAAAGGAGCATGAGGCCATAGCACTTACAATCTCCCCCTTTGTCAAATTTGTGACAAAACACCCAAATTATAATACTTCCAATTGAAACTAAGTACACACAACAAGTTCAACAATAGAGAAGCATACACACCATAAGTTCAACAATAGAGAAGCATGCACAATTATATATGATAATCATTCTCCCATAACTACCCCTGAGAAGCTTAACTCCCCTCCCATAACTACCCTTGAGAAGCTTAACTCCCCCTGAGTAATAGGTAATAGGAGCACATCTCCCAAAACTTCTGCCCCTTTTTGTCACAAAATGACAAAGGAAGAAGAGCAACAATGATAATGAAAATAGGAGTTGATTCAAGAAAGCATAATGCATAATTCAAAAAGTCAGTGAACATGTAAAGTTCAGACTTAAAAAATATTACAGACCCATCAAAAATTCAGTCAGAACCAGAAGAGGGAGCAGGATTAGAAGGATCAATTTTGTGTAAACCCTTAGCAATCCGCCTCATATATTTGCGTAGATAAGAGAATTGCGTGTCTTGGGTAACACGAATTTGAGCCACCTGCTCTTGAAGGGAATTCAATCTCTCATCAAAATCAGAAGGCTGAAAATCAGGATCATCAGTCGAGTCTGACTCAAGTTCTTCAAATAAATCATCCATATTCACGTCTTCAGGAAGATCACCAGCTTGACCTGCATCTCCTGCTTCAGCACCACTGCTACCAGCATCCACTTGGCCATCAGCCAATTCTAAATTCATCTTGTTAATATTGGCATTATTAAAAGGGAGATGATGGATGGGTTTTTCTCTAGTAGGCATAGCCACGAGCATATGATTTGCCAGCATAGTCAATAAATAACCAAAGGGTATATCACTATGTCCTGGATGGTGACGAGAAAGAATAATGGAATGACAAATTAAAGAAGGTAAACATATTTTTGCTCCAGAGATGACAGAATGCAAAACACGAACCATAAAAGCAGTGAGTTCGGTTTTATTACCAGAACGTGGATAAAGATTTGAGATGAAAATCCTATGAAGTACCCTGTGTCTGGGTAACAAATACCTTGAGGGAAGTGCATGACCTTTATGAGTCTAGTGAACATCCAAATTACATAAATCTCTAGTAAGCATTTTTCGTTCAGATTCTGAGAGACTGTCATGTAAAATATGAATTGGAATGCTCTCATCATTGACAGGTATTTCCATAATGTCAGCAATCAAATGTCGATCCACTAAAAACAATCCTTCTTGAGTATCAACTTTAAAAGTTAAATTCTCAAGAGAAAAATCACAGATACATGCAAACATGGATTGGGCAATGGACTGGTATGCAGCTCCACCCCAATGCAAGATGTTATCCCATCCCACAATTCCAACAGAGGAGGGATACCAAATGAAGCAATGTGATTAACATTCACAGGACGCTCAACAATAACATTGCGCATACGCAAATCCCGAGCATTAGAAGGATCATTTTCGGGAGAGCGAAGATGACGTTGTGCAATAGAAGCTGATCTAGATGAAGAGGGACCTCGAGTAGTTTTCTTTTTACCTCTAGCATCCATTTTCAAAGGAGGATTTCAAGGAAACAACAAGATGCAAGATAGAAGAAATGGGGTTTTGATAGAACAGATTTTTCAAGATAAAACCCCAAACTTGCAATGAACGACCAAACAGATTCTATAAAAATGTGATTTGGAACACTAATAACAAGAATCAACAAGAAAATAGCAAAAGAACCACTAACCTTGAAGTACAATGAAGGTGGATTCGACCGGTCGTAGCTAGAGCCGTTGGAGAGTAAAAAGAAATGAAGAAGAGAAGTCAAAATCCCCAAAATAAAGTGAAATCCCGAGTATCACGACCGGTCGTGTAAGTGTTCGACCGGTCGTATCACGACCGGTCGTGTACACTCACGACTGGTCGAGTACGACACAAAATTTGCAATTTTTTTTCAAATAATTTTCAAATTTAAGCAAATAAATCATCAAACTTATGTACATTATGATACACCAAATCATGCAAATTCAATTTAAATTGCACATACCGAGATCAAACTTTAATTATTAAACCTGCTTTTGTCGAGCGGTTTAGTGAAAATGTCTGCAAGTTGAGTCTCGGTTGGAATGTAATCCAAATATATTACCTTTTCTTCCACTAATTCACGAATGTAATGAAATCTAATGTCAATATGCTTAGTACGTGAATGTTGAACTGGATTTTTAGAGATATTTATTGCACTGGAATTATCGCAAAATAAAATCATAGAATCCTGAGTAATTCCATAATCGCTTAACATACGTTTCATCCAAACAAGTTGAGTACATGCGTTTCCAACAGCAATGTATTCAGCCTCAGCTGTTGATAGCGATATAGAACTTTGCTTCTTACTAAACCAAGAAACAAGACAATTTCCAATGTAGAAACAACCACCACTGGTTGATTTCCTATCATCAATGTTTCCAGCCCATCAGCATCTGCGTACCAGGCTAATTGAACATTAGTCTCATGTGGATACCAGAGACCCAGTTTAGTAGAACTTGCGACATATCGCATAATCCGCTTAACAGCAGTTAAGTGAGATTCTTTAGGATTTGATTGATAACGAGTACAAATACCAACACTCAAAGCGATATCTGGTCTACTAGCAGTCAGATAAAGTAAACTACCAATCAAACTACGATACAATTTAGGATCCACATCATTACCTGTAGAGTCTTTTGAGAGTCTCAAAGTTGTACTCATAGGAGTATCAAAATTTTTACCTTTCTCAAATCCAAATTTCTTGATTAAATTCAGAGCATATTTGGTTTGAGAGATAAAAATTCCATCAGGTTGTTGTTTAACTTGCAACCCTAGGAAATAGTTTAATTCTCCAACCATGCTCATTTCGAATTTAGACTTCATCAAATCTGCAAACTCAACAGTCATGTTAGTACAGGTTGATCCATAAATAATATCGTCAACATATATTTGAACCATTAGAATATCATCGTTATGTTTCTTAACAAAGAGCGTCTTATCAACACATCCCATCTGAAAATTATGACTCAGTAAAAACTTAGTCAGTTTTTCGTACCATGCTCTGGGAGCTTGTTTCAGACCATAGAGAGCCTTCTTAAGACGATACACATGATCAGTAAATTTAGGATCTTCAAACCCTGTAGGTTGTTCAACATATACCTCTTCATGTAAATCACCATTCAGAAAGGCACTCTTTACATCCATTTGGTAAATTTTAATCTTCCTAAAACATGCAATGGAGATAAAAAGTCTGATTGATTCAAGACGAGCTACAGGGGCAAATGTCTCATTATAGTCAATACCTTCAATTTGTGTATACCCCTGTACAACTAGTCTTGCTTTATTTCGAATAATATTTCCAAGTTCATCAGATTTGTTTTTGAAAATCCATTTTGTTCCAATAATATGTTTATCTTTAGGTCTAGGAACAAGGTACCAGACATCATTTCTGACAAACTGATTAAGTTCTTCTTGCATCGCAAGAATCCAGTTTTCATCCGAAAGTGCTTCTTTTCGTTAACCGGTTCAATCTGGGATGTAAAGCATACGTAGTTACATATGTCCTCTAATTGTCTACGAGTGCGCACACCAGTGAGAGGGTTTCCAAGTATTTGAGAAGTTGGATGATCTTTAACAGTCCTTAATTCAGAATTAGTTTCACTTGATGAAGTTTCTTGTTTTTCAAGTATAAGCACTTCATCATTATCTGAACTAGGGACAGGTGTATTCAAAAGATCGTCAATCACAACATTTATTGACTCTTGAATCACACCGGTCCTGTTGTTCAGAACACGATATGCACGACTGTTTAAAGAATATCCTAAAAAGATCCCTTCATCACTTTTAGTGTCGAATTTTTCCAAATTTTCACGGTCACGCAAAATATAGCACTTGCTGCCAAAAACTCGAAAGTATTTGACAGAAGGCTTTTTCTCAAACCACATTTCATAAGCCGTTTTATTATTAGTTTTACAGATATAAACACGGTTAATAATGTAGCAGGCTGTATTCACTGCTTAGCCCAGAGATTCCTAGGGAGCTTCATGCTATTTAACATAACATTTCCATTTCTTGAAGCACTCTATTCTTCCTCTCGACAATTCCATTTTGTTGAGGAGTTTTAGGTGCAGAGAATTCATGCGATATTCCCTGATCGCTACAGAATTTCTCAAAACCGCTATTTTCGAATTCGGATCCATGATCACTACGGATCTTGTTGACTTGAGAACTTTTTTCAGTTTGAATCCGTTTTATAATCTTTTTCACTTCATCAAGGGTTTCTGATTTGTCTCTCAAGAATGAAACCCAAGTGTATCTTGTATAATCATCTACAATAACTAAGATGTACTTTTTGCCACCTCGACTTTCCGTTCTTGTTGGTCCTATAAGATCCATGTGGAGAAGCTCGAGTGGTCTTGTGGTGGTATTGGAGTTCACCTTTTTGTGAGAGCTCCTAGTTTGTTTACCATACTGGCATTCACCACAAATCTTGTCTACTTTTTGCATCTTAGGTAGACCTCTAATTAGTTCACTTTTGCTCAATCTGTATAAATTTCGGTAGTGTACATGTCCAAGGCGTTTATGCCATAATTCTGTCTCATCGGTATGGACCATGTAGCACGATTGTTTAGATGAGCTACCATTGCTTACTATATAGCAGTTTTCAGAAGTTCTGCGACCAGTTAATATTACAGAACCCTTTTCGTTTATAATTTCACAACCTTGATTAGAAAATTTAACATTATGGTTGTTATCGCATATTTGAGATATGCTCAACAGGTTGTGTTTTAAACCCTCAACATATAAAACATTTTTAAATAAGGGAAGGTTATAGAGTTGGACCGTACCTTTGCCAATTATCTTGCAGTTGCTACCATCACCAAATGTGACTGACCCATCAGTCATATCTTTAAGATCTGTGAATAGTGCTTTGTCGCCTGTCATATGTCTGGAGCATCCACTGTCTAGGTACCATTTCGAATGGCTTGTAGCTTTGAAAGCAGTATGAGTAACCAAACAGGCAACCTTAGGAACCCATTTCAGAACTGTTTTGGGTTTAGGAGAATAATTGGTCTTCTTTTGTTTATAGTTGTAAGAGTGACCTACTAAGTTAGATTTTAATAGCTCCTTAAGTAAATCAATAATTTTTTCAGCTAGAGGGTTTCGAATCTGATTTATATAGCTGCTTTTGGGTTTTTGAAAAGTTTTTGTATTTTTAGAAAAAACTTGACTAGTACTTTTTCCTTTTGAGTTAAAAGTCTCTCCTTTTACAAAATTGGAAGGAGTATTCTTCTGTTTAGGAGATGTGTTTTTATCATAGCCCAACCCGGATCGATCGCCACATTTTCTTGATCCGGATAATAATTTTTCTAATTTTGGATCACCTTGGGCATATCTCCATGTGTCCTTCAAACTCAGAAGAGAAGATACTTCATGTTTAAGTTTCTCATTTTCAGATTTTAAATTTTTAATCAGGGAGGTTTTGAATTCCAGATCACACTTTGATTTTACAAAACAATCTGAAATTTGGGATTTTTCTAAAACAAGGGTTTCAAAACATTCTTTAAGTTTAAAAAACTTTTCTTTTTGAAGTTTAAGTTTGACAGCAATTTTACAACTTTCCTTATATAAGGCATTGTAAGCATCTTGAAGATCTTCATCATTTTCATGATTACTATCCAAATTTTCTTCACTTGTTGAATCATCGTGATCTGAAAAAGTAAACTTGGCTAGAGTCATAAGGGCCTTAAGTTCACTGCCCGACTCAGTTTCTGAATTTTCTGATTCAGAAGAGGCTTCAGAATCAGACGATTCATCCCAAGTAGCCAAAATACCCTTCCTTTTGGATCTGTCCTTTTTAGGACATTTGTTTGCTAAATGCCCATATTCTTGACAGTTGTAGCATTGACTATCTTTCAATGATTTCCAAGTTTTAGACTTAGGTTTGGAACGTTTCTTTTCATTTGTCTTTTGAAAATCGACTCTTTTCTTACTTTTGAAAATCTTATAAAACTTTTTCGCCAAAAGGGCCACATCATCTTCAAACTTTTCTTAATCTGAATTTTCTTGAGTAATACTTTTAGATGACTTCAAAGCAATAGATTTACCTTTAGGAGCTTTAAAACTTAATTCATAGGTTTGTAAAGAACCAACTAATTCTTCTACCTTCATATTATCCGTATCACGAAGTTCCTGGATTGCGGTTACCTTAGAATTGAACCATTCAGGAAGAGAGCGTAGTATTTTTGCACACACTTTACTTTCTGGGATCTTATCGCCAAGACCCCACATTGAGTTTACAATGTCATTCAATCTAGTGTAAAAGTCCATAAACATTTCATTTTCCTCCATATGAATTTCTTCAAATTTAGTTGTGAGGAGTTGGACTTTAGATTTCTTGACAATTGATGTACCTTCGTGTGTCATTTCTAAAATATCCCAGGCTTGCTTTGCAGTATCACAGGATATGATTCTTTTGAACTCATCCGGTGATAGTGCGCAAGTGATTGCATTTAGTGCTTTAGCATTAGCACTACTCTCATTTTTCTGAAGTGTGGTCCATTGGTAATATGGTGTAATTTTCATAGATTTTGAACCATCAACACCAGTTACTTCCATGATAGGAGGTTTCCATTCAGTACTGGCTTGCCACACACATTCATCCATTGATTTGAGGAAGATCCTCATTCTGGCTTTCCAATAGGCATAGTTGGAGCCATCAAAGGGTGGAGGCCTAGTAACTGAAAGGCTATCAAAATTTGACATCTTTTTATATAGCTTAGATCGTTAGCTCAGGAAATAAATCCAAATAAAAAGCAACAAAAATGAGCTATTAGGCTTTGATACCACTTGAAAAGGCCAAGCTATATGTCCTAGAGGGGGGGTGAATAGGACTATGCCAAATTTAAAATAAAATTAGCGGAAATAAATTAAACCAATAGCCTTACAATATGAATCAATTCACAAAGCTAAATTTAAATCACCTTGATAAATAGGTATTGAGAGATTGATACAAATTCAGTTCTAAGGACAACCTTACACCATAATAAACAAGGGCTTATGGTAGGACAACCTTATTTCTAGAACCTCTTTTGGATCAAGGACTCAATTTTAATATAAGTAAATGAAATAGCAAGGAATTGAAATTAAATGCAGAAGTAAGATCTAAATTATTACAACAATCCCCACACTTGCTTGAAATGTAAATAGTTACAACATTCACATCCACTTGTACATTCCACACAATCGAATGATAAAAGATATGAAAATTAAGCAAGCATTCAATCCACAAGGCAAAGAGTTATAGTGGTTCGCCTGTGTGTACACCAACTGTTTTCCAACAGCCACACAAAAAGCTACTCCACTCCTAATATCCTCACACAGGGGATATTAGCGTTCACTATCAAATAGGTTTTCACAGGTTCACCAAAAACCTTTACAATTGTGTCTTTTTCACTTGGGCTTACACAATTCAAAAACCCCTCTTTTCTGAGTTTTCTGGTTCTCCTCAGATAACCAATACAATGAGATTTTTTCTGGTTCAATCAAACAAAACCAATACAATGAGATTTTTCTGGCTTAACCTCAAACAAAACCAAAGTAAATAAATTTTACAGAAATGTAAAATACCTGATTTCTCCTTTTCGTAGCAGCCCGGTAGAACCAATCGGAGTAGATGATTGAATGTCAAAGTTCAATTTCCAATACTCACATTCATAAGGTTCTAAATTCTAATTGATTTTAGATTTTACTTGTTGGGCGTAGCTATATTTGATTTTGATTCCAAGAAGAAGGAATAAGATAATTCCTCTTTTCAAATAAGATTGGAATACAGAAACAAAATCAAATTAAATAAGCTAGCAAAAAGGAATATTAAATAAGCACAATGTAGCTTAAAATAAACATAGACTTATCTCAGAGTGATCACTTGAAAAATCTTGAATTGAATCGAGTTGAAGTGTGAAAACTCTGAATTTCGTGTTCAATTTATAGAAGCAAAAATCGCTCCTACGACTGGTCTTAGAAACCTACGACTGGTCGTAGCTCTAACAGATTTTTGAAAAATTAAGCGCGATCTTTGAAAGTCGTTCCGCGACTGGTCGTGAGTAGCCTACGACTGGTCGTGGGTCACCTACGACTGGTCGTGGATATCTACGACTGGTCGTGAGACCAGAGTTTTCATTGCTGGACTTTGAGTCGTAGCTCTACGACTGGTCGTGGACGAGTCGAAGCCACACCTACGACCGATCGAAGGATCTCTAGGACTGGTCGTGGGCGTACCAAAAATTCCGAAAAATCTTCAACAACTTAGGACTGGTCGTGGAATTTCTTGGACTAGTCGAACCAATGCTAGGACTGGTCGAACAAGAGCTAGGACTGGTCTTAGAATAGACCAAACTTATGTAAAATAAATATTTGATTTATGTATCCAAAGTGACCTACTTAAAGGGTCAACCTAAGGTCATTCAAACCTGAACCATGTCGTATGGACATTGAACTTCAACCATTCAACGAATGTAGATATTTTGAACCATATCAGGCTTGAGATCTTGAACTTGTTGTAGCTTTAAACTTGAGATCTTCATCAACATAAAACTACTTCATGCGTTGCTTCTTAAGACTTGAACTTCAACATTGTAGCTTCTTGAGACTTCAACATGTAGCTTCTTGAGACTTCAACATGTAGCTTCTTGAAGACTTCAACATGTAGCTTCTTGAAGACTTCAACATGTAGCTTCTTGAAGTGTTTATGCAGTATCTTGAATTCATATAAATCATCATACAAGCACAGGACATAGAAAGATGTTTTGACACATCAAAATTTGACAACCAAAGGAGCATGAGGCCATAGCACTTACAGGTATAGGTAGGTTTCCTGTTTTCATAGGATTAAGGTAGTTTCTTTAGTCTGGCTGAAGACGTTAAACTTAGCGCTCCTGGGAGGCAACCCAGCTTTTGATTCCATGATTAGTTAATTCAATGTTTGTGGGTAACATTGCTGCAAACCCTCACGAGACTACAACTCGTCCACTAGGGGCAACCTAGGGGTTTAAAGGCTTGTTGCATACGCTAAATACAATCGAGAGCACCTGCGAAAGTGGTATAGGTAGGAGTTTATTTCTGTTATTTGTGTTTTACTTTCGATCGGCTTCACTCTTGTGCTAACCTGCTCTCATGTTGAGATCTCTATGGAAAAGTCTCTCTCGACTTGTTACCCAGGTACTATCTTCCCATCACTTCTCATTTACTTTCGTTGTCTCATGTGCATTGCATGCTTACATCTTTTACATTGAGGGCAATGTAGATTTTAGGTTGGGGGTGGAGATTAGGTAACCTAATCAGTTCTTTTTTCTTAGTCTTGAGCAAAAATTGTGAAAATTTTTAAAAATTTTTTGGAAATTCTTGTGAATTTGAAGTGATTTTTGACAGCCATGTAGAGCACTAAGCATTTCAAGATACGTGATGTTGGTAAATTATGACTCTTGGATTCAGTGTCTGTTAGATTTCACAGTTAAGTTTGAATTATTAATCCATGATTAGAAGTTTTAAACATTGATTGAGCCATGATTTCACATATCACACCTCGCTTACACATTAAGGTTCCGGTCCGATATTGAATGATTAACTTGGTAATCACTAAGCGTGAAAGGAACCAGCTTGAAAAACAAATTTTAGCATCAGTTTATAAAAAAGAATTGAAAGGGTAAGTCGAATAATCTTTACCATAGGTTTGCTCCCTATAGGTGTAGATTCGTTTCCCCATGGTTGGCATGTGAAATAAAAGTTAGGCAGCAAGTTTTCACCATGGGTTTGCTCCCTATAGGTGAGGATTTGATCCCTCTCATTGACGTCATATTCATAAAGAAAATCAAAAGATAAAAGAATGAAAAGATGATTTATGAGGCAAATTTTGATTTAGGTGGCTGTCCTGAATGCTCTCGTTGGTTACCAATCATATCATAAAATAATAATCGAATCTTAATGTTGATAAGTCGTAATTAGACTATACAATCATGGATCCCAATGTTTAAAATTTTTCTGATGGATGGACTATTACGTTGAACTTAACTATAGAATTTACCGTGCGCTTAATTCCAGGAGGAAGTAATGCCCAATATGCATGCCTCTTAGAATTCTCATATTTAGATTGCTTTTCTAAAATCACTCGAGTTATTGAGAATTGCCCTGTAATTCTCAAACTTATTTTTCGCATATTTTGCTCGGGACTAGCAAAATGCTGGTTGGGGGTTGTGTTGAGGGTCAAATATTGCATATCAGACCCTGATTACTGCCTAGATTTACAAACACAATAATGTTTAATGCTGTATTTTAACTGTGTATGTGATGCGAGGTGGAATTACGAACGTAGAATGGAAAAGGGTACTAAAAGCGTGGATTTCTATTTTTCTTGACGCTCTGAAATCACCACAGCAAGGGACGGACTCCAGAGGACCGATATTGAAGAATTTACACGCCAAGGATCCGAGAAAATCAAGCTGTTCACGTTAAAGAGGCCTGAAATTGGTGCAGAATGCAGGATCACATGGTTTCCGCCATCAGATTGACTCGAAACTTCATACATGTGATGGGGGCCGTAAATTAACCGTACATATTAAATTTCAGCCATTGAAGATCTCGGGAAGTGGTCCAACGGACAGATCAACCCATTAATCTCCAATTTGGGGTCCACCTGATATCTGGATATGCTAGAAAGTTGGCCTCAACCCCTTATATTTGATGGGAAAACGGATGGACGGAGTAGATGTCTCAAAAACATCCCTGTGGGACCCACGTGTGCAGCACGTGTGTACGGTTAATAAGTGCACCGGGTGTGCACCTAACCATTCAAAAGTCGGTCAGCGGCGCTGACCGACTTTCCTTCTAAAGAAATCGAAAACGGCAATTGCCGTTTGCAACAGAGACCATCGATTTCTGTTGTGGGCCCCACCCATCGCCCAAACGGATAATCCAGACCGTTGATTCGTTCTCTAAGACGGCCACAATCCACGCCTAGGTGGCAAAAATTCAGAAAACAGTGAAGATTAGTTTTATCCGTTCAAACAATGGTTGGATGGTAGAATGTGAAATCAAGTGGGCCGCGTCAGAAGCAATCCAAAACCGACAATATCTTACTGAATTGGCGAGACGAAGCGAATGGAAGGAGTGGATTTCCTAGAAACTTCCGGCAGGAGGCCCACCAAGATCGCAAAATCAGAGATTTACGTCTCTGTTACGCGCAGTCCAGAAAAACTGTACGATTTGGAGACGTAGTGGCCCACCACCGTTGATCGGATGGCCGATCCGAACCATCCAGATGAAGCTCAGGCAAGAACTAAACCCCTATATGGAAGAAAAATCCGATAATATTCAATCATGGGGAATCCTATACAGCGCCAACACGCTTGAGCGCAAGACGTTTCCAAGCTCTGCTGCGTAAACATCCGCACGGACTCCACCTATTCAGCACTTACTGGAGTTTCCTACAAAAGGGAGAGAGAGAACGTGAGCAGAGCATCTCACGGTAGAGAGGAGAGAAAGAGAAGAAGAGAGAGAGAGAGATAGAGACAGTTCTTTTTGTTTTCCTTTGTTTACATGGTTTGCTTGAGATTTTGGAGAGCTAGCCCATTCATGTCGGGCTAAACCTCTTAGGTAGGGCTAAGAGGTGAAGCTTGTGGTGTGATGGGAGGACCTCTACTAGTTTGATTCGTGTTTGAACTGATTTTGATGCTAGTTGATTTTATGGAATGCTTTCAGTTTTTAATGATGTGTTGTGACTTAAATTACAATATATCTGCGATGGCTTTGAGTATGTCCATTCTCTTATTGTGATTATGCAGTTAGGAAGACATGTTGTTCACCATTGCCCCTTGGACATGGTTGGATGACAGAAATTTTCCTAACAGCCATATATCTCCTGATTGGTTGTGGATTGGTTTAGTTCTATTGTTTACTTTGTCTCAGGGTATGGTTTTGTGATGGAAGCGACTCTAATCCTCATACCTGTCTTCTCTTCGAAGGCTAGATCAAAGGAAGTGCAGATCGAGTTTTAGCGATATATCTTCCAACTGGATAAATATGGGACTCGAAGTCCAGTTGGGTTCATGAATCGATAGTAGATCTCCCTGATCTCTACAAGTGGATCCTCTGAATCCCTAGTTCCCTCTCTCTGAATTCTTAAGTTTTAAATAATTATTTCACCATTATTCTTCAAATCACAATTGGTTTAGATTTTGTCTTAGCCTAGTTTAGATCTGGTTAGTCTCAGATAACGTACAGGTTTCAGTCCCTGTGGATTCGACCTCGGTCTTACCGAGTTTATTACTACATCACAACCCTGCACTTGGGGAGTGAACAAATATCCCTGTGGAGGCGAGGCCCTGATGAAGTAAGGGCGGTATCATCATGAAATGCTATGCCAATGCATGAGTCACATACATAGATCATGCACTAGCTGTAGGCGCACAATGTGCGTAAGGGGAGAAACTCCATCCCTCAATGACCACCACATAATGTAATTAATTCATACAGATGATGCATATAGGTCACAAGAATGTAAGTGTGCTTCCTGTGGAATATGGAATCCTCCGTCCTAAGGAAGGTCAAAGTCTAAGCACATAGACAGGTATCCTAAGGAGAAGAAAAATTCTCTAGTGGGGGGCCCAGTACTTTGGGATGACCCACAAGCTAAGAGAGGGTCATGATCTTAAAAAGGAACGGTCCTAGCCAGGCCCAAGATGGACTTTCAATCACCTATAAGGGCCTCTATGAACCTACTTTAGGGCCACGAAGGAGGACATCCAATCTCAACTGGGTCCTAAAAGGTAGCCCACTACGCATATAATGTAAGGTCTAAGTCCTGAGCAATGTATGGTCTAATGGGCCATACACCAAGCCCAATCTCATATACCATATAGTAGGCCCTCAAGTAAGGTTTGGGCCCAACCATAAGGGTCCTAAACCCATATGTTGTGGTGGGCTTCATGGGCAGCCCGGTAGTTCATTTACATGGGCAATTCTCACATTTAACATAAGTGAGTTGGGCCTCACTTTTTAGCCCAAGTATAGGGTCAATTTTAATGGGCGGCCAAGGGCCCAACTTCTTGCATATTCTTGCCCCTAAGCCCATCACAATAGATGGGAGAGTATAGGCCCAAGATCAATGGGCCTATCCAAAAAGACTTAGTCCACAAGGCCTAATTACCAACACAAAATGGCTGCTAAGCATATATATAATATCACATAATGGGCCTTGAGGAAATAACCCAAAAATAAAAGCCATACAATTCATGCATTATGGTGGACATAGAGGATAACCCGCAAACCCCAAAATACACATGGGCAGGACCTAAACCGACAGTGTGGGCCTTGCCATATCAGCTCAAAGACTTAGCGAGACCCTTCACAATATGCATAAATGTGGGCCTTGCAAGTCAACCCATAATTAAGTACTTCATGAGGGCATCAAGGCCCATAATACACATGATTAACTTATAGATAGCCCATTGGGCTCACAATTCAATAAGGTCAGCCCTTGCACAATCTTGGGATCAAGGAAGAAGTTTCTAGCCCATTGAACCTATAAAACTACCTAAAAATCTGGTTAAGGCTAGCTCACAATAACACCACAAAGGTGGGCCTTAAGAGGAACTAATTAAGTCCAAAAATATCTAAGGAAAGAAGGCAAAGAGTCTGTGCAACACTCCCTTAAATCTGATGGGCCACAACAACTCCAAAACAATCAACCATGCAGCAAATTTGGGCCCCTTACTGGAATTCCAGCCCTCCCATTTCCTGGGCCTGCTGGAGTCCAGAAATTTATTTAATCTAGATGGGTTACTGACCCATGATAAACCACACATATCACAGTAGGCCCCACCAGATAATAAGGGGGATATACAACACTTAATTCAAGTGGGCCATGCCTTTGGAATGCAGGCCCAACAACCAAAGGTAGGGGCATCCCATGGTGGTTAGTCCTACGGGCCTGGGTATTTGGCGCAAAACTAATCTAAATTACAGGCCACACCACGGTCGGTACAAGGGTCGGATGGCCCTGAAAATTTATAGTGTAATCCTTCCATAGGTGGGTCACACCTTCACAAAATTTCATGATTTTTAGATAACTAGAAGTATTTTAATTAATTTATAGAAATTGGTCTATCTAGAAAATCGAACTGACCTGGATGTCCCAACGTGGTGGGCCAGTTCTGCCCTTGTCACTGTATACACAGAGGTCCATTCTCCCTAAAATTTTGTAGGTGAGTCATAACATGGGTATTCCACCTCCCTGTAAATTTCATAAATTTTAGATGCCCAAAACTATTTTAATTAAATTCAGAATTATAGACTGTCCAAAAATTCTGCTAATGCAGAATTTTGGACAGACCATGATTGAGCACCCAATGGGGTGGGCCCTGGATGTCCAAAAATTGGGAAAATTAAATTTAAACCTTCTATAATATATGTAGTACAAGGTGGAGTCCACCAAAGTGGCCCACCTGATCAGAAACTATTTTATAATTTTACATTTCAAAATTGCAACCTTGCTGGAATTACAAAAGAAATTTCAGCAAGTACATATATTGGCCCACCCTTTTGGGGAGCCAAATGAGGTCAATTGGGGCTGAAATTTGGCATGATTATAGGTGGGATACCCATCTTCAAAAATCATATTTCACTTGATATACAATTCCCCACCAAAAGCTCCAAATCCTAGCCCCAAGTTGGCCCAAAATCTGTTCAGACAGATTTGGACAGCAACCTGTACTTGAAATAAATTGAATATAAACATCATATAAGAAGAGATTTAACCCCCAAAAATCATGTTGTGGACCACCCTAGTGGGCCCCACAAATATCTAGACCTTCCTCATCATCAAAACCCCTTGCATGTGCCGCATTTAGGTGGATTTGGGGCCACATGTCTAAGGATGGACTACCAAGGACGTCCAACCTCCATGGATGGTCTGGATTTTTGGTTGGTCCACAAGGTGGGCCACACATGCATGATCAGAATGCTAACATCAGAAAAATGTAGGATCAATGGCTAAGATCAAGTGAGATGGGGTAGATGAGGAGGTATTTTAGGGAGAAGGGGCTGGAATGGAGGGAAGGAGCCGGAGGTTTTGCAAATGGAAGTGGAAATGAGAGAATGAGAAGAAGAGAGAGAGAGAGAGAGAGAGAGAGAGAGAGAGAGAGAGAGAGAGAGAGAGAGAGAGGATAGGATGTGTAGGGAGGTAATGATTATGTTGTAAGAAAGCAAATGATGGCCTATGGTGACAATAACAAAGTCGCTATACTTAGACTATGTTTGGGTGGTGTCTAGAATGGGTGGTGTCAATTCCATGCAATTGTGTAGTGTGTGTGGGTGGTGTGCATGGGAAGTTGTGTCATGAAAGTGGTCCATATTTTTTTTTTGTACAAAAAGTGAGCCACATGATGAAATGCTCATAACTTTTGATTTATAAGTCAGATGAACGCACAAGACGCATCATTGGAACTACAACGACGATACGAATGAGATGGCATAGGTCTAGGGTCGATCTGATTCGGGTCTACATGACCGGACCCAAGGATGACCGCAAACACAATCTGAGAGTCGCGGGTCTCCGGAATTTGACCGGTAGGACCACAGGACTAAAATGAACGAGAGGCATACTCACAAACACATGCACACATGAGAACTAGGCTTGGATCTCATAGCTGTGGAGTCATCATATGTACGTATGTAACGGCGAGGGTGCATATGTTTAGTGTACAATGGAGCACCATACATATGAAACCCCAAACCTCTATCTAGTTGCTTTTTAGCTTTCTAGTAGGGTAAACCATGTTGGTCCCACGCTAACGTGTGGGGTCCAATCCATAAGGTCTATGTAATTTTTGAGGTCGAAATACGCTGGAACCTTAGGTCCTATTTGGCTGGACGGATCCCATGGGATTAGGAGGGATGGGATGGTAAAATCCCAGGATATGCCAAACGAGCCAAACAGACCCAGTGAACTTATCCCAGGATAGAGCAACCCATAGATCTTAAACCACTGACACCACCATCATTACCTTAAAATCCATCACATCCCTCCTAATCCCATTTAATTGTGCCTGGGGCGTGTTTGGACGGAAGGATTGGAAGGGATTGGAAGGTAAAATCTCGGGATATGCCAAACATGTGAACTTGTCCCGGGATATAGCAATCCCATGGAACTTAAACCAATCCACTGACACCACCATCATTACCTTAAAATCCATCCCATCCCTCCTAATCCCATGGGATCCGTCTGGCCAAACAAGCCCTCAAAGATGAAGTCAATCTAACTGTCGGGTGGATTGTACATGTTACACCCCGTACTTTTCTTTACTCGAGTGTTACTGTGAAGATCTAAATTAGTTACACGTGTGTGGGAACATACTAAGCTTACACTACACACCACTGTCCAATGATTCATAATATATCCATCTTGACCATGAAATGAGACCATTCACACAATCAACCTCAAGATTTGTCATCCATCCACCAAATTGCAAAGTAGCCAACACTAAACCATCAAAGGACTAAATGATAGTAATTAAATCACATTGAAGTTTCGCATAATGCCCTATTATATCAAGTGAACCATACATCGTTAGTTTCGGGACCCAGATCCGTCTACATAACCCCATTGGACAAGTCAACCATTAAATGTTATCATTAGTACATTTTCTAGTAAATCCAATCATTGGATCATTTGAATTGTCAAGAAGTTGAGATTTGGTAACTAAACATTCATGTGTCGTGGCCCACTAAATAGTTAAAATACTTTAAGAATTAAGCACACAGCTCATAGATGTTGATCTACTGCAAGGGTAGCTCTGTTTAGAAGTAGACCATACAATTTTAAAGTTAAGATGATGATGATGATGATGATGATGATGATGATGATGATGATGATAATAATAATAATAACTTATTATGAAAGATGTTATACTAAGAACATTAAAATTGAAAATTTAAAGAACCAATGGTCCCAATCATCCGAACAATCTCCAAGACCCTTGAAGTCCAGACTGGAATCAATTCGACTGCTAGATCAATTTGAACTAACAAAATAAGATAAGATCACCAACTATGGCCCCACCTAAACCTTGGATGCACTTGATCTCTTGCCAAAGGTCCTAATCCACTACCAGAAAAAGGGACAAAGGCTACAGATAAAAACCGTAGCGAAAGACCTATGCCTACGGTTATAGTTCGTAGCACGACTATAGTTGTAGGTGCAGTACCCACAGGTCTAAAAGATATGGCTACAGATTAAATCCGTAGCCATAGACACTAATAGCTACAGATATAATCCGTAGCACATTTTCTGTAGCAAAATCTACATACAACTATGGATAATATTTGTAGCTAAAAGTATGACTATATCCGTAGCTATAGGCCGAAGTGAGTAATGGCTACGGTGTTTAGATCTAGGGCTACGGCTAATAGCCATAGCCGTTTCCTAATTTTTTTTAAAAAAAGAAAAATAATAATGGCGGCTCTTACCATTTGCTAGTACACGCCCTGATAGATCAATTTATATCAAAATTCTAGATTCAACAATAAAAGAAACCATCACACATCAATGCAACCCCCAATCATGTCCCACGATGACTTAATCAAAGTTATGTAAACCCCCATCTCCTTCACTTGCTCATTCAAGTGATGCTCATAATATCTTACCACATTGGAGGCATCACACCCAACCTCCCCTCTGTAATGGTGACAACTACTTTCAGCCTAAGCATTTATAATAACTCTAGCTCAAAAGGGTGGTGGAAACAGACCAAAAGATGATGGAGAGGATTTACATTAACAATCAGAAGCAACTCCACTGCTAGCTCCATCTCGAAAAGTTGCATGATAAATAGAACGCCAACTAGTTCAGCAGCTTCTTCAATCAACATGTCATAGCAGAAGGGACAAAAGTGAAACCGTGGGTCATTAGTGAAGACATGGAGAAATAGATGAACAAAAGTGACATTCTTTTCCTGAGAAAAACTTATTATTCCTCACACTTCTCCAAATAATAGAAGACTTGCATCCTTAAGTGCATACACCAGAGGTAAAGAGACAAATCAAATACCAGACTCATGAAAAAACAATGAAATGAACAAATGAAATTAGCCTAAGAATATAATTAAAGAAAAATAACCTGAATATGCTTGATTCCATTTTTAAGCAAATTTTAACATTTGAAAGCTAAATCTCAAAGTATAAAGTGAAAAGGAACCACTGACCTTAGATTGTAAAATATGGTGAAGGGGCTATGGTTTACAGCAGCATGGGTTGTTGCTACTAGAACCCCAATGTGCATACTATCACTTGATAAAATAGATGACGATATATTTGTAGGTTGTTTGTTAGCCCGCCTAATGCTCAAAAGAAGCTGTGATTTTTCATCCCTGCTCAAAGCTACAAGAAAGAGAAAATGAATAACAAAAGCTAGTCTACGTTCTATGAAAAAGATGCCACAATGAAAATTATAGTCATGATGGGTCCACTGAATAGGTGTGCTGTAAGATTATAATAGAAGGAGAAAGAAAAACTGAGAGAGAGAGAGAGAGAGAGAGAGAGAGAGAGAGAGAGAGAGAGAGAGAGAGAGAGAGAGAGAGAGAGATTAACTTCATCAAGCCCTTTCTCAGCTATATGTTCATCATCATATCACCACCACCATCATCATCATATCCTTTCTCCATTGTGAATGGGCCATGCACCAAAAATATCTTAAATAGACAAAACCTTAGACCTTTCAACAGGCGACCACCAAGGAAATTGTTAAGAAAGAAAATACATGAACAATTATCATTCAATCAAGAACAAAAACAAATTTCAATCAAGAATAAAAACCAATTTCAATCAAGCACAAAGAATAAATTACTTCAATAATAGTTCAACATCTTAAGCAAGTTCTCATCTTCTTATTACACAATTTTCAAGTACCTGGAAGGGGAACCATTTACATGAATAAAAAAATACCCATGGAACCAGGATCCTGCAATTGAAAAACAAACATTCCATATCAACCATCTAATCCGATTGAAGGGTGCAATTCAAAAGCCTAGATAGGCCCTTGAACGAGCTCCCTAATCTGATTAAAAATAAAGGCAAATAGCAAAGACTCACTTGTACAAGTTTGTTACTAAAATTAGAAGGAATAGGAAAGGTTTAGTGTTTTAACCCCTATGCGGAGATGGAAGGGATTAGTTGTTGTGATTATGTGGATTTGTTGCTACTCATGATGATGAGGTTCTTAGTTCAACGAAAGCTGGATAGTAAAGGAACATCACACATAAGTAAATCATCAGTAGTCTTTGATTTAGATAAATTGCAATGAAAGCCATCCTTCTTCCATTCACATACCTTGTCAAAAAGATTAGCCACTGCTGTTGGTGGTGGCGGTATCCTTTCGTCAATTGTAAAGTGAAATTCCTGAGGTATGGTCGGTTGACTTTTCGTATTGTAAAATACTCCAAGGTCTCCTCTATTCTCAAATATCTACATGAAGTTTTACTTAAACAATAAGCTGACAAGCATTCTGTAGAGTAAATGGCAAATTTTCAATTCCCAACGACCAGATTTCAATAAATTGTCCAGAACATGGTAATAACCAGATTGTCACGATTTTTTATTATTATTATTTTTTTTGCAAGGTTCAGATTGGTAGAATCTGATCTGCAACAACATTAAAAAAATTGTTAAAATAACCATATGTATCACATTTTAAGCCCTCCAATAGGGTTCAATGTTCAACCAATAACATGGAGTAAAAGAAGTACCTGTTGGGGTATAAAAATTTGGTTAAGGGGAGAAGCTTCAAGGAGAAGAACTAGCGAAAGAAGTTAAGGATAAGAGATTAAAGACAGGTGAGTTGCTCGGGAACTATCTTGCGTGAGAGCTGAGTTGCACGGGTCCGTGCAACTCGGCATTGGTCATGATGGGCCGCGCAACTCTCTTCAGAGCTTCAAGGAGAAGAACTAGCGAAATAAGTTAAGGATAAGAGATTAAAGACAAGTGAGTTGCTCGGGAATTATCTTGCGTGAGAGCTGAGTTGCGCGGGTCCATGCAACTCGGCATTGGTCATGATGGGTCGCCCAACTCTCTTCAGAAAGGGACAGATTGGGAATGCGAAGTGGGATCCACTGCACAGGATTCGAGGGCATACACGTGCAAAAGACTATAAATACCCCCTACCCCTTCATTAGAAGCATCAGATGTTCAGAAGACCAATGCCTCTGACAGGTATTGAAGACAGAGAGGAGGGGGAGCGCAGAGTGTTGAAGGTTTGGGCCGCGCTACTCCTGGCAAGTTGCCCAGGTCCACGCAACTCCTAGGCCTGCACAACTCCCATGAGTTGCACGGGTACTCTTTGAGGCAGCTGCCATGTTGCAATTTTTCAGATCCTCAAGCCATTCCAGATATTTCAAAGGGATCCAAGCACTCGTTTATCATGCTAATAAGGGACAAAATGCATGAGAAACCCACACAACTCATCTCCCTTGGAGATATGCTCAATATGAGCCGAAATGCTGCCTTAATTTATATTTAAAGCTTTACTTAATACTTGTATTTTTGCATTTATGAGAAATTCCATCCCGGAATCAAAGGATCAAAAGGATGTAACGAATTCAGAATTAATAAAGTTGATGATTATTCTTTTTTTTCTATCTTTTGTCACTATTGAGTGAGATAATTCCTCAAATCAAATACTTTTCATTTTGGTCGAAACAAAATGGCGACTCTGCTAGGGCAACATATCTTGCTTAATATTGACTTAAGATTACTTGGAGAATTTCATCACTGTTTGGCATCCTATAAGGCACCAAAATGGCGACTCTTAGTGGGAACATCCTTCATTTCATCTCTAGGATAGAATATGTTTGTGAATAAATACTAATCAATATCACATATGTTCTCTAACAGAGAAAATTACAAGAGACGTACGCATTCAAGCTCTAGATTTCAAGAGATATGATGATCTTAACGAAAGAGACGATTTTCTACTTCATACCAACATGATTAATAGTCGAGTATGCCTCTGAGTAGCCTTAGACCCAGCAAGAGCAGCCTGTGTTAAGCAGAAAAAACAAATTTACAATTACTGTTGGGGTTGTAAGAGTCTCCCCAATAGCGCAAGAAAATGAGAATGATTGGATAGTGGTGACGTGGCGGAGATTGAGAGTCGCAGTCAGGATAAGCCCATCAATGTCGAGAACTAGGGGACCTGTCATACGAAACACGACAAAGAAAAATCCCGAACTCGCTCCCTCAACAATCACTACCAGAAAAAGGGGCAAAGGCTACGGATTTAATCCGTAGCCATAGACATATGGCTACGGATTAAATCCGTAGCACGTCCGTGGCACGACCGTCGTCGTAGATGCCGAAACAATAGGTCTAAAACCTATGGCTACGGATTTAATCCGTAGCTATATGTTAAAATAGTTACGGATATAATCCGTAGCAAATATTTTTGTAGCCAAAGAACCTACAGCTACAGATATTATTGGTAGCTAAAAGTAGTGTTGGATCCGTGGCAATATGCCGAATTTATAACAGCTACGTTAATATCCGTAGCTATAGCCTACATTAAAAAAAATTATAATCATTCATTCATTCAATTACCACCTGTGCATAATCATTCATTCATTCATTCAATTACCACCTGCATAATCATTTCATTCATTCATTCATTCAATTACCACCTACATAATCATTCATTCATTCAATTACCACCTGCATAATCATTCATTCATTCAATTACAATCATTCATTCATTAATTACAATCACATGGTGTCATTGGATGGATCTGAGTCGAAAGATCCCGCAGTAATCAATCAGTTCCTGGAGCTGGAAGATCTTTCAGTGGATAAAGCTTCATGTACTAATGGTGAAGAGTTACAAGACCATTCAGCAGGGGTCCTATTTGTGTGGCAGATTTTGAATGAAGCTGAGGTCTGGGAACTTTGGCTTGGACTCGAGCAGTTGAGAAGCAAAATGCTCCACCATAGATTGTTGAATGTGACTCCTCAGCACAATCGGGAAATTCATCATCCATCTATCCATGGCGCCTCGCAAGATGGTCGATGAGATTAGAGAACTCAAAGAAAATATCTCATTATTTGTTCATATTAAGAGAGAGGCTAATGATGTAGCTGATGAGTTGGCTAGGACTAGGAGAGGAGAGATGTGCTTTATGTGCTTTATTTCGTAATCAGGACTCATTTCCTCTCCTGTAGTTCTCTTTCCCATTGGGGCTTTTAATAAATCTATTTACCCTTTGGGGGAAAAAAAAGCATCTCTATTTAAAACAGGGAAAGATGCCTTAAAACTTACCTGTTCACCCACCCATGCTAATAAACTTCAATGTGATCTCTTCAAATGATAATTTATAGTTCATCTGCAGAAAAAACAAAATGCCATGTTATTACCAACAGTCCCATGGAAAGAAAGCATTTAAATCCATAGGGGAATTACTTTCAGATGGCTCCTATATGATATGTGGGAGCCATCAAATATCCAAGAATATATTCCTTCAAGCGGAAAGCAGTTCTCCATAAGGAAATCACATTCTATATCTCAACTATTTCCACCAGAATTTTGCTAGCATCGTACGCCACCACTGTTCTCCATCATTGGCCACAACTTGTGTCTTGCCACCTGCGGATCAGACTATTGATCTAGCAGGCCACCAGGGATGAGTAAATGCAATTGATAGGAGATCCTGCTGCCCACAGAGAGGTGTGGAGAGTTGGGCCATCATTTGTAACCATCCTTTGTATGACAGGAGCTCACCTAGATGGATGGTCTGGAATGTGGTGGGGAACAAGAGACAATGAATGTGGGAGAACAATGCTAGCAGGCCTTGAATAACAAAACCTCGTGGTTTTCTCGTGAAAAAGAGAAACAATATTGATATTCTGGATGAGACTCCATATGCATGCACAAAAGCCAAAGCATGGCAATCAAAAATTTTAAACTGCAGCAAGTAAACTCGTTTAAGACCAAAGCAGAGATGATAACTTGACTAAGAAATGTTCCATATATTTAGAAAGGTTCCGTATACTGTCGTGCAAACATAGAAAACTTAAGAAATAGGTTCCTCACCTTTGCATAAAAGGATGCTGCTTTGACAAAATCTTTTGCTGAGAAAGCAGCTTCAACCTGCAATATACTTATTTTAATCATATGATGCCACAAAAACTCAATGTATCTATGCCAGCATGTGCAACCAAAATGGGCAGATCTAATCTTAAACTTTAACAACTTCTTGTCAACAAATCTAAGAGAAGAGGCCACTTGCATGATGTGCATCTCCCGATACCTAACTGAGATAAGCTGCATGTGCTACAATGCTCACAAGTGTGCAAGATATAGTTTGTACATCAGGCAGCCCCATAGTTATCATGTGCCCTGACCAAAAAAAAAAAAAAAGGGACTAAAAAAATAGTATCACAACATTCTACATCATTCATTTATCTGTCCCTACTTATGACCGGACTGGCCTTGTTTTAGGGGCAGGGCATATTAAAAGTTAGGCCCACCTGGCAAGCAGCCAAATCTCTTAAATGTGTGCCATGTTGGCAGGGTGGGCATCTGGTTTTAGCAACTACAGATGCACGTCTGCAAGTAGCATTCTCCAGTTATGGAATGGAGAAAAAAATATATGAAATCATGCACATGCATTTTAATTAGTACCTGTACTAAATATACTTGGTCTCTCTGGACGGATCCCGACAATTTGCTAAAGCAGAAGTATATTCCCTTCATGTCCAATCTAAACCTTCCACATATCTCGCCTCGCCCTCATCATTAACAGACACCTGCATTTTCCTAACATCAGCATCTTGAACATTTTGATGGGGCTTCATTTGCTTCATTTGCTTCATATGCCTGGGATGAACAGTGATTTCCTGTCACTGTAGATCGTGATTAGAATGTCCAGAAAACAGATTTGATGCAGCTTCATCAGCATCCCTGGTACTTCGAGAGCTGGACATGTATGTCCTTGTACTCTTTAAAAAACCCTTCTCATTACCACTCAAAGTGAGACCTTTTTGTCAAGCATGCTGGCTTTAAAATTAAAGGATAAAACCCAAGAAATGTAAACTCATAAATCTGAGCTTTCTTAACTTTTTGTGAACACATGCTGCGAAAGAAACTCGTTGCATTGAGTTGGAGTCTTTTGCATAATTTTTTTCCCCGAACATATATCAAGAACCCAACTCCTTGTGGTGGTTGTTTTCGTTTTTCACAACACCATACTCAAATTGCATACTAGAGTTTATGAATTGAAAGTAGCAATATCCTAAGCATAGCCAAGTTATTGTTCGGAGGTGACCACTTATAGCTATAAATCCCTACAAAATCTCACATTATCTTTAGAAGTTTCACCTAAAAATTGATGAAAAAATTTGAAAATGAAAATGAAAATACTTGTACCTTTTTATTGACAGCAAGGTACCCTTCACAATCACAACCATTGTAGAACAACCTGAACCTGGATAAGTAAAGGCTAGAGGATAGAGAAACAAAAACAGAAGTTCCATCAAGAACAATTGATTATGAAGGGGATTTGGACTAGCATTAAAGAAAAGACATAGACATAATGTACATATTGGATCCCCAGTGACAGATTTGTGTAGTGTCTCCACAACTTCAGCCTGATCCAGCATTCTCTAAAGGAGAAAGACAATAAAAAATATTTCCATGATTTTAATGGATGATAATGAAGCGAATCAAAGGGGGAGAGAGTCATACTACCAATGGGTACGAATCAGGGGATTTACTACAATCCAATAGTTCTCTTCTTCTGACTTCCACAATGCAGCACTTCCCATGTACAAAGGAGTTAGACAGATCATGAACATGTATGGCTATTCTAACTGCTTGTTGCAGCACAAGTTTTCCCAATTCCAAACAACACCATAGACTATAATAAATCACAATAGCAATAGCATCCTGAGTGACACATTTCATATAAGTGGGAACCAATATTTCATTGATCTAGACCATCGATGTTATTTAATGCGAAGTGGATCAGGGATAAGCAAAAAAAAATCTTACAGATTATGAGATTCCAACCATCATATATTTTCTCTTACTATGCCCCTTATTCTATTATTTATTAACCATAAGTTTAAAAAGTCAAAAGGTCATTTCTTCTGAGGAACCTCCATAAATATTGCTGAAGGGTTAGGATTACCACAAATTGTAATAGATAAAGCACAGGAACTATTTGGAACTGCAAGTGCAATATTACAATTCCAAACATTAACTTATGATTTTGATGACATTTGTGTGTCAAGGGACGAATATGCAGTTACTTGCATACGCTTGCTTGAGATCTGATTTCAGCCATTCCCCTATCACTCCCACATTGGACCTGCTTTCCCCCCCAGCCGCTGCAATGTATCCTTGCTCGTGTGGCGGTCGGTGGCGCTGAAAATCAGGGCTCTTCTCAGCTCCATTGCAGTACTGGAACAAGTTCAAATCCCAACTCAGGTGTGCATAACTACATCCGAGGCTGGGACCAGATCAGTTAAACATAGGACTGAATTTCCTAAGCCTGATAATCCAAACGGGGG
>JAJHSJ010000001.1:99966850-100069350 GCA_021015155.1 Magnolia officinalis
CGTATTTAAAGCGATCCCAACGGATTTCATGATTTACCGAGTTAAGTACTTAGTTAACTTTGTTAAATTTCTAAAGGATTTAATCCTATGTGAATTCTGATCGAGGTGGTACTCGGCCCAATGTACGGAAATTTTCAGGTCGTTACAATTCTACCCTACCCCCCTTAAACAAAAAATTTCGTCCTCGAAATTTATACATTTTCGTAGTCCTCGAGAATCTGAGGGTAGTTCTTTCTGACCTCGGCCTCAGTCTCCCAGGTAGCCTCCCTCCTCGGAATGATGTGTCCACAGCACCTTCACAAGTGGGATGACCTTGCTACGTAGTACCTGCTCCTTCCTATCAAGGATACGCGTCGGGCGCAGCTCGTACGTAGCATCCTCGCTCAACTGTACCTGCTCCCATCTGATGATATGCGTAGGATCAGGAACGTACTTCTTCAGCATAGAGACATGAAATACGTTGTGCACAGAAGCAAGCGCGTAGGCAAGGCGAGACGATACGCCACATCACCCACTCATCGATCCAGTATCTGAAATGGACCGATAAATCTCGGTGTGAGCTTCCCCTTCTTTCCCGAACCGAAGGACTCCCTTCATAGGGGAAACTCGAAGGAAGACATGATCCCCGACATCGACCTCCAGCGGTCGCCGCCTCGTATCGGCGTAACTCTTCTGTCTGCTCTGCGCTGTGCGTAATCGACGCCTGATGATATCAATCTTCTCTGTAGTCGTCTGGACCAACTCTGGGCCAATCAGGCTGCGCTCGCCAACCTCTGCCCACAGTGCGGTGCCCTACAAGGTCGACCATATAAAGCCTCATAAGGCGCCATACCAATAGTCGCCTGAAGCTGTTATTGTAGGCGAACTCTGCGTACGGAAGACAGTCATCCCAGCTGTCCTTGAAGTCCAACACCACGCTCGCAACATATCCTCCAAAATCTGATTCACCCGCTCTGTCTGCCCATCAGTCTGAGGATGAAACGCTGTACTGAACTTCAACTTCACACCCATCGCCTCCTGGATACGAGTCCAGAAGATGGATGTGAATCGCGTGTCTCTGTCCGACACGATCTCTAAGGGAACTCCATGCAGACGAACGATCTCTCTGATGTACAGTCTAGCCAGCTCGTCTGCAGAGTTCGTAACTCTGATAGGGAGAAAATGGGCTGATTTGGTCAACCGGTCCACAATCACCCAAATAGAATCATGTCCCTTCCTCGTCTTCGGCAGCCCAGATATGAAGTCCATGGAGATGAAGTCCCACTTCCACTCCGCTATAGGCATGGGCTGAAGCAGTCCAGGAGGTCGGCGATGTTCTGCCTTGACCTGCTGGCACGTCAGACACCGAGATACATACTCAGCGATGTGGGCCTTCATGTTGTCCCCCAGTAAGTCCGTCTCATGTCCTGGTACATCTTCGTGCTACCAGGATGCATCGCAAGCTTCGAGTTATGGGCAGACTCGAGAAGCTCGCGTCTCAAGTCAGCCACATCAGGAACACATAGGCGGCCACGGAATCGTAAACCCCCATCAGAACCAACTCTCCACTCGGAATCCACGGCGTCGCTAGCCTGCTCTCGAAGCTCAGACAGCCGTATATCGCCCCTTTGGGCCTCAACAATCCTGTCGTCAATAAGTGGCCGCGCCCGAACGTGCGCAACACACTCAAAAGGCTCCTCGACAGTGAGTCTCTGCTCGAAGTCGCGCACAAACTCCATCATGTCCCACTCGGCTATCATCAGCGGTGCCGCAAATGCAATCATCTTCTTGCGGCTCAACGCGTCTGCCACAAGGTTCGCCTTGCCAGGATGGTAGGAAACCTCGAACTTGAAGTCCTTCAAGGTCTCCATCCATCGGCGCTGTCTCATATTCAAGTCTCGCTGTGTGAATATATACTTAAGGCTCTTGTGGTCGCAGAAAAGCTCGAACTCCTCTCCGTAGAGGTAATGTCTCCAGAGCTTCAATGCAAAGATGACTGCTGCTGCCAACTCCAGGTCATGTGTAGGGTAATTCTCCTCGTGCTTCCTTAATTGTCTCGAGGCATACGAAATCACCCTATCCTTCTGCATCAGCACACAACCCAAACCAACGCGAGACGCGTCAGTATATACCGTGTACTTCACCCCTTGCTCTGGCAATACTAGCACAGGGGCGGACGTCAACTTGTCCTTCAGCTCCTTAAAAGCTGCCTCCGCTTCTCATTCCAGGCGAACTTCAGGTCCTTCCTAGTCAACTGCGACAATGGCCTGGCGATCTTCGAGAAATCCCGAATGAAACGTCTGTAATACCCAGCCAGACCAAGGAAACTCCTCACCTCAGTAACCGACTCAGGCTGCTGCCAATCCTGAACCGCGGCTACCTTAGCAAGGTCCACTGCTATCCCATCCTTGGACACAACATGTCCCAGGAACTTGACTTCCTCCTCCCCAGAAGTCGCACTTCTTGTATTGCGCAAACAACTGGTTCCTCTCTAACGTACCCAACACTGCTCGCAGGTGCTCCTCGTGCTCCTCCGACTCGTGGAGTATATCAAATATCATCGATAAAAACGATGACGAATCGGTAAAGGAAGGGCCGAAATACCCGGTTCATCAGATCCATGAACACGGCTGGTGCGTTCGTCAGACCGAACGACATCACCAAAAACTCATAGTGCCCGAAGCACGTCCTGAAGGCTGTCTTCTGTATATCTTCCTCTCTCACGCGCAACTGATGGTACCCTGACTGAAGGTCAATCTTCGAGAAATACTTCGCCCCCCTCAACTGATCAAACAGATCATCTATCCTGGGCAAAGGATACTTGTTCTTCACCGTGACCTGGTTCAACCTACGGTAATCAATACACAACCGTAGCGACCCGTCCTTCTTCTTCACGAACAACACAGGTGCTCCCCAAGGAGACACACTAGGTCGAATAAAGCCTTTCTCTACAAGTTCGTCAATCTGTTTTCTCAAGTTCCTCCTCCATCTCGCATGGAGGCATACGATAGGTCGGCAACGAGATGGGCATCGCACCAGGCGTAAGGTCAATCGTAAAGTCAATCTCGCGCCGAGGAGGTAAACCAGGGATAGTCTTAAAGACTCCAACAAACTCCCTAACCACTGGCGTACCCTCCAGTGTCGGACCATCAATCGGCACAAGTAATGCAGCATAACAATCAACTCGACAGGGCCAACTGACCTGTACAGAGAACGTGAACGCTGTGCCGTCAGGTCCATAGGCGGTCACGATCCGAGCATCGCAATCTATCTCCGCCCTCATCTTGGCGAGCCAATCCATGCCAAGTATAACGTCGTAGTGCCATAGCGGAGCAACAATAAGGTCGACGTGCTCCGTGCTGCTACCCAAATCTATCGCGCAACTCTCGCATAACGCGTGACATCCGAGAAGGTCCCGGTGGCCGTAGTGAGTCTCGTTCCCTTAGTGGGAACAGAATGCAAAGATAGGCGTTTCACCGCCCCACATGAAATGATAGAGATAGTGGACCCAGTGTCCACCAGTAGAGAACGGGAGTACCATGGATATGAGCCGTGCCCTCGAAGGCCGTCGGTGCCGATATCGACGTCTCTGGTGCCTCAGCAACAAGGGTATGCACACGGGCCTGCTGCTGGCGATTCGGCTGAGGAGCCTGGGGTCGCTGTGGCGGTCTGAAGAACGGCACAGGAGGAGATCGGAAGAAGGATGTGCAGGAGCGGTCTGTAGCGGCGGAGCTGAAATGGTCTGGGGATAAGAGCGACCCAATCTCTGCGGGGCGCAAATCCGCTAGCCCTCATGCGCGAGAAGCAGCTCTCGGCAGGATGTCCTGGTTTCCCCGCAAAACGTGCAGGTCACCAACGGGCGTCTCATGGGAAGCACTGGCGCTGCAGCCCTGGGGGAGAATCGGCTCGAGGCCTCTTGCCTAAAATAGGCCTGCTCTGTGTATCCTGGCGCGGTCTCGCAACCATAGTACCGCGTGATCGGGCCAGACGGTCCACATCCTGCTCGGCCGTCATAGACATGTGGACCAGTGCTGCATAAGTAGGGATAGTGAGGCAGCAAAGCTTCGACCGTATGTCAGGTCGCAAGCCCCAGTAAATCGTCGCATCCTCATCTGCTCATTGACGAGGATGGTCGGGACAAAGCGGCCCAACTCGGTAAACCGGTGCTCATACTCCGTCACCGTCATGCCTCCCTGCCTGAGGCGCAAAAACTCGTCCTCCCGCTCATGTCGATATGTCTGCGGGTAATACTTCTCGTGGAACCGAGACTCGAAAGCCTCCCAAGTCCACACGAAGTCCACTGCGACCGTGCGCAGCACACTGTCCCACCATAAACTGGCCTCCCTCTCAAACATAAAGGTAGCCAGCTCAACCTGCTCTGCCTCAGAGCAATGTAACATCCGTAGCATCTTGGAGATGCGGTCCAACCAGAACTCTGCCTCCTCGGGTCTGTGAGAACCCGCAAATGAAGGAGGCCTCAAGCGCTGAAATCGCTCGAGTAGCCCTCGCGTACCGACATCTCCAGTAGGAGGTGCAACGGGTGCAGGCAGAGGCGCATCCTCACAATCGCGCAGGAGGCTCAGAATACTCCTCAGGATGCGCAGACGTAGTAGGTGGAGCCGCACCACCACCGTGGGACAAGGCCTCAGCAATAGTGGCCATCAGATCCTGATGCTGCTGCTGCTGTATCTGCTGCTGCATCTGCTGCTGCTGCTGTTCTGCTCATGCTGCTGCTGCATCTGCTGCTGCTTCTCTCTTCTCTTCTGCTGCTGCATCTGCTGCTGATGCATCATCATCATCAGCTGCTCAAATCTATCAGGCTGTGGAGCAGCCTGGGAATCATGATGTGCAGCAGATGACGGCCGATACTGCTCTCTGACCGGGGGTTGTAAGGTGGCTGTCCACCACTAGGACCAGCAGAAGGCTGATCAGATCCCAATCCACGGTCAAGGACCGCCACTACCAGAAGGAGTCTGGTCCATAGAGCCGGTCAAACGTAGATGTGCCGTGCTCCGCGTATACTGCCGCGGCATGCCCTATACAACATAGGGTAGATCATTCGTGAGATATAGCACAAAACACATCATGAGGCACTTACGCATTCCACACATCATCAATACAAAGAGGCTACATGCTTTTCATTTACTCAAAATTGTCATAATACATGGACACAGAGTTACATGAATCACGACAGAAAATCACATGATAGCCATTACATTCATTACATGAAACATACAAAGCATGCTACTACTACTACATCAACAACATAAAACATAAACCGCCTATCGCGGTAACCAACATAAGCAACAACACACAACACATGGATGACTAAGCATCCGAAGTAGGCGGTGGAGGAGGAGCATTCTTATCCTGCGCACAGCACAGGATGGCCTTCAACGTACGGGACATCTTCTTGAAGCTTCTCTTTATATAAGCGTCAGTCTCTTCAAGCTTGGCTCGAACTTGACCAATTTCTTGCTGCAGGGCGGCTTGCCCTTCCTCAAGACGGGCAAATCGCGCGTCAAAAGCATCCCGATCAATACCAGGCTCCTGAGCCACAGGAGGTGAACTCTCCTCGGTGTCCTGAGCCTCAGGTTCTTCTTCCTGTATATCATCATCGCCCTCCTCATCACTCTCCTCGCCGGCACTATCCGACTCATCACCAGAGTCGTCGAGTCGGGCTTGCCGCTGTTGAGGGCCGATCTTCATATTCCTGAGTGTCGCTTCACTTATGATTCGGACCGGTGCAAGATCCTCCATGTTCAACCCTGTAGCCTACATCACGAGCCATCCTGCAGATCAGACGGCCAAATGGAAGCGAAAGATCGTTCCTGGTAGAACGAACGGCATGCACTATCTGAGATAGGATGAACGTGGGTAGGCATATGTCGTCTCCATGTCCCATCTTGTACAAGAAGTCTACCATCACCCGAGTACATTCCGTGCGGTTACCCGTTCGTGGGTACACGTTGTAGGTGAAAATATGATGGAGTAAACGGAAGTCTTCCGCCATTTTTGTCGACGCAATGCTGTTTCCTCTCCTCCAAGTAACCCCGCACGACCACAGAGATATCGCCGCGGCGATCCCTTTCCCGCGCACTTCTGGAAAAGCTACCACTGGGTGTACCTGACCACGCGGCAGCTTGGTGATCCGAGCCACTTCATCCACTGTAATCGTGCGTCTAATGCCCCTCACAGAAACAGTAAACTGAAGAGGCTCAACAGATGCGTCCACGATGTGAGCATAGAAGGCGCGGACCGTGTTCTCACATGCAGGCGACTGGCCATCAAATATAGAATTCCAACCGATGTCCACCAGGTGGTCCATCAGTGGGTGTAGCCCGAACATCCTTTCATCTACATGGGCTTCAAACACAACTTTGCGGCCCGCAAAGCGCCCATATTCCATGCCAGCCATCGGGTAAGCATTTCTGGCGGGATGGTCGGGATCCAAGTCTCGCTTTGACCTAAATTCCCGCACGGTGCTTGGGCCGGCCCCGACGTCGGATCTTCTTTGAGAATGGGCTGGCCTACTTGGGCCGGCATCATCAGCCGCGGTTTTCCTCTTTCCCATGAAAGATAGGATGGAGGAAAGAGAAAATGGTGGCCACCACACCAAGGAGGGCCATGGAAATTTGCCCAAAATGGGATTTAGGGCTGATCTCTTTGCTCCACCACAAATAATCAATGCAATGGGTGTGGGAGGAGCCCAAGAGGTAGAAAATGAAGAAGAAACAAGAAGGAAGTGGGATGGGTTTGAATCTTACCCGATTTTGAGCTCCAAAGAGGGATATGAGAGCTCCAACTTGAGAAAATGGGGAAAGGGGAAGCTAGGGCTGTTGTGGAGGTTGGGATGGTGAGATATGGAAGAAAAATGGAAGATTTGGAGGTTGTAGGGATGGGTTTTTGGAGAAAATCGAAAATGGGTGGAGGTGCTTGAAAGAGGGGTGAAATGCAAAGGGGGTGCTTCCAACCCTATTTATTCTAACCAAAGACCCAAATGGCACGTGCCATGGGGTAGGGGGGTCAACCGACCCAGCCCACCTTGACCACCGCCGGAAAGTCGACCGGCCGGCGGCGCGCCGCCCGACCCGCGGCGCCGCGCGGCCGGACTTGGCCGGAGCCGCGCTGCCGCGGCTTGGCCCACCTTGGCACGTGCCCAGGGTGCTGAATGCACCCTGGCTTGGTCAAAAATGTAATGGGCTGACGTGGGGGCCCACGAACTCCGTTCGGCTCCCAAACGGCAGTTTTCGGAAATTTCAGAATCAATCTGATTTTTCCCGATTTTTAAATTATTTTGGTGGAGTGTGACCATGACACGTCAATAGACGGTCAAGGGGTGATTTGGAGTCCACGTGTGCGGTCAGGATCGAGTACAAACTCGATCAACGCGTCTATTTTCATTTCAACGAATTTCACCGAACGGTGAAGTCGGGAGACCCTAGGACTGTTTCTAAACGTTTGCGCACCCTCCTAAGTATAATGCGTCAGCGTACGTAGTGGGGACATAACTCAGGTCCGGTTTTAATCAAAATCATGCTCTGATACCAACTTGTAACGCCCTGAAATTCGGGGGTCGAGTATGAACTCAACTCCCGAGTTCCAACGCATCACTTATGCAACATACACAATGTCGGTTAAATGTTGTCTGAGTTAGCGCAATAAACATGAATGAGATTAAACCAAAACAGTAATTCATACTCCAGTTCAATTGCATTTAAAAACAAGCGGAAGACTGAAATTTTATATACAAGTATGTAAAGTAACAAAATTTTCTGAACTTCAGAGTATGAGTACTAGCTGAGCACCAATATACATGTAAAGTTTGTAAATTAAAAACCCAAAATACATCCTCAAAAGAGGCCCGAAAGTCCCGCGATGCAGCCGGCCTAGGCGTAGCCGTCAGAATACTGCATGAAGAGAACTCCTCCTGGTCCTCATCAACGTCGGGGCTCTGGCTCCTGACCAAGGCGCCCTCTAATCCTGCAACAGAGTCTGGTTGGTGTGTACAACACCGTCCCGTAACGTGGGAGTGAGTAGCTAACTCAGTGGAACAATATGCATAAGTTAACATGTTATCAAATCAACCAAGCAATAATGATAAAGCAGTACAAATCAAGCATTTCTAACTACTCTTGTTAAATGCAAAATGATATGACATGATGCTGTATGCCCTTGCCAAACCACCCTCAAGCGACATCATCTTACGTTCGCGAATGCTTAACTCCCTCAGTGCGCCACATCTACAAAGCACATGCGGTGCGATGATGCTCATGATTACCAAGTTTTATTAGTCCATTTCAACCAGCAGTATTGGGAAACTAAGGTACCTCCCTTGTATCATTCCCAACATGATCCATTCTAGGGTCGTCAATCCTAGTTATTCTCATACGATGTTATGGTTTGAGAAGCTTAGTGATGGCATCGCAACAGGTTCGTCACCCGTCAGCGCGGATACAGATCTCACCGTATGCGGCTCAATTGCTGGCCGTCAGCTCGAGTACAGGTCTCACCGTACTCGGCTCAATCACTAGCCGTCAGCTCAAGTACAGGTCTCACCGTACTCGGCTCAACTCACACTCTAGTTACTGTGAAAGGCTCGTGGCCAATCACAGATACTTAAAGTACACTCGATGATACCACGGAGGACTCGTCGCCCGTCAGCACGAGCACAGATCTCACCGTACTCGGCTCTCGCCGAAGTATCGACAGCTCGAATACAGTGTCCCATACCACCGTATTCGGCTCACGAGATAGTTGCGCAATGGTCACTACGGGGAGGCACATGGCCCCAGCATAGGCCGACAGCTCGACCACGGTGTCCCATACCACCATGCCCGGCTCATGCGTCTTAGCGGATCTAGGTACCATGGTTAAACGGGAATCACCACTGGTAAGTTTGGTACCCTAGGTTCAAGCAGTAGCGACCAAACAAGGTGAACACACAACTACACTTCGGTTTAAGTGGCGAGCCTGACTAGCTCGAGCGCACCACAAGTTGAGCGATATGGAGCGCAAAAGCACTCCGCGTGGCCAACCACTATCGCCAACCGAAGTACGACTCGGGTTCGCCGGACCCGTCCTTTGTGGCATGAATCTCAGCCACAATCACAAGTCTGGTACCGAGTGTTTGGACTATAAACATAGTCCCAAACTCAAACAGTTTTCATCGCTAGCATGTGAAGTAAAGCATGGTAAACAAGCAATACAAGCATGTTAGTCGGCATGTTATAAAGCATAAAGTAAAAGACATGAAGTAAAGCATGTTTTACAAAGCATATTGTAATGCATGTACTGAAGCACTATCCCCATAGGGATAGAATTGTGTGTGCACTACAATTAAGTGGTTGCGGTGAACCACCGCATGGAGGGGATCCTACATGTCTCTAAGGGAGTTGGAGATCCATATCAGCGCCTATCTAAGGCACTAGTACATACAATGTACACCTACATGCACATACACAAACACTTAGAATACACGTTTCCAACATACATGACGTATGTTAGGCAAGTTCGTGATTGGGCTGTCCCTAAGCCCCGGGAGTATTTTTCCCGCGTATATCGTATTCATACAGCAAATAATCATTACAATTACATATCCAAAATCCGCACGTATGCGGGATTTCTAGAATACGCAATTTCGACATACACGGCATTTACACATGAACATATATTTTCGCGATCTCTTTCGCCAAACTAGTATTTTATCCACACATGATATAATCAAACATTAAATAAACATGTCAAACATTTTCTCAACAAAATACGTATACGGTATTTCTACGTATATCAAGAGTATGTAAAATTCCATAATCTTTATCGCTAATCGAAACAGGAAACGGAAGCACTTTGTACATGTGCATTTGCATGCAGATCATGAATCTATCATTATCTGACATTGAAAGCGTTGAAAACCGTAACTTATACGCTTAAAGTCCTCACCTCAGCCCTTGGAATTCCAACGAATCAGCAAGAAGGTTGGTGCTTCCGTATACGGGAGTTTCTTAGCCTAAAGATCGCATTCGATTAGTCTTTCCTTAACCTATCACTAATTAGGCTCAAATCAGACCTAGGGTTAGGGTTTCTTACCTTCAAATGGGGTGGAAACCGCCGGGAAACCTCTTGGAATAGCGCGGTGTAGGCCGTGGGAGAGGTGGAAGCAGCAGGAGGAAGATCGGCTTCGATCTCCACAAGTTTCTCTCTCTTTTCTCTCTTTCTCTCTTAGGGTTTTAACCAAATTCGTATGGCTGTGAGAGGGGCTGTTCTAAGCCCCTTTTATAGCCACAAACCTTCCCAAAACAGACTCAGGTTCAAGGGTAACTGCTTACATAGGCATTTCGCCACTTTCCAAGCTCAAAAGGGTGTTCTGGTGGCCCTCTTTGAGCCAAACGTCAGACTTAAGCTCACCCACTGCGGATCTACGTGGGATTACGTTTTCGGCTCGATCGGATTCCCAGATCGCACGTGGCGGACCACTTTCAGTTCAACGGTCCGTGGGCCACGATCGGAATTTCTGAGTACATGTAAATGTTCCTGAAATTTTTCTTAATCCGAGGGTGTAATTTGGTCTGATTCCGACGGTCAGGTTGCTTAATACTGACGCGCAACCGAAAGGTGCCAGATCACTATTCCAGATATTTTTCTTGGATGGAAATAGTGTTTTTCACACTCCCTCGCTCCGGAGTGAAAATAATGGCCGTGGGACATCGGAATCACCTGATTTTTGAGATGATTGTCAAGCCCAGTGGGGCGGTCCTGGTTCCTTAGCTTCGTGTTAATCGGACTCCCGATGTGCGATCTAGACCTCATACGAAGTTTCGTTTCAGTCCCGAGCAGACGGGTAATGAGTTTGGCTCTAGACTTTAGGGTACCTAGAGTCACCAATTCTGCAAGTTTTGGGTCTTGCAGATCGTATTTAAGCGATCCCAACGATTTCATGATTTACCGAGTTTAGTACTTAGTTAACTTTGTTAAATTTCTAAAGATTTAATCCTATGTGATTTCGGATCGAGGTGGTACTCTCGCCCAATGTACGGAATTTTCAGGTCGTTACAATTCACTTCTGCCAACTCGTTGGGTCACCACTTGTGAAATGGGAGCTAAAAAAATCCACTCGCTTATTGGTTTTTGGCAAGTCGACAAGGTCGACCCAGGAAAAGAAAAAGGCCAGCAGACCAGGTGTACTTATGTAACAGCCCGGATTTTTTCCAACCTAGAATTAGACGTCCTTAGGTGATGAGTCAATTCTAACACCGGTTTAACTTCTCAAACACTCGATTAAGCCTCAATCCCTTTTCAAACCATTTTCTTCACAAATCCCACCACCCTTCACCACCACCTTGTCTTTAAATTTTCTAAGTACTTCACCCTAGACACTATCTTAAATAGCTAAGTAGTATAACTTGGATCACTTTATATACAAAATCAAAGGCCCAGGTACCACCTCAGACAGAAATTACTCAGGACTAAATCCTTCAGAAATTAGGCGAGAATTAGCCAGTGTTAAACTAGACTACCAGTGAAATTAGTACCAATCACTTTAAATACGATCTGCAAGACCCAAAACTTGTAGAATCATTAACGCTAGGTTACCCTAAAGTCTATAATCAAACTCATTACCCGACTGCCCTCGGGAACACATTGAAACTCCGTATCAGGTCTAGACCGCACATCGGGAGTCCGAACACTACGAAGTTAAGGACTTAGGACCGCCTCGCTGGGCTTGACAACCATCTCGGAAATCAAATGCAGAAAGTGTCCCACAGCTGTTCGCTCGAGTCTGGAGCGAGAGAGTGTGAAAACCCTTGTTTTATTTACAAAATAAATATCTAGAATAGTGATCTGGCACGTGTCACTTGCGGACATTTTGTAAGCAACCAGACCGTCAGAATCAGACCAAATTATACCCTCGGATCAGGAGAAATTTCATACACATTTACATGTACTCGGAATCTCCGATCGAGATCCGCTGACCGTTGAACTGAAACTGGTCCGCCACGCATGATCTGGAATCCCGACCGAAACGAAAACTTAACTCCACCTAGATCCAGTGTCGGTGAGCTTAAGTCCGACCTTTGGCTCAAGGAGGTCCACCAAAAGTCCTCCGTTGAGGTGAAACCAGCTCACTTTCGTTATAACCTAAGTATAGTTTGACCTGGAGTCTATTTTGGTTAGTTTTTAGGCTATATAAGGACCTTAAACCCTCTCTCATTGCAGTCATACGAATTTGAGAGAAACCCTAGAGAGAGAAGAGAGAAAAGAGAAAGAAAGTGAGGGAGTTGTGGGAGATTCTCCCTGCCACTCTTCCCTGCTGCTATCTATGCTCCACCACTCCGTTCTTATCGCTTTCCTGGCGATTCCGGCTCCGTTTCTAGGTAAGAAACCCTAACCCTAATCTTTTTTGCGGTTTTGATAGTTGTAGGTTATGAAATAGCTAACCTATTTCGTTCTTTAGGTTGCCAAACTGCCGAATACGGAAGCTTAGCAAACCTATCGGATCCGTTACGATTTTACGACAAAAGGTGCGGACTTTAGGTGTATAGGTTATGGTTTTCAATGCTTTCAATGTCAGATAATGATAGATTCATGATCTGCGTGCAATTGCACATGTACAAAGTGCTGTCCGTTTTCCGTTTCGATTAAAGATGAAAAATATGAAATTCTACATACTCTAGGTAATTGTAGAAAGTACCGTATACGTACAAATTTTGGAAATGTGTTTGACATGATTAAGTGTTCTATGAATATATTATATGTGTATAAATTACTTATTTGGCGAAAGGACTCGCCCTATACATGTTTTGCTCATATACACTATGTATGTTGAAATTGTGTATTCTAGAAAGTACCGTATACATATAAATCTTGGAGATGTGTTTGCCATGATTATTTGCTGTATGAATATACTATATATGGATAAAATACTTGCCTGGTGAAAGGTTAGCCCTAATACATGTTTTGCTAACATACATCATGTATGTTGTAATAGTGTATTCTAAGTGTTTGTGAAAATGACTGAATGAGTATAGAATTCTCATTCGTGCTCGCCATGACTAATTGTCTGGATTCATGATTGTTGTATTGGCTATACCCCTTTGACGAAAGGATTTGCCCTAAATCACGCCACGGCCAATATACACTATATATGTTAAAATGTGTGGCCCAAGTGTTTGTGGAAATGACTGAATGAATATGGAACTTGGATTCCTTCTTGCCATGACTATCCGTCGTGGGTGTATGCGTGTTATGATTAGGGTAACTCCCTAGTGAAAGGATTTGGCCTTATACCTATGTGATCAACATATGTCATGTATGTTGGTGTATGTAGTCTAAGTGTTTATTACAAAGTTTGAATGAGTAGTAGTTAGTAAATTGCAATGTATAAGGGTGTTGAGATATGATTCTCAACTCTTTTAACTATGTGTATGATTTCCTTGGATAGTTGTGTGATTAGGAATTGAATATGTACAAACTCATGCTTGTGTTGTGCTTCATAACATGCTTAACTGCTTTTATGATTTTATCTATGTAATGCATAAGTTTAAATTCATATTTACATTGTATGATCCATCATGGGTGATGGGGGAGTGGAGCAACGAGTGCATACAACAGCCCTGGCAGCCCTAAACGGATAATACCAAACTTGATTGTATGATTTGAATATTGATCCATCACTGTTTTATCTATCTGCAATTGATTGTGTTTGGGGCTATGTTTATAGTTCAGACAATCGGTAATGAAAATGAATGCATGGCTGAGATTCATTTGCCACGTGAGATGTGTTCGACGATCCCGAGTCGTACTTTGGTTGGCGATAGTGGTTGGCCACGCGAAGTGCTTATGCACTTCATGTCGTTCAACTTGTTGTGCGCTCGAGCTAGCCGAGCCCGTCAAGCAACCCGATCTGTCTTATGTATGATCACCATGTTTGGACGTTACTGCTTGAACCTAAGGTACCAAACTTACCAGTGAAATCCCTTTTAACCATGGTACCTCGATCCGCTAAGACTCATGAGCCAGGCATGGTGGTATGGGACACCGTGTTCGAGTTGTCGGCCTACGCTGGGGCCACGTGCCTCCCCGTAGTGACCAGTGAGCAACCAGCCTCATGAGCCCGATTATGGTGGTGTGGGACACTATATTTCGTGTTGTCGGCCTACATTGATAAGGTGATGTGGGAGTGGGGCAACGAACGACGTTCCGTAACAGCCCTGACAGCCCTTTGTAGTGACCTCGAGCATACTCTGAATCTGCGGTGAGGCGATGAGCCTTCCCGTAGTAACAGAGTATAAACTAGGCTTGTATTGATAAGGTGATGGGGGAGTGGTGCAACGATTCCGTGTAACAGCCCTGGCAGCCCTTGCAGCGACCTAGAAACACACCATCGTATGAGATTGTCTAGGACTGACGACCCTAGAATGGATCATGTTTGGGAATGATACAAGGGAGGTACCTTAGTTTCCCAATCCTGCTGTTTGAAATGGACTAATAAAAAAACTCGGTAATCATGCTCATCATGCATTGCATGTGCCTAGAAGATGTGGATCACTGAGGGATGAAAGCATGCCGCGAACGAAGAGGGTATCGCATGAGGGAGTATGTCAGTGAGGGCATCCATCATGACTACATTCATACTTGCATTAATAAGAGTAGTTAGGAATGTTTGATTTTACTAATTTATCATTACTGCTTGACTGAATTGATAACATGATAACTTATGCTTTATTGTTCCACTGAGTTAGCTACTCATTCCCACGTTATGGGACGGTGTTGTACACACCAACCAGATTTGTTGAGTTTCAGGTGATGGCGATGCTTATGAAGCAGAGCCGGACTATTGTGATGTGGAGGAGGAGTTCTCCTACATGTTGTTCTCTGTCAGGTTTATGAAGACCTGGTATTGTATCGACGGGGCTATGGTACTTGGGATAAAAGCCATTACTCTTACACATTTGGTATATTTTGGAACTATACTTGTAATTATTTTACTTGGTAATGCTATCATACTCTGGAGACTCACCACAGTTTTATATATTTTATATATCTATCACAGTCTTCCGCTTGCAATTTAAGTGTCTCTGGAGTATGATATGTTGTTTTGGCTTAATCTCACTCATGTTCACTACATTAATGCAGACAACATTTAATCATCATTATCTATGTTGCATAAGTGATGTTCTGGAACTCGAGAGTTGAGTTACTACTCGACCCCCGATTTTCAGGGCATTACAGCTGGTATCAGAGCATGATTTGGATTAAACCGGACCTGGGTTATGGTCACACGACGCACAATGAAGCACTCTGACTTAGGAGGGAGCGACGGAACGTAGAAACAGTCATAGGTATCCTAATTTCGCCAATTGGCGAAGTTCACTAAAAACGAACGCCGAAATCGAGTCTGTATTCAACGATGGTCGCACGGGTCGACCTTAATACATTCCTAGGCCATCTAATAATGAGTCTAGATCACAATCCACCTCACCCCAACCATTGAAAATCGGTAGAATACGGGATAAGCGTGATGATGATAACTACTCCGAATCCTAAGAGCTTCTCTGGACTCCTCACAGAGACTTCTTGAGTCTACGAGAAAAGAAAGCAGAAAGTAGAAATAAATTCTAATAAATTCAAAATTGATTAATGAATGGCAGAAGAAAAAATGAGTTCACAACCCTTTAAATAGGGATACCAAGTACTGGGTAAGAAATCAGAAACAAACTACAACTAAAACTCCTAGAATTCGCGACTTACTATAAGGTTGTGATGTCTACTAAGTGCGCAAGGCTTTCAGCCAAAAATAGTAAGTGTCCTATTTAACTTCACCAAACCGTTCTCCTAATTATTCTAAGCTCTTTACGCGATGAGCGCAACTCCTAAAGCCCAATAGATGAAGAGTAATCAAACTAAAACTATTATTTTAGTAAAACAAAATTGAAACAGGGAAACGACCATCAATCGGAGGTTTTTTCACAATTTCGGGCTGCGCAACCCGGCATAGTAGGGTTGGTCAGCTTCATTAGCTCGTTCTACCCCAAATTCATATATTTTATGTCAGATAACTCATTTCGGATTGTAAGATATGTCCAATTTGCCCAAAACTACCCAAAATGGAGCGAAACGGGGTCGGGGGGCCAAACGGAGCACTTTCAAAGGGACCCAGGGTGGGACCCAGTGTTTTTTGGGACCTAGGGGGCATGAGAAACACGCTCATGGCCCCCCCCCCCTCAAAATCTGGAAGGTTGGTCGGCCAGGCCCTCGCCCGGTCGGCCAGGCCTCGTCGGAATTTGGGCCCGGCCGGTCGGGCCGATCGAGTTTGGGGGTTGTGGGACCCCCCTGATACCCCTCCCGTCCCATTTCATTCTCCCAAAACACCACTTCCTTCACAAACTTCCCCTCCGAGCCGTTTTCTCTCTCCAAACTGGCTGTTTCTCTTCAAAACCGCCCTTCCAATCGTTCTCCCTGCTGATTTCGACCACAACTTATCCATTCCCATCATCCACAGCAGTCCCTTCCACCCTACCCTCTCCTTTTTCCTCATTTGGACTCCCACACCCCCCATTTGGAGCTCAAAATCGCGTAAGCTCTCTAACCCATCCATTTTCTTCATTTTCTTTTCTTTACTCCTTGTCAGTTGAGCCTCTACAACCCCTGATGAGAACCAAATCTGTGGAGAACCAAAACTCCAGCCCCTTTTCTCCCTTTAGGGCCCGTTCGGCCAACTGTATTAGGTGAGTAAGGTGGATAGAATTGTAAAAGTAATAATAACTGTATGTGTAAGATATGGCCTAGGTTGGGTGTATCCCATGTTTTCCAATGCCATGTTTGGAATGTATGCAATAAAAAGTATATCCCGGGTTTTCTTCTTACCCTTAGAAATTCTGATTCCTGGGATTTGGAAATCCCATCTCACACTTTTCCAACACCAGGCTCATTTTCTAAAGCTTATAAAATTTATTTTTTTTCCCACCCACCCTCCTACCAACCATGCCACACCCAATCCCGAGGTAGGATTAGTAATGCAGTCCCATTTAATACAACTTAAGACCATTGGCCAAATAGTGTTGAAGTGATAAAGTCCCTTGATATACATTAACCCACCACACTCTGATAGCTTAAGCTTTTAGAGTAAATGGTTGTTTGACAAATAGGCCCATAGAGTTTGGACCTAGAGCAGTGCTTCGACAGACCTGATAGTATAGGAAATCTAACCAATTAAGAATGTGAACTCTAGAACCCCCTTAGTTGGTTTGAGCATATGTGAAGTGCTCGAGTGTAGCTACATTCATGTTCGGGCAAATCAATTCCAAATAAACAAACAAACATTCTCCTTTATTGAAAATGGTGTAAAATCATCTAGTGTATAAGAATAGACTTTGGATTATACTTAGAAGAAATTTCTATATCCCTTGGATTTATTGATAGGTCAAATCTATACACTCCTTAGAATCGCCTTCTCAAGGACTTAGTATAATCGGGAGCACGGAGTAGAGAAACTACAATAAGCGAAGTACTCGCGGTCTGAATCAAATTCTCAATCCTGGTAGTGACCAATGAACTCTATGCTCTGATCAAGCAGAAGGTCGGGATCAACTAGTATTAAGAACTGATACGATACATTTTCTGTCCTCATGAGGCAGAAGATCTATGTATCCGGCTCAGACCCACTATGCAACTTTCTTCCGTGTTGGCCGAACCACTTGCAACCAAAAGTTTATAACTTCGTCTTTGAAAAGTATTAGGAGTATATATCCGATAGCGACTTTGTCTTTTTGGGCCCAAGGAATTACCCAAATGGGCATTCCCTAAGTTTTTAGAGTGATCGGTCTACGGAGTTACTGAAATATAAACTGCGAAACATTCGCGGCTTGACCCAATTTTCAATCCTGGGCGACTACTAACAGACTCTTTGCTGACGAGCAGACGACCAGGATCCACCAGGATTCGGAAGGGATACGATGAGCTTTCTACCCTGGCCCGGTAGATGATCAATGTATCGGGATCAAGCCCACTACAATCGTCTCTCTGTGCTGGTCAAACAATGAAAACAACTATCTTACTCTAAATAAGTGGGAATTATTGTCAAGACTCCAAATAGATAAATAAATAAATTGTAGCAAACCATTAGGGTATGAGAAATGGATAAAGAAATAAGTTTTAAGGGGGGCAGACTAAAATGAACCAGACTAGTATATACCCTACGCAATAAAACTTAGGCAAAGAAATAATTAAATCTTTCCTTATTACCCTTAGCCAATTTCGGGGACGAAATTTTGTTTTAAGGGGGGTAGATTGTAACAGCCCAAATTTTTTCCAACCTGAAATTAGACGTCCTTAAGTGATGAGTCAATTCTAACACCGGTTTAACTTCTCAAACACTCGATTAAAGCCTCAAATCCTTTTTCAAACCATTTTCTTCACAAATCCCACCCTTCACTACCTTGTTCTTTAAATTTTCTAAGTACTTTCACCCTAGACACTATCTTAAACTAGCTAAGTAGTATAACTTGGATCACTTTATATACAAACTACAAAGGCCCAGGTACCACCTCAGACAGAAATTACTCAGGACTAAATCCTTCATAAATTAGGCGAGCATTAGCCAGTGTTGAACTATAGTACCTGTGAAATTAGCACCAATCACTTTAAATACGATCTGCAAGACCCAAAACTTGTAAAATCATTGACGCTAGGTTACCCTAAAGTCTAGGATCAAATTCATTACCCGACTGCTCTTAGGAACACATTGAAACTCCATATCAGGTCTAGACCGCACATCGGGAGTCCGAACACTACGAAGTTAAGGACTTAGGACTGCCTCACTGGACTTGACATACATCTTGGAAATTAAATCTAGACAGTGTCTCACGGCTGTTCGCTCGAGTCCGGAGCGAGAAAGTGTGAAAACCCTTGTTTTCTTTACAAAATAAATATCTGGAATAGTGATCTGGCACGTGTCTCTTGCGACCACTTTGTAAGCAACCAGACCGTCAGAATCAGACCAAATTACACTCTCAGATCAGTAGAAATTTCATACACATTTACATGTACTTGGAATCTCCGATCGAGATCCGCTGACCGTTGAACTGAAACTGGTCCGCCACGCATGATCTGGAATCCCGACTGAAACGAAAACTTAACTCCACCTAGATCCGGTGTCGGTGAGCTTAAGTCCGACCTTTGGCTGAAGGAGGCCCACCAGAAGTCCTCCGTTGAGCTGAAACCAGCTCACTTTAGTTATAACCTAAGTATACTTTGACCTGGAGTCTATTTCGGTTAGTTTTTAGGCTATATAAGGACCTTAAACCCTCTCTCAATGCAGCCATACGAATTTGAGAGAAACCGTAGAGAGAGAAGAGAGAAAAGAGAGAGAAAGTGTGGGAGTTGTGGGAGATTCTCTCTGCCACTCTTCCTTGCTGCTATCCATGCTCCACCACTCCGTTCTTATCGCTTTCCCGGCGATTCCGGCTTCTTTCTAGGTAAGAAACCCTAACCCTAATCTGTTTTGGGGTTTTGATAGTTGTAGGTTATGAAATAGCTAACCTATTTCGTTCTTTAGGTTGCCAAACTGCCGAATACGGAAGCTTAGCAAACCTATCGGATCGGTTACGATTCTACGACAAAAGGTGCGGACTTTAGGTGTATAAGTTATGGTTTTCAATGCTTTCAATGTCAGATAATGATAGATTCTTGATCTGCGTGCAATTGCACATGTACAAAGTGTTGTCCGTTTTCCGTTTCGATTAAAGATGAAAAATATAGAATTCTACATACTCTAGGTAATTGTAGAAAGTACCGTATACGTACAAATTTTGGAAATGTGTTTGACATGATTAAGTGTTCTATGAATATATTATATGTGTATAAATTACTTGTTTGGCGAAAGGACTTGCCCTATACATGTTTTGCTCATATACACTATGTATGTTGAAATTGTGTATTCTAGAAAGTACCGTATACGTATAAATATCAGAGATGTGTTTGCCATGATTATTTGCTGTATGAATATATTATATATGGATAAAATACTTGCATGGTGAAAGGTTAGCCCTAATACATGTTTTGCTAACATACATCATGTATGTTGTAATAGTGTATTCTAAGTGTTTATGAAAGTGACTGAATGAGTATAGAATTCTCATTCATGCTCGCCATGACTAATTGTCATGGATTCATGATTGTTGTATTGGTGATACCCCTTTGACGAAAGGATTTGCCCTAAATCACGCCACGGCCAATATACACTATATATGCTAAAATGTGTGGCCCAAGTGTTTGTGGAAATGACTGAATGAATATGGAACTTGGATTCCTTCTTGCCATGACTATCCGTCGTGGGTGTATGTGTGTTATGATTGGGGTAACTCCCTAGTGAAAGGATTTCGCCTTATACCTATGTGATCAACATATGTCAGGTATGTTGGTGTATGTAGTCTAAGTGTTTGTTACAAAGTTTGAATGAGTAGTAGTTAGTAAATTGTAATGTATAAGGGTGTTGAGATATGATTCTCAACTCTTTTAACTATGTGTATGATTTCGTTGGATAGTTGTGTGATTAGGAATTGAATATGTACAAACTCATGCTTGTGTTGTGCTTCATAACATGCTCAACTGATTTTATGATTTTATCTATGTAATGCATATGTTTAAATTCATATTTACATTGTATGATCCGTCATGGGTGATGGGGGAGTGGAGCAACAAGTGCGTGCAATAGCCCTGGCAGCACTAAACGGATAATACCAAACTTGATTGTATGATTTGAATCTTGATCCATTATTGTTTTATCTATCTACAATTGATTATGTTTGGGGCTATGTTTATAGTCCAGACAATCGGTAACGAAAATGAATGCGTGGCTGGGATTCATTTACCACGTGAGATGTGTTCGACGAATCCGAGTCGTACTTCGGTTGGCGATAGTGGTTGGCCACGCGAAGTATTTATGCACTTCATGTTGTTCAACTTGTTGTGCGCTCGAGCTAGCTGAGCCCGTCAAGCAACCCGATCTGTCTTATGTATGATCACCATGTTTGGACGCTACCGCTTGAACCTAGGGTACCAAACTTACCAGTGAAATCCCTTTTAACCATGGTACCTCGATCCGCTAAGACTCATGAGCCGGGCATGGTGGTATGGGACACCGTGGTCAAGCTGTCAGCCTACGCTGGGGCCACGTGCCTCCCCGTAGTGACCAGTGAGCAACCACCCTCGTGAGCTGATTATGGTGGTATGGGACACTATATTCGTGCTGTCGGCCTACATTGATAAGGTGATGAGAGAGTGGTGCAACGATTCCGTGTAACAGCCCTGACAGCCCTTTCTAGTGACCTCGAGCATACTCTGAATATGCGGTGAGGCGATGAGCCTTCCCATAGTAACAGAGTATAAACTAAGCCTGTATTGATAAGGTGATGGGGGAGTGGGGCAACGATTCCGTATAACAACCCTGGCATCCCTTGCAGCGACCTAGAAACACTCCATCGTATGAGATTGTCTAGGACTGACGACCCTAGAATGGATCATGTTTTGGAGTGATACAAGGGAGGTACCTTAGTTTTCCAATCCTGCTGTTTGAAATGGACTAATAAAAAAACTCGGTAATCATGCTCATCATGCATTGCATGTGCCTGGAAGATATGAAGCACTGAGGGATGAAAGCATGCCGCGAACGAAGAGGGTGTCGCATGAGGGAGTATGTCAATGAGGGCATCCATCATGACTACATTCATACTTGCATTAATAAGAGTAGTTAGGAATGTTTGATTTTACTGCTTTATCATTACTGCTTGACTGAATTGATAACATGATAACTTATGCCTTATTGTTCCACTGAGTTAGCTACTCACTCCCACGTTATGGGACGGTGTTGTACACACCAACCAGATTTGTTGAGTTTCAGGTGATGGCGATGCTTATGAAGCAGAGCTAGACTATTGTGATGTGGAGGAGGAGTTCTCCTACATGTTGTTCTCTGTCAGGTTTATGAAGACCTGGTATTGTATCGACGGGGCTATGGTACTTGGGATAGAAGCCATTACTCTTACACATTTGGTATATTTTGGAACTATACTTGTAATTATTTAACCTGGAAATGTTATCACACTCTGGAGACTCACCATAGTTTTTATATATTTTATATATCTATCACAGTCTTCCACTTGCAATTTAACTGTCTCTGGAGTATGATATGCTGTTTTGGCTTAATCTCACTCATGTTCACTACATTAATGCTGACAACATTTAATCATCATTATCTATGTTGCATAATTGATGTTTTGGTACTCGAGAGTTGAGTTACTACTCGACCCCCGATTTTCAGGGCGTTACAACTTAAAATATCCATATAAGGTGGCCCACCTTCTATCTCTCTAGTGTTTATAAACATGGTGATAGTGCTTGCACTGATATGGAAAAGATATCAAAACCAAACATCCAAATGCCAAGATGACAGGGTTTGGATCTCCTTGTGGAGCTTGCAAGTTCCTAAGGATGAAATGTGCTTAGGAACTTACATTTAAATCATTATCTCATCCAAAGGCCAAGACGACATGTTTGGAAAAATATGTTTCACTAAGTTAACTTACATTTACATCATTATCTCATTCTTTTTCTTATATATTTCGATATTTATTCTTTAAATGTTTATGATTATGATTGGGTGGGTAGTTGAAAGCCCTACCAACTGTCATCCATGATTTGCCAGTTACTCCAAATGCTACCTCAAAAACAAAAGAATAGTTCTCTTATATGTTTGAATATTTTCAAATCTTTCATGATTCCACAGGCAATTATTCATCGAGAAGCAAGCATTTTTAAATATTTGATTTGTTAGCTAGTGTAGGCAGCCTTTATTGGGGAATGTAATGCATCATGAATGCCAAGAAGCTGGAGCTGGAGTATTCATGTATTTGAAGTGTTGCTTACATGGTTCAAGAGTATCCATGTTAACCTTTGTTCTTTGCAGAGAATTGGTTCCATTTCTACTTAATGATTTTTAGAATCAAAAGGATGTTGCAGGAAATGAAGTTATATAAGATCTTGGAAATGAACCTCGAAGATGAAGCATTTTAATGGTTATTCAATGACTTTTTTAGATCTTGGAAATGACCCAGAAGATGAAGCTGAGGAAGATGGTGCCAATGTTGATCTTGACTCATGAAAGAAGGGGAAGTGTGTCGTTCTATAAACATCTACAAGCCAAGTGAGTTTGGATTTCTTTTTTCATTGATTCAGTATCTCTAGGATTGCTTTATCTGGATTAGACTACAAAGTTTACCTTTTTGACACAGTTTCAAAGGGTTAATCTGTTGGTTAATGTAATTTAGCAATCAGCAGTTTGTATTGTCTGGAGCAATGTGATTTTTGTATGGTCCATCATACCATCCATAACAGGGCCACTAGATGCATGGTGTACAGATCTCATCTTCTTCATGTGTGCCACTTTATGGGACTGTTCAGTATACATGGAAGGCCAATGGAAGCTACTAACACCATCCTCATTATAAAATCCTAATAGTGAGTTGCCATCAGAGAAACTCTGACAAGTTCAAAAACTCGAGAACCTAGATTCGATGTTCAGCCAGGTCTTAAAGTGATTAGATCTTACTATACATTTGATAACATGTATACTTATATGTTGTTGGTTTTGATTATGCTAATTATCTATGATATGTAAAAACAGATGGTGGTGAGAAAATAAACCCACACTCAAAGGGCTAGGATCATTTGATTTAGCCCACCCTTTTGTGTAGCTTTGTGAGATGGCATGTAATAACCTTGTTGCATGCCATGCCACCTAATTTGCAATTCCCTTAATTGAAACTTTTGATTGTTCATTAATTCAAAAGGCCTCTCCATGCACTACGCCAAAACAGTGAGAAAAGGACGGTCCAAAACTGTCTCAAATGACCAAAAAGGATGGTCATGGACCGTCGTATGGGCCGTCAAATTTTGATGTGTTTTATTACTTAAAGGACAGTTGAAAACCGTCATTCTTATTGACGAAAAAAGGACGGTCATGGACCGTCCTTAAAAAGGACTGTCATGGACCGTCTCTTATGAGTATTCAAAGGACGGCCATGGACCGTCCTTAAGAAGGACTGTCAAGGACCGTCTCTTATGAGCCTTCAAAGGACGGCCATGGACCATACTTTTTAAGGATGGTCATAGACCGTCCTTAAAAAGGACTGCTATGAACCGTCTCTTATGAGCCTTCAAAGGACGGTTATGGACCGTCCTTTTAAAGGACGGTCATGGACCATCCTTTAAAAGGACTGCTATGAACCGTCTCTTATGAGCCTTCAAAGGACGGTTATGGACCGTCCTTTAAAAGGACGGTCATGGTCCGTCCTTTAAAATGACTGCAGCTGACATTTTCAAATTTGACCTGTTACAATATATTCATCATATTCTTCCTGATATACTCCTGTTATACAGTATATTTCATCATATTCACATTCACATCCATCTAAACGCCAAACTATGTAAATCCATCCAAACATAAACTACAACCATCCAAACACAAACAATCTTATCCACATTACATTCATCCATGCATAATACATATAAGTTTAACATCATAAGTAAAAAAAATAAATAAATAAATAAAAAACAAAATCAGCAACAATTTTCTTTTTATCTTTCATCTAATAAAAAAATATTCAACCAACAAAACATTATAATTCAGAATCACGAAGAATTGCAGAAACTTCTTCTAAAAATGTGGGTACTTTTTTAAAATAAAACTGATCATTAAAATAAAACTAATACGAGCAAATAATGCAAAAAAGTGTTTCAATTAATAGAAACAACAACAAAAATTAAAGCTTTGTAAAAAGGGGCATGTGTTAAAAGGGATACATTCTTGTTTGTTGTCATGTGATTGGGCTACATTATTACAGCAATCGGGTTCGGGTTCGGAATCGGGTTTAGGTTTGGGTTTTCAAGTTTAGGTTTAGGTTAGGGAGTTGAGATTAAGATTAGGTGTAGGTCTAAGTTTAGGGATTTGAGAATACATTTAAGTTTTAGGTTTAGGTTTAGGTTTAGGTTTTAGGTTATAGGTTTAGGTTTAGGTTTTAGGTTTAGGTTAAGGTTAGGTAATAGGTTATAAGTTTATGTTATAGGTTATAGGTTAAGGTTTAGGTTATAGGTTTTGGTTTAGGTTTAGGCTAAGGTTTTGGTCTAGGTTTAGGCTAAGGTTAAGGTTTAGGTTATAGGTTTAAGTTAAGGTTTAGGTTTAGGTTATAGGTTATAGTATATAGGTTATAACTTTAGGGAATTGAGAATAATAGGTTAAGGTTAAGGTTTATGTTTAGAAAATCGGGTTCGGGTTCAGGATCGGGTTTAGGTTTGGGTTTTCAAGTTTATGTTTAAGTTTAGGTTAGGGAATTGAGATTAGGATTAGGTTTAAGTTTTAAGGATTTGAGAATACATGTTCGGGATCGGGTTTAGGTTTGGGTTTTCAAGTTTAGGTTTAGGATTAGGTTAGGGAGTTGATATTAGGATTAGGTGTAGGTTTAGGTTTAGGGATTTGAGAATACATTTAGGTTTTAGGTTTTGGTTTTAGGTTATAAGTTAAGGTTTAGGTTAAGGTTAGGTTATAGGTTTTAAGTTTAGGTTATAGGTTATAGGTTAAGGTTTTAGGTCATAGGTTTTGGTTTAAGTTAAGGTTATAGGTTTAAGTTTAGGTTTAGGTTTAGGATTAGGTTTAGGTTATAAGCTATAGGTTTAGGGAATTGAGAATAGGTTAAGGTTTAGGTTTAGGAAATCGGGTTCGGGTTCGTGATCGGGTTTAGGTTTGGGTTTTCAAGTTTAAGTTTAGGTTTAGGTTAGGGAGTTGAGATTAGGATTAGGTGTAGGTTTAGGTTTAGGGATTTGAGAATACATTTAGGTTTTAGGTTTAGGTTTAGGTCAGAGAGTTGAGATTAGGATTTGGTGTAGGTTTAGGTTTAGGGATTTGAGAATACATTTAGGTTTTAGGTTTAGGTTTAGGTTTTAGGTTATTGGTTAAGGTTTAGGTTATAGGTTTAGGTTAAGGTTAGGTTATAGGTTATAAGATTAGTTTATAGGTTATAGGTTAAGGTTTTAGGTCATAGGTTTTGGTTTTAAGGTTATAGGTTTAGGTTAAGGTTTAGGTTTAGGTTTAGGGAATTGAGAATATGTTAAGGTTTAGGTTTAGGAAATCGGGTTCGGGTTCGGGATCGGGTTTAGGTTTGGGTTTTCAAGTTTAGGTTTAGGTTTAGGTTAGGGAGTTGAGATTAGGATTAGGTGTAGGTTTAGGTTTAGGGATTTGAGAATACATTTAGGTTTTAGGTCGTAGGTTGAGGTTTTAGGCTTAGGTTTAGGTTATAGGTTTAGGTTTTGGTTATAAGTCTAGGTTATAGGTTTAGGTTTAAGTTAGGTTATAGGTTAAGGTTTAGGCAATTGAGAATTGGTTAAGGTTTAGGTTTAGGAAATAGGGTTCGGGTTCAGGATCGGGTTTAGGTTTGGGTTTTCAAGTTAGGTTTAGGTTTAGGTTAGGGAGTTAAGATTAGGATTAGGTGTAGGTTTAGGGATTTGAGAATAGGTTAAGGTTTAGGTTTAGGAAATTGGGTTCGGGTTCGGGATCGGGTTTAGGTTTGACTTTTCAAGTTTAGGTTTAGGTTTAGGTTAGGGAGTTGAGATTAGGATTAGGTGTAGGTTTAGGTTTAGATATTTGAGAATACATTTAGGTTTTAGGTCATAGGTTTTGGTTTTGGTTAAGCGTATAGGTTTAGGTTTAGGTTTTAAGCTATAGGTTTAGGGAATTGAGAATAGGTTAAGGTTTAGGTTTAGGAAATCGGGTTTAGGTTTAGGTTTGGGTTTTCAAGTTTAGGTTTAGGTTTAGGTTAGGGAGTTGAGATTAGGATTAGGTGTAGGTTTAGGTTTAGGGATTTGAGAATACATTTAGGTTTTAGGTTTAGGTTTAGGGATTTGAGAATACATTTAGATAGATAATATATAAAAGCTTGCATGATAAAAAGGAATAATGTTTTGATGACTTGGTCCAAACGAAAATCAATGGATAATAGGCAATATCAAGAGAATATAAGTTTCTAAATTAACCCCACTACATCTCCTGATATTAGCATGTGGAGAATAGGCAATGGTCATGCGTCGAAGGAGAAGATATTTCTGTGGGGAGTTTTGTCAAACACCTTGCGGGTGTAATGAATATGACCGAATTTACAATACATAGAAACTAGCTTTGAGATGAGGAAGTTGTTGGGGATGATGTCAAAAACAAGTCATACGCAATACATATCATATGCTAAGAACCAATAAACCAAAAGGAGAAAACTGGGCTTTAGGAACATAAGAAGATAATTTTTAAATGTATTTTCAAATTTAAAGGGAAACTGTTAGAACTCAAAATTCTACTATTCGTTCTTTCAGCATTTGAAAATATGATGCTGTGAGAAATTAACATAAGCATTTGGGTAGACATCATGCAGTGGCCTTGCATCATCCAAGGGGACTTGGCATTACTGAATAGCCAACAAGCTGTTTGAGTTTGTCTTTGGAGGTTTTGTACCTTTCGAATCATTTTTCTCCTTCACCTTTCATTGTCAGAACTCCTAGAAGCATTACGGCACAACAAGAAATCCCACATTTAGCGACGAAAATTTTCATCGCTAAAAGCTTAATTTTGGTCGCTAAAAGACCGATGCAAATGGTTTTTAGAGACGAAATTTTTTTATCATCGCCAAAGGGAAGCTTTTTAGTGACGAAAATTTTCGTCGCTCAAAAAACTTTTAGCGATGAAAATTTTCGTCACTAAAAAACTTTTGCAACACTTTAAGCGACGAAAATTTTTGTCGCTAAAAAACTTTTTCAATATTTGTAGATACGAAAATTTTCAGTGCTAAAAATATTTTTAAAACTTTTAGGTACAAAAATTTTCGTCGCTAAAAAATATTTGCATAACTTTTAGCTACGGAAATTTTCGTCGCTAAAAATATTTGCATAACTTATATTTTTCGTTGTTAAAAATATTTACAAAACTTTTAGCTACGAAAAGTTTCGTCGCTAAAAAATATTTGCATAACTTTTAGCTACGAAAATTTTCGTCGCTAAAAAATATTTGCATAACTTTTAGCTACGAATATTTTTGTCGCTAAAATTTTTTTATAAAACTTTTAGCTACAAATATTTTCGTCGCTAAAAGTCTCTTTTTCAAAAAAAATATTCTAGAACAAAATTCTGCACGAAATTCTTGATATATACCTGTTACAATATATTTCATCATATTCATCCTGATATACAACTGTTATATAATATATTTCATCATATTCACATTCACATCCATCTAAACCCAAACTAGTAAATCCATCCAAACATAAACTACATTCAATCAAACACAAACAATCTTATGCACATCACATTCATTCACACATAAATACATATAAGCTTAACATCATAAACAAAAATACCCTAAACCTAAACTTTAACCTAAAACCTACAACCTATAACATATTACCTATAACCCAAACCTAAACCTAAACTATAACCTATAAGTTTAGGTTTAGGAAATCGGGTTCGGGTTTGGAATCGGGTTTAGGTTTGGGTTTTCAAGTTTAGGTTTAGGTTTAGGTTAAAGGTTTTGAGATTTGAGAATAGTTTAAGGTTAAGGTTATAAGTTTAGGTTTAGGAAATCGGGTTCGAGTTCGGGATCGGGTTTAGGCTTGGGGTTTCAAGTTTAGGTTTAGGTTAGGGAGTTGAGATTAGGATTAGGTGTAGGTTTAGGTTTAGGGATTTGAGAATACGTTAAGGTTTAGGTTTAGGAAATCGGGTTCGAGTTATAAGTTTAGGTTTAGGTTAGGTTATAGGTTAAGGTTTAGGAAATTGAGTTTAGGTTATAAGTAAAGGTTATAGGTTAAGGTTTAGGTTGCAAGTTAAGTTTTAGGTTTAGGTTAAGCTTATATAGGTTTAGGTTTAGGTTTCGGTTATAGGTTTTGGGATTTGAGAATAGGTTTAGGTTAAGGTTATAAGTTTAGGTTTAGGAAATTGGGTTCGGGTTCAGGATTGGGTTTAGGTCTGGGTTTTCAAATTTAGGTTTAGGTTTAGGTTAGGGAGTTGAGATTAGGTTTAGGGATTTGAGAATAGGTTAAGGTTTAGGTTTAGGTTAGGTGATAGGTTAAGGTTTAGGAAATTGAGATTAGGTTATAGGTTTAGGTTATCAGTTAAGGTTATAGGTTAAGTTTTAGGTTTAGGTTAAGGTTATATAGGTTTAGGTTATAGGTTTTAGGATTCGAGAATAGGTTTAGGTTAAGGTTATAAGTTTAGGTTTAGGAAATCGGGTTCGGGTTCGGGATCGGGTTTAGGTTTGGGTTTTCAAATTTAGGTTTAGGTTTAGGCTTAGGTTAGGGAGTTGAGATTAGGATTAGGTGTAGGTTTAGGTTTAGGGATTTGAGAATACGTGAAGGTTTAGGTTTAAGAAATCGGGTTCGGGTTATAGGTTTAGGTTTAGGTTAGGTTATAGGTTAAGGTTTAGGAAATTGAGTTTAGGTTATAAGTTAAGATTATAGTTTAAGGTTATAGGTTTTGGGATTTGAGAATAGGTTTAGGTTAAGGTTATAAGTTTAGGTTTAGGAAATCGGGTTTTCGTTCGGGTTTAGGTTTGGGTTTTCAAGTTTAGGTTTAGGTTTATGTTAGGGAGTTGAGATTAGAATTATGTGTAGGTTTATGTTTAGGAAATTGGGTTCGGGTTATAGGTTTAGGTTTAGGCTAGGTTATAGGTTAAGGTTTAGGAAATTGAGTTTAGCTTATAGGTTTAGGTTATAGGTTAAGGTTTAGGTTTAGGTTAAGGTTTAGGTTTAGGTTATAGGTTTTGGGGTTTGAGAATAGGTTTAGGTTAAGGTTATAAGTTTAGGTTTAGGAAATCAGGTTTGGGTTCAGGATCGGGTTTAGGTTTGGGTTTTCAAGTTTAGGTTTAGGTTTAGGTTAGAGAGTTGAGATTAGGATTATGTGTATGTTTAGGTTTAGGTATTTGAGAATACGTTAAGGTTTAGGTTTAGGAAATCGGGTTTGGGTTATAGGTTTAGGTTTAGTTAGGTTATAGGTTAAAGTTTAGGAAATTGAGTTTAGGTTATAGGTTAAGGTTTAGGTTTAGGTTAAGTTTTAGGTTTTGGGATTTGAGAATAGGTTTAGTTAAGGTTATAAGTTTAGGTTTAGGAAATCGGGTTCGGGTTCGGGATCGGGTTTAGGTTTGGGTTTTCAAGTTTAGGTTTAGGTTTAGGTTAGGGAGTTGAGATTAGGATTAGGTGTAGGTTTAGGTTTAGGGATTTGAATACGTTAAGGTTTAGGTTTAGGAAATCGGGTTCGGGTTATAGGTTTAGGTTTAGGTTAGGTTATAGGTTAAGGTTTAGGAAATTGAGTTTAGGTTATAGGTTTAGGTTATAAGTTAAGGTTATAGGTAAAGTTTTAGGGTTTAGGTAAAGGTTATATAGGTTTAGGTTTAGGTTATAGGTTTTGAGATTTGAGAATAGGTTTTGGTTAAGGTTATAAGTTTAGGTTTAGGAAATTAGATTCGGGTTTGGGATCGGGTTTAGGTTTGGGTTTTCAAGTTTAGGTTCAGGTTTAGGTTAGGGAGTTGAGATTATGATTAGGTGTAGGTTTAGGTTTAGGGATTTGATAATACGTTAAGGTTTAGGTTTAGGAAATCGGATTCGGGTTCGAGATCGGGTTTACGTTTCGGTTTTAGGTTTAGGTTTAGGCTATAGGTTATAAGTGTAGGTTTAGGTTTAGGTTTTAGGTTTAGGCTTTGGGTTATAGGTTTAGGTTAAGGTTTAGGTTTAGGTTATAGGTTTTGGGATTTGAGAATAGGTTTAGGTTATAAGTATAGGTTTAGGTTTAGGTTTAGGTTTTATGTTTAGGTTAAGGTTATAAGTTTAGGTTTAGGTTATAAGTGTAGATTATAGGTTTAGGCTTAGGTTAGGTTATAGGTTAAGGTTTAGGGAATTGAGTTTAGGTTATAGGTTTAGGTTCAGGGATTTGAGAATACATTAAGGTTTAGGTTTAGAAAATCGGGTTCGTGTTCGAGATCGGGTTTACATTTGGGTTTTAGGTTTAGGTTTAGGTTATAGGTTATAAGTGTAGGTTTAGGTTTAGGTTTTAGGTTTAGGTTATAGGTTATAGGATTAAGTTATAGGTTTAGGTTTAGGTTTATAGGTTTTGGGATTGGAGAATAGGTTTAGGTTATAAGTATAGGTTTAGGTTAGGGTGTAGGTTAAGGTTTAGGTTATAGGTTTAGGTTATAGGTTATAGCATTAGGTTATAGGTTTAGGTTTAGGTTTAGGTTTATAGGTTTTGGGATTGGAGAAGAGGTTTAGGTTATAAGTATAGGTTTAGGTTAGGGTGTATGTTAAGGTTTAGGGAATTGAGTTTAGGTTATAGGTTATAGGTTTTTGGTTAAGGTTTAGGTTATAATTATAGGTTTTGGAATTTGAGAATAGGTTTAGGTTATAAGTATAGGTTTAGGTTAGGTTATAGGTTAAGGTTTAGGGAATCGAGTTTAGGTTATAGGTTCATGTTATAGGTTATAGGTTTTTGGTTGAGGTTTAGGTTATAGTTATAGGTTTTGGAATTTGAGAATAAGTTTAGGTTATAAGTATAGGTTTAGGTTAGGTTATAGGTTAAGGTTTAGGGAATTGAGTTTAGGTTATAGGTTTTGGGATTTGAGAATAGGTTTAGGTTATAAGTATAGGTTTAGGTTAGGTTGTAGGTTAGAGTTTATGTTATAGGTTTAGGTTGTAGTTATAGGTTTTGGGATTTGAGAATAGGTTTAGGTTATAGGTTAAGGGTGTGGTCCCTGCAAGTACAGATATAAACACAACCTGCCCAAATGGCCAGGCCACTCCAATGTTGTCCAGAAGAAATGGACAGCTTCATCATGGTCATAACAGCGTTCCCACCTTCCAGGGACCCCCACTCAACATCCGTATAGCTCCGACGCACATCCGGGTCTGTTCATTTAAATAAAATGGATTATCAAGATCATTTAAATAAAATCAGGTCCAATCAATAATCTGACCTGAAGGATTCTGTTAGCATTGTTGACGGCACCTCGAATCATGTTTTAGGGACTAGAAATTCAAAATTAGATACAAAAATTAGAAAAACCAAAGAAATTTAAGAAAGATAGTCAAAGTCCATGTGAATGAGCACAAGTATGCACCTACATATGAATTTTGAAAAGCTATTGGATATCACCAAAAATAATAATAATAATAATAAATAAAAAATAAAAAATCCTTGCGTTTAGATATTCAACAAAATGGGTTAGAATGAATTCATTTGCCTAATTCATGGAAACCTTGCATTTGGATATTCAACAAAATTGAATTGTAATAATTAAATTCAGTTCAATAAATTCAGATTTCTGAGAAGGATTTAATGGTTTTAAATCCATGTTTTTCTGGAAAAGGTCCATTTCTTGGACGTCAAATTCAACGGGGAAAGTAAGATGGTTAATATTACTTTTCACAGTGCAAAGTTTCAGTTTTGTCTCTTCTTTACCTTCCATTTTCTTCTTAACAAGAAAATCCATATTTACTAATATTCCCATTTTTCTATTTTTCAAAAGAATGAGTTCGGACTCCAAAAGCATCGGCTCCAGCACTCGTACTTTCAGCCCAAACCCTAACCAAGGACTCCAAAATTACCAAGTACTCATAAACATTCATTGCAAGCATTTTTTGTCTATGTGCATGACGACCATACTGTTAAAATCTATCCTCTTATTTTCATTTACAGAAACTAGTGGATGACAAATTATGTGTAACATACAGAGATGGTTCAGCCACTTGTGCAATTAGGGAAGGTTTAAAAGGACATACATATTTGAATGTTGGCCAAATCATAAACCGACGTATTATGGACGGAGACATTATTTTCATTAATAGGCTACCTAGTACTCATAAAAATTCATTGCAAGCATTTTCTGTCTATGTGCATGACGACCATACTGTTAAGATCAATTCTCTTATCTTCATTTACAGAAACTAGTGGATGACAAATTATGTGTAACATACAGAGCTGGTTCAGACATCCGGACCATTCATTAGGTAGCCCACACTATATATGAACATGACTTGGACCAATATAAAAAAGATCACTCTTCTATGAGAAAAAGAAGCATATTTCTCCAAACTTAATGTGCATGCCTTACTTTGCACTGCATGGTTTCCATTTTGATCATGCGCACATTACATAACATGTTCATCAAATTCAAGAACAAGGTTTATTATCTGATTAAGCTCAGTAACTTCAAGTGTCCATAACAAAATATGAGCAGAGGATGGGCATTTGAAGCAAGAGTATGCTACTCAAATTTCAACTAGTGAGACTAAGAACAATAAAGCATGGAATTAGAATTGACAATCTTAAAACTATTTAAACATGAATACCAAAGATGTGTGTGTCTTATGTAGACATGTATCATGTTGATGTGTGTACCTACGTAGCTGAAGTACTATTCTTTTGACTAATCCATGAGATTCCCTGAAATCTGTGGCTCCTAAAAAAGGAAAAAAAGAAAATAATGAAATACAAAAGGAGGTTGAGAAAGGGTTACCACGTAGGCAACCCTGTGTCCAAAACTCTCCCACTTGAAGTTAGTGGTTCTTGTAAGTCTCATTTTAACCATCCATGAATGAGCCTCATACTCCAAATATTAAGAATTTCTTGTCCACAATTGGACACAACATGCTAATGATATCAAATACAAAAACCACAGACAGAACTTAACATAAGAACTTTCAAAAGAATGAAAACAAATCTTCTAGCTGAAAAAGACAAAAAAAAAAAAAAAAAAAAAAAAAAAAAAAAAAAAAAAAAACAACAACAACATAAGAACTGCTGATGTGTTTATATAAAACATTGATACAAAATTCACAACTCTGTAAACGAGACATGGTGAATCAGCTGATGTGTTCTTGATTGTTTGGAGATTCTCTCATGTTATATGGTTAATGAAGTTTAGAAGAAAGTCTTCAAAAAGAATATATTTGCAGTCACACATGCCATCAGACTTGGCATGCAAATTCAATGGGAAATAGGCCAAAGATGGAAGGTTTGGAATCTTCCCATTTGGGGAATTTCTCCTCCATGACAAAATCATCATATGAATAATCTGAATTGACAAACTATGGGCCCCACATGTTTGGAATGCTTCTCAAGGCTTAGTGTCAAATATCTTTCACCCTCAAAGTTGAGGTTCATAATATCAACAATCAGAATTTCACAGGGAAAAGGGAAGGGCTTGTAATCAAAATAAAGTTCTAAGGGATAATTTAAATTCATCAACAGATGCCACCTAGTGCATCAAACCAAAACTTAGAAAACCACAATATCAGAATTTCACGCGGATCACGCTAAGAAAAGAGACAAAATCAACAACAACTATAGGATACGAGTTTACCAGTATCTGCTTGGACCCATTATGAATGTTTTCAAGATAGATTTGAAAGAAAAGTAACTGCAACTAGAGGGCTACTTCCCCTTTATGAATGCTAAGGGTCCATTTGGACACACCCTCAAAAGGGGCTTTTGAGGCCTTAATCATTTTGCACCAAATGGCAGTTCATGTTGTGCACTTCCATAAGCCCCCTTCTGATCCCCCACTAATTAAAATAGGTGCGAAAAAAAAAAAAACCGATTCCATTTACCTGCAACTGAACTTCAGCCTAACAGCTAGAATTTTGAAATTTTGCTATAAACAGATTTCAGCTTAAACAATTTACAACTTGTTTCAAAAAAAAGAAGAACAAAATAAATAGCTTGTCCTTTATAAATTCATCAAAAACATCCAAACCACTTGTGGGAATTAAATTCATTGATTTCCATTATGCATAAACCCAAAAAAAAAAAAGACTTGGGTCAACTTGATCCTGTCAAAACATGAAAACCAAATATTTAAGCAGAAAATGCACATAAATTCTAGGATGCATGTGGGTGTTTGTGGTTCCAAAGGTCATTGATAATAATAATAAAAAAAAAAAAAAAAAAAAATTTCAAAAGAACGGAAAAGCTTAAGCATTTATACATGCTGCCATTTTGAAACTAATAGTTACATGCTCCCACACCCAAATTTGTTGTTGCTTCCCACGCTTTGTACAAATAAGTGCCTGTTTTGTGTATAATGAAAACTTTTATTCACATAATGTAAAGCTTGAAAAAAAGGATTGAGTACCTGATACAAATCACTGAGCAGACAGTGATCAACAACTTCACTATGTTTTATGGGAAGATAGCCATTTGAGCATGTACTCAAGCATCTCACTCCCTGTGTGTGACTCGTGCTCAAAGGTATTCCTAGCTACCACCCACCATGACCCGACTTTGCCTGTTAGCCCTCTAGGATGTGGTGTTGCCTAGTCTTCCTAGTGCTTTTTCTCCTGCTTTTAATAAAGTGGGGATTATCTTTCTTTATATACATATGCATACATATAAAATAGTTATCTAATTCATAGTTTGACCACTTCTAATTTGAATTCACAGTTTGCAGCTCAACACTTGTTGAAGGATCCTATTCGTTAAGGTAGACTTAGTTCATTTTTTAGGTTTCCTAATTTGCAATTCAAGTTATATTGTTCAATGAGTCGATCCAATGCAATAGTTTGATGCAATCTGATGCAATTAAATGCATGAAGTGGAACTCTAGCTATAGGTTTCCATAAAAGGAAAGGAAAGGAAATATATTTTTATTGGAACAGTTTCATGATTTATGGGCTTTCATTGCAGATGGGGCATGATTCTAATTTCAATTTATAGCAAACTAACCTTCTACACATTTCTTTATTGAATTGGGTTGACTTATTTTATGATGCATCTGACAGGACCATTGTCACGCCCCAGACTCGGTAACCGGACTCACAAGGAACCCGATGGCTGGTTCTGGCTACAACAGCCTCCGTAGTACCCCATTCTCGGCTCCTAAGGCAGGTTCCGATCCTGAGATCCTACAAGGATGATTTTCATAACAGTATAATCATTACCAATACGAGTATACCCAAGATCACAACAAGTAAATCTGAGAATAACAAAGGCACACATCACAAAATCCACTATGAATTTGAACTTTTACAAGCTTACATAAGGTTCAAAAGGACATACATAAGATAATAGAAGAAAGAAAGGAAGTCTGCAACACTGGGTCCTCAAGCTCAGCTCTAATCCAAACTCTGCCACTACGACGCCTGCCGAGGATCTCCTGCACACATCAATCGTGCATAAGCTTATAGAAAGCTTAGAGGGTGGTGAAGGTGTGTGATAATAGTGCACAGAAGAATAATAGGAGATACGAGAAAGAAGCATGATCAAAGCCAACACCACCAGCCTTACCAGGACTGTCATGAACGCAAGAAGTTATACCAAGGTAGTACAATAATGCAGGAATCCATACCAAGGCTATATAATGCAATGAGTACTGTAATGCAATGAGTGCTAGGCTGTAACATCCCGAAAAATCGAGGGTCGAGTAGTAACTCAACTCTCGAGTTTCCAGAACATCACTTATGCAACATAGATAATAATGATTAAATGTTGTCTGCATTAATGTAGTGAACATGAGTGAGATTAAGCCAAAACAGCATATCATACTTCAGAGACAGTGAATTAGCAAGCGGAAGACTGTGATAGATATATAAAATATATAAAAACTGTGGTGAGTCTCCAGAATGTGATAACATTACCAAGTTAATAAATTTCAAGTACATTTCTAAAATATATCAAATGTGTAAATGTAATGTCTTCTATTCCAAGTACCATAACCCCGTCAATACAATACCAAGTCTTCATAGACCTGTCAGAGAGTTACATGTAGGAGAGCTCCTCCTCAACATCATAGTAGTCCAGCTCTGCTTCATAAGCATCGCCATCACCTGAAACTCAACAAATCTGGTTGGTGTGTACAACACTGTCCCGTAACGTGGGAGTGAGTAGCTAACTCACTGGAATAATAAAGCATAGGTTAACATGTTATCGACTCAGTCAAGCAGTAATGATAAAGCAGTACAATCAAACACTCCTAACTACTCTTATTAATGCAAGTATGGATGCATTCATGATGTATGCCCTCACTGACATACTCCCTCATGCGACACCCTTTTCGTTCGCGGCATGCTTTCATCCCTCAATGCTCCACATCTTCCAGGCACATGCAATGCGTGATGAGCATGATTACCGAGTTTTTACTAGTCCATTTCAAACAGCAGGATTGGAAAACTAAGGTACCTCCCTTGTATCATTCCCAAACATGATCCATTCAAGGGTCGTCAGTCCTAGACAATCTCGTACGATGGTGTGTTTCTAAGTCGCTGCAAGGGCTGCCAGGGCTGTTACACGAAATCGTTACACCACTCTCCCATCACCTTATCAATATAGGCCTAGTTTATACTCTGTTACTACGGGAAGACTCATCGCCTCACCGCAGACTCATAGTATGCTCGAGGTCACTACAAAGGGCTGTCAGGGCTGTTACACGGAATTGTTGCACCACTCCCCCATCACCTTATCAATGTAGGCCGACAGCACGAATATAGTGTCCTATACCACCATAATCGGCTCATGAGTCTGGTTGCTCATTGGTCACTACGGGGAGGCACGTGGCCCCAGCATAGGCCGACAGGTCGACCACGGTGTCCCATACCACCATGCCCGGCTCATGAGTCTTAGCGGATCGAGGTACCATGGTTAAAAGAGATTTCACTGGTAAGTTTGGTACCCTAGGTTCAAGCAGAGGCGTCCAAACATGTGAACATACATAAGACAGATCGGGTTACTTGACGAGCTCGGCTAGCTCGAGCGCACAACAAGTTGAACGACATGAAGTGCATAAGTACTTCGCGTGGCCAACCACTATCGCCAACCGAAGTACGACTCGGGTTCGTCGAACACATCTCACGTGACAAATGAATTACAGCCACGAATTCAATTCTGGTACCGATTGTCTGGACTATAATCATAGCCCGAAACACAATCAATTGCAGATAGATAAAGCAGTAATGGATCAAGATTCAAATCATACAATCAAATCTGGTATTATCCGTTTAGGGCTGCCAGGGCTGTTGCACGGAATCGTTGCTCCACTCCCCCATCACCCATGACGGATCATACAACGTAAATATGAATTTAAACATATGCATTACATAGATAAAATCATAAAAGCAGTTGAGCATGTTATGAAAAACAACACAAACATGAGTTTGTACATATTCAATTCCTAATCACACAACTATCCAAGGAAATCGTACACATAGTTAAAAGAGTTGAGAATCATATCTCAACACCCTTATACCTTACAATCTACTAACTACTACTCATTCAAACATTTCAACAAAGACTTTAAAATACATACATCAACATACGCGACATATGTTGAACACATAGGCATTAGGCCAAATCCTTTCACTAGGGAGTTGCCCCAATCATAACACGCGTACACCCACGACGGATAGTCATGGCAAGCAAGAATCCAAGTTCCATATTCATTCAGTCATTTCCACAAACACTTAGGCCACACATCTTAGCATATATAGTGTGTTTTGGCCGTGGCGTGATTTAGGACAAATCCTTTCGTCAAAGGGGGTATCACCAATACAACAATCATGAATCCATGACAATTAGTCATGGCGAGCATGAATGGGAATTCTATACTCATTCAGTCATTTTCACAAACACTTAGAATACACTATTACAACATACATGATGTATGTTAGCAAAACATGTATTAGGGCTAACCTTTCGCCAAGTAAGTATTTTATTCATATATACTATATTCATACAGCAAATAATCATGGCAAACACATCTCTAAGATTTATATGTATACGGTACTTTCTAGAATACACAATTTCAACATACATAGTGTATATGAGCAAAACATGTATAGGGCGAGTCCTTTCGTCAAACAAGTAATTTATCCACATATAATCACTACACCAAAATCGTCAAACTGGTACGGCCGAGATTTTGGTTCAGAAACGGCTTTAAGCTGTTTCTGATTTGAAACAGTACTGGGCCGTACTAGAGTCATTGTGTTATAGGTTGTTCTTTCCACTGTTTTGTTGGTGTGTCCTAATTGAGTGTTGGATCTTCTTATTTCATACTATTTTGTTTTAATGTTTTATTTTGAAACAAATGGACAGAATGGATTAGATTAAAAACCTCTGAGTGGACCCCACAAGGCCTAAGAGGCACATTGCTCTATCTGCCGCAGACTACCAATGGGTTTTAACTCTTTCCTTGCGCCAAAAGCCCTAAAATCCTCATTTTTCATTTCCATCTCCATCGCCATCTTCGTCTCTGTCTCTGTCTCCCTCTCTCAATCTCCCTCTCCCTCTCCCTCTCCCTCTCCCTCTTTCGATCTTCCGATCTCAACCCTCTCTCTCAATCTCCCTCTCACTCTCCCTCCCTCTCTCTCGATCTCCTCTCCCCCGATCTCAACCCTCTCTCTCGATCTCCCTCTCCCAATCTCAACCCTCTCTCTCGATCTCCCTCTCACTCTCCCTCCCTCTCTCGATCTCCCTCTCGTTCTGTGGAATAGGTGTGGATCAGGGCCAGTTGTTTACACGGTTTACATCGGTAGATAGGGTGAATAGCCTCTAGCACAAGTGGTGAATGCGCCAGCTGCTGCAGATCAGGGCTAAGCTTCTACTCCAGCAGTGGTCGCAGTTATCATTGCTCTTGTCCTTGTGCTAATCTACTTGCAGCCGCCAGGGTGGAGAATCATGGCCTTTTATCATCATTGTTGTTAATGGGGACCGGTTAGCTTCATTTCTCTTTGTTTTTCATCATCTTATAAACATTCACGCATGCCACATTTAGGTAGGTATGAGCGTTTAGTCTTGCAGGTTTCCATTGTTGTTTCAGAACAGTTTCTGATGGAATTTTTATTTTTTATTTTTCTAAGCAGGAATCTGACACAGGCAGCGGACACTACTCGAAGAGTTCGTGAAAGAGGAGCAGCAGGGAGGATATGATAAGGACAAAACTGCTGCTGGGGCATCTAGGTAAATTTGAGACCAGACAGACTACTGCTCGAGTAATGATTTGAGTATTGCCTGCACAGTTGGAATTTTTTAGGAATGTGGGTTGATTTGATTGGTTTTTATAAGATATGCATCTCTTTTATGGTCTTTATGTAAACAAATTCCAGATGAATTTCAATCACACATTATCTGACATGGGAGCCATGTTGGATTAAAGCCGAGGTTTCAGTTCATTCTCTGAACTGGAACGCATTTGTATTATTTGGCACATTCCCACCAGACAACAGAAACATAGATCCCATATCAGAAACTGCTGGTGATTGGAAATCAGAATCCTTCTAGATTTTGTCAACACAAACAGGCCCTTCTATTGCCATTTATCTAGATCAATTGTAATTGGGAGTTGGAATTGTACAGAATCTATTTATATATCATAAAATGAATGAGATTCGATGCGTTTATTTGAAATGGACCACTGACTTTTACTTCGTACATCTTAGGATTTTGGTTGAGCATGCTATGCAGGAAATGGGCCATGCTCTAGTAGTACTGGTACAACGTGATTGTTGAGGAACTAACGAGCATTTTGGAAGCTGGAGAATCGTTGAGAGTACATGGTTTGGTCTCTTTACATATCCTGTTCAATCAATAGAAACTCTTAGCAAGGTTGTTTTTTCCTTTATACCATGGCACTGAGATTTAGTTTCCTTTCTTAAACAGTTGATCAGTTGCCCCATGTCAAGGCAGAATTAAGGAAGTCTCGCTGCAGAGAAAAAGCATTTAAGGTTTTGATATTCATCTATTCTTTATGTGTTTTACTTGGTCCCTATTTTAATGATTGTTTTGTATTTAGTTTCCTGCTATGTGAATACATATCTGCTATTAAAAAAACTTTCAAGCTTCCAAGGCAGCATTTGGTTGTAGGGCCAAATTGCACTTGGTCGGATTTCTGAGCATGGTTTTAAAATCAAGTGTGAGTTGGTTTCATCTGAGGTGTTCCAGTTCTGAGTCCTCTGACTTATAGTTTTAAAGCACTATGTATGTACCTCAATTATTTTAAATGTTATAAACTTATAAAATATTCTTGTTACATCTACAGACACTAACTATTCAAATGCCACTGGAGTTTATCCAGGAGCTGATGAAAGAAGCTGCTTTGTATGTTTTTCTATCTTGACTCTTGAGCATTTTTCAGTTTTAACCAATGGTTGTGGTTTACCATTTCATGATCTTTCAACTTAAAAATAACTTTTCAGGTTACAAATCACAAAAGAGAAATTGTTCATGGATGTTTCTAGAGTACTAGAAGAAGCTAGTTCTTGGGAAGAGAGTGCTAGGCATCTTCTTTGTAGCATGGGTCAGATGTCTGAGTTTGAGGATGCCCTAAGGTTTTCATTTACTGTGCTTTAGTTCTTGTTACTCACCCTTCTGATCATTTGATAAATCCCTCAATTTATGATTGTTGTCTTTGAATATTTCTGGGCTTCAGAAAGCATATTTGCACAGCTGCCTTCTCTCCAGGATGTCAAGGATGCATTATCGATGGCTGAATCATGGATAAGGGCATCTCAACCCTTTTTAATGTCTGTTGTTTGTTCTGGGCATGCTCTGAATCCTCTGCTGAAAGTTGATGCCTTGAATGTTGATGTTGTTTTATCATTTTGAGTCATCTGTTTTCCAAGCTTGTGGGTTTGTTGTATACTCATGCACTTGATTTTGCAGGAACTAGTCACTCAGTCAAATCTTCTGAAAGTCTCTTTGAAAGCACCAGAGATGCTTCAGAGCATTCTGAAGGATATTAAAGAATGGGAGCTTGATGCCTGTTAGAGCATGCAGATTCTTTGTCTAATATGCAAATTCCCACTCTACAACATGGGGTTGGTCATGGCACCTGTTAACTACTGGTATGGGGCTTTCATGCAGGGTGTTAGATCCAGTAACTCTACCATCAGAGGCAAGCCAAGCTGTTAAGCAACGACTTATGAATTTTGTAAGATCGTTATCAACTGTGATGGCCTTTGCATATTGTCTATCAAGGTGAGTGTGTTTGCTGTCACTTTCCTTAAGAAACAGTTTGATGAGGTTGCTGGTCCAGTGATAATCTAGTTTTTTACTGAATAGTGACAATCTAGTTTTTTCTTGACGTTGATTTCAAATCATATCTATCATTGTTGTTGGCTTGCAAAGTTCTTTTATTCTACTATTCTGATATATCATATGGTTGTTTATTTCCGTCGACCGTACACCTAGACCAGGCCGGCATTGATATCTGTACTGATTGTTGGGTCCTGCAGGTTGTGGAGACGGCGGTCGCTCTACAGGAGGCTGGATTTTTCACAGTTGTTCTGAAATGTTTGCCTGCACCTGTAGCTGCAGCTGCAACCTCAGGAAGGCATTGGAGCTAGCCTTTTCTGCAGCGGCCAGGTTAGTTGATTTTCAGCCTTTCTGCTATAATAATACCATCATGAAGGCATCTTTCTTTATTTTCTTTTCTTCCTTTTACTGTTGGAAGAAAGTGGATTCATTTGTTACTCTAGCGAAGCATGATACTCCATACACTTGCACCTAAAAATTGTTCACGCGACATATGCCTCAAATTAGACTGTCCAAATAGTGGGAATGTTTGATCAATATATCCTGACCACAAATTAATTCCTCTTTGTGGAATTCAAAATTTAAAATATTGCGATCTATGGTTAACGGGTGGCCATTGGATTTCCACAGACCTTGTTTTTATTTGTTGTTGTTAATAGTGCTGCTGCTACTAATATATTATTTCTATATTCAGTTGACTCAGCCTAGTCAAGGTCAAGCAGGCACAATGAAAATGTTACCCATCTGTTGCAACTAGAGGTGGTGCAGTGATACGGCCAATCAACTGGTAATGGCTTAATGATGTAGTAGTTTGGCTGGCTTTTCACAGTATTTCCAGCCCTGCAACTTAAGCTGCATTTGGTTGATATTTCACATCAAATTAGATTGATTAATCATGAAATATCATGATATTTGGTGCAACCACACAGCCTAATTTTGAGTTGTATTAACAAGCACCCATGGTTAGGAATTGCCAGGAGATATATGAAACAAGGGATCACCGTTTGGTTAGATGTGCCTCTCGAAGCTTTGGTAAGGCAGATTGCTGCTGTAGGGACTGATTCTCGTCCTCTTTTGCACCAAGAATCTGGCGATGCTCACACAAAGGTGCCTATATATATCCTGCCATTCTAAATATGTTTTTTTTTTATTTATTTTTAATGTCACTATTCTCCAGGTAGAGGCGGCAGAGACTGTAACATGCATGAATGAACCAGGTTGGGTCCCTGGATGTCTTACTCTTGCCGTTTAAACCTCACTTGGTAATTTTTTTTAAAAGAAAAAAGAAAGTGCTCATTTGGTACAGGCCAAGGCTCTTGAGTGGGATTTGGAATGGGTCAGGCCCATCTCAGCTTGGAAGGTGGGCGGGTAGCTGAAAGCCCTACCAACTGTCATCCATGATTTGCCAGTAGACTTCAAATTCTACCTCAAAAATAGAACAATAGTTCTCTTATATGTTTGAATATTTTCAAATCTTTCATGATTTCACAGGCAATTATTCATCCAGAAGCAATCATTTTTAGATATTTGATTTGTTAGCAATCACTTTCAAAAAAAGGTCCTTTGTTGTGCATAAGTTCTCCCTGGTCTGGTAACAGTTGGCTTGGTTGCCGGAAGATGTTGAAGTGCAACCTTAGTTCTTCCATTTGTCTGGTTTAAAATGTTCCACCAGTAAGGAGCATATATTTGTGCTCTTCTGATATGTTCCTGATTTTTGTCTTCTATTGGAATTTCCACAGACAAGGCAATAAGGATCTCCGTTCTTAACAGAGCTGAAGCAAAGACTGCTGCTTCCTTAGGGTGAGGCTGCACTGGCTGGGACTCGATACAACGTGCCCCTAATAAACTCCCTTGTGCTTTACGTAGGAATGCAGGTAACTTCTTTTGCGCCATTGGTTAGGCAGGATTTCTTGGCAATCATATGCTTTGCTGCTGTTTGTTTCCTTGCTCTGCTGTTTTTAGGCTTTGCCGTTTGGTTTTTTAGCAATTAATGTGCTCTCAGGTTTGGCTAAATTTTCAATTCAAGCTAAAATTAGCTGCCTTTGTTGAATCTCTAATCACTTCCTTGTCAAAGGTTTCTCAACCCTTGGAGTGGAGTACTACAACAGGCACTTACATTCTTTTAATATCCAGGTCCATCTATAAAATGAGATTCATAGTTGATTGATCCATTGTATGGAAATCGATTAGGTGGTGGCCTTAGATTCAAGTACTTTAGACTCTATTGCATCTGCTTTTGTAACCATTGGTGGTACTTGAACTAGTACCCAAAGCAAACTAAATGGACATGAATTTAAAATATGAAATGATACTGAATTCACTTTAGTTGCACCACCACTATCAAATATCAACAGACATTCAAGACATTTGCTCTATATGGATCATGTGCGCCTTGGGTAAAAAACTTTTTCACAGCGATTGATTGATTCTAAATTGTTTGGAATCTTATATGATTTGTAATATTTGGGATATTTTGATAAACATGATGCATAGGTGTAATATATGCCTTTTGTTAATGTTTGGAGCAATCAATAGTTGTGAAGCTAGTTTCATTACATTAACTAGGTTTCTTTGCTTGCTTTACTCCTATTTTCAGGAAATGTTGAAGGGTGGGAAGCTAATCTTCTCATTTGATGAAACAAAGAAAGCTCGCTTTGGTGTACTCCCACGATACGCAAAAGATGAGCTTCAAAGCAGATGGTTTGAGCTCCCAAATTGCTTTATCTTCCATAATGTTGAGTTTTCTTTTTTTCCTTTAACAGACCAACAACAATGTCTCGGGAAACATTTCAAGCTTACTATGCCTGATGTGCATTTTGCATCATAATCTTGTATGTCATATCAAGCAAGGTTAATTGGCCTAGGCACTGAGGGGTCTCAGATGTGTGTTTGTGTTTCTAGTCTTTTGTAGCATGCTCCCGTTCTTCAATCTTGATCATTAGTGGAGAGACTTTTCTTTTTCACTCAATTACCAATTAACTTCAATTTCTATAGTTATTTATATTATTAGGTGGGAAGCGCCTTGTTCATGTGGGTCTAGGAGATGATGATCAATGCATCGAGGAGGGAGCTTCACACGTCATCTCTGCAAAGCTATAATTTAAAGTGTAGCTTATTTTGTTAATTTGATTTTGCAATGAAACATCTTCAAGCACATTATTTTCTCATGTTTTTATTTGGATTAATCTTTATTTTGATGGAATGTAATAAACTTCTGTTAATTTATTTCCCTTAACCCTAAATTTCGTGTGTTTATTAGGGTTTTAAATTGTTCTTAAAATTTCGTCCTAAAATCTGACCGTTGGCAACATTAATAGGCATTAAAAAATGTTTCTAAAATTGTGCCTGAAATGTGACCGTTGGCACCAGAACGGTTTAAAACCGTTCTTAAAATTCCGTTTCTAAAAATTGAAACGGTACCCAAAACGGTTTTGAACCGTTCCTGTTTTTCTGCGATGCCTCATTTAGGAACGGTTTTAAACCGTTCCTGAAGCATTTAGGAACGGTTTTAAACCGTTCCTAAATGACGATTTTGGTGTAGTGAATATATTCATACAACAATTAATCATGTCAAACACATTTCCAAAATTTGTACGTATTCCGTACTTTCTACAATTACCTAGAGTATGTAGAATTCCATATTTTTCATCTTTAATCGAAACGGAAAACGGACAGCACTTTGTACATGTGCAATTGCATGCGGATCATGAATCTATCATTATCTGACATTGAAAGCGTTGAAAACCATAACCTATACACCTAAAGTCCGCACCTTTTGTCGTAGAATCGTAACGGAGTTGATAGGTTTGTTAAGCTTCTGTATACGGCAGTTTGGCCACCTAGAGAACGAAGTAGGTTAGCTATTTCATAACCTACAACCATTAACACTCCAAATCAGATTAGGGTTAGGGTTTCTTACCTAAAAATGGGGCTGGAATCGCTGGGAAAGCGATGAGAACGGAGCGGTGGAGCTCGTGGAGCGGCAGGGAAGAGTGGCAGGAAGGATCTCTCACAACTCCCACACTTTCTCTCTTTTCTCTCTCCTCTCTCTAGGGTTTCTCTCAAATTCGTATGGCTGTGAGAGAGAGGGTTCTAAGCTCCTTATATAGCCTAAATCTCACCAAAACAGACTTGGGAACAAGGTATACTTGGGTTTTGTCCAAAAGGCATCTGTTTCAGCTCAACGGAGGACTTCTGGCGGGCCTCCTTGAGCCAAAGGTCGGACTTAAGCTCACAGATACCGGATCTATGTTCTATTAAGTTTTCGTTTTGGTCGGAATTCCAAATCACGCGTGGCGTACCAGTTTCAGTTCAACGGTCAATGGATCTCGACCAGAGATTCCGAGTACTTGTAAATGTGTATGAAATTTCTCCTGATCCGAGGGTGTAATTTGGTCTGATTCTGACGGTCTAGTTGCTTAAAACTGATCCGCAAGTGACTGGTGCCAGATTACTATTTAAGATATTTTATTTTGAAATAATTTCACATTTCTCACACTCTTCACTCCGAGCTCAAGCGAATAGCGCTAGGACACTGGCTGGATTTTATTTCCGAGATGGTTGTCAAGCCCAACGAGGCGGTCCTGATTCCTTAACTTCGTGTTCATCGGACTTCCGACGTGCGGTCTAGATCTGATACGGAGTTTTGAGATGCTCCCGAGAGCAGCCAGGTAATGATATTGATCCTAGATTTTAGGGTAACCTAGCATTAATGATTCTACAAGTTTTGGGTCTTGCAGATCGTATTTAAAGTGATTGGTGCTAATTTCACAGGCACTCTAGTTTAACACTAGCTAAATCTCGCGTAAGATTTCTGTCTGAGGTGGTACTTAGTCCTTTGTAGTTTGTATATAAAGTGATCCAAGTTATACTACTTAGCTAGTTTAAGATAGTGTCTAGGGTGAAAGTACTTTGAAAAATTTAAGGAACAAGGTGGTGAAGGGTGGGATTTGTGAAAGAAATGGGTTCACAAGCGCTTTTAGCCTTTGGGACTAAGTTTTGACAAGTTAATAAGGTGTTAAGATCGACGCATTGCCTAAGGACGTCTAATTCCAGGTTGGGAAAAATCTAGGCTATTACATAGGCGTCATGCCAAGGCAATGCAATATGAGGCTTACACAGCTGATGCAAATGCAATGCGAAGTAATGCCAGTGCTCATATCCAATCCACATATCAAATACATTTCCATCATAAGGAAATCACTGGGGTCCATTACACTGCTGGATGACTTCCGTTCTACAGACCCCGCACAGTCAAACGAGCGTAAGAGACCTCACTACCCTTCTTGCGGACAGCCAATCACCAGTAAGGCCCGAAGGTAGTAGACCCATTCACGAGCTGGTCAGACTCGGCCTAGCAATACCCCCTTACATCAGGCGAGTAAGACCAGACCCCTATCCAACTGACTACACGACAGTGGGAGTCATGGCCTAACGGTATAAGGCCCTCGTGTGCTCATATATTCCACCCGGTCACGGCGCTGGAGCAGATCTTGGTACCATAGAAGTTTTGAGAATTTCACCCATGAACATCCTATGCACCCGGTATGCTCAAGTAACATTTTCGATGTCCAAACATGGCCATTCACGGTGTATCTATGGAGGCTACAACCCTGATGAAGCAAGGGCAAAAATGCTCATATCTTATGCAATGTCAGATGCATGAATCATACAATCAACCATGCATCAATTCCAAGCATCCAACATGCTCAAGAGGGAATACTATGTCCCTCAAAGAAGGTAACATGCAATGCCCATTGACACAATATGACCATACACATACAGTGGTTCAGTGTCAACCAAGCATACAATGATGTACATCGGTCATGAAGATGAATTTAATCACACTATATGGCGATATACAATGTAGTACACTCCTCCTATCTAAGAAGGGACCAAGACTAGGTATCTAGACAATATCCATAAGGAATCCCACCTCTAGTGGGGGTCCATTTACCTGGGGTAGCCCACGAGACTAAGCATACAACTACATATCTAAGTAACACAAAAGTTAGTCTAACAAGAGTTTAAGATGAGCATGTAATAACATTTAGATACAATCGGGCCTAGAGGGGTCCATAATGGAGAAATATAACCACCATTCCCCAAGTGGCATCTCAACCACGAACTATATGGATACAAGGCCCAAGGCCTACATTCAAGATAAGAACACGGGTAACTACATACATATATCCCTCATAATAGGCCATAAGAAAAGGATATAATACCACCTTTAACAACATGGGCCCTAAGAGGGAAATTAAGGCCCAAAGCTCAATTCCCAATGGCCATAGAATCCATTCATTAAGTTGGACTTGGTGGGCAGCTCGCGTACACAATATACGACCCCAAAAAAATAACAAGTTTAAGTTTGGATGAAATGGGCCCCACTACATTAGCCCAATAACTAGCAATTTAAGGGAGCAACTAAGGGCCCAATACTATCCTTATCTTAGCCCACAAGTCTATCAAAATGGTGGAAGTTGGCCCAATGTATGGTTGGGCCAAGCTAGGAAGTCCCAACCCACTCTGGCCTCATGGGATGCCCCAAAAATTTGATCTAAGATGGGGTCCTCATGTGATCAGTAAAGGTGACCCAAAAAATGCATTGATTAAGCCTAAAGATTATAAGAAAATATAAGCATGCAACACGCACACAAGTTCTTAATATGGTTGGTCCCATGTCCAATAAAGTTTCAACTATAACAATGTGCATTTAAGGCCCCTTAATAAACGTTCGGCCCACTCTGCTTCCTAGGCTTGCGAAAGCCCGAAAATTAGTCAAATAAGTGGGAATGATCTCATGAAGGCCAACAATATTCATAGGGGGCCCCACCAGATGGAGGGTGTGTATACATCAAGAAAAAAATCAAGTGGGCCTGCTATGGATTGTGAATCCAGCAGCAACCCAAGGCAGAGAGTGCTTCCATAATTGGGCGATCCAAGGCTTGAACAGCCTGGACCAATCATGCGTTAAAGTAGGTTCCATATACATACACATTGAGCCTTAAACAAATGGTCTAGGGTCTATGGTGGGCCTTTAACCATCCATAGAGAAACCTATGGGCCTACCTTAGGATCACCCAAGAGGACATCCAACCTCAACTGGTTTCCAAGAGGTAGCCCGCCACTACTCATATAATGTAAGGTCTAAAGCCCAAGCAATGCATGACCTAATGGGCCATACACCAAGCCCAACTCGTAGGCCATATAGTGGGCCCTCAAGTAAGGCTTGGGCCCAACCACAAAGGTCATAATTCCACATGTTATGGTGGGCTTCATGGGTAGCCCAATAGTTCATTTACATGAGCAAGTTTCACATTTAAAACAAGTGAGTTAGGCCTCACTTTTGGCCCAAGTACAGAGTCAGTTTAGTGGGTAGCCAAGGGCCCAACCTCTTGTGTATTATTGTCCTTAAGCCCATCACAATAGATAGGAGAGTATAGGCCCAAGATCAATGGGCCTATCCAAAAGAACTGAGTCCATAAGGCCTACTTGCTAACACAAACATGCATATAATATATCACATAATGGGCCCAAAAGAATGGCCTAAACAAAAGCCATCCAATTCATACATTATGGTGGACTTGAGGGCAGCCCGTAAGCCCAAGAATATACATGGACAAGGCCTATACTAACAGTGTGGGCCTTTCCACACCAGCCCAAAGACTTAGCAAGGTCCTCCGCAATATACATTTATGTGGGCCTTGCAAGTCAGCCCACATTTAAGCATTTTCTGAGGACATTAAGGCTAATAAATACACATGATCAGCTTGCAGATGGTCCATTGGGCCCGTGAATCAATAAGGTCAACCCTTGCACAATCATATGCTTAAGGGATAGGTTTTCAGCCCATTGGGCCTATAAAGCTATCAAAAATTCTGGTTAAGGCTAGCTCACAAACCACCACAAAGGTGGGCCTCAAGGGGCACTAATTAAGCCCAAAATGTCTAAGGAAGGAGGGCAAAGAGTGTGTACAATACTCCCTTAAATCTGGTGGGTCACCACGGCTACAAAAGATCAACTATGTACAAATTTGGGCCCCTTGCTGGAATTCCAGCCCACCCACTTCATGGGCCTGCTGGAGTCCAGAAATTTATTTAATTTAAATGGGTTACTAACCCATGGTGACCCACACCTATCACAGTGGGTCTCGCCAGATAAGAAGGGAGATATACAACACTTACTTTAAGTGGGTCATGCCGTTAGAATGCAGACCCAGCAGCCCAAGGTAGGGGCATCCCATGGTTGGTTGTCTTACGGGCCTGGATATTTTACCCAAAATTGATCCAAATTGCCGGCTACACTACGATTGGTACAGGGGACCGATGGCCCTGAAAAATTTGCAGGGTGGTCCTTCCATAGGTGGTATACAACTCCACAAAATTTTAGAATTTTTGGACACCTAAAAATATTTTAATTAATTTAAATAAAACGGTCTATCCAGAAAATCGGACTGACCTGGATGTCCCAATGTGGTGAGCCAGTCCAGGCCTTGCCACGGTACATAGGGGTCCATTAGACCTGAAATTTGGTAGATAAATCATACCATGAGTGTACCACCTCTCTGTAAATTTTTATAATTTTTGTATACTCAGAAGTAATTTAATTAATTTAAAGAATACAATCTGTCCAAGGTGAAATATTGCTGGAATATAACTGTCCTGAATTTGGGCCATCAAATGGGTGGGTTCTGGGCCTCCAAAATTCCTGAAATTTGGACCCAAGGTCCCTCATCAAGCCTACAACAAGGTGGAACCTGGAAATATGGCCCACCTTCTGAGAAAATATTTTTTTAAAATTTATTTTTATGAAACTATGCTGCTGGACTACACAGCAGAAATTTTTGGCAGCCCACTATATTGGCCCACCCTTTTGGATGCCCAAATGGGGTCCATTGGCCCTAAAATTTTTCATGTAGGCCCTAACATGGGTGGGACACCTCTCTGCAAAAGTTTAGAATTTTTGGGATAGTAAAAGTATTTTATTTAACTCCTACAATTTATGGATAGCAAGGTATTTCTGAAACAATGCTGCTACCCCTGATTTGTGCACCCCATTAAAGTGGGCCCAGGTCTACCAAATTTTAAGAAAATGTAGGACCAACATCCCTACACAAGTATACAATAAGGCGGGGTCCACAAAGGTGGCCCATCATTTCAGAAACAGACTGATAATTATGTTTGTACAACAAGCACGGCTGCTAGACAGTCCAGAAAATCTGGACTATCCACCCTCCTTGGCCCACTCTTTTGGTGATCAAATAGGGACGGATGAAGATAAAATTCAACATACTTCTAGGTGGGGTCCACACCTCCAGAAATAATCAAATATTGGAGGTAAAACATCCTCTAAATCAGTCCATAATCTGTGCCAAAAACAACCCAAAAACAGTCTAGAATTTTTTTGGACAGCAAGGTATGTCTGAAAATAACTGAACATAACCACTGATTAAATGGGAAAATACCCCACAAATTTTGTGTTAAGATCCACCTTAGTGGGCCCCACAAGCATCCAGGCATACCCCCTTCATGAAACCCATTCCATGTGCCCAAAATGGAGCAAATAGAGTGTCAACGTCTAAGGAATGGACAACCTGGGCGTCCACTTTGCTTGGACGGTCTGGATATTCTGGGCCACTAAGTGGGCCACACACATCAGGGAAACAAGAATAAAATAATGGAAAATAGAAATAATCCAGCCACAAGAGAGGAAAATGACATGCATCAAAGGAAAATGCTATGATGGGGTCCATGGAGAATGACCCCATCCATGGAACATGCACGCAAAGAAATGGGCCATTGGCCTCAATCATGGAGGCATGGGGGACCTCCATCATAAGTCCTTAAAGATAAGATGAATGAAGATTTAAGAGCACCCACCTTGATCCTTACAAAAATCTAGGTCTCCTTGCTCCTCTAGCTCCAAGGAAGGGAAATCAATGGATGAGATGATATTGAAATGGATGGATTTAGAGAGATTAGGGAAAGAAGGGGCTGGAGAAAATGGGGGATTTGCTGTCCATGGAGAGAATGAGGAGGGTGAGAGATAAGGAGAGAGAGAGAGAGAGAGAGAGAGAGAGAGAGAGAGAATCATTTGTTTGTAAGAAAAGAAATAATTACCGATGGGAGGAGAAAACAAAGTTGTAGGGCAGAGTAGGCTTTTGGGTGATGCGTGTGGGGTAGGTAGTGTTAGCTATGGAATTTTAGTGGTGTGTATAGTGTTGCATGGGAACTTGTGCCAAGAGGAGTGGGGTCCACATGCATGACACCTAAGTGGGCCACATGATTAAGGGTCATACAATGAAATGTACACAACTTTTGGTCTACATATCGGATTTATGCGCGAGACGCGGCGTTAGAACCGCGGTGACGATGCGGTCGCAATGGCATAGGTCTCGGGTCAATCCAAGTCGGGTTTACATGACCGAACTCAAGGATGACGCAAACACTACCCGATGGTCGCGGGTCACCGCAATTTGACTGGTAGGACCGCGAGACCAAGATGAACGAGATGCATACTCACACACACATGCACACATGCGGACTCGGGTCGGTTCTCACAACCATTCATCACCATCAGATGGGCCTCAAATGGCTACATGAGATGGTCAACCAAAGCTTTGGACATCAGACCTAGATAAAGCCCATCCAGTGGTCTTGTTCAAAGATCAATAAGGTCTGACCATCTCGATTAAATATTTGGATCATTTAATCTTCCATATTGCTGAATTTAACCACTTTCAAGTTACAGGTGTCATCATAGTCTTAGTAAGAAGTGTTTCAGAACACAAAGAAAGAAATAGCTATTATAAGAGGCATCACTATAAAAATTGAAACCTGATCAATCTTGATAAACTTTTCTCCACACGCCCAAGATCAAGGATTAGTCAGATCATAGCCTAATGATAGTAGTGCTAGCTTCTCTTTCCTTCTTGAGCCATTTCATCAAACAATTAGCATGCATGAAATACAAGAGGGAGATTGTATTATAAATATCAGCTGCATCCACACAAAACACTCCTTGTTGAGCCATTTTATCAAATAGTTAGCATGCATGAAATACAGTAGGGAGATTGTATTATAAATATTAGCAACATCCACACAAAACACCCCTCTTGAAGTTGTAAACCTTGCAAAAATGGCATTGAAATCTTCCTTTCCCCTACTCTTAAGATATTGTCCTTCAAATCTATCATACACGGCATAAAGTTTAGTCATTAGAAGACCATTTCCATATGTAATCATAAACTAGAAATCAAGTCAGTCAACCAAGTTACCTTATGCATCTTGAGCATCTTGAGCCAAAAAATGAGATGATCATCTACACTTGAGATGATCCGAATGTATGGCCATTCCAAGCATCCAAACAGACCCAAACCCCATTCATTCATTGAAAATCCACATTACAAATTTTTTAAAAATATATATAGACAAAGAAGGTGCCGTAAAAATGCCCCGCCTTCACGCATGCATACATTTCTAAAAAAAAAAAAAAAAAAGAGAGAGAGAGAGAGAGAGAGAGAGAGAGAGAGAGATTGGAGTCAATGGGGAATATTGTTTCAGGACTAAACTGAAAAAAGAATTGAAATGTTAAAACTGAAGAAGAGAGGAAAATTACCGTGGAGGTGGGTGATGCATTAGATGCACGGTTAGGGTTTTCCTTACATGGATTTCTGACGATGAGAATCGATCCTCCCTCGGCGATGAACTGCAAAGGAATAATGGTTTCGAGGTAATCCTGCAAGAGAGAGAGAGAGAGAGAGAGAGAGAGAGAGAGAGAGAGAGAGAGAGAGAGAGAGAGAGAGTTGCTGGAAGATGAGAGATGGAGAGAGAGAGGGTAGGGGGTGGAGTGAGAGAGAGAGGGAAGATGGTGGAGTGAAACAGAGAGAGGGAAAATGAAATGGGCATGAGCGGGGGAAAATTTTTAGGGAGCGGTTCGCCTCCGCACGGACCTAGAGACGGACTGGTGGTCAGTGCTTTGTGGGCCCTATCGTGATGTATGTGTTTCATTCATTCCGTTCATCCATTTTTAAATATTATTTCATGGCCTGATCCTAAAAATTAGAGGGATATAAATCTCAGGTGGTCCACACCACATGAGAACAATAGTGATTGGATATCCACCATTAAAATCCTCCTAAGGCCCACTATACTGTTTATTTAGCATCCAATCTGTTGATTTGGTCATACAGGACCAGATGAAGGGAAATAAACAAAAATCAGCTTGATCCAAAACTTTTATGGCTACCAAAATGTTTTTAATGGTCGACGCTCATTCAACACTGTTTCTGTAATGTGGTCCACTTGAGATTTGGATATATCTCATTTTTGGTCTCATATTGTAAAATTATCTGTAAAAATATATGGACGGCATGGATGAAACACATACATCATGGTGGGGGCCACAGAGCACCGACCACCAACCATTGGCTAGTGTTAGGGGAGTAGCCCATCCGTTCCAAGCGTACTAAGTAAATCCTGTGGGGCCCACCATGATTTATTCATTTTATCCACTCCATCCATCCATTTTAACATATAATTTTATTACATAAGCTCAAAAATGAAGCCTATAAAAATCTGAAGTGGACCACATCATAGGAAATAGTATAAACTGAACATTAACATGGAAAATTTTTGGGAGGCCACTGAAGTTTTGAATCAAGTTGATATTTTAGTTTTCCCTTCATCCATGTATTTGTGATCTATTAAACAGCTTGGATGAAAAATAAAAATCACTGTAGGCCATAGGACGTGATGTTGCTAGTCCATTCTGGTTCCAAAAATTGAACAGATCCAAATATCAGGTGGACCACATCTAGGGGAAATTGTGGTGTTACCAGTCCATTCTAGGACATGGTTCCACATCTAGGGAAAATTGTGGTGATCGAATGCCCACCATTGAAAACTTCCTAGGGCCTACAGACCTTAATAAGGTCAACCAGACTTATATGAAGGAAAAAATACAAAGAGTCCCTATCCCAAAAATCAGGTCGTTCGCCTCAGTCAACCGAACAAATGTATGGTTGTGAAAGGATAAGCCATAGGCTTATTATAATATTTCTTTTTTAGTCAAATTTGTATTAAGACGATTTTGTAGCGGTCCATCTCAATCAGCTATTAGGCTTATAATAGTTGATTGCGCTGCTCATCTGATGGGCCCTACGTGGTCTAATTAAGCTTTGGATTAGACTCATTTTTAGACTTAAGGCCCATTTGGCTGGGTGGATTGGAAGGGATTGAATGGTATTAGGGTAGATGGCATGGATTTCAAGGCAATGATGGTGTTGTCAGTGGATTGTCTTAAGATCCATGGGATTGCTGTATCCCGGGATTGCTATATCGAGCCTATTTGGCATGCCCGACCAATCCCGAGATTAAACCTTCCCATCCCTTCCAATCCCTCTAACCAAACACGTCCCAGGTAAATTTGAACGGATTACGGTAGACTGGATGGGATTTAAGGGCCTGTTTGGCCAGGCAGATCCCACGGTATTAGGAGGGATGGGATTGGCAATATCCTGGGATAGGCATAATAAGCCAAACAGATCCGGTGAACATGTCCTGGGATATGAGCAATCCCATGGATCTTAAGACAATCCACTGACATCACCATCATTACCTTAAAATTGATCCTATCCCTTGGTTGGATGGATTGGGAGGTAAAATCCCGGGATATACACGGCGTGCGAAATAGACCCAGTGAACTTGTCCTGGGATATAAGCAATCCAATGGATCTTAAGACAATCCACTGACAACACCATCATTACCTTAAAATTGATCCCATCCCTCCTAATACCATGGGATCTGCCTGGCCAAACAAGCCCTAAAGGTAACGATGTTGTGGGTGGATTGTCTTAAGATCCATGGGATTGCTATATCCCGGGATCAGGTCACCCAGCCTGTTTGGCACAACCGGCCAATCCCGGGATTTAACTTCCAATCCCTTCTAATACCATCCAATCCCTTCCAATCTACCCGGCCCTTATGCCCATGATCTTGTGGAAAAAATGAAAGGCATGGATATGACATAATCATCTTGGTGAGTCCCAGGATTTTTAAAGTGTATAAAAACACATGAAAGTCACATGGGTGACAATCCCGTGTTCCACCGACAACCTCTGACACATATTGATGGCTCATTTGCAGCTTCTAGGAAAAGAAAACAAGCACTCACCCAACACGGTGCAGCTCATAGGGCCCACATTGGTGTATCTATTCTATATTCATGCAGTTCATCTTCTTTTTTTTTTCATCTCATTCTATGACACTAACCCAGAAATAAAGTATATCCAATGCTTACGTGGACCATACCATAGGAAACAGTTGGGTGATTGAACACCCACCGTTAAAAAAGTCCTGGGGCCACCTTAATGCCCGATATGAGAAGACGTAAGAGCAGTGACGCGTGCCCGCTCATTTAAGTTCAGAGACGTACTTAGGGTGGCGAGTGTATATCAGATTTCAAATCTGATTCAAACATACGTTAATGTAATATTTTATATTAACACAATACTGTACGTTCTGGGCCTGCGATCCAAACACACCCTAAACGTGCGTATGGAGACATTCAACGTCGCCATCAGGTGGGGCACTCGTCTAGATTATCCCACCAAATACCTTAGCCCACTAAACTTTTTGACAGTCCACGTACGCATGTGAGGAAATACGCAATGGTCTTAAAAGAGGAAGGAAAGGAAAATGGAGAGAGCATCCTTTTTTAAGGTGACAATAAGAGATTTTGAAGAGAAAGTGGTATGTTTTCTATTGCTTTTTCTTTCTATTCCATTCAAATGTGATATGTTTTCTATTGCTTTTTTCTTTTCATTGCATTTAAATACACATGTATAATGAAAAGGGTCATCTGGGGCCCACTAGTCAAACAGTTTGGATGGTCCCGATTTCATTCAGATGGGCCTGATTACAAGATTTTAGGACCTTCCACCTGCTTGGTAGGATTCAAACTCAGTCCTAACACGCAATCTCATGGGGTCCACTACAGATTTTTATCTGCCTCATTCTTTCGCTCATGACGTAAAACGATATCTCAAAATGGATGGACGGTGTGGATATAACAAATACATCATAGTGGGGCCAACAAAACTTATTGCATGTTGGTCGGTGTTCTATGGGTCCCACCATGATGTATGTGTTTCATCCATGCCGTCCATCCATTCTTTCAAATCATATTAAGGCTTGACGCCAAAAATGAGAGGGATACAAATCTTAAGTGGACCACACCATATGACAACAGTGGTGACTGGATATCCACCATTAAAACCCTCCTAAGGCCCACTGTACTTTTTATTTAACATCCAATCTGTTGATTAGGGCATACAGGCCCAGATGAAGAGAAAAAAATATCAGATTGATCCAAAACTTTATATAACCCCTAAAAGGTTTTTAATGGTCGACGCTCATTCAACACTGTTTCCTATAATGTGGTCCACTTGGGATTGGGATATACCTCATTTTTTTGTCTCATACCATAAAATGAAATGGGAAAATAGATGGACGGCAGGGATGAAACACATGCATCATGGTGGGGCCCACAGAGCATCGACCATGTGACCTGCACGCCGTCGTGCATGAGAGAGACTTGAAGTCTCTCTCACTCTCTGCGCTCTCTCACTTCCACTCTCGCGCCCTCCCTCACTCTCACACCATCTCTCTCTCTCTCTCTCTCTCTCTCTCTCTCTCTCTCTCTCTCTCTCTCTCTCTCTCTCTCGGTCGTCTCTCCACCGCGCCCTTTGTCTCTATCTCTGTCTCTCTCGGTGCTCTCTCTCTCTCCACCGCACCCTCTCTCCACCACCCTCTCTCCACCGCTCCCTCTCTCCACGCATCCTCTAAAGCTCAGCTGACCGTGATCGGGGCTCCAACTCAAACAGGTATCTCTCTCTCTCTCTCTCAATCTCTCTCGATCTCAATACCGATTGAAACAATTCAGGGATTTAGGGATTTGGGGATTTGGGGATTTAGGGATTTAGGGACGCTTCATTCATGCAATTTTGTGGTTTTCTTTTTCATCGTTTGGATCTTCTTCTTCTTCTTCTTCTTCTTCTTCTTCTTCTTCTTCTTCTTTTCTTTTTGCATTTGTACTTTCACAGTTGATTTCTTTAGGAGCCTTTGAAAATTTGCAGTATAAGCTGCCATTAAACAATTCCTTTGAAAATCGTCATGTGGAGGAAACTTTTGGTGCCTATATCCTGATACATACAGCATCTTCCATAGCCGACAATATCACCCCCACCATTTTGGGTGGCATGAATTTGGAGGATTTGAGGTGTTTACTGTTGGGACATAATTTTTAAGTGTGCTGTTTGTTTGGAGTTAATAAAAAAACTATTGAGGGCAGGATATGGGTGTCCCATGGAGAACTGGTGGGCTCGGATTAAGGATTGTCATTGGTTGCTTGTGATATTTTAATGTCTGCATTGGTTATTGTTTTCTATGGTTGGCCCACCTGATGATTGTATTAGCATGACTTTTGGAGTGTCCTTTTTTTATGACAGGGGCTGGATGAGTTGGATGTCATACACATGTAATAGTAACCCCAACACCAACTAGTTGCATAATTTTCACATGCAAAACTAAATTGAGTGGGAGATGGTCCTACAAGTACGTTTGACAATGGACTAGGTTTGGGCCCAACCAAGCTAGGTTTGGTCCTTTTTTTTTTTTGGACACCTAAGGTCTAAGAATTGTTGAGCCCTGCCAAAGCCTGGATGGACCTATCACATTAGGGCTTAGCCCGGGTACAAAAAAGAAGAAAAAAAAAATAAGACCAGCCCAACCTAACTGACTTAGCCCGGGTACAAAAAAAAAATGTAATCACCATTAATTACCATGTGCAATTTTTAATAAGTAAAATTTACTACTGGATTTTATCAAAATGATTATAATGCATGTGTGTCCTATGGGATGCATCATGAATCACTCTAACAAGTCCATGTGCCCGTGTTGAAGTGCATGTGTTTATGTTATAATCATGTAGTATTGTTTTCATGAAGCATGGATTGACAATATCTTCACAAATTGATTTGATTGGCACATGTGTGTTAAGTCAAAACTACTCATTTAGTGGGTATAATTTTTCTTTTTCTTTTTTAATCTCAAATCATTAACTGATACCTAGCACCCCAATGGGTGCACTAATGTACTAATGGGTATGAACATGAGTGCCCACTACAAAACCATCATGGTATGATTATGGGTATTTTACCCATGTACTCAGCTGATTTAGATGATCTGTCAAGTTCCACAAAATGCTTTGCAACTGTGGTATTCTTTAGCCAACTCTAATATTTTCAATATCTCTCACCTTTGGCCCATACATTGGCCATTAAAATGTTATATACATCTAGATCTCGTTGCTAGCTAGGTGGTCCTTTTTCTGATGATTGAGTTGTTTGCTATAAACGTTCTTTGAACTTAATTCACAAAAAACACTTGAGATCTGTTTCAGTGGTTCCTAAGGCGTTTCAATTCGTTTCTATGTATATTATTTTCCCTTTTTTCATTGGGATTTGCTAGATCTAGAGATAGGGTCTGCATTTCGGAAGATTAAAATGAGAAAATGTTTTTTCTCTGTGGAAGCAAATAGATCATGTTTTTTTTTTTTTTTCACTTCCATTTTTTTAAAAAAACAAAATTATTGAGTTGAGATGCTAAGAGATGTGATTTTTGTTTCTGTACACATGGGTTGTAGCCTCTGAAGTGATTTTTGTACACATACATACATATACATGTATACATGCGTGTTTGTGTAGACAAAAAGAAGAAGGTGAGATTTGGGGTGATGGGTTTTTGAGTTCAGATGGTAAAAGAGATGGGTTTGTTTTTTTGAAGTGGTCTTTGTTGTTGTGTACATGGTTTCAGCTTTGGAAATGATGTGTGGATGAGTACATACATATATACCATACGCATGCATACATGTGTGTTTGTATGGAAGAAGAAAGGAAGGTGAGATTTGGAATGGTGGGTTTTTAAGATGAAAGGTGAGAGAGGTGAGTTTGTTGTTTTAAAATGGTTTTTGGTGTTCTCTACATGGTTTTCAGCTTTTGAAATGATGTTTGTGTACATACGTACATACATACATATACATACATCTTAGGTATATACAGATATACATAAATGCATGTGTGTATATGTATGGAATCAAGGGAGCAAGGTGAGTTTTAATTTTGTTTAAACATACATACATACATACATATATACATGCAGACATGTAGAACCAGGTGTTTTAGAGTGGTGGGTTTTTGAGTTGTTATACACATGGTTTCCATCCGTAAGAATGACTATAAGAAAGTAGTAGTAACATCTACTGCATCAAAGTTTCTACTGAAATGGTTGTTTCAGTATGAACATGACCACAGACAATGGTCGGCCACTATCTCTTTGGGACTGATATCAAGTTGTTTACATGCAATGGATTCAAGACAAATTCCAAATCATCATCGGACTTCTTGAGGTACATACTGGTTCATGCATACATACAAATGCCAACATCATTGTCGTCATTATCATTCACATCACCCGACTGTGTATGGTCGCTTGACTTATTCTTAATGTTACTACAGATTTCTCAAAACTTATACAGTGAGATGATTCAGCAAGTTCCACTTTTTCTCAAATTGAATTTGAAACCTTTAGTCTATAGAAGAGGAGGCAACCAAATTGTTGTAATTCTAATGATGTTTCCATAATGTTCATAACAATGGAGAGGAAAAATCTCTAAGCATGTTAAATACAATTAGAGAATCCTATTGAAGAAGTTATGTCAGGTAGCTTTTCACATTCATTCCTCAGGAACCTTCAGCTATCAAATGTTAAGATTATATTACCAGATGTAAATGATCTTCTCTAATCTTAAAATCAAAACTTATTGTTTGAATCATGGGGATTGAACAAGGAATACTTAAACCTTATTTGTTTTCGCAGCATATGAAGAACTATGAGTTATTTCTAAAGAAGGTATCCAAGTGGATGAACCATGACAACCTTCTTTTTGTGGAACTGTTGATGCCATATCTATATATATATATATATATATATATATATATATATATATATATATATATACACACACACACACACACACACACACACAACACACACACACACACACACACAACACACACACACACACACATAGAGAGAGAGAGACCAAATTATCCAAACCCATACACTGATTTTAATCCCTGATTTTCAATGACAGGAGGGGCCCATGGACCAATAATCCAAACCCAGGCCTGTTTGTCCCAACAGCAGATGGACAACGCCTAAGAATCTCCTCGATAGGACAATCTTAACCTATCAATTTCTGGCTTCTATATAAAAGGTTACTTTGTCTTGTCTCACTCATGTACCATTTCATGTTATATACATTTTATTATATACATCGTTGAATATACATTGTATGAGGGTTACAATAATCTTGGAGTGCAGAAAATTTCCAAGTATGTGCATTTTAGTCCGAGTTTCATCTCTAATCACGATAGCCATAGGAGGGTTGATACGAGGGATGGGTTGACTACGAGAGGGCCGATTAAAACTATATTGAGTTATCTTGTTGGTCCTGAAATCATTATGTCCGGCAAGATAACCCAATATAGTTTTAATAAGCCCTTTTGCAATCAACCCATCCCTCGTATTAATGATAAGGGTCAAATATTGCATGTCGGACCTCAATTATTACCCTATTTTACGTACATGATAATGCCTAACATCATATTTTAATTGTATTTTTGTTACAGGATGAAATCAGGAGCGTTGATTGAAAAACGATATTAAAAGCGTGAACTTGACACTCTGAAGTAACCAAAGCAAAGGACGAACCTCAGAGGACCAATATTGAAGAATTTACGTGCCAGGGACCCGAGGAAATCAAGCTGTTCACGTCTAAAAAGGCCCAAAAATGGTTCAGAATGCAAGATCACATGGTTCCAGCCATCCGATCGGTTCAAAAATTCATACATGGCCTGTGGACAATAAATAAACAGTACATATTAAATTTCAACCAGTGGATATCTCTGAAAGTGGCCCAAAAGCTATATCAGCCCCTTAATTCTTTAAGCGGGGCCCGCCTGATATTTGGAACTACCTCAAATTTGGGTTCAACCCCTTAAACGCAATAATATAACAGATGGACGGTGCAGATTTCTCATAAACATTATAGTGGACCACGCATTGCGGTGAATGCACATCATGTACATGTACAAAGCACGAGCACCAAACCATTCAAAAGTCGGTCAGCGGCGCTGACCGACTTTCCTTCTCAAAATTTCAAAAACGGCAACTGCCGTTTGCTGTTTCGTAACTGAGAATCGGTTTCTATTGTGGGCCCCATCCATTGTCCAAATGGATGATCGAAACCGTCCACCAGAATTCCAGTATCGATATTATCAGTGTGTAGGTGACTGAATTTCAAAAGACAGCGCTCATGGAAATCTATCCGTTCAAAAGCAGGTTGAACGATAGAGAAAGATAACATGTGAACCTCATCAAAAGAAGGTAAAAATTGTGTATTCCTGACAGAAATCTCGTCCTCCATCCAATGGACGGATTAGATTTCCCAAAATAACTACGAAATGGGCCCCACCAGTGTCACAGCGGAAGAGAGCCGCGGTCTCTGTTGCAGCGTCCGGAAACTGACCAACTTCGGGGGCGGTTGCATGTTCAGATCGATGATCAGATGGATGATCTGATCCGTCCATCGTGTAGCCCCTCCACAAATTCCCCAAGGGACATTGTCCTTTTGAAAAGAAAGCTAAGGAATGGGAGTTTTCGATGCCATTTTCTGACTGCGAAAAAGCTTTTGCTGCAACCGTGAAACGTCCGGTTTCTGGTGCGATTCTTCGTCCGATTCCAGCTCTCTTGTCCCTGACAGCTATAAAGAGAGAGTTAGAAACAAAAGCAAAGGGAGTCTCACGGCTGGAGAAGGAGAGAGAAGGAGAGAGAGAGAGAGAGAGAGAGAGAGAGAGAGAGAGAGAGAGAGAGAGAGAGAGAGAGAGAGAGACAGGGAGAGACAGGGAGAGAACTCTTCTTTTAATTTTTGTTGTTCCTTTGCTGTTGAGAGATTTAGCCAAACATGGTTGGTTAAACCCCTTAGCTAGGGCTAAGGGGTGAAGCTTGTAGCTTGATGGGTCTGTTTTTATGGTTATGATTCATTTTAGACTGAATTGTTGATTGATTGCAGCTAGATCAATGGGAATACTTCTGGTTTTTAATGATTTTTTGTGACTAATATTACATTAGATCTGTGATGGCTTGAGTTTTCTTTTGCTTAATTCTGATTATGGGGTAGGAAGCCCTGTTGTTCACCATCGTCTCCTAGGCATGTTGGATGACGGAACTCTTCCTGACGCTCATACATCATACAGATCGGTTGTGGATTGGTTGAACTCTGTGTTGGCTTTGTCTCATAGGCATGGTTTTGTGATGGAATCCATTCTGATTATAACCGTCTGATCTATTGAAACTGCATTAACCAAGTGACGCAGGGAGGACGTGAGGTCTCTTCCTCAAGAGGATCCGAATCCACGAGAAAAGAGAGCAGAAAATAGAAATAAATTCTAAATAAATTCGAAATAGATTAATGAATCCATAAAAACGAGTTCACAACCCTTTAAATAAGGGTACTAAGCAATGGGAAAGAAATTAGAATCAAACTACAACTAGGACTCCTAGAATTCGCGACTTACTATAAATAGTAAACTTACTATTTATAGACGGTCGTGATGTCTACTAGTGCGCAAGGTTTTCGGCCAAAAATAGTAAGTGTCCTATTTGGCTTCGCCAACCTGTTCTCCTAATTATTCTAAGCTCTTTTCACGTTGGGCGCAACTCCTAAAGCCCGACGGATAAAGAGTTATAAGCAAACTAAAACTTACTATTTATAGTAAAAACGAAATTGAAACAGGGAAACGACCGTGAAATCAGGGGTTTCTCGCAATTCCGAGCGTCGCAACCCGGCATAGCTGGGTTGGTTGGCTAAAGTAGCTCGTTCTACCCCAAAATCATATATTTTTCGTCCGCTAACTCATCCCGGATTGCGAGATACGCCTGATTTAAGGTCTGATGGTCCAGATCACTTCTGTCGCCGACTGGGCCTTTTCTGATCCATCTTTGCCATGTAATTGTCCGCGACCCGCTCTACATCAGTCTCCTCCACTTCAAAAGAACTCGTCCTCGAGTTATCATTATGCGCTGGTTCATGATACTCAGTCAGGTCCGCAACATTGAAAGTTCGTGAGATCGCCATATCATCTGGAAGATCAACAACATAAGCGTTGTCATTGATCTTTCGGATGATTGGTACCGGTCCAATCTTTTTATTCTTCAACTTGTTGTACGTTCCGGTCGGAAATCTTTCTTTGCGCAGATGGACCATTACTTGGTCGCCCACCTCGAACACTTTCTGTCGCCGATGCTTGTCCGCTTGCTCCTTGTACTTTTCGTTCGAGGCATGTAGCTTGTTCTGTACCTCCGCATGAATGCCCATGATTTTGTCTGCCATATGATCTGCTGCAATGCTCATGCCTGGGAGCTTGGGCAGAGGGACCAAGTCTAGTGTATGGCGAGGTACTCGTCCGTAGATAACTTGGAACGGGGATTTTCCTGTCGAGCGGTTCACCATGTTGTTGAATGCAAACTCCGCTTGAGACAAGGCCAAATCCCACTGCTTCGGTTTTTCCCCTGAAATACATCGAAGGAGGTTCCCAACGTGCGATTCACAACCTCAGTTTGACCGTCAGTCTGTGGGTGGTACGCGCTGCTGAACTGAAGGCGTGTATCGAATCGAGTCCACAAAGTCCGCCAAAAGTGGCTTATGAACTTCGTGTCACGGTCGGAAGTAATAGTCTTGGGAACCCCGTGTAGCCGCACAATTTCTCTGAAGAATAGATTCGCCACGTGTGTTGCATCGAGAGTCTTCTTGCATGGAATAAAGTGCGCCATCTTGGAAAAACGATCTACTACCACGAACACCGAATCCATGCCGCGTTGTGTTCGTGGGAGACCAAGCACAAAGTCCATAGATAAATCCTCCCAAGGGCCGTCAGGCACGGGTAACGGGGTGTAGAGGCCCGTATTATGAGATTGCCCCTTGGAAGTCTGACAAATATAACAGCGTTGGACTGCCTTTCCCACATCACGTACCAATTGCGGCCAGTAATACCGTTCTTCCACAAGAGCTCGCGTCTTGTCTCGCCCAAGGTGTCCACTGAGGCCACCTCCATGTAGCTCTTGGATTATCTGTTCCCTTAGCGAACTCTTTGGGATACATAGTCGATTTCCCTTAAAAAGGAACCCGTCTTGTATATGTAAGTCACCGGGGTGACCTTCCTGACATCTAACCCATGCGTCCTTGAAGTCGTCGTCGTCGGCATATATGTCTTTGAGGCGATCGAACCCGACAACTTCATTGCTCATAGTGACTAACAAAGTTGCACGGCGACTCAGCGCATCGGCTACTTTGTTCTGTTGCCCTGACTTATGCTTTAGCACGAATGTGAATTCCTGCAAGAATGAGATCCATCTAGCATGCACACGGTTAATGTTAGCTTGACTATTAATAAACTTGAGGGCTTGATGGTCCGTGTAAAGTATGAATTCCCTTTGAATCAAATAATGTCGCCAGTGTCGCAGTGCCTGGACCACCGCGTACAACTCGATCTCATATGTAGACCACTTCTTGCGTGCATCACTAAGTTTCTCACTGTAGAAGGCTACCGGCCTACCTTCTTGAGACAAAACTCCCCCAATCCCGACATATGAGGCATCACATTCGACTTCAAACAGTTTGTCGAAGTTGGGAAGTACAAGAACCGGGGTCGTGGATAATCTGCGCTTGATTTCGGCAAAGCTCCTGTCGGCTTCGTCAGTCCACTGAAACTGCCCTTTCTTCATGCAATCTGTGATCGGTGACACAATGCTACTGAAATTTTTCACGAACCGACGATAGAATGTCGCTAGTCCATGGAAACTTCGTACTTCGTGAATATTTTTGGGAACCGGCCATTCTCTGATTGTCTTCACCTTTTCCTCATCCACTCGAATGCCCGTGGATGTAACCACAAAACCCAGAAACAATAGGCTATCAGTCATGAAGCTACACTTTTTTAAATTGAGGTACAATTTATTTTCAGTGAGCACTTGAAGGACTTTCTTGAGGTGCTCCATATGGGTGGTTTCGTCTTGACTGTATATCAAAATATCATCAAAATAAACCACAACGAACCGCCCAATGAAAGTTTCAGAACTTGGTTCATCAACCTCATGAATGTGCTAGGCGCATTAGAAAGACCGAAAGGCATGACCATCCATTCGTACAATCCTTCCTTGGTCTTGAAGGCTGTTTTCCACTCATCACCCGGCCGTATTCGAATCTGATGGTAGCCGCTCCTTAAGTCCAATTTAGAGAATATTTTTGCGCCCTCTAGCATATCCAACATATCATCCAACCGTGGTATAGGAAACCTGTATTTTATGGTGATCTTGTTGATGGCCCGGTGCGCCAACTCCCATCTTTCTTTGGAGTTAGCAGAGCTGGTACAGCACATGGGCTCATGCTTTCTCGAATAAGACCCTTACGGATCAGTTCCTCCACTTGTCCCTGCAGAATCTCGCACTCATTCGGGCTCATTCGATAATGAGGACGATTAGGTAAACTGGACCCAGGGACAAGGTCGATATGGTGTTGGATATCTCGCATAGGGGGTAACCCATCGGGAAGGTCCTCGGGCCAGATTTCTTGGAATTCATGCAACAAGGGCCTTAGTCTTTCAGGGATGATGGTAGGCTCGAGTTCTTCCCCTTTTACAATTAATGCATAAGTCTGTCCTGTTTCTTTGGATTCTTCCACGAAGTCCCGAATGGTTAAGAGAAAACGACCATCCACTTTAGAAGTTTCAGGTGGTCCTTCTGGATCCATAGGGGCCAATATGGTCTTCCGGCCGTCCTTGACGAAGATATATATATTATCTCGCCCTTTATGAGTGGCGTCACGGTCAGATTGCCAGGGTCGACCGAGTAGTATGTGACATGCTTCCATGTCAACCACATCGCATACTACTTCATCCTTATAATGTTTGCCAATTGAAAAGGATATGGTGCACCGTTCAGTTACCTTTGTTTCGCTGACCTTCTTGATCCAACCGATTGTATATGGAGAGGGATGACGCTCTGTTTTCAATTGCAATTTTTCCACCATGCCCCTGGAGACAATGTTCTCGCTGCTTCCACTGTCAATGATCACATCACAAACCTTTCGATTCACCGTACACCTAGTGCGGAAGATGTTATGCCGCTGTGGATGCACTTCTTTTCTTGGCGCATATAATAGCCGCCTCACGACGAGCGACTCGCCGTGATCTTGCTGAACCCAATCTGAATCATCTACCTCGTCCTCGGCGGTATGCTCCTGTTCTTCAATATCTGGATCTTCATAAGCGTTATCAGCACTACCATCATTAATGGCGAGGTTTGCCACTTTTCGCTGGGGACAAGTATTTGACAAGTGGCCGGGCTGGCCACAACGATAGCAGTTGTTGGGCCTTGGCCGAGCATAAGGGTTCGGGATTGTACTTGTGCCAGCAGCAGTCGATACGCCCCTTTGGGGTCTAGCTTGCCCACTTCCCTGATCTCGGTTCTCAGACATAGGAGGTTGAGTGCGTGCTCCTACGGGCTCCTTCCCCTTAGGCTGTGGAGCTCCCTGGGGTGGACCTGCCGCAGTGATCCTCGCAGTAGGATAGGCCCGTGTGTTAAACGTTCAAGTTGCGCTTCTGCCCGAGTAGCCAACTTGATCGCATCATTCATCGTCCAAACGGACTGCATCTGGACCCGATCCTGGATCGCCATACGCAATCCACCGTTGAATCGGGCGACTTGCTGCGATTCAGTCTCGACCAAATCGTTGCGCGCCGCCAGGCGGTAAAATTCTTCTGCGTACTCTCTCACCGACCGACTACCCTGTCGACAATTTTGGTATTGTTGGAATAATACCTGATCGTAATCGCTAGGGAGGAATCGGGCACGTAGTAGCTGCTTCATTCGTTGCCATGTGCGGATTGGTGCTTTCATCTGCCTGGTTCGTGCGAGTTGCAGTTGTTCCCACCAAGCTGAAGCTCCTCCTTTCAACTTGTAGGCCACAAGCTTGACCTTCTTTTTTCAGGGATGTCCATATAGTCAAAAAATCGCTCAACTTCAGAAAGCCAATCGAGAAAATCCTCAATGTGTAGCTGGCCATTGAAGTTAGGAATATCAACCCGTATCTTGAAGTCTCGATCTACCCGATCGCCGCCTTGCCTGGGGTGTTGGAAGATCACGTCATCGATCTCCTCTTCACTGGAGCCCCCGTCCTCAGGGACGGCCCTTGGATGCACTGCTGGGATTATCCTGCGATCAGGGCGATTACGAGTTTCAGCAATTGGTGGTGGAGGATTACCACCAGGAACACGGAGTTGCCCTAGGGTTTCTGCTAAGAGATTCGCTATGCGGTCCATGGAAGCCTGCAGCCCTTGCATGGCTTGCCGATTCTCTTGCTGCGCTGCTTGGAAAGTTGCCGCCGTTAAAGGAAAATTTCCTGGAGCACCGCCTATGGGATTGTTGCCCGACCCGTCGTTAGAAGCCATCGACCCGAGGAGAAACCTCGCTTTGATACCAAACTGACGCAGGGGAGGACGTGAGGTCGAGCACCGTCTTCCTCAAGAGGATAAATATTCCGAATCCACGGAACTTCTCTGGACTCCTCACAGAGACTTCTCGAATCCACGAGAAAAGAGAGCAGAAAATAGAAATAAATTCTAAATAAATTCGAAATAGATTAATGAATCCATAAAAACGAGTTCACAACCCTTTAAATAAGGGTACTAAGCAATGGGAAAGAAATTAGAATCAAACTACAACTAGGACTCCTAGAATTCGCGACTTACTATAAATAGTAAACTTACTATTTATAGACGGTCGTGATGTCTACTAGTGCGCAAGGTTTTCGGCCAAAAATAGTAAGTGTCCTATTTGGCTTCGCCAACCTGTTCTCCTAATTATTCTAAGCTCTTTTTACGTTGGGCGCAACTCCTAAAGCCCGACGGATAAAGAGTTATAAGCAAACTAAAACTTACTATTTATAGTAAAAACGAAATTGAAACAGGGAAACGACCGTGAAATCAGGGGTTTCTCGCAATTCCGAGCGTCGCAACCCGGCATAGCGGGTTGGTTGGCTAAAGTAGCTCGTTCTACCCCAAAATCATATATTTTTCGTCCGCTAACTCATCCCGGATTGCGAGATACGCCTGATTTAAGGTCTGATGGTCCAGATCACTTCTGTCGCCGACTGGGCCTTTTCTGATCCATCTTTGCCATGTAATTGTCCGCGACCCGCTCTACATCACCAAGGTTCAATCTTGATATCTTTTACCATAGGATTCCCTGATCTCTACAAGTGATCCCCTGAATCCCTAGTTCCCTGCTCTGAATTGTTTATGTTTAGATTAATATTTCACCATTATTCATCAAATCACAATTGATTTAGATTTCATCTCATTCTAGTTCTAGTTCTAGTTAGTTTTAGATTACGTACAGGTTTCAGTCCCTGTGGATTCGACCTCGATCTCACCGAGTTTATTACTACATCACAACCCTATACTTGGGGAGTGAACAGGTTTTTGGCGCCGTTGCCGGGGATTGACGGCTACGTTTTTTTGAATTTAACTGGTTTTAGGATTAGTTTAAGATTAGGACCTTTTTGATTTTTAGGTTTTATTTTTAGAAATTTCTAATTCAGGTTTTCCTTTAATTTTTGGAAATTTTCTCTCAAATAACTTTCTATTTTTTTGATAGTTTTTCCTTTTTAGAAACTAACCCAACTTCCTTGTTTTGTAGGATTCTGAGATAGGTTTCTAAATTGGTAATTTCTTTTTTTTTTTTTTTTCCTTGCTATTTCTAGATTAGGATTCCTTTTTAGTAAGTTTCTAATTCTAACTCTTTTAGAATCTAATTTTATTTCCTATTTTATTTTTAGAAATTTTCTATTTAAAGACTTTCTGTTTAGAAACTAACTTTCCTATTTTGTAGGCCTTTCAGAAATTTCTAATTCGGTAAGATCTTTCTAAATTCTACTTTCTATTTTTAGAATTTCTGTTACTAACTTACTTTCTAGTTTAAGAGCTTTCCTCTTTTGTTTTAGAAATTTTATATTCTCTTAGGAATTTCTCTTTTTCTAATTTAGAAACTTTCCTATTTCTAGGCTTTCATTTATTATAGAAATTTTTCCTTTTTAGAAACTCACATTACTTTCTATTTTAGGATTAAGATTTCTAATTTAGAACTTTCTAACTCTAGGTTTAGAACCTTCCTCTTTTGTTTTTAGAAACTAGGTTAGTGATTTTCCTTTTTAGAGACTCTTTCTAATTTTAGAAACTAACTCATTCTTCCTTTATTTTTAGAAATTTTCTAATTCTAGGTTTAGGAAACTTTCCTTTTCTAGAAACTAACTTTGTTTCCACCTTAGAATTTTCTAACTTTAGAATTTCTATTTTTAGGAACTAATCTCTTTTTGGTTCTTTTTACAGGTTCTTAATTTAGGGACTCCAATTTGGTAACTTCCTTCCAACCCTCTCTTTCTTTTTAGATTTTATTTCCCTTCTTAGGATTAGGTTTAGAATTTGATTGAGGGCTGTGAGTGTTTCATGCCCAAGTGGGCTCGTGACAACACTCGACGTCTCTTGACTGAAGGAGGATTAGTTGAGGGGTTAACTGTCCATCGCAGGACTAGACACCGCTCGAATTCTCCTGAGTTAATTGAGGATATGGCTGGAAATCAACCTCGTCTACCCCAACCTAGGGTAGAAGATGTCCAGGATGAGAATGAGGTGCATCAAGCACCCCCGCCTCGTACCTTACGAGATTACTTACAACCGGTGGGGGTGAGTACGCCCTCATGCATGGTTTTTCAGGAGAATGCAGGACATATGGATATCAAGCCAGGGGTGATCCAACTCTTTCCTAAATTTCATGGGCTTGAGTCAGAGAATCCATATCTACATCTGAAAGAGTTCGATGAGATCATGACTACCCTATACTTTCCTAACGTGTCTGATGACACGGTTAGGTTAAAACTCTTTCCCTTTTCTTTGAAAGAGAAAGCCAAGACGTGGTTACATTCATTACGTCCTCAATCTTTTGGCAGATGGAATGACATGATAAGGGAGTTCATTAAAAAGTTTTTTCCATATCATAAGACGAACACCCTTAGGAAGTCGATCATGAACTTCGCCCAAAGGGAAGATGAAACATTCTTCCAATGTTGGGAGCGGTTCAAAGATCTTGTCAGTTCATGCCCACAACATGGTTTTGAAACGTGATGCATCACAAATTTTTTCTATGATGGACTGACATCTCCCATGCGCCAATTAGTTGAGACAATGTGTAATGGGGAGTTTATGAATAAAGGTGTCGATGAGGTGTGGACTACTTTGATAAACTTGCTGAGAACACACAAACATGGGACATCTCCCCTAGACCGAGTACTACGCCTAGGCCGACTCATTCCAAAGAAAAAGGTGGAATGTACCTCCTGAAAGAGGATGATGATATTAACGCCAAGGTAGCCAATCTCACTCGAAAACTCGAGGCCATGGAATTAAAGAAGGATAAGGCCAAGGAAATTGTTTGTAGTATTTGTGGTTGCAACATTCACACTACTGAGAATTGCCCAAGTATATCTGCCTTTCAAGAGGTATTGAATGAGCAATCTAATGCTGTAAGCAATTACCAAAGACCTTTTAGTGGGCCCACCTCTAACACATACAATCCTGGCTGGAGAAACCATCCAAACTTCAATTGGAGGAATGGACAAACCGCTACACCTCAAGGTTTCTTAAATCAAAATCCAACTCAAGAGAAACCTCAAGAGGATCCGGTTCTGAAACATTTTCAAAAGCAAGAGCTTTTCAATCAGGGTATGCTACAGGCCTTTCAAGACCTTACAAAAGCAATACAAGGACTTAAGGCTGAAAATGCGATTGGGAACAAGGGGAGCTTCCCAGCTCAACCTCTTCCTAATCCTAAATCGCAATATGAAATTAGCGACCCAAGCTCTTCAAATCAGATGGAGCAAGCTAAATCCATCACCACTCTTAGGAGTGGAAAAATCATTGACAAAACCATTCCGGTTAGGGTTGAAAAGTCTAAGGACCCGGAAGTGGATAAAGAAGATGGATCTAGCCATGCCCCACCAGAGTTAGAACCGGAACCTCAAGGAAAGCCGGTTGCTCCATTTCCTCAACGGTTGGTTGCACCAAAACCTCTCTCTAACTCTCAGGATATTCTAGAGGTGTTGAAACAAGTGAAGGTCAACATACTTCTACTTGATGCCGTGAAACAAATACCTTCCTATGCCAAATTCTTAAAAGACTTATGTACGACCAAAAGACGGCAAAATATTCAAAAGAAAGTCTTCCTGACTGAGAAAGTGAGTGTCATCCTAAAACAAGATGTGCCGCAAAAATTCAAAGACCCCGGTAGCCTAACTATATCATGTGTAATTGGGGACTATCGAATTGATCACGCACTTCTTGACTTAGGAGCGAGCGTTAATCTTATTCCTTACTCGGTATACAAACAGTTGGGTTTAGGTGAATTAAAACCCACCTTAACTACACTACAACTTGCTGATCGCTCTGTTCGTGTACCAAGAGGAATAATTGAGGATGTGTTGGTCCAGGTTGATCGATTTTACTACCCAGTAGATTTCATCATCCTGGATACCGAACCCATCAACAATACAAGCACTCAGATTCCTGTCATTCTTGGTCGCCCATTCCTTGCCACTTCAAACGCAATTATCAATTGCAGGAATGGTTTAATGAGTATGTCTTTCGGGAATATGACATTAGAAATGAATATCTTTTTCAACACTGGCAGACGGGTAGAGGAAGATGACGATATCCACGATATTAACATAATCGATACTTTCGTGGAAGATAGGACACCCCTTACCTTATCCTCTGATCCTCTAGAGACGTGCCTGGCCTACTCTCATGAGTTTGATGATGACATAATTAGGGAGACATGTGCCATGCTTGATGCGATACCGGTACTTGAAGTTAACCGGTGGAGGCCACAATTTGAAAAGTTACCCCAAACTGATGAAGTGCCTCTACCGTCTAACCTCAAGCCACCGAAGCTTGACCTAAAACCTGTGCCCTCTGATTTAAAATATGCATACTTAGGTCAAGATGAGACATACCCGGTGGTGATTTCTGCCCACCTTGAGAAAGAACAAGAGAGTATGCTTATATCTACTCTCCTGGAGCATAAAAGAGCCCTTGGATGGACAATTGTGGACCTCAAGGGAATCGACCCCTCGATTTGTACTCACCGTATATATCTTGAGGATAATGCGAAGACAGCTCGGCAACCACAACGCAGACTAAATCCAAATATGAAGAAAGTGGTTAAGGCCGAGGTTCTTAAACTATTGATGTGGGTATCATATACCCTATATCCGATAGTCAATGGGTGAGTCCAACTCAGGTGGTTCCTAAGAAGTCCGGGTTCACCATCGTAGCCAATGCCAATAATGAACTCGTGCCGACTAGAGTCACTACTGGTTGGAGGATGTGCATTGACTACAGGAAATTAAATATTGTCACGAGGAAAGACCACTTTCCTTTGCCCTTCATTGATCAGATCTTGGAAAGGTTAGCTGGTCATTCCTATTGCTGTTTCCTTGACGGGTATTCGGGCTACAATCAGATAGAGATCGCCCCTGAAGACCAAGAAAAGACTACGTTTACATGTCCCTACGGCACCTTTGCTTACCGAAGGATGCCGTTTGGACTATGTAATGCTCCTGCCACCTTTCAGCGATGTATGATGAGCATATTTTCTGACATGGTGGAGCAATACTTAGAGGTCTTCATGGACGATTTCTCTGTCTTCGGTCCATCTTTCAGCGAGTGCTTGGAAAGTCTTAAATGTGTGCTGAAAAGATGTGAAGAAAAGAACTTGGTACTTAATTGGGAGAAGTGTCATTTCATGGTTCAAAAGGGAATTGTCCTTCGACACATTATTTCATCCAAAGGAATCGAGGTTGATAAGGCAAAGATCGATCTTATCTCTAACCTACCTCCACCCAAGAACATAAGGGACGTGCGATCCTTCTTAGGACACGCCGGGTTTTACAGAAGATTCATAAAGGACTTTAGTCTCATCTCTCGTCCTCTATTTAATCTACTTCAAAAGGATGCACCATACGAGTGGACTGAACCATGTCAGGAAGCTTTCACTAAGCTCAAGGGTATATTGACTAGTGCACCCATCATACAGCCACCTGACTGGAGCATTCCGTTTGAACTTATGTGCGACGCGTCTGATTATGCTCTTGGGGCAGTTCTAGGCCAGAGAAAAGATAAGAAACCCTACGTTATTCATTATGCAAGTAAGATTCTAAATCCTGCCCAAGTGAACTACTCGACTACGGAAAAAGAACTCTTAGCCGTAGTGTTCGCCTTGGACAAATTTAGGTCCTACTTGATTGGATCCAAGATATTATTTACACTGATCACGCAGCGCTTAAGTATCTTCTGTCTAAGAATGATGCTAAGCCCCGCCTGATAAGATGGATCCTCTTACTCCAAGAATTTGACCTAGAGATAAAAGATAAAAAGGGTGTAGAGAACGTAGTGGCTGACCATCTTTCTCGCCTTAATCCCTCTGATTCCTTTGAGACGACACAGATTAATGACATGTTCCCTGACGAACAATTGTTCAGAGTCTCCCATTCGCCTTGGTTCGCTGATATCGCTAATTATCTTGCCACAGGTTCCATACCGACACATTGGACTGCGCAAGATAAAAAGAAAATTTTCACTGAGGTGCGCAAATTCTTCTGAGATGATCCATACTTGTTTAAATATTGCCCAGACTAAATCTTGAGGAGATGTGTGCCAGACAACGAGCATCAGAGTGTCATCTCCTTCTGTCACTCACAGGCCTGTGGTGGTCACTTTTCTGCAAAAAAGACCACGGCCAAAATTCTGCAGTGTGGCTTCTATTGGCCCACTATGTTCAGGGACACTCATGAGTTTTGCAAAGCTTGTGAGCGTTGTAAGAAATTGGGAGCATTGTCCCGTCGAAATATGATGCCCTTGAATCTCATTCTTATCATAGAGGCATTTGATTGCTGGGGCATCGATTTCATGGGGCCATTCCCTCAATCTTTTGGGAATTTATATATTTTGCTTGTCGTAGACTATGTCACTAAATGGGTCAAAGCGATTCGGTGTCGAACTAATGACCATTGCACGGTCATTAAATTCCTGAAAGAAAACATCATTTCCCGATTCGGAACACCTCGAGCCATCATTAGTGATGGGGGCTCACACTTTTGTAATAGACCATTTGAGAGTTTAATGAAGAAATACGGTATCTCTCATAAGGTGAGCACCCCATACCACCCACAGACAAGTGGGCAAGTTGAGATTTCCAATAGGGAGATCAAACACATTTTGGAGAAAACGGTTAACCCTGACCGCAAGGATTGGTCAATTCGATTGACCGATGCATTATGGGCATACCGTACTGCTTTTAAAACCCTTATTGGAATGTCTCCCTTTAGACTCGTCTATGGGAAGGCTTGCCACTTGCCTGTGGAGTTGGAACATAGAGCTTACTGGGCGATCAAAAATCTAAATTTCAATCTGAACAATGCTGGCTCGCTACGCAAACTTCAATTAAATGAACTTGAAGAAATTCGGAACGAAGCGTATGAGAACTCGAGAATTTACAAGGACAGGATGAAGGCGTTTCATGACCGACACATTCTACGAAAATCATTCACGCCAGGTCAGAAAGTCCTTTTGAATAATTCTCGATTACATCTCTTTACGGGTAAGCTTCGATCTCGTTGGACCGGTCCTTACATTGTCGTTACTGCATATCCTCATGGGGCCATCGAGATAAGAGATCCCGACAATGGCAAGGAGTTTAAAGTAAATGGACATCGCTTAAAGCCATTTGTCGAGAAATTTGATTCAGAGGACATGTCCATGCCTCTGACTGATCCTGTTTACCAGGAATGATCTCCTAGTCTGATGGAGGTATAGGTAGGTTTATTGCTTTCATAGGATTAGGGTAGTTGCTTTGGTCTGGCTGAAGACGTTAAACTTAGCGCTCCTGGGAGGCAACCCAGCGTTTCATTTTATTTTTTTTTCCTTGTTAGTTAGTTCAACTTTTGTGGGTAACATTACTGCAAACCCTCACGAGACTACAACTCGTCCACTAGGGGTAACCTAGCACTACCAAAAAATAGGGCAACGCCGACGGCTAAAAACCGTCGGCGATGATCTTCCCCGACGGATTTTAGCCGTAGCAAGGTCCGTCGGCAAAGGGTGCGTCGGCGATGCGGGTCGACGGATAAAATCCGTCGGCGTCGTCGGCGGTTAAAATCCATCGGTGTCGCTGGCGGCTAAAAACCGTCGGTGTTGTCGGCGGCGTAAATCCGTCGGCATTGTCGGCTGCTAAAATCCGTCGGTGTTATCGGCGGCTAAAATCCGTCGGCGTTGTCGGCGGCTAAAAGCCGTCGGCGATTCTCGTTGATTAATAAAAAAGAAATTAGATGATATATTTGATTTGATTTAAACTTTTCCTTCTCAAATAAGTTTCAATAGGGCTTTAGAGAAATTAGTATATCTAGTTTTGGATGTGTATTAATCAATGCACACATCCAAAACTAAATATACCCATTTCTCCAAAGCTTTGAACGAACCAACCTATTTAAGAAGTCTACACAATAGAAAAGGAAGAAATCGAAATCAAATATATCATCTAAATTCAACCAAAAAGAAAAATATAAACTTATCTAGTTAACTCTCCCTGAAGTGACACATACACCAACCTGCAACAACGGAAACCAGATTAGTCCCAAATATGTACTTAGCAATCAAGGCATCAAAAAAATGTAAGACTATCTTTGGGGTGAGAACCAGCCAGTGTAGCTTCAGCAGATGATCCTGCAAATAAGAGTACCTCTGGCATCAGCATCTGATTTTAAATCACTCCATTTGAATCTAAACCCACAATTTCCACAGTCAATTTCAGTTCACAGTCTTCCAATAATTGAGGAAAAGTCCTTAATGCCGAATGTTGGCTATTTGCCATCCTGAAACTTTCTTGGAAAGCAAGTATGAAGGTGGTATATTTTCAAAGCAGTGTTGTTTCTAGTTGAATGAACCTGTATAAATCAAATAGTTAAATCTCGTAATGATTAGTGCAGTGACCTTGTACTCATTCGTGAAGGCAAAGATGGTAGAGGAAGGCCGATAGTGGCTTAACAGTTGATTATCTTTGAATTTCACATATTTCAGCCATGCAACATGTTGATTATAGACCATAGTTTAAAAACCTAAAAAGTCAACTCAATGTTCATTTGGGTTATGGGTCAGGTTGACTCAAAGACTCAGCAGGACTGGATTCAGTAGTTAATGCCAATAAACTGAAATAGGAAGGAAAATTTAATTAGTTATCTTTACTATTAATCCTAGAAAATGAGAAATGAAACAATTAACAATTGCGTAGCTTGCTGGTTGAGTGTGCACCTGTGATAGAGGTCCGCGACTCAATCATATCAGAGCCTAGCCACTCTTAAGATTTGAATTTTACTAGTTTCAAATCGAGTCAGAGAGTCATAAATTTTTTTGCATAGGACCAAAAACTGCACAGCAAGCTAATTTAGCATGATATACCGTTGCCAGTGGGAATTACACATGCATAGAAAAGCATATATAGTTAAAGAGAAATAACATTTTGTTTTGGAAGGAGAAGTTATATCCAAATGAGCTCCAATAAAATCAATTTAAACAATATGGGAGTAAGTTCTTAAACATATGTTCCTGCAACAAATGAGAATTCTGTTTGTGGATGCACTAAGATTTTAACCATTTACTGAGGCAAGCAGTCCTAGTAATTGTATGTAAAAAATAATTTTAAAAAATATAAATAAAAAAGATAGAGAACCCATCTGTAGCTATTGACCCTAAAAATTTACATTGACTTGATTGCCTAGCTGTCCAGATTTGCAAACATTTAATTGACAGTTAAATGAAAAGCATCAAATGGTCCTAATTCAGCAAAAGGGTTTAGGAATCAAAGTCTAAATCCAGTATACAAGTCTTATTTTTGGGATACCACCTATATACATTTAAATTCACAGAAGGGATGGTTTAGTTTGAGTTTACATGTGCTGCATGTACAGTGTCTGAGTGCCTGCATATCAACCATCACATTACTTCTTTTGAGGACCAAGACTTCTATGTTAGTTTTTAACCATTAGAAAATGGTGGTAACTCACCCTCCCTTTAAATCTGATTGAAAATAAACGAGCTCCCTAATCTAATTGAAAATAAAGGCAAATACCAAAGACTGGCAGATTTTTTTTTTTTTTTTTTGCAAGGTTCAGATTGGTAGAATCTGATCTGCAACAATATTAAAAGAACTTTTAAAAGAGCCATATGTGTCACATTTTAAGCCCTCCAACAGGATTTAGTGGTCAACCAATAATGTGGAGTAAAAGAAGTACCTGACTGCAATAACTAAGTTTTTTATATCCATACCCCATAAATGTTGTTGTTGCCCACCAAAAAGAGAAAGGAAAAATGTATTGATTCATGGGAAGATGAAGCTGCAACAACCTAAAACAAACAAAGAACTGTTAAAATGGAATATCCACCCACAACAAAGAAACAAAAAAAAGGGAAATGTATTTGTTGCCTTTTCTTGCAATGAATCATTAGGGTACAATTTTTTTTTAAAGGACAATCTTCTGCACTTGCTTTGAGGTTTCGTTGGATGACAAAACCTCACTTTGTAATGTGAGCCTTTTCCTTGAAAAAATAGAAACGACAAAGCGGCTAATGGCTGACTTTTTAGGTACTCCAAATTCATCTTTTCCTTCTAGAAGGGAAGGGAATCTTGGGTTTTGTCAAATATGAAGAAATATTTAGTTCTTTGTTCGGCCGAAATCAATGACCCGTAGAAAAGAAAAACACATACATGCGCATGAAAGATAGAGCACTGAAGAAAACAAACTAGTTGAACTCACCAACTGGAATTTACAAAGTGGGGTATGTGTGAGATTTGTACACTCATCACCATGGCTTCAAACTTGTTGTCCAAGAGAATGTTAGCAGTTTTAATATCACGATGTATAATCTTCGGGTGGTCTGACAAGTAAATAGAAAAAAAATATACATATCGCTACAACAATCCCCACCATGTCTCCTCAGTTAAATATACATATAATATACATGCGAACACTTAGCATATCGTTACATAAATATTAACTCATACATATAGAGCACAAAACGAGGTATCCATTTAAATAGAAAGACATTACGGATATGTTTGGGTGTATGTAAAAACTTCCTTGCTATACACATATCATTCCTGTGGGACATGTATGCATTACCCTAGCCATTGGTATGACGACCAATCATGGATGAGTCATGCCCCCAAAATCTCCAAAATTAGAAGATGCTAGCCCCATAAAATTCGGCCATTTCCTCCATTGAATATGGATAATTGGTTTTCTATCATGTTATCCATGTATTTGCATGCCAAAAAACAAAAATTTTGAAGAGATTCTTCGATCATGGTCCATCCATGATGGGAGCCACAAGCTCAACTGTCTGGATCTCCGAACCAAGGCTTCAACTGTATCAACTCCATGCACAAGCTCCATTGGGGTCCACATATACAGATCTTTGTTCCAAGTAGAATTCCCACATTATCTTAGACAATGTTTGTCTTAAAATCTCCTTACATGAGCTTCTAAATGTAAAATCTACTCTTCTGGTCTTTAGCTAAAGGTTACCTGGAAGAATTTTCATACCTTGCATTGAATCCATTCCATCTCAAATAACCCACTAGCAGAGGGAAACCATTCCTGGATTAAAGGAATGGTGTTTCAACGCTGGAGACCCTTCTCAATTAGGCTTGACAGCTCTCTCTTGTATCCATGACTGTTCTTCATACCGCTAAGGCAGTTGACGGGCTACTATTTGTTTCCTCAGTTGAAGGCACAGACCACTTGTTTAAACGTGTCAGCCTTAGCTACCTACAATGGAAATCATATAAACAATAGTGTAAATCATATAAACAACGGTCCATTTACTTTAAAATAATAATAATAATAATAATAAATAAATAAATAAATAAATAATAATCCTTAGTCATTTCAGTGCCCCAATCCAAATGATAAGGTGGATTTGTATCATTGATTCCTCCGAAAAAATCCAAACAAATCTTGATTTCTTGGCTGAAACCTGATTCCTTGGCTCATGGAGAGGGCAGGCTGGACCTAGACTCAGGTCCATAGCTCATGGACTGGACTTGTAAATGCTCCTGCCTGACCAAATTGCAATGCTACATGAAACAAAATGTGCAAGAAAGGCCACATCCTGATTGCCTCCTTTTGGAAAAAGTAGTATGGTAGGTAGTAACTTTCAAGGTCCTGTTTGGTTGAAAAATGATTTCATCTCATATACAAGTAACTCCGCATCTATTTCATCTCCTATACAAGTAACTCTGCATCTATAGTAAAAACACGGAGAAGGAACCACATGCTTCAACAATTTAAAACAATTCAATCACATTGACAGTGAAATTAAGATATTACAAACAAATGCACCAAATGGACAAACAAGATAGTTTATATGTTCAATGTCTTGTGCATCTATTTTTATTTCATGTTGGGAATCACTACTTTTGCAATTGATGCAATATTTGAATGTGGCCCATCATTTAGCTTATCTGGAACAGACGAAGGGTGCAGCAGTCAGACAGTAATGATGCCCACAATTAAAAACTTTCTAAGGCCCACCGTAATGTTTAGTTTCCATCCAAACCGTTGGTAAGGTAAGAAAACAAAAAAAAAAAAAACTTGGATCGAGGGAAAATTCAGATGTCGTCTTTATTCAAAAATTAACACAATCTAAAATTGGAAAGAAATCAACTTAGATTGGTTGTTAAAATAAATAAATAAAAAAATAATAATAATAATAAAATCTCAATAAGGTAACTTTCAAACCCAACAAAACTTAGAAGCTATCTTTGACTTGAATTTATCCCAAATGATGAACTTGTCAGACAAAAATCTATTGCAAACTCGCAACTGTCGTGTTCATTAGCTAATCCGCGTCCGTAGTCACCTCTTATAGACACGCACGCCACACATACGAAACGTCATTTTCAAACCAAACTACACTCGCTATTTTCAAATCTCATGCGGCCACTTCATTCCCCCACTCTCTCCCTCAATTTCCCCACTCTCACCTCTTCGTCTCTCTCTCTTGAAGCAAAAAAGAAGAAAAAAAAAATCTCTTTTATGTTTTTTCAATCCATCTTCCATTTTCTTCTTAACAAGAAAATCCATATTTACTAATATTCTCATTTTTCTATTTTTCAAAAGAATTGAGTTCGGACTCCGAAAGCGTCGGCTCCAGCACTCGTACTTTCAGCCCAAACCCTAACTAAGAAGGATTCCAAAATTACCAAACTGATACTGTGCGGGAACCCCCCAAATCTAGGAAAATCTAATGACTTGCAGTCAACTATTGCACAGTATATGAACCTCAGCGGCACCACAAAGGTATACATGGTATTGCATGTTGAAATTTCCTAAACAAACTTAGTATATACACATGGATGGTGCCGGATGGCTTCTTTTTTGTCACTTGTAGTTCTTCTTCTTCTTCTTCTTCTTATTTTTTGGTATCCATATTTACTAATATAGCGTAAATGAAGAGTTATTTTTTGGAAAAGGAAGTGTGTTTTCCCATTCTACCCAGCAACAGTGGGGCCCATCATGGGAAGGGCCATGCATTAACATCTTTGTAAGATGATCCTATCCCTAACTGGTGGCTTGTGAATGGAAAAATTACAGCTTACTGTCCACAGTCAGGATAATCGAGTCAGGGAGCAGATCACCAGCATGCAGCCCCCATGTGTACCATATACAGTTTATTGGGCCAGACAAATTGCTTGTCTGAACATTGCAAATTTCCTCATCAGAGAAAGAAAATGATATGGTGTACCTTTTAAAAAAAAATGGCATAGTGTACCTTGGTCCTGGCTTCACACTGGTTTTTCTCTGCCTCCAAAGCTTGGTGTTTCTCCTCTAACTTTGAGTAAAACTAAAAGAAAGACAAATATAGAAAAAAAGTTTGAACTGTCAAGATACAATACGGAACTTCACAAACAATTCTCTGATGCTGCAGTTCTATGTTAGTTGAGGAAATTCAATACCAAAACTTCTAAAACAAAAGAAGATAGTGAAACAAAAAGACTTGAGGAGACAACAGGAGCCATCAGAGGATACGAAGAAGCAATAGAGCAGGCATCTTCTTCATCTGGATGTTTTGTATTGTCAGGTTGGAGTGGCTTCCTTGACATGAGAGGTGAGTTTGGCTGCAATAGCATTGTAACAGTACAGACATCATCGATAGATAAACCCCAATAATGGATGTATACTGGCTGAATGATTTCTCTTAGTGCATGTGAAATCACATTCATCAATGGATTAATTCAAAATGCCATGCAATGCTACTTCCTACACATCCAAAGCACCAAATTGGAACAATTTCCCAGCAGTAGTAACATTTTTCTTCTCCTTTTTCCTTAATTTGGATAGGCAAAAACCAAAACATGGATATGGAAATCCAAATGAGGCATCAAAGGAAAAGGTAAAATGTGGAAAAGAATCCATGTAAACATGTTTTAGCGCGTGATTTCCAGATAATTGTTTATAGGTCAACAGTCAAAAAGCAAGAGCTGTCTCTTGTAACCATCAAAATCTAGATTTAACAGTTTTGTTTTTCAAGGAAATGGATATCTCAGTTTTTCAAGGAAAACTGTGGAAATGGAAAGCAATTTCTACAGTTTTTACAAATGCAAGACGTCACATCTGTGGAAATCAATTTCATTTTCCACAGTTTTCCAGAAGATACCATCAACCCAAACAGCCCTAAAGTCTTTACCAATAACAAAAATAAGGATTTTCAAAGATCCTTCTATTGCAATTATGAAAGACGGATTCCATGATCAAGGGCCCAGCCTAGGGAAACATGCAAGACATCATGAAATATAAGTTCCAAGAGTGATGAGGAGACGGTTTATCATTTATGTAAGGGTGATGAGGAGACAGCTAATCATTTATTTATCCATTGCCTTTTTCTTCGAAAGGCTGGGATTCTAGCTTATCTTCTTTCAAGATACAGTGGTGTATGCCTACCTTCGTGGATTATGTTAGTGGCAGGTCACAGGGTTAAGCTCCCGATGGATGCTCGGGCATTGTGGAGGTTGGCAGTCTTAGCAGACTTTTGGACTATTCAGGGGGTGGGGGGAATGGGAGATGTTGTAATTCGTAGTATGAAATCCCCTGTAGCTGAGTGGGTTTCTAGTAATGCAATATTGAAAGATAGTATCCTTCTTTTTGCTAGATAGGGTTGTAAGCCTTTTGGCACCATCTCAGTGCCTTGACAAATTCCCTTTTATCTTTCAAAAAGAAAATACAAGTTCTAAAGGGTAAACATGGAATATGGATGCTAATAACAGTACCCAGAAAAGAACCCAATAATTAAATTTCCTTGTTTTTATATGATACATGGATCATGAAAACAGTTTCAAACAAAATTTGAGCTTACTATAATATCATATCCTTGAAAAAAACTTAATTTATACAGTCACGAAATATTACTCGTGTAACACAATCATGTTATAAGAATTTAGAAACAGGTCAGTCCATAATGTGAGGATTGGAACTAATGGGAGTATCAGATCATCAAACATGATTCTTCAAGCTATATAGCTTGGACGTAGACAACACCAAGAAACAATAAAAAAGATAAACTCAGCTTTAATCCAAATGGACATATAAACTTATATCACACATATGAATAAAAGAAGAAATAAAGAAAGAAAGAAAATGGATAAAAACAAACTTATGTCACACTTGTCATTTGTGAATACTGCTACTACTTAAGAGTTTTCCAAGAAATCACATAGAATATGGCTTCCATGGGAGATTCCCAGGACAGTACAACATATTACTTTCTTAGAAGTTAGTGTTGCACCAAGCTCGGGATCTCCAACCTGCACCAAGACCTATACCTCTGTCCTCTGTCAATACACATTTCTTATTAGAAACAAGACGGATGTAAGACATGATTATTGCATTTGATTTTACCACTTCAACCATTCTAACAAAGTGGGTACAAGGCCCACTTAATTCCCCTAAGAAATGTTAAAGAGACAAAGAAACATAGAACCTTCGTGCAAAATATTTGGCAGCTAAGCTTTTTGTTGAAATCCATGAATAATAACACGAAACAATTTTTATTTTTTTTCTTTTTAAAAAAGGCTAATTCAAAACTTTAGGTGCTGTTTGGTTGCAACTAAAAAACAGTTCATCTCATTTAGTTAATAGTAATTATGTATAAGAGATTTTGGTAAGGATTAGAAATATTCTATGATCTTTAATGCTTATAAACTGTGATCTCTAATACATAATACTGTTAATTAAAATGAGACGAACTTATTTTTAGGTGTCTACAAAACAGGGCCTTAGGATTTGTTTGTATTCAAGATGAACAAAGGTGGGAATGGGGCCATTGAGCAGCAATGAAAAAATAGCCATTAAAGGTACAAAAGACCTAGAAATCATAATAGTATGGGGTAAGAGCACCACATTAGGTAGAACATTTGGGAATTTCAAAATTCCATAGGATGGAATGGACAGACGGATTACAAGTGCATTTGGGAATTTCAAAATTCCATAGGATGGAATGGACAAAAAAAATAACCCATATGGGTAGGTCGGGTGAGTAGGGTTCAACCCCTGCTTTTCAAGTGGGTCAGCAGGGTTGACATAGGGGCCAACCCATTCCATTGCCACCCAATCTGGAGGCCCGCCATTAGGATGACGCATGGGTATTCTAGCCCAATAGCTAGTTGCTGGACATGGAGCCTTTTTTTTTTCTGTGCATCCAAATGGAACCTAAAACTATTGGAATGAGTAGTCGGTATAGTAAACAATCTCATTCTTGGGAATTTCTTGGCTTGAAATTTCTTGAGAGATTTTTCAAGTTCTTTTGTTTTTTTGTTTCATAAAATATTATTAAAATTTTAAAAATAAATAGGTTCCAGAACATTTGCAGACGTACTATTTCCTGATGCTTCCAATTTCATCCATGTTGATCATGATTGGAGAACCAGACCATTGATCTGATGGGACCAACTGTGGATGGTCATTTATGAGGTGTTAGGGACAGATTTTCATCCAATTTTCAAGGAACACGTCTATCGATATGGGGTGCTAAGGACAGATTGGTCATTTATAATTTATTATACTAGGCTAATTATTGCAATCCACATTGATGAGGCACTCCTATGCACCCTTAGTCTCTATATGGATGTTAGATTTGAACTAGAACACAAAATTAAAAATAGAGACAATTTGGGGTTTGGTATCTACATGACTTACAATGGTGCCTTTGCCACTTCGGTCATTTCCTCTGTTGAATTGTATGCACCCAATTCAGTTCTATTGAGCACCCAAATGCACTCTTAGGATGCAACCACATGTAAAACTAGACTGATTTGTGAAAATTCAGTCGAGTAAAGAGGCAATGGTCAATTTTAATGACATTCCCACCTATTCTAGCCCTCAAATTGCATTTACTTATAACTTGAGAGGAATGCAATTGCAATTTAGAGCCTAGTTCTCAATATGAATGACATGGAAGATAAACGAAGTTTTGTAATCTCCTCTTCATTTAACTCAACTACTCATTTCAAACAAGTGTGTCTGATATGAATTTAAACGTTGCCGCTCAATTTGATGGCTACTTCCACATTATGATCACTAAGATAACTAGAATTCAATCATCTCCACTTAATTGAAAAGTTTATTGCAATTTAACTAATTAATTTATATCAAAATTACTTGAAAAAGGAAGAATTTGAGAGAAGCAAAGAACACCATTTGACTATATGTATACAATTATACTTGTGAATAGACAATTCCAAGTATTTGAATTAAAGTTTTCTATTTTAATGTTATCTATATATAATATGGGCATACAGCCATTTTTCAACACTTTTTTCTTTTTTAGTCCAAACCATATTAAACCTGAACTTTTCCATTCTCCAGTTCCAGTATATATATATATATATATATATATATATATATATATATATATATATATATATATATATATATATATATAGCCATATTTTTGTTCAGCAATGGGGCCGGCTTTAGCTCTTCCCATTCAATAAAATAAAAAAAATAACCCAGAAGCCATATGTGAGGATAATCTGTCCACACTTTCTGTAACATAATCATGCCTGCAAACGTACATTGATGGCCTACTAAACTGACTCACACCACAAATAGATGGAGATACATTTTCTGGTTTCCACCCCAACCAGAACCAGGATAGCACTACTCACTAAGAAACACTACCTATGCAAATATCAAGCCATGGGACTAGCTTTTCAGCTTACACAACCCCAAAAAAACGAAAAAGGCATAGGCACAAACTGCTCTAAACATGCCAGCCATCTCCTAATCAATCATCCGGTCTGTAAAATCAGATTTTGGTTAAGGCCTATAATCAATCTGGGGGCAAAGGGCCTGTTTGGGTGTACCCCATAATGCAGATGGGACCTGTTGTTGGTCGAATCTGCATTTAATCAAAGGAGAAGCTTACCCTAATGCGGCCAGCAAAAATCTGGATAACTGAAGCACCAGCGAGAGGGAGAGGAAGAGGCAGAGAGTGAGAGAACGAGCGGAGAGAGAGCAGAAAGGGAGATGGAGAGAGGGCAGAGAGGGTTGAAGAGCGAGGGGAGAGGGAGATCGAGAGAGCGAGCGGAGAAGGAGAGAGAGAGATGACCCCTCGATGAAATTGGGAAAACTGCGCTCGATATTTTGGAAATCCTATTCTAAATAAGATAAACATTTCAAATCCGAAACAGTGTGCGTTTGCCATTGTTTATAACAAAAAATCCATTAACAGTCGTTCATTCAAGAGGGACCATTTTCTAGATGGTTAGACTATATTATATAAAAAAAATTATAAATATTAAACGTTTACAACTAGACTGATTATTTGAATAGTCTGGATAACTCTATATCATTGCCAATATTTCCATGAACAAGTCACCACTATTTTGCATTATGTACAAAACTCACAGTTTTTTACCCAAGAAAAAAAACTGTAAATATAGCTTTGGAAAGGGGAGGGCTCTATGGGCCCCACCATGATAGGTATTATTCATCCATGCCGTCCATCCATTTCTAAAAATTATTTTCGAATTGATCCCAAAAAATTAGCCCTAATTAAGTCTCTGGTGGACCACAAAATGAGAAAATGCTGAACGGTTGGACGTCCACCATTCAAAACTTCTGGAGGGCCGACGGAATATTGAGTTTCACCGGCGGCTTTTAGCCGTCGGTGATACCGACGGATTTTAGCCGTAGCTAAAACTACCACAAGTCCGTCGGCTTTGCCCAGTTTTTTGGTAGTGTAGGGGTTTAAAGGCTTGTTGCATACGTTAAATGCAATCGAGAGCACCTGCGAAAGTGGTATAGGTAGGATTTTCTTTTTAGGATTTTATTTTTGCTATTTTTTTGTTTTGTTTTTGTTGATATCTCTCTTGTGCTGACCTGCTTTTATGTTGATATTTTTGAGCAAGTGTTTCGACAAGAAAACAAAAGTATTTGATTTGGGGATTTTCTTATTCAAACATAACAATGAAACAGTTACAGAAACAATCATCACATTTTTATTGATTCTGAATTCATTTACATCCTCAAGTATCCCTTGATTCTAAGATAGTTTACAAAGAATTCATTGCAAGCTACGATTATCGCAGTTAAATATAAATTTCGGCAGCATAACAATGCTATTTGAATCATCTCCTATGACTTAGGAGGAATAAACGAATCGACCAATAGTCTTCAAGAGGATGGAGATTTCGGCAGTATAACAACGCTATTTCAATCATCTCCTGAAACTTAGGAGGAATGCGCCTTTTCTTCCTTTTCTCCTGAACAAGAAGAACTTGAGGATTTGAAGACTCTAGCCATTCTAGTAGCATAACAGCCCATTACTGTTATGGACTGTCTAGCAGTCGGTTTGCGCCGATCCGCGCAAACTATAGACTTTGCGCGGGTCCGAGCAAACGACGGGAGCCCAATGCTTCTTTGCACGGGTCCGTGCAAACTACAGGAGCCCAATGCTCCTTTGCGCGGGTCTGCGCAAACTACAGGAGCCTAATGCTCTACACCTTCTATTTTCTTCTTCGTCTTTCTTTCACTCTGAAATCTTCTAACCCCTTTTGAGAGAAAGAACGGGGTATTTATAGACATCTTCACTGATGTAAATCTTTATTCTGGTCGATGTGGGACAAAATATCATCCAGCCATTTTTATATCTCTGCAAAACACTTTGCGCGGACTTGCGCAAACAACATGCTTTGTGCGGTCTCGCGCAATCTATCATTCCGCGCAACCTGTCTTCACTGATCAATCCGCGCAACTCATTTGCTTTGCGCGGTCCAGTGCAATCAATTCACTTTGCGCGGACCCGCACAAAGTCATTTGTAAACTGACTTCTTTGATCTTCATACTGATTTTCTTGATCTTTCCTTTCTACAGTTCTTTGCTTATTTTATGCCTCAACAGATGCCCCCTTGATCCGTTCTTTGTTTTTTCAGAAAAATCAAAGAAAAGGATCAAGCCATTCATTTTCTAAGGTTTGCGCGACCTCCGCTGTAACGCCCTGAAATTCGGGGGTCGAGTATGAACTCAACTCCCGAGTTCCAACGCATCACTTATGCAACATACACAATGATGGTTAAATGTTGTCTGAGTTAGCGCAATAAACATGAATGAGATTATACCAAAACAGTAATTCATACTCCAGTTCAATTGTATAAAGGCAAGCAGAAGACTGAAATTTTATATTCAAAGTATGTAAAGTAACAAAATTTTATGAACTCCAGAGTATGAGTACTAACTGAGTACCAATATACATGTATTGTTTCTAAGTCAAAAATCAAAATACAACTCTCAAGAGAGGCCCTGAAAATTCCGCGATGCAGCCGGCCTAAGCAAAGCCATCAGAATACTGCATAAAGGAGAACTCCTCCTGATCCTCATCAAAGTCGGGCTCCGGCTCCTGAACCAAGGCGCCATCTACACCTGCGACAGAGTCTGGTGGGTGTTGCAAACACCGTCCCATAACGTGGGAGTGAGTAGCTAACTCAGTGGAACAATAAAGCATAGGTTAACATGTTATCAATTCAATTAAGCAGTAATGATAAAGCAGAACGAATTAAACATTTCTAACTACTCTTGTTAAATGCGAAAATGAGATGACATGATGCTGTATGCCCTTGCCAAACCACCCTCAAGCGACATCATCTTACGATTGCGAATGCTTACTCCCTCAGTGCGCCACATCTACAAAGCACATGCGGTGCGATGATGCTCATGATTACCAAGTTTTTATTAGTCCATTTCAAACAGCAGTATTGGGAAACTAAGGTACCTCCCTTGTATTATTCCCAAACATGATCCATTCTAGGGTCGTCAATCCTAGCTAATCTCATACGATATTATGGTTTGAGAAACGTAGTGAAGGCATCGCAAAGGGCTCGTCACCCGTCAGCGCGGATACAGATCTCACCGTATGCGGCTCAATTGCTGGCCGTCAGCTCGAGTACAGGTCTCACCGTACTCGGCTCAATCACTAGCCGTCAGCTCGAGTACAGGTTCACCGTACTCGGCTCAATGACTCGTCGCCAATCACAGACACTTGGAGTACACTCGATGATACTACGGAGGACTCGTCGCCCGTCAGCACGAGCACAGGTCTCACCGTACTCGGCTCTCGCCGTAAGTATCGACAGCTCGAATACAGTGTCCCATACCACCGTATTCGGCTCACGAGTTTGGTTGCGCAATGGTTACTACGGGGAGGCACATGGCCCCAGCGTAGGCCGACAGCTCGACCACGGTGTCCCATACCACCATGCCCGGCTCATGCGTCTTGGCGGATCGAGGTACTATGGTTAAACGGGATCGCCACTGGTAAGTTTGGTACCCTAGGTTCAAGCATTAGCGACCAAACATGGTGAACACACAAATACATATCGGTTTACTTGACGAGCCTGGCTAGCTCGAGCGCACCACAAGTTGGGCGATATGGAGCGCAAAAGCACTCCGTGTGGCCAACCACTATCGCCAACCGAAGTACGACTCGGGTTCGCCAGACACGTCCTTTGTGGCGACATGAATCTTAGCCACAATCGCAAGTCTGGTACCAAATATTTGGACTATAGACATAGTCCCAAACTCAAACAGTTCTCATCAATAGCATGTGGAGTAAGCATGATAAATAGTAATACAAGCATAGTAGCAGGCATGTTATAAAGCATGAAATAAAACATGAAGTAAAGCATATTGAAGTAAAGTGTGTAAAGCATGTTGTAAGCATGTTGTAAAGCACCAAACATACAAGGGATACAACTACATACACACCACAAGTGAGTGGTTATAGTGAACCACCACATGGAGGGAATCCTACACGTCTCTAAGGTAGTCGAAAATCCCATATCAGCGCCTATCTAAGGCACTAACACACAAGCGTTTACGCTCACAAGCCTTTACACAAACACTTAGAGTACGCGATTCCAACATACATGACGTATGTTAGCAAAATGCGTATTAAGGCTATTCTTCCGTCAAGTGGTTATTTATCCACGTATACCATATTCATACAACAAATAATCATGACAATTACACTTCCAAAATTTACACATATGCGGTATTTCTAGAATACACAATTTCAACATACATAGCGTTTACAAGCAAACATATATTACGGCGATTCCTTTCGCCAAACTAGTATTTTATCCATGTATTGTATAATCATACATTAAATAAACATGTCAAACATTATTTCAAAAAAAATATGTATACGGTATTTCTACGTATACCTAGAGTATGTGAAATTCCATATTCTACAACGTTAATCGAAACAGGAAACGGAAAGCACTTTGTACATGTGCATTTACATGCAGATCATGAATCTATCATTATCTAACATTGAAAGTGTTGAAAAACGTAACTTATACACTTAAAGTCCTCACCTTTGCCCTTGGAATCACAACGAATCAGCAAGGGTAGTAGCGCTTCCGTATACGAGAGTTTTTTAGCCTAAAGAGCGGAATCGGTTAGCCTTTACATAACCTACAACGAATCTACATCAAATCAGGCTAGGGTTAGGGTTTCTTACCTTCAAACGGAATGGTTACCGCAGGGAAAACACCTGGAAGGGAGCGGTGTAGGCCGTTGCGACAACCCAAAGCAGTAGGAGGAAGATCACCTACAAACTCCAAGCTCTTCTCTCTCTTTTCTCTCTCTCTCTAGGGTTTTTCCCAAATTCGTATGGCTGTGAGAGGGGCTGTTCTAAGCCCCTTTTATAGCCAAAAACATCTCCAAATAGACTCAGGTTCAAGGGTTACTGCTAATATAGGATATTCGTCACTTTTCCAGCTCAAAAGAGAGGTTCTGGTGGCCCTCCTTGAGCCAAACGTCAGACTTAAGCTCACCACACATGGATCTATGTGGGATTACGTTTTTGACTCGATCGGATTCCCAAATCGCATGTGGCGGACCACTTTCAGTTCAATGGTCAGTGGGCCACGATCCGAAATTCCAAGTACATGTAAATGTTCCTGAAATTTTTCTTAATCCGAGGGTGTAATTTGGTCGGATTCTGATGGTCAGGTTGCTTAATACTGTCGCGCAAGCGAATGGTGCCAGATCACTATTCCAGATATTTATTTTGGGATGGGAATAGTGTTTTTCACACTCCCTCGCTCCGGATCGAAACGAATGGCCGTGGGACATCGGCTGGACCTGATTTTTGAGATGATTGTCAAGCCCAGTGAGGCGGTCCTAGTTCCTTAGCTTCGTGTTAATCGGACTCCCGATGTACGATCTAGACCTAATACGAAGTTTCGTTTCATTCTCGAGGGCAGCCGGGTAATGAGTTTGGTTCTAAACTTTAGGGTAACCTAGAGTCACTGATTCTGCAAGTTTTGGGTCTTGCAGATCGTATTTAAAGCGATCCCAACGGATTTCATGGCTAACCGAGCTTAGTACTTAGTTAACTTTGTTAAGTTTCTAAAGGATTTAACCCTAATTGATTTCTGGTCGAGGTGGTACTCGAGCCAATGTACGAAAATTCACGGGTCGTTACATCCGCGCAAAGCTCGGTCGAGTACCGTGCTCGACCACGAATCTTATAAATAGCTCAACACTTTAGTCATTTTCACGAACTCTTTCTACTCTGGCGAAACTCTGCCCGTGCGATTTTCTTCCGCGCAAACTTCTCTCTTTGTGCGAACTCGCCCAAACCGTTTCAGTTTGCGCGAATTCCTTCGAAGTTGCAATCTTTTCCGTGCAAACTGTATACTTTGCGCGGACCCGCGCAAAGTTATTCAAACTCAGTCAATTTCTTTTTCTTCCTTTCTTACTCTGTCATCTATCTTTCTTCCTTGACTATTTTCATGGCTCGTATTAAACAAACGGCCCGTCCTGTGACTCCTTCTTCTGATCAACCTCCTGCTAAGAGAATAAAGACACTTCCAGAAATCCTACTTATTTAAAGAGCCTGTTCTCCCTACCTTTGACTTTTCTGATCGCATCAGATCTTTACCATCCCCCATCCATAGATCTATTTCTTTGGGTGATATCAAATGTCCACCTAAGCATGGCAGAGAGTATGACTGGGATGAATGGTTAAAGACCATAGCTCATATTCGTATCGACAGTGAAAAGCCATCTCCCCGTGGAGACACTCCTCCGGCTTCTCGTTCGAAGAAAACTCGCCATGATAAGGCGAAAGAATTTGCAGAGAAGATCAAGGAACATAAGAAGAAGAGACTTCAAAACTCGTGGGACTCAGTACGAGTTGTTGAAGGTATCATGAAGTTTGACAATCCTCATGCGGAAGTTTTAGGTTAAGGTTTAGGTTACAGGTTTTGGTTTAGGTTAAGGTTATAGGCTTTGGTTTAGGTTAAGGTTTAGGTTTTGGGTTTATGTTAAGGTTATAGGTTAAGGTTATAGGTTTAGGTTAGGTTTAAGTTTAGGTTATAGGCTATAGCTTTGGGAATTGAGAATAGGTTATGGTTTAGGTTTAGGAAATCGGGTTTGGGTTCGGGATCGGGTTTAGGCTTGGGTTTTCAAGTTTAGATTTAGGTTTAGGTTAGTGAGTTGAGATTGGGATAAGGTGTAGGTTTAGGTTTAGGGATTTGAGAATAGGTTAAGGTTTAGGTTTTAGCTTATAGATTTAGGTTTTGGTTTTAGGTTTGGGTTAAGGTTATAAGTTTAGGTTATAGGTTATAGGTTAAGGTTTAGGTTATAGGTTTTTGTTTAGGTTAAGGTTATAGGTTTTTGTTTAGGTTTAGGTTTTAGTTTATAGGTTTAGGTTATAGGTTTAGGTTTTGGTTTTAGGTTTAGGTTAAGGGTATAAGTTTAGGTTAAGGTTTAGGTTACAGGTTTTGGTTTAGGTTAAGGTTATAGGTTTTGGTTTAGGTTAAGGTTTAGGTTTGGGTTTTGTTTTGTTAAGGTTATAGGTTAAGGTTATAGGCTTAGGTTAGGTTTAGGTTATAGGTTATAGCTTCGGGATTTGAGAATAAGTTAATGTTTAGGTTTAGGAAATCAAGTTCGGGTTCGGGATCGGGTTTAGGCTTGGGTTTTCATGTTTAGGTTTAGGTTTAGGTTAGGGAGTTGAGATTAGGTTTAGGTGTAGGTTTAGGTTTAGGGATTTGAGAATACGTTTAGGTTTTGGGTTTTGATATTTGAGAATACGAGAGATGCAATCTCAAGTATGTGTTTAGCAGTGGAAAAGAACCTGGATGTTATTTGGTACAGGATCTCTGACAGGTCAATCTTCTGCTCAAAATTTTGTTGCATGGTAGCAAATCCAATAAGCAGGGGCTCAAGAAGTCCTACAAGACAGCTCTGAATCTCAACTCCTTTCTTTTTCCTCGGATTTATATCAGTAGGGTTCACGAGCAATAACCGATCATTCAAGGCACCAACCAACACTGCACAGACAATTAATGGAAAAAAAATGTAAAAAAAAGCGTTCAATTTTGAAAGCCATTAAAAATCATCACAATTTACACAGTAAGTTTCAAGGAAATTAAGGCAGCAACAACTGCAACCAAAAGAATATCAATACTATGGCCTTTCCAAAAAAATTAGAAAAAGAAAAATACAATACAATATCAGCACAATGGGTATCCAAAAGAGTTGAACATAAGCAGCACCAATTACCTGGAGTACAACTTCATTGACTTTCAATTTGATTGACTTTTTCCCTTCTGTTTTGGTTGATATATATTGACCATCATCAGTTGAAATGCGGTATCCCTGAACCAGCTTAGCCAACCCAATATGGTTCCCATGACAAGCATACATGACAGTTGATTCTACAATAAGGCAGTACCATGATCAGCAAGAATGAGTCATCTTTGTTATGCTAAATGTTTAGAGAAAACTTTGCTTTATCCACCTAGTGGTGCAGAAGATATGCGATCAACTTTAGATTCGAAAGCAAACTGCAGAGGGCCCCGTTCAGTCCCAACATTAGCTTCAGCAAATGAGTTTGGATCAAGTGCTCCATTATTTTCAGCAGCTCCTTTAACAGCCACCCCCGACAGAATATACAAAGCCAGGCTAGTCTTGTCATCCTCCAGAATTACATACTGGTTTTTGTTAGGGCCAATAAATGCTGCATCTCGACCTACACAACAGAAACAGGGAGAGTTAAAGGGGGTTTCGCAAAAGTTTCTTTTTTTCCTTTTTTTTTCTTTTTTTCTTTTTTTTTGTGAAAGATGATGCAATTTTTTTGGGGCCAAAGGCCAAAGAAGAACAGAACAACAAACCAAAAGGAAAACAAAAAAAAAGGCAAAATTAAAAATACAACAGACAGGAGCCACAAAAACTTCAAAACCCCAACCGAAGACCACTCAAACACATTTACAAAATGACTCACAGTTCCACCAGCTTAGACCCATTTACAAAAAATTGGGTCAGGTAAGGTACCAAAGTCGCAATTGTATGTGTGCGCTAAAGGTGGTGAGATTAGAGCATGGGTTAGATTCGTAGTTGCGGATAACAAAGGAACATCCAGATTGAGCTCAAGTAATTTCATGATTTGAAGGACAGACTTGATGCTGAATCCACAAATTGCCCATTGATCAGCAGTTGGGTATGCTCTACTTGAACAGGTGGTGTTATCAAGTCTTTAGCTGCAATGGCAATGCCAAATCTATGGATTCTTCTAGCATTTCTGCGTGAAGTTTATATTATAACACAAAATTCTGTAAACAGAAATGCTTGAGTATCAACCAACTAGCACAAAATTAGCAACATATGTATGAAATGCAAGTGGTCTAAAAGAGTAGTCCCACAATGAAGAACAAGAAACAAAATATGGTCAGTCCACTCACCATGTGGGCCACATCATAGAAAATGTAGAACTGCAAATCTGATTCAAGAGTGCATGTGTGACTAGATTGGAAATCCTAAAGAGACGTGATTACATGCTTAGAACTCAAAACATTAGAAAAACAAGTATGTATAGAGCTTTCCATGGAATCAAAGTTCAAAGAAGAAAATGGATCTGACTTGTGTTAAGTTGGTTAGTGCAAGCACCCTACAAAAGACTCGAGTCACACTGATGTACTGGCTTCAATCTGCCTGAACCAATTATGTAATCCAAACCCCAAAAAAAAAAGGAAAGTTCAAAGAGAAAAATGACATGCAGTTTCTGAAACGTGGCCATCATGCCCAAATGATAGACAGAAAAAAGAGCTCAAGTTTTTTGTTCATAACATATGATTGATTTAACAAGGAATCAAGGCATGGTTTTTGTCTAAATATCAGGCCATTTCACTCATATGGCCCATAGTGTGCAAAAGAAATTGATAGCTTGTTGTTCGGTTATTTTTTCAACAAGTCAGGCCCACCAAGGAGTGCAACAACCTGATTCCTATGTCAGAAGACCAAAACAGGTGCACAGAATTTTACTAAGCCAAAGTGCATGTGAGGCCCTGACCATGGTAACTGCTGGTTTGGGTTATCTAGCATCTTGGTGGGCGCACCTAATGCTCAGCTTGGATGCTATACACACCACGGTGGGTTCCAATGTTAATCTAGGTGTTTTCTATGTGTGTTTCTCCCCATTGTTGCCTATGGTGTGGCCCACGAATGGAAGAACAAAAATAGCTATAAAGCTAATAATAAGAAAAATTATAGCTACTGATTTTTTCCTTTGGGAAGAGATTCCAGCTACTGATAGCTAAGGACATGTTTGGCTTTGCTAAAAAGGAAGTGTTTTCTTGTGGTTTTGATTATGAAAATCACTGAGTGTGTTTGGTTAGCCACATCATTAATCAATTTTTGAAAAACAAATTTCCAAATTTGTGTGGTACATTCGCACATGTGCTTTTGCTTCTGCTCATAAAAGTCAAAACACAATCGTACTAAGGCCCCGTTTGTTAAATCTGAAGTGTAAAGACCGAATCTGAAATCTGAAGCCTAAATCTGAAATGTAAAGCCTGAATCTAAAATCTGAAGTAAAAAAACTTGTTTGATAATTATGGCTGAAGTCTTTTTAAAGTAACGAATCTGAAGCAAGTCTAAAAAACTTCCTCAAATTTTTGTTTAAAACTGCAATGCCTATAAAAATAGCATACATCAGCAACTTGATCTCAGAAACAGCACAAAACATCTCAAGTTGTATGCTTTGAACTTCAAAAACAATCCCATTAACTGAATGTGCAAGAGTCACACTAACTTCTGGCCATCAATTATGTGACCTGTGTGTAAGATCTGGGCCATTCATGAGGTGGGCCCTGCAGTATATGTGCAATGACCAAAATAGGCCTGTCAAGTCATCACATGCATGATATGTATGTAAAAAGTGGATAGTTAAATGGCACTAGCCACGATTCGATGTAAATGTGTGTCCCAATTGAAGACAAGACTCGCCTGATTTTCATGCCACAGCAGACATTGTGGAGAGCACCTACTAACTGGTGAATAGCCAGGGTATGGCACATGCATGACATTCGCACAAGTTGGAGTAGGATTAGCACATAGCAGGGCTCCAAAATAGAGAATAATGATATTGACACAAATCTGCAAAGAAAGAATGACACAGTAGATGCTAGTTTCTCAAAATAATATGCTCTTTGATTACAAATAATGGAAAAGCCAACCTCATTATAGTATAAGACCGGTTCTAATAACAAGTTTGTTACCTTGGAAATGCCATCATGCATATTGTCAAAACCGATCCAAAGCTGCAAAAAGAGTTCAACCCAAGGATGTACGACCTGCACTTCATTTCTAAGCAGATCCAATTCAGCTATGCCCAAACTGGTCCATAAGCTAGATGACAATCAACAATTCTATAACCTGAGCATCATGAAAACTACCTCTAGCAATTTGTTAAAAGCCTTCCCAAGCCACTAAATTGAGCATTGGTAAGTTCTCCCAATGGTCGCTACTGCACTAAATGCAAATCTAGTAACTCCAAAAAACACCCTAAGCTAGGATCAAAACCATAACCTTCCATTCTCAACTTGCAACACAGCACCATCTAATCAAGTTATGCCCCTCCTGTTTAAAATACTAAAACAGGTTTTCTCTAGTTTATATATAATTAAAAAAATGCATGGCCAACTAACTCGACCCAAGTACAGGTCTATTAGGTTCTGATAGCAAGTCTAATGAATTCAACTAATTAGATGAGCTAATAGAAGTGATGAACTAAATCTGCTCCTTACAATCAGAGTGGCTGTATTTTTAATATCCAACATCAGAGCATAACCTATTCAGAAATATAGATCATAGACTTGCAGTCATCAGTGTAAAGAATTACATCTTTTTGTCTTTCTTGCCTCCAAAGAAAGTCTTGAAACATTCATATATGAGCAACCCCCATCCAGTTTACGAGCCAATAACAAACTGCAAAAGATTGAAAAGGAAGCATGAATTCGTACGCCATTGACAGTACTAAAAAAGTCTCTCATTAAAAAATAAAAATAAATAAAATCAGACAATCCTCTGAAAACTAGAAAATCCCACAAAAGTGAAAATTTTTTCTGTTCAACATAGAACTGAAGCTGAAGTTCACAGATTGGAAGATCCTAGTTACTTGATGTTTGGCCTTTTCCATCCCATTGCTCTATTTTGTATTAACCACGTATTTGTAGATCAAAGGGTTGGGTCTACAAGAATTTCTTAGGAATTCCTTCAAATATATGCACGCATTTATAAATGTACTTGTGTTTTCTGTGGTTCTGCATTGCTTCAAACTACGTGAAGACAAATATGATACACTTGCACAACCACCAAGCATACCTTTACATGATGTGCCTATTTAGAAACCAAGAAAGGGGCATTGCTTCCGAGCATGCTCAACTATCAGCTTTGCTAGGAGCTCCAGAGATGCTCATTTGAGCTATGCAAAGGGTCAGCAAAAGTGAGAGAGGTTGGGTGGGAGTGAGTAAGTGAGGATGTGGTCAAGTGTATATTACAAACCAGTACGTGGCTTTGATTCTCAGTTGTAGGCTTAATTCACACCATCTGTAAATCTAATTTACCAAGTATTCACGGTCATTTTCAATCTTATAGAAAGTCTAACGTTTTAAGTCTTCTCAAATTTTCAGCCCATCCCACTAATTCAATTCCATGCAATCTTTATATATAAACAAAAATCCTGCAAATAAGAGTAGAAATAGTGAATCAACTTAGTTTATTAGGAGTGTACAGGGTTATTCAGCAAGCTCAGTAAATAATTTATAGCTTGTCTGTTTGGCTTACCATCATTGTCATGTAAATAATTTACAGCTTCTTAACAAGAAAATCCATATTTACTAATAAACCCATTTTTCTATTTTTCAAAAGAATGAGTTCGGACTCCGATATCCTTGGCTCCAACACTCATACTTCATAAATCATATTCCGAGATAAAAGGTGTCAATTATATAAAAAAATTGTAATTAGATTACAGACAATAAAGAGCACAAATTCTGATTATAAAGGTGATATTTAGAGTTAAGCTTGCAATCATTGTCATGTTGAAACCGTTCGTTGAATACAGGGACGTCCCTTATTGATCTAAAATAGTCAAAGAGAATTACAATAAAAATAAAGAAAGAAAGAAGAAAAGAAAAGAAGGCAAGCAGGTAATTAGACACTCAAATGCAACCAAAAAGAAAAATATAAACTTATCTGGTTAACTCCCCTTGAAGTAACACCTACACTAACCTGCAACAACGGAAACCTAAGTACATGGTATGGTACCGAACTGTCCAAAATGGGACAATTTAGGAATCCATAAAGAACAAGCATTTTCAGTCAAATGAATATATTTGTTCAATATAAATTCCTAAACGGAGGGGGGGGGGGGGGGGGGGGGGGGGGGGGGGATACATTGTAAACCACTAGGTGGCATAAAACATATGTATCTGCCGTGGCCTGAAAATCAAGCTGCTCCATCATCAGGTGGCATGGGTATGTCAAACATGTACCTTTCTCCAATTTTAATCCATTCACGTGCCACTGCAGGGTGATCAAGCTGACTGGATTTTTGGGCCACAGTACATAAATGGTGGGTCTCAACTAACGAATGACCAGCATTACACATGTACCAACTTGCATGTACAGAGTAGGATACAAAATCCTACTATCATAAGTAGCCATCTCAGTTCTCGGGAACTAATAGATTGAAGAGATAAATCATAAAAAGCATGCACCTTTAAACCACTTTGAAGTCTTTGAGGGATGTGCGCAAAAAAAATCCCTCACATGATAAAATGCCTTTGGAAGGCCATCTCTTTTGTCATGATTAAGGTCCGGATGTATCCTCACTTTTTTGTCATCCATCAATGCCTGAATGGGACAGTAGAGTTGGTTAGATTTCTCAATTGTCTTTAGAACTGAAAATGAATTAATTTAAAAACAGCATTCTATCTATAGAGAAAATCATTTCTCTTTTCCCTTATGATTGGTACCTTCTAGTATTTTGGTGTTTAAATAAATGTATGCATGTATCTGTATAGAGTTTAGACCTCTTACTCAAGGGAATTGTAATTTAAAATTTATTCCTAATAAAAATGGTGTTGGTGTTTATGATACTCAGATATGGCACAATGAAGTGCAGAGGCAGATACAATGTGGATATATGGCCTATTTTAGGGCTGTTTGGATGCACTTCCTCAAGAAGGGGTTTCCAGAAAAGGGGGTCCAAAACTAAGTACCCTTTGATGATATGCAGTCGTGGTCCAAAACTAAGTACCCTTTGATGATGTGGTTGAGTTTTAATAGGTTTTGATTCCAAGTGGAACGGAAATTTCTCTCAAATGATAGCTTTGAATGGGATTTGTCTTTATTCCTCAAATGATAGCTTTTAATAGGTTTTGATTCCAAGTGGAACGGAAATTTCTCTCAAATGATAGCTTTGAATGGGATCTCCTCCATAGAACAATCCCAGCCATCCAAGATCCTAAATACACACAGTAAAGAGCTAATAAATTAAATTAAAACCTTTCATTGAACAGTAAAAACCCATTCAACATAAGCTTACCTTAGACAGACACTATTTAAAAATGGTGTATTGCAGAAAACATGGAAATTACATGTGACACATAGCACCAAAGTATACTTCTACTGTATGCAAAATCCGCAGATTGACTTGTAAGAGTCAACCTGGTCATTTAAAAACCTTAGCAACAGGAATCTTCTACTTAGTATGGCCCTCCTGCTCCAACTCTTTCTTGGTTGTACCAACTACCATCATCATGATTCCATCAAACCACAATTAACTCAATTATATCTGTAATTGTAGTAGTTTCTGCCAACTTTGACTCTAGATATTCCAACTTTCTAGTGTAAGTTAGAATTTTTTTTTCTTTTTTTTCCCCCTTCCTTTCATTCTTTGTTCTGTTCTTTTCCTTTCTCCAGTCAAAATTAAGTTGCTCGAAGATCAAAAAATATTATCCAGATCAGAATTGAGAGAGATCGAATCATTAGGATTTTCCAACCATGGGTCTACTACAGAAGCTGGGCACAAGAGGGACAACATTCAAACCATGTTGCATCAGAACTACATTTATTCCATGTTGGGATTCTTGGGCCTGTCTCACCCATCTGGGAAAATCCTACTCCTGTGATGTTGTATAGTAACGTCCAGGTTCAACCATCCAAACTGAGGATTCTATGGGCCCCGAAGTGAATGGTCCATGAACCAAAATCTCCCAAACACAGATCTCAAACCTGACTGATAGGCAACTAACAGAGAAACCATTACAATCCAACCAAAATAAGACCAGATATTCAATGGCCAAGATCTTTTGATCTAGGAGTTTTTGGTATATGGGCCACCAATAGTATGTCCCCCCAAATCATTGGACCACTGAATTATGGACACCACTAGCAAATATTAAAAACCAAAGTCCTAACTGCAGGAACAGTTAGGACATTCAGATCAATACCAAATGATTATCATTGTACTAAGTAATTAAAGTGGTTGATTTTTATTTTTATTTTCGATAAAACAGCTACGTGTTATCTTGTACATGGCCCACTGTATAAGCAGACCAGTTTGAAGCTCGAGCCAGGTCACTACGAGATGGGACCCACATAAATTCACAGACAAGATGATAAATCATGACAAAATTACAAAGTGTGCGCCTGCATGCAGCATTGCAGCTAACCATTCCATCATTTGGCATATTTCTCATCTGAATTGTGCATTAGGTGATGGCCCATCAGTGGGCCCCATCCAGTGAACAATAATAACAACCAGCCTAACCATCCACAAAGGAATGCACAAGATTGAAACTCAAAATTGGATAGAGACTATGTACATATAAAATAGACAGTGCACAGAACTAAAAGAAGGCATTTACAGAGCAAAGTATAAAAGAGAATCCAGAAACACTATGGAATGCTCTTTTTCACAGGCTATCTATCTGAATAGAGAGAGAGAGAGAGAGAGAGAGAGAGAAAAGCATATAGATGGGAAAATAAATAATTTAAATAAATAAATAACTTTGAAGAAATTCATCTTTACAGTGCGGCCATTTAATGTCAACTGTATAGTTTCCAGATTTGATGGTCAAATTCAGCTCTTGTTGACTGCCTCCCCCAGCAAGATTGAGATGGAAATGGCATCCCCAAGAGGCTTTTGTCAGATTGCAATGCAGGTCTAGGGGCCATTTCATAAAAATTTATTGAAGAGATGAAGAATTGATTGGAAATGGAAAGGTAC
>JAJHSJ010000001.1:100071850-100089350 GCA_021015155.1 Magnolia officinalis
ACCACAACCTGATTCGAAAAATTAACTGTAAATTACCTTTAGCTAGTCCAGATCGTGAATGTAGAAAACTTAATACTCTAATTTCGTGAAATTCCTAGTAATTTTCAAGCAGAGCAGCAACAGTAGAATGAAATCGAAATGAAATGAGGCGTTTGGATGTAAAGAAGCTATAACTGGTGGGGATTAGGGATTTAGAAATCTCTTATGCAATTCAATGAGAAATCTCACCTTTCTTTCTCTACCTACACCCATCCAACTAACTCGTCCGCTGCCTATATTGGCCACCACGCACGACTCCCATTTCTTTTGTTCTCTCTCATTATCTCCTTTACTACAAAATAAAATCAATCAAATGAGGTAAACTCGATCTAGCCTAAAAAATAGAAGTCAAATCATGTTTTGGAAGTATGAATGCAAATTTTGTATGTAGAATATCCCCTAAGATTGTATTACCACACTCTTTCAAGTCGGATCTTAGCTAGTGGGAGCTACCGAGTCCCTAACAGAGTTGTCATTCTGTGAACACTGAAAATTAGCGCACCACACTTTTTTAACATTGTTTTGTGGTGCATGGGCTGATTTGAACTGATGATGTAATAGACTTGGAGTTACCACTAGCCAATTAATTCAAAAACCCATAGTTAGATAAAACCTGTAAAATTGGCATGAACAAAATGGATAAAACAAATACATCATGGTGGGCCCCATGGAGCCCTTAAGAGGATCGTCCAATGTCCCTACACCCAAAATTGGGTGCGCACTCAAAATGGAGCCGCACCCAAATCCCCCCATTTCTCTCACTTTCTCTCACCCCTTCTATAGAAACCCTACTCTTTCAAACCCTTCTCCCAACACTCGACGCTCTCGAACCCTCACCTCCTAAAACCCTTCTCTCCTCCCTACAAAAATCGACCAACCCTCTCTCTCTCTCTCTCTTGTTTATTGAGGTTTGGTGGTGTTTTCGTAAGGTATATAGCAATGAAGATGTGAAAATAACAAGAGAGGAAGTCCAAGAGGTGATGATTTTTCTTATCTTCTTCCATATGCAGCCATGGCGAGTGCAAGAGGTGAGGATTTTTGTCACCAAGTTCTGTGGGCCCCACTATGATGTATATGTTGTATTCACACCGTCTATCCATTTTTAAATATCATATTAGGGCATCTGCCAAAGAATGAGGCAGATAAAAAATTGCAGTAGACCCTACCACATAAAACAATGGGGAGAGCGATTCCCACCGTTGAAACTATCCTAAGGCTCACCATAATGTTTATTTGAAATCTAACCTATTCAAAAGTTAAAAAAGACATGAAATAAGGGAAAACACAAATATCAGCTTGATCTAAAACTTTTGTGGCCTTTAGAGGTTTTTAATGGTGGACGTCACAGTCCCCATTGTTTTCTGTGATGGGGTCAACTGGAGCTTTGGATTTAACTCATTCTTTGGATATTGACCTAAAATGATATCTCCAAATGGATGAAAGGTGTTGATACAAAACATACATCATAGTGGGGCCCACACTTCAGTTGAAAGTCTCGCAACTCAACCTGTCAGTAGCTAATCCGCGCCCGTGGTAGTGTCGCAAGCCAAACTGGTCTCTCCCAAAAGACCAAACCGCGTGCCTCCCCCCATTCCCCGAAAACAAATCGCGCCCTTCCCCCCAAAATCAGAGAAACCCGCCCAAAAAATTAGAAAAACCCTCGTTTGCGCCCAATCTCTCTACTCCTAAAATTTCTCTCTCTCTCTCTCTCCAACATCTCTCACGGTTTCTTCTAAAAAACCCTAGATCTGATTTCCATACATTGAATCGATCATCAACTGCTTGGATCGCTCCTTTTCTCTTCTTTCGTCATGTAATGGTTCGATCGGATTCTGTATTATTCTTAGATTCATTGCCGGCTGCAAGCCCTAGATGTCCTCCATCCAAGGTTTGTTTCTTGTATTCTTCAATGGAGGGATATTTTGATTTTTATTGCCTTTTCCTTTTTGTCATTTATGTTTCTGGAGTGCATTTGAGCAGAGAAACATAGTTTTCATCGTCATTATCATCCAACAGCTGCCTTTCCAGCTCCTGCAACTGATATATTTCGCATCTTTTCCGAGTTGGGTTCCGCTCCAGAGGCCGCGATTCGGATGGGAACGAACGAGAAAGAGATGAAAGCCAGACATGGAAGCTCTGCTTTAGCTGCTGTAAAGTGAAAAAAAAATACAATGCTCCTATTTCCATTTGTCATGAAACGCAACTTGCCACTAATATGACCATTTGTCAATCATATACTTGTTTTGCATTAATTAGGAAAAAAAGAATGAAGAAGAACAAAAATGGATGGTGATGGGGCACTTTATTGCATCATTAGTGGAAGTTTGTCTTTGACAAAGGAGCGCGTTAAAACTTAAATCCTACAAATTCATTTGTCTTTTCCATTTTTCACCTAATTTATTGAACAACGAATATTTGATTGAATTCCTTGCCTCACCCTGAAATAATGTTATTGTACATTTCAAACCTCATCAGAACATGTGTTGGGATTCCCACCCACTGTCCATGGAATCAGGGACTGTTGAGACTGAATGCTGGCTTGTCTGTGTACACAGTCCTTTTGTGTTTTTCTTTCTTCTCATTTCGCTAGTAGTGACTGGCATATCAACACAGCCTGAATATTTACACGTATTTGTTCACGTTGAATTTTCGTGTTGTATTGTCATGTGGAAGCTTTTGAGACTAATTGCTATTTTAATTAGAATTAGCTTGAGTCCATTTTGGTTACAACCTGAGTTCAGAGTCCATACTCTGCCATCTTTGTTTCATTTTCTAAATATCTTGTTCTATGATTAACATCTCAGTTTTCTTTCTCATGTAGTTTTTCATTGACTCGTCTGAGACGAATTGGAAATCCTGAGCTGAGTCCTAGGTTCTAAACATTGAATAATACAAAATTTGAATACTCGCAAAAGCATTTATCTGAGTGTAACGCCCTGAAATTCGGGGGTCGAGTATGAACTCAACTCCCGAGTTCCAACGCATCACTTATGCAACATACACAATGCCGGTTAAATGTTGTCTGAGTTAGCGCAATAAACATGAATGAGATTAAACCAAAACAGTAATTCATACTCCAGTTCAATTGTATATAAAAGCAAGCGGAAGACTGAAATTTTATATTCAAGTATGTATAGTAACAAAATTTTCTGAACTCCAGAGTATGAGTACTAGCTGAGGACCAATATACATGTATTGTTTTTAAGTCAAAACCCAAAATACAATCCTCCAAAGAGGCCCTGAGAATCCCGCGATGCAGCCGGCCTAAGCGAAGCCGTCAGAGTACTGCATGAAGGAGAACTCCTCCTGGTCCTCATCAACGTCGGGCTCTGGCTCCTGAACCAAGGCGCCCTCTATACCTGCGACAGAGTCTGGTTGGTGTGTACAACACCGTCCCGTAACGTGGGAGTGAGTAGCTAACTCAGTGGAACAATAAAGCATAAGTTAACATGTTATCAAATCAACCAAGCAGTAATGATAAAGCAGTACAAATCAAGCATTTCTAACTACTCTTGTTAAGTGCAAAATGATATGACATGATGCTGTATGCCCTTGCCAAACCACCCTCAAGCGACATCATCTTACGTTCGCGAATGCTTAACTCCCTCAGTGCGCCACATCTACAAAGCACATGCGGTGCGATGATGCTCATGATTACCAAGTTTTTATTAGTCCATTTCAATCAGCAGTATTGGGAAACTAAGGTACCTCCCTTGTATCATTCCCAACATGATCCATTCTAGGGTCGTCAATCCTAGTTATTCTCATACGATATTATAGTTTGAGAAGCTTAGTGAAGGCATCGCAAAGGGCTCGTCACCCGTCAGCGCGGATACAGATCTCACCGTATGCGGCTCAATTGCTGGCCGTCAGCTCGAGTACAGGTCTCACCGTACTCGGCTCAATCACTAGCCGTCAGCTCAAGTACAGGTCTCACCGTACTCGGCTCAACTCACACTCTAGTTGCTGTGAAAGACTCGTGGCCAATCACAGACCCTTGGAGTGTACTCGATGATACCACGGAGGACTCGTCGCCCGTCAGCACGAGCACAGATCTCACCGTACTCGGCTCTCGGTGAAGTATCGACAGCTCGAATACAGTGTCTCATACCACCGTATTCGGCTCACGAGTTAATTATGCAATGGTCACTACGGGGAGGCACATGGCCCCAGCGTAGGCCGACAGCTCGACCACGGTGTCCCATACCACCATGCCCGGCTCATGCGACTTAGCGGATCTAGGTACCATGGTTAAACGGGAATCGCCGCTGGTAAGTTTGGTACCCTAGGTTCAAGCAGTAGCGACCAAACAGGGTGAACACACAATTACACTCCGGTTTAGTTGGCGAGCCTGACTAGCTCGAGCGCACCACAAGTTGAGCGATATGGAGCGCAAAAGCACTCCGCGTGGCCAACCACTATCGCCAACCGAAGTACGACTCGGGTTCGCCGGACACGTCCTTTGTGGCGACATGAATCTCAGCCACAATCACAAGTCTGGTACCGAGTGTTTGGACTATATACATAGTCCCAAACCCAAACAGTTTTCATCGTTAGCATGTGAAGTAAAGCATGATAAACAAGCAATACAAGCATGTTACTAGGCATGTTATAAAGCATGAAGTAAAACATGAAGTCAAGCATGTTGCAAAGCATGTTGTAAGGCATGTTATAAGGCATGTGACAAACACTATCCCCATAGGGATACAGTTGTGTGCGCATTACAAGTGAGAGGTTGCGGTGAACCACCGCATGGAGGGGATCCTACATGTCTCTAAGGGAGTCGGAAATCCCATATCAGCGCCTATCTAAGGCACTAGTACATACACATGTACATATACAAGCATTTACAACAACATTAGAATACACTATTCCAACATACATGACGTATGTTAGCCAAGTTCGGGTTAGGGCTGTCCCTTCGCCACGAGAGTATTTTTCCCGTGTATAACGTAATCATACAGCAAATAATCATTACAATTACATTTCCAAAATCCGCACGTATGCGAAATTTCTGGAATACGCAATTTCAACATATATGACATTTACACATGAACATGTATTTTTGCGATCCCTTTCGCCAAACTAGCATTTTATCCACACATGATATAATCAAACATTAAATAAACATGTCAAACATTTTCTCAACAAAAATACGTATACGGTATTTCTACGTATATCAAGAGTATGTAAAATTCCATATTCTTTATCGCTAATCGAAACAGGAAACGGAAAGCACTTTGTACATGTGCATTTGCATGCAGATCATGAATCTATCATTATCTGACATTGAAAGCGTTGAAAACCGTAACTTATACACTTAAAGTCCTCACCTCAGCCCTTGGAATTCCAACGAATCAGCAAGAGTGTTGGAGCTTCCGTATACGGGAGTTTCCTAGCCTAAAGAGCGTATCCGATTAGCCTTTTCATAACCTATCACTAATCAAGCTCAAATCAGACCTAGGGTTAGGGTTTCTTACCTTCAAATGGGATGGACACCGCCGGGAAAACCCCTGGAATAGGGCGGTGTAGGCCGTGGGAGGAGTGGAAGCAGCAGGAGGAAGATCGGCTTCGATCTCCAAGACTTCTCTCTCTTTTCTCTCTTTCTCTCTAAGGGTTTGCACCCAAATTCGTATGGCTGTGAGAGGGGCTGTTCTAAGCCCTTTTATAGCCAAGAACATGTCCAAAATAGACTCAGGTTCAAGGGTGGCTGCATATGTAGGCAGTTCGCCACTTTCCAAGCTCAAAAGGGGTGTTCTGGTGGCCCTCTTTGAGCCAAACGTCAGACTTAAGCTCACCATCTACGGATCTACGTGGGATTACGTTTTCGACTCGATCGGATTCCCAGATCGCACGTGGCGGACCACTTTCAGTTCAACGGTCAGTGGGCCACGATCAGAAATTCTGAGTACATGTAAATGTTCCTGAAATTTTTCTTAATCCGAGGGTGTAATTTGGTCTGATTCCGACGGTCAGGTTGCTTAATACTGACGCGCAACCGAAAGGTGCCAGATCACTATTCCAGATTTTTTATTTGGGTGGGAATAGTGTTTTTCACACTCCCTCGCTCCGGATCGAAATAAATGGCCGTGGGACATCGGAATCGCCTGATTTTTGAGATGATTGTCAAGCCCAGTGGGGCGGTCCTGGTTCCTTAGCTTCGTGTTAATCGGACTCCCGATGTGCGATCTAGACCTCATACGAAGTTTCGTTTCAGTCCCGAGAGCAGACGGGTAATGAGTTTGGCTCTAGACTTTAGGGTAACCTAGAGTCACTAATTCTGCAAGTTTTGGGTCTTGCAGATCGTATTTAAAGCGATCCCAACGGATTTCATGACTAACCGAGTTTAGTACTTAGTTAACTTTGTTAAATTTCTAAAGGATTTAATCCTATGTGATTTCTGGTCGAGGTGGTACTCGGCCCAATGTACGGAAATTTTCAGGTCGTTACAATCTACCCCCCTTAAACAAAAAATTTCGTCCTCGAAATTTATACCTTTTCGTAGTCCTCGAGAATCTGAGGGTAGTTCTTTCTGACCTCGGCCTCAGTCTCCCAGGTAGCTTCCTCCTCGGAATGATGTGTCCAAAGCACCTTCACAAGTGGGATGACCTTGCTACGTAGTACCTGCTCCTTCCTATCAAGGATACGCGTCGGGCGCAGCTCGTACGTAGCATCCTCACTCAACTGTACCTGCTCCCATCTGATGATGTGCGTAGGATCAGGAACGTACTTCTTCAGCATAGAGACATGAAATACGTTGTGTACAGAAGCAAGCGGCGTAGGCAAGGCGAGACGATACGCCACATCACCCACTCGATCCAGTATCTGAAATGGACCGATAAACCTCGGTGTGAGCTTCCCCTTCTTTCCGAACCGAAGGACTCCCTTCATAGGGGAAACTCGAAGGAACACATGATCCCCGACCTCGAACTCCAGCGGTCGCCACCTCGTATCGGCGTAACTCTTCTGTCTGCTCTGCGCTGTGAGTAATCAACGCCTGATGATGTCTATCTTCTCTGTAGTCGTCTGGACCAACTCCGGGCCAATCAGGCTACGCTTGCCAACCTCTGCCCAACAGTGCGGTGCCCTACAAGGTCGACCATATAAAGCCTCATATGGCGCCATGCCAATAGTCGCCTGGAAGCTGTTGTTGTAGGCGAACTCTACATACGCGTACGGAAGACAGTCATCCCAGCTGTCCTTGAAGTCCAACACACATGCTCGCAACATATCCTCCAAAATCTGATTTACCCGCTCTGTCTGCCCATCAGTCTGAGGATGAAACGCTGTACTGAACTTCAACTTCACACCCATCGCCTCCTGGATACGAGTCCAGAAGATGGATGTGAATCGCGTGTCTCTGTCCGACACGATCTCTAAGGGAACTCCATGCAGACGGACGATCTCTCTGATGTACAGTCTAGCCAGCTCGTCTGCAGAGTTCGTAACTCTGATAGGGAGGAAATGGGCCGATTTGGTCAACCGGTCCACAATCACCCAAATAGAATCGTGTCCCTTCCTCGTCTTCGGCAGCCCTGATATGAAGTCCATGGAGATGAAGTCCCACTTCCACTCCGCTATAGGCATGGGCTGAAGTAGTCCAGGAGGTCGGCGATGTTCTGCCTTGACCTGCTGACACGTCAGACATCGAGACACGTACTCAGCAATGTGGGCCTTCATGTTATCCCACCAGTAAGTCCGTCTCATATCCTGGTACATCTTCGTGCTACCAGGATGCATCGCAAGCTTCGAGTTATGGGCAGACTCGAGAAGCTCGCGTCTCAAGTCAGCCACATCAGGAACACATAGGCGGCCACGGAATCGTAAACCCCCATCAGAACCAACTCTCCACTCGGAATCCACGGCGTCGCTAGCCTGCTCTCGAAGCTCAGACAGCCGTAAATCGCCCTCTTGGGCCTCAACAATCCTGTCGTCAATAAGTGGCCGCACCCGAACGTGCGCAACACACTCAAAAGGCTCCTCGACAGTGAGTCTCTGCTCGAAGTCGCGCACAAACTCCATCATGTCCCACTCCGCTATCATCAGCGGTGCCGCAAATGCAATCGCCTTCTTGCGGCTCAACGCGTCTGCCACAAGGTTCGCCTTGCCAGGATGGTAGGAAACCTCGAACTTGAAGTCCTTCAAGGTCTCCATCCATCGGCGCTGTCTCATATTCAAATCCCGTTGTGTGAATATGTACTTAAGGCTCTTGTGGTCGCAGAAAAGCTCGAACTCCTCACCGTAGAGGTAATGTCTCCAGAGCTTCAATGCAAAGATGACAGCTGCCAACTCCAGGTCATGTGTAGGGTAATTCTCCTCGTGCTTCCTTAATTGTCTCAAGGCATACGAAATCACCCTATCCTTCTGCATCAGCACACAACCCAAACCAATGCGAGACGCGTCAGTGTAAACTGTATACTTCACCCCTTGCTCTGGTAATACTAGCACAGGGGCGGACGTCAACTTGTCCTTCAGCTCCTTAAAAGCTGCCTCCGCTTTCTCATTCCAGGCGAATTTCAGGTCCTTCCAAGTCAACTGCGACAATGGTCTGGCAATCTTCGAGAAGTCTCGAATGAAACGCCTGTAATACCCAGCCAGACCAAGAAAACTCCTCACCTCAGTAACCGACTCAGGCTGCTGCCAATCCTGAACCGCGGCTACCTTAGCAAGGTCCACTGCTATCCCATCCTTGGACACAACATGTCCCAGGAACTTGACTTCCTCCTGCCAGAAGTCGCACTTCTTGTATTGCGCAAACAACTGGTTCTTCTCCAACGTACCCAATACTGCTCGCAGGTGCTCCTCGTGCTCCTCCGACTCGTGGAGTATATCAAGATATCATCGATAAAGACGATGACGAATCGGTAAAGGAAGGGCCGAAATACCCGGTTCATCAGATCCATGAACACGGCTGGTGCGTTCGTCAGACCGAACGACATCACCAAGAACTCATAGTGCCCGAAGCACGTCCTGAAGGCTGTCTTCTGTACATTCCTCCTCTCTCACGCGCAACTGGTGGTACCCTGACTGAAGGTCAATCTTCGAGAAATACTTCGCCCCCCTCAACTGATCAAACAGATCATCTATCCTGGGCAAGGATACTTGTTCTTCACCGTGACCTGGTTCAACCTACGGTAATCAATACACAACCGTAGCGACCCGTCCTTCTTCTTCACGAACAACACAGGTGCTCCCCAAGGAGACACACTAGGTCGAATAAAGCCTTTCTCTACAAGTTCGTCAATCTGTTTCCGCAGCTCCTCCATCTCGCATGGAGGCATACGATAGGTCGGCAACGAGATGGGCATCGCACCAGGCGTAAGGTCAATCGTAAAATCAATCTCGCGCCGAGGAGGTAAACCAGGGATAGTCTTAAAGACTCCAACAAACTCCCTAACCACTGGCGTACCCTCCAGTGTCGGACCATCAATCGGCACAAGTAAAGCAGCATAACAATCAACTCGACAGGGCCAACTGACCTGCACTGGAACGTGAAAGCTGTGCCGTCAGGTCCATAGGCGGTCACGATCCGAGTATCGCAATCTATCTCCGCCCTCATCTTGGCGAGCCAATCCATGCCAAGTATAACGTCGTAGTGCCATAACGGAGCAACAATAAGGTCGACGAGCTCTGTGCTGCTACCCAAAACTATCGCACAACCCACACATAGTCGTGTGACATCCGAGAAGGTCCCAGTAGCCGTAGTGAGTCTCGTTCCCTTAGTGGGAACAGTATGCAAAGATAGGCGTTTCACCGCCCCACAAGAAATGATAGAAATAGTGGATCCAGTGTCCACCAGTAAAGAAACGGGAGTACCATGGATATAAGTCGTACCCTCAAAAGCCGTCGGTGCCGATATCGACGTCTCTGGTGCCTCAGCAACAAGGGTATGCACACGAGCCTGCTGCTGGCGGTTCAGCTGAGGAGGCAGGGGTCGCTGTGGCGGCCTGAAGAACGGCACAGGAGGTCGGAATGAAGGATGTGCAGGAGCGGTCTGTAGCGGCGGAGCTGAAATGGCCTGGGGATAAGGGCGACCCAATCTCTGCGGAGGCGCAAATCCGCTAGCCCTCATGCACGAGAAGCAGCTCTCGGCAGGGTGTCCTGGTTTCCCGCAAAACGTGCAGGTCACCAACGGGCGTCTTAGGGAACCACTGGCGCTGCGGCCTTAGGGGGAGAATCGGCCCGAGGCCTCTTGCCTAAAATAGGCCTGCTCTGTGTATCCTGTCGCGGTCTCGCAACCATAGTACCGCGTGATCGGGCCAGACGGTCCACATCCTGCTCGGCCGTCATAGACATGTGGACCAACGCCGCATAAGTAGGAATGGTGTGGCAGCATAGCTTCGACCGTATGTCAGGTCGCAAGCCTCCAGTAAATCGTCGCATCCTCATCTGCTCATTGACGAGGATGGTCGGGACAAAGCGGCCCAACTCAGTAAACCGGTGCTCATACTCCGTCACCGTCATGCCTCCCTGCCTGAGGCGCAGAAACTCGTCCTCCCGCTCGTGTCGATATGTCTGCGGGTAATACTTCTCGTGGAACCGAGACTCGAAAGCCTCCCAGGTCCACACGAAATCCACTGCGACCGTGCGCAGCACACTGTCCCACCACAAGCTGGCCTCCCTCTCAAACATAAAGGTAGCCAACTCAACCTGCTCTGCCTCGAGCAATGTAACATCCGTAGCATCTTGGAGATGCGGTCCAGCCAGAACTCTGCCTCCTCGGGTCTGTGAGAACCCGCAAATGAAGGAGACCTCAAGCGCTGAAATCGCTCGAGTAGACCTCGCGTACCGACATCTCCAGTAGGAGGTGCAACGGGTGTAGGCAGAGGCGCATCCTCAAACTGAGCAGGAGGCTCAGAATACTCCTCAGGGTGCACAGACGTAGTAGGTGGAGTCGCACCACCACCGTGGGACAAGGCCTCAGCAATAGTGGCCATCAGATCCTGATGCTGCTGCTGCTGTATCTGCTGCTGCTGATGTATCTGCTGCTGCTGCTGCTGCATCTGCTGCTGCTGCTGCATCTGCTGCTGCTGATGTATCTGCTGCTGCTGCTGCTGCATCTGCTGCTGATGCATCATCATCATCAGCTGCTCAAATCTATCAGGCGGTGGAGCAGCCTGGGAATCATGCTGTGCAGCAGATGACGGCCGATACTGCTCTCGGACCGGGGGCGTGTAAGGTGGCTGTCCACCACTAGGACCAGCAGAAGGCTGATCAGATCCCAATCCACGGTCCGTAGGACCGCCACTACCAGAAGGAGTCTGGTCCATAGAGCCGGTCAAACGTAGATGTGCCGTGCTCCGCATATATTGCCGTGGCATGCCCTATACAACATAGGGTAGATCATTTGTGAGATAAGGCACAACATACTTCATAAAGCACTTAAGCATTCCACACATCATCAATACAAAAGAGGCTACATGCTTTTCATTCACCCAAAATTGTCATAATACATGGACTACAGAGTTACATGAATCACGACAGAAAATTACATGATAGCCATTACATTCACTACATGAAAACACCCAAAACATGCTACTACCTACTACATCAACAACATAAAAACATAAACCGCCTAACACGGTAACCAACACAAACAACAACACACAACACATGGATGTCTAAGCATCCGAAGTAGGCGGTGGAGGAGGAGCATTCTTATCCTGCGCACAGCACAGGATGGCCTTCAACGTACGGGACATCTTCTTGAAACTTCTCTTTATATAGGCGTCAGTCTCTTCAAGCTTGGCTCAAACTTGACCAATCTCTTGCTGCAGGGTGCCTTGCCCTTCCTCAAGACGGGCAAATCGCGCATCAAAAGCATCCCGATCTACACCATGCTCCTGAGCCATAGGGGGTGAACTCTCCTCGGTGTCCTGAGCCTCAGGTTCTTCTTCCTGTATGTCATCACCGCCCTCCTCATCACTCTCCTCGCCGGCACTATCCGACTCATCTCCAGACTCATCGAGTCGTGCTTGCCGCTGTTGAGGGTCGATCTTCATATTCTTGAGTGTCGCTTCACTTATGACTCGGACAGGCGCAAGATCCTCCATATTCAACCTGTAGCCTACATCACGAGCCATCCTGCAGATCAGACGGCCAAATGGGAGCGAAAGATCATCCCTGGTAGAACGAACAACATGCACTATCTGAGATAGGATGAAGGTGGGCAGGCATATGTCGTCCCCATGTCCCATCTTATACAAGAAGTCCATCATCAACTGAGTACATTCCGTGCGGTTACCCGACCGTGGGTACACGTTGTAGGTGAAAATATGATGGAGTAAACGGAAGTCCTCGGCCATTTTTGTCGCCGCAATGCAGTTTCCTCTCCTCCAAGTAACCCGGCGACCACAGAGATATCACGTGCGGCGATCCCTTTCCCGCGCACTTCTGGAGAAGCTATCACTGGGGTGTACTTGACCACGCGGCAGCTTTGTGATCCGAGTCACTTCCTCCACTGTAATCGTGCGTCTAATGCCCCTCACAGAAACAGTAAACTGAAGAGGCTCAACAGATGCGTCCACAATGTGAGCATAGAAAGCGCGGACCGTGTTCTCACATGCAGGCGACTCGCCATCAAACATGGAATTCCAACCGATGTCCACCAGGCGGTCCATCAGTGGGTGTAGCCCGAACATCCTTTCATCCACATGAGCTTCAAACACAACTTTGCGGCCCGCGAAGCGCCCATATTCCATGCCTATCGGGTAAGCATTTCTGGCGGGATGGTCAGGATCCAGGTCCCGCTTTGACCTAAACTCCCGCACGGTGCTTGTGCCGGCCCCAACATCGGATTTTCTTCGGGAATGGGCTGGCCTACTTGGGTCGGCATCATCGGCCGCGGTTTTCCTCTTTCCCATGAAAGATAGGATGGAGGAAAGAGAGAAAATGGTGGCCACCACACCAAGGAGGGCCATGAAAATTTGCCAAAATGGGGAAACAAGGGGCTGATCTCTTTGCTCCACCACAAACAACAATCAAATGGGTGTGGAAGGAGCACAAGAGGTAGGAAATGAAGAAGAAACAAGGAGGAAGTGGAATGGGTTAGTAGCTTACCCGATTTTGAGCTCAAAGGAGGGGTATGAGAGCTCCAACTTGAGGAAATGGGCAAAGGAAGAAGCTAGGGCTGTTGTGGAAGGTTGGGGTGTGTGAGATATGGAAGAAAATGGAGGATTTGGAGGTTTGGAAAGATGGGTTTTTAGAGAAAATCGAAAATGGGGTGGAGGTGCTTGAAAAGAGGGGTGAAATGGGAAGAAGGGTGCTCCAACCCTATTTATCCCAATCAAAACCTAATTCCGCACGTGCCACCGTGTAGGGGGTGCTGGACCGACCACCCCCATGCCGGAAACCCACCGGAAAGTTGACCGGAGCGCGGTCCGCCGCCCGAGCCGCGGCGCCGCCGCGGACTTGGCCGGAGCCGCGCCACTTCTGTGGGGACCACTTTGCCACGTTCCCAGGGTGCCAAATGCACCCTGGTTCGATCAGTGGTCTTAGTTTATTAACGTGGGGGGCCCCACGACCTCAGTTTGGCTCTCGAACGGGTAGTTTCGAAGATTTTGAACCAATCTGATTTTTTTTTTATTTTTAAGGAATTATTCTTGGTGGAGTGTGACCCTGACACGTCAATAGACGGTCAAGGGGTGATTTGGAGTCCACGTGTGCGGTCAGGATCGAGTACAGACTCGATCAACGCGTATATTTTTAACGAATTTCACCGAACGGTGAAATCGGGGGACCCTAGGACTGTCTCTAAAATTTTGCGCACCCTCCTAAGTATAATGCGTCAGCGTACGTAGTGGGGACATAACTCAGGTCTGGTTTTAATCAAAATCATGCTTTGATACCAACTTGTAACGCCCTGAAATTCGGGGGTCGAGTATGAACTCAACTCCCGAGTTCCAACGCATCACTTATGCAACATACACAATGCCGGTTAAATGTTGTCTGAGTTAGCGCAATAAACATGAATGAGATTAAACCAAAACAGTAATTCATACTCCAGTTCAATTGTATATAAAAGCAAGCGGAAGACTGAAATTTTATATTCAAGTATGTAAAATAACAAAATTTTTTGAACTCCAGAGTATGAGTACTAGCTGAGGACCAATATACATGTATTGTTTTTAAGTCAAAACCCAAAATACAATCCTCCAAAGAGGCCCTGAGAATCCCGCGATACAGCCGGCCTAAGCGAAGCCGTCAGAGTACTGCATGAAAGAGAACTCCTCCTGGTCCTCATCAATATCGGGCTCTGGCTCCTAAACCAAGGCGCCCTCTATACCTGCGACAGAGTCTGGTTGGTGTGTACAACACCATCCCGTAATGTGGGAGTGAGTAGCTAACTCAGTGGAACAATAAAGCATAAGTTAACATGTTATCAAATCAACCAAGCAGTAATGATAAAGCAGTACAAATCAAGCATTTCTAACTACTCTTGTTAAGTGCAAAATGATATGACATGATCCTGTATGCCCTTGCCAAACCACCCTCAAGCGACATCATCTTATGTTCGCGAATGCTAACTCCCTCAGTGCGCCACATCTACAAATCACATGCGGTGCGATGATGCTCATGATTACCAAGTTTTTATTAGTCCATTTCAATCAGCAGTATTGGGAAACTAAGGTACCTCCCTTGTATCATTCCCAACATGATCCATTCTAGGGTCGTCAATCCTAGTCATTCTCATACGATATTATAGTTTGAGAAGCTTAGTGAAGGCATCACAAAGGGCTCGTCACCCGTCAGCGCGGATACAAATCTCATCGTATGTGGCTCAATTGCTGGTCGTCAGCTCGAGTACAGGTCTCACCGTACTCGGCTCAATCACTAGCCGTCAGCTCAAGTACAGGTCTCACCGTACTCGGCTCAACTCACACTCTAGTTGCTGTGAAAGACTCGTGGCCAATCACAGACCCTTGGAGTGTACTCGATGATACCACGGATGACTCGTCGCCCGTCAGCACGAGCACAGATCTCACCGTACTCGGCTCTCGCCGAAGTATCGACAGCTCGAATACAGTATCCCATACCACCGTATTCGGCTCACGAGTTAGTTGCGCAATGGTCACTACGGGGAGGCACATGGCCCCAGCGTAGGCCGACAGCTCGACCACGGTGTCCCATACCACCATGCCCGGCTCATGCGACTTAGCGGATCTAGGTACCATGGTTAAACGGGAATCGCCGCTGGTAAGTTTGGTACCCTAGGTTCAAGCAGTGGCGACCAAACAGGGTGAACACACAATTACACTCCGGTTTAGTTGGCGAGCCTGACTAGCTCGAGCGCACCACAAGTTGAGCGATATGGAGCACAAAAGCACTCCGCATGGCCAACCACTATCGCCAACCGAAGTACGACTCGGGTTCGCCGGACATGTCCTTTGTGGCGACATGAATCTCAGCCACAATCACAAGTCTGGTACCGAGTGTTTGGACTATATACAGTCCCAAACCCAAACAGTTTTCATCGTTAGCATGTGAAGTAAAGCATGATAAACAAGCAATACAAGCATGTTAGTAGGCATGTTATAAAGCATGAAGTAAAACATGAAGTCAAGCATGTTGCAAAGCATGTTGTAAAGCATGTTGTAAGGCATGTTATAAGGCATGTGACAAACACTATCCCCATAGGGATACAGTTGTGTGCGCATTACAAGTGAGAGGTTGCGGTGAACCACCGCATGGAGGGGATCCTACATGTCTCTAAGGGAGTCGGAAATCCCATATCAGCGCCTATCTAAGGCACTAGTACATACACATGTACATATACAAGCATTTACAACAACATTTAGAATACACTATTCCAACATACATGACGTATGTTAGCCAAGTTCGGGTTAGGGCTGTCCCTTCGCCACGAGAGTATTTTTCCCGTGTATAACGTAATCATACAGCAAATAATCATTACAATTACATTTCCAAAATCCGCACGTATGCGGAATTTCTGGAATACGCAATTTCCACATATATGACATTTACACATGAACATGTATTTTTGCGATCCCTTTCGCCAAACTAGCATTTTATCCACACATGATATAATCAAACATTAAATAAACATGTCAAACATTTTCTCAACAAAAATACGTATACGGTATTTCTACGTATATCAAGAGTATGTAAAATTTCATATTCTTTATCGCTAATCGAAACAGGAAACGGAAAGCACTTTGTACATGTGCAATTGCATGCAGATCATGAATCTATCATTATCTGACATTGAAAGCGTTGAAAACCGTAACTTATACACTTAAAGTCTTCACCTCAGCCCTTGGAATTCCAACGAATCAGCAAGAGTGTTGGAGCTTCCGTATACGGGAGTTTCCTAGCCTAAAGAGCGTATCCGATTAGCCTTTTCATAACCTATCACTAATCAAGCTCAAATCAGACCTAGGGTTAGGGTTTCTTACCTTCAAATGGGATGGACACCGCCGGGAAAACCCCTGGAATAGGGCGGTGTAGGCCGTGGGAGGAGTGGAAGCAGCAGGAGGAAGATCGGCTTCGATCTCCAAGACTATCTCTCTCTTTTCTCTCTTTCTCTTTAAGGGTTTGCACCCAAATTCGTATGGCTGTGAGAGGGGCTGTTCTAAGCCCCTTTTATAGCCAAGAACATGTCCAAAATAGACTCAGGTTCAAGGGTGGCTGCATATGTAGGCAGTTCGCCACTTTCCAAGCTCAAAAGGGGTGTTCTGGTGGCCCTCTTTGAGCCAAACGTCAGACTTAAGCTCACCATCTACGGATCTACGTGGGATTACGTTTTCGACTCGATCGGATTCCCAGATCGCACGTGGCGTACCACTTTCAGTTCAACGGTCAGTGGGCCACGATCAGAAATTCTGAGTACATGTAAATGTTCCTGAAATTTTTCTTAATCCGAGGGTGTAATTTGGTCTGATTCCGACGGTCAGGTTGCTTAATACTGACACGCAACCGAAAGGTGCCAGATCACTATTCCAGATTTTTTTATTTGGGTGGGAATAGTGTTTTTCACACTCCCTCGCTCCGGATCGAAATAAATGGCCGTGGGACATCGGAATCGCCTGATTTTTGAGATGATTGTCAAGCCCAGTGGGGCGGTCCTGGTTCCTTAGCTTCGTGTTAATCGGACTCCCGATGTGCGATCAAGACCTCATACGAAGTTTCGTTTCATTCCCGAGAGCAGACGGGCAATGAGTTTGGCTCTAGACTTTAGGGTAACCTAGAGTCACTAATTTTGCAAGTTTTGGGTCTTGCAGATCGTATTTAAAGCGATCCCAACGGATTTCATGAATAACCGAGTTTAGTACTTAGTTAACTTTGTTAAATTTCTAAAGGATTTAATCCTATGTGATTTCTGGTCGAGGTGGTACTCGGCCCAATGTACGGAAATTTTCAGGTCGTTACACTGAGATTTCTGAAACCATTATAAAATACAAGAGACCATTTTGAAAAAGATATATATTTATATGATCTTTAA
>JAJHSJ010000001.1:100094350-100109742 GCA_021015155.1 Magnolia officinalis
AAGTTGTTTCCCGAATGAAAGCTGTTGTGGCCAGCAAGCAGTTCGGACAAGAAGATATTTTGTGCCCTCCTATTGCGGATGTGTATACATGGATGTTGGTGTTTATTTATTAATATTATTTTTGGTCCCCTGGTTTTGAGAAAAATTCAAAAGCTGGACTTCTTTTATGTTACAGGCATGCATCCAGGTCTGCCCCAAGAACCCAGTGAACTTTAATGTAGATAATGTTCGTGTCGTAAAGCTTCTTGGAGGAGGTCTGCATAACTGTTCAATTATTGGTGGCATGGTCCTGAAAACTGATGCTGTTGGAAGTACAAAACAAGTGGAAAATGCAAAGGTGTGCCTTTGGAAAACTAACTATTGGTTCTTATACCAATATAATATTCGTATACTATATTTGCTTCCTCACTTATTTTCTGGTTGTAAATATCATAGAGTCGACATACATTTTGGAGCCCATCAAATTAAAATGAGGGTATTTGGTCTACATACCTGCATTCTGAAATTGATGAAAACTAGTTAGGTAATCTGTCAAAACTAAACAACAGTAATCTTGGAATTCGTGTTTTAATAATTTGAATCTGACAAAAAAGATAGTGAGATGTTTGGTCTTTGGCTCGATTGCTTTGACAAGACATGTCTGGTTTTTGCCCGGCATCAACTGAACTTCTATGGACAAAGAGAATTAAGAAAGATCCAATTAATAAAATCATAATTCTTGCAGTCCAACCTTATTTCATATCAGTTACCATATAAGATGTGCAATGTGAGGTTAATGTGTCCAACTTGACCTCACCTGCAAAGAACAACAAATAATTTTAAAAAAAGAAAAAAGAAAAAGAAAAGAACCATTTCACCTCCAATCCAAAAGGAAAATCGAAACATGTTTAGGCTGCATTTGGAAGATACTATTATTTGCGAAATACGGCCTGGAATTTTGCCAAAAGAACACTCTTGCAAGTAGGCTTAAATAGGTTTCTCCTTTTTCTTTGTGGAAGATACTATTATTTGCGAAATAGGGCCCAAAACATAGGTTTCTCCTTTTCCTTCTAAATCTCTTCTAACTCCTTTGGAATAATTAGATAATTAGATAATTTATCTGATTGGTAACCTTCAAACAGATAGTGAAAAGGAATATTTCACACCTATTTCAATGGGAGAATATTACGAGAACCTACCATTTTCTGTAGTGAATTTCCAACAAATATACATTCTAGGATCTTTTTTCCTGTCATGTTTTATATTACATTCTTGAGAAGAGAATCTTTTGATATTACATTCTTCAACTCCAATTGTGTGCCATGCAATTTTGATTAGATTAAAACATGGAATCCAGTTGATCAGCCAAGCATAAGGAAAAGAATCCTAAAATGGGTTTTTGGAAAAATTGAAATCAGAGATTCACCAGCTAAAAATAAATAAAATTTACTGAATTTCTAGAGTTTAAAAAGGTATATAGAAAATTAAACAATATTTTTGTGAATTCAAATTCCTCATGTTTGAAGTAACCTTAGATTCAAGCATGGCTTAAACTGAAATTCCTTCAATGCAAAAGAGAAGAAGAAGAAGAAGAAGAAGAAGAAACTTTCTCTACATTCCTTCCTGATTCATTGATGGTAAGCTTCAAGAAACACAGTTGCTAGCTAACTGAGCTCTTGTGAACTTTTTTAAGGTCAATGTGTTGAACCACAAAAATCAAGAGTGGGTCACATTTCTTTTTTTTTTTTTTTTTTTTGGGTGTCATATGGGTGGATCAGTTAGCAATAAAAATTGTGCATCAATTGAATTAATAAAGACATCAAAGATGAGATTAAAGCAGACCATGTTACTTGTTCCACATGATTCTTAGAACTCACAATGATTATGGAATGGAAGAAATAACAAACCTGGGATATTGCATGTTCTTGGTGGTGCCTCCCTTTGTAAAATAAGTCTTAGCCTTGCCCTGTGTCTGCTGTTTTTTGAAATGGGGATTTATGCATTACAAAAGTATATCCAGTATTTGTAAAAAAAAGTTATGTCCAGCGGCGCATTTTCTATGCCAGATAAGTCTAATATGGTAGAACATAGTGCATGTTTATATGTGCATATTTCTGATGGATATTTATTCCAGGAATGAGATTTTAGACACTTGCACAAAAAAAAATAAAAAAAACCCCTCATACTGGTTGCTGCAGAATTTCTGTAAAATGCCATCTCTACTATGGTTTATGTTCCCATTGTCTCATAGCAGAAATTGGACAGATATTTTAAAGCTGATTTCGGTTGTTTTCCATTCTCCTGGACCAAACTTAATAATACAATAATAAAATAAGATGAATCTTCATGCTTTGGAAGTCCAGACATACCATAGTTGACATATCATCAATTAGAAACCTTAGCTGATAGGACCTGAATATGCCAACTATGGAGAGTTAGATATTCTTGCCAGTGTCCTGAATTTTATTTTATTTTTCTTTTTCCAATGTTTGTTAGACACACGCCATAGATTCAGTACTGAAGCTTTCGTCGCCCTATCTACAAAAGTATTTGAAAACACTGTGCCTACGTTATCTACTCTAGAAATCATGGTATAGTGAAGAGAGGGGAGAGGGAAAGAAGTAACAGAGGAAGAAAATCAAGCACCATCATATGCATATATAGATAACTAGTAGTATCAACAGGTTTTGCGCCATAATGTTCTTCAACCCCATAAAATATTTCCTTTGGAAGAAATTGATACTTTCCTCTAACATTGCCCCACTTTTATACCCAAGAAGTACCTGATATGTACCAAGTACTTCTTTAGTTCTTCAATTCCCCTGTTATCACTTTCTATAACCATAATATCATCCACATTAATGACCAAGACAATCAGACTAGTGGCAGTCCTAATAAAAATGGAATGACCAGCTTGGCTACATTGCGGCCCAGAAGCCATTACCACTTTGCTAAACTTACCAACCTGACATTGGGGACAACTTATAGCTTTGGATTGACTTTTTCTTTATTAACCTGCATACCTTTATCAGATTTCCCCTGAGCAACAAATCTAGGAGGTTGCTCCATCGATACCTCTTTACTAAGGTTCAAGGTAAAAAGTCATTCTTAACATCAAGCTGAAAGAGGGGCCAAATTTGTAAACCACCACTAAAAACAATTACTCTGATAGCATTAAGTTTAGCAGCTAGGAATAACGTCTTACAATTAATTGGCCACAGAATTTTTTGTGTATCCTTTTGTGACCAAGTAAGCTTGTAGCAGCTCAATTATGCCATCTGGTTGAAACCTGGTAATGTAGACCCATCTGCACCCAACAACACATTTCCCTGCTAGTAAATAGTCAACTCCCATGTCTCATTTTGTTAGAGAGCGGTTATCTCCCGATCCATAACCTTCTTTCACCTACCATGTAACAAGGCTTCCTTATACAATTTACAAACAGACCAAGGTTTAAAGCATTGTCCAAAATTGGTATGTGTTGCTCGATATGAACCTGTACTTAATAGGTTTTGTCCACAAGTGGCGCTGCTGTATTGGCTTGATAAGGGGAAACATGTGTCGATATAACCTAGTTTCAGTAGCAACTAATATGGTACACCGAATTGATTTTCAATTCTTCGAGCAAATAAAGAAGAAACAGACAGAAACCGCAACATTGCGAATTTGCAATAACAGGGAGATAGAAAATGAAATGAAACAAATTGAGAAATGGGTGAGTAGTGCTAAGGTGTCTGCCTTTCCTGAGAGCAACATGAAGGTCTAACTCTTTGAAGGTATCCCATGGCACAGGATGGCTAACTGGATCCATAGATTCGAATGAAGAATGATGTGTGGCACTGTATTGTGGTCCTTATTATTTGTCGTCTTCCACTTTGTGTAAGTTTGGGCTTGGCTAGAGTATTGTGAAGGCAGGGGAGGACTAGGCTCGACAAAATTTGCCCGGGCACAAGTGAAGTAAGAAGAGTCATCATGGTTACTTTGTTCCACGCTGTGAATAGAAAATGTAGGGTAGAGGTTTCGAATACCTACCAAAGGGTAGTGCTAATGTGTATTATGGTTGGATAATAGTATGTCCCATGTTTGAGGGGGATCGGAATTGTGTAGTGGCATAAGAATCTTGTGTTGCAGTTGTTTCTATCACCCACCTTTCGAAGAGCTGGAAAAAAAAAAAAAAAACTCTTTCAAGTCACTGCTTATTCTCTATGTTGTAACTCTAGTGTGTTTTTCTCCTCTTTTTGAAAGTCAAAAGCCTGAAACTGAGTAGGTAAAATCTCAAAGAGACCAAGGTAGAGTACATGCATACATTTCATGGATGGTCCGATCTATCAGTTAGGACTGCCCGTCATGACCAGCACATGTTTCATTGGCTACCATTGAAGATTCAATAGTAACTGGATGATGCACTCCATCTGGTTCGTTTTTGGTAGGTTTGATAAAACTGATTCTTTAGAACTGCAAGTGATCCATTATACTCCCCTACAAATTGATGAATCAAATTGTTGATGGGATTTGTTTTCAATAAATGATACCAACCATCCATTTTGTGGGCAATTGATCTAGTAGTTAGAATCATCTGATTGGTGCGAATTTTGTGTTCTTACAACACTTCTTGCATTAAGCCTGTAACAATTTTGGTAGATTTTGTGGAGTAATTGTTCAAATTCAGCACTCTGGAATTTCTTGTGGAACCAATATGAGGAAAAAGTGGAATATTTCCAATGCAGCACTTGGTTTTCCACCAAGAAAAGCTGATATTGGAACTCCAAAAAGAAAATCTTGATATAACTTCTGACATGTCATTGCCATTTATGTTATGTACTCGTTGTGGGCTGATTAATGAACAGAAGCTAGGATCTTTTGAAATCTATGCCTACAACATATCTCTAGTCGATAATTATCCAATCAGATGTAGAATCAGCTATTAAACCAGTAGAGCAGAAGTATCTTTCAATTTAAGTTCTATGAGGGTACTTGCAACTCTGTTTTAGTGGATAGCCCTGCTGGTCTACTGTTGGATACAAATTTATTCATGCATACATGAATGATGCATGGCTAGCTAGCTTACATGGGTAATAAGTAATAACATACATGTAGAGTGGTACAAAAGAGAGATGCTATAGTGCTCGCACAAGTTATAGTGCTACTAGTGATCCAGACCAATTCTTATATTAAGTTAGTGGCACTGAATATTTTCCCTATCTCATTTCTTTCCTAGACCTGTAGTTGTAAAACAATCTGCTTGTGCTGTGTAGTTTGTTAAATATGGGAATGAGGGAAGCATTGTACTGCTCCAAGCCTGCTTAGATCAAGTGAAATTTTAGAGTGAAGACGTTCAGTCAAAGCTAGATCTTCTATCACCTATCTTTAGATACTTTTTGGGTAGGCCAAATTTCGCCACAGTTTTCTGTGAAGCACTGAGAAGTAAAGTGATGAGTGAAAGATTTCTAGAAGGTCTCTCCAAGCAATTGCATTTGTCTACACCCGAGAAAATTGTTGTTGGTCTTGCTCTGTCAGATTCAGGAAATATGGATTTCAGAATCTGAGGTAAGTTGAATTGCTTGGAGGAATATATCACACGCTCCATGAATGACATGGTGTATTTGTATGACGTGAGTTTTGTTTTTAGCATTCTTTGAGTTGCTTGATTTAGAGATAAGTTTTGAAACATCTGTTCTACGATACCTTTGTACAAAGATTCTTATTGCATTTTTTTTTCTCTCATGGTGTCTTGCATTTAAATCTTGGTCATTTTTCCAGGGAAAATTCCTGCATGGCACATATTGAGGAATTATGTACAAAGCCTGCTTCTGTGTGCAATGGTTTTTCTTTTCTTTTTTTGAGTTTGGAACCGTGTTCTTCACTTGTGTAGGAAGAAGAGGCTCTCATTTCAGCTCATAGAAAAGAAATTGAAGAGACGATGGAGACTGTGCGTGGAGTAAGTGTATCCTACATCGGCTCTCTGCTACTCTTTTAATTCAAGATCACCGAAGGTTTCTCTCTTCTGCTCTCATATGTTTTTGATTGGATATCCAGATGCTCGTACATGTGTCAAACAAGTCTATTTTAGACTTCATATGATAACTATGTTTTTTTTTTTTTTTACATTTAAATACTAAGAAAGAAACCTCTAGAGCTATTAAAAGTAAAATTAGGAGCCAGGGACATGCCAGTGGAGCAATCTGAACTGTCGATATAGACTCCACTATAAATTATTGCTAATGGTGAGTTCTTCTTCTTTGCAGATGCTTTTAGACTACCGAACAAGCTGTAGTTGTTCATCAGCCAAACAAAAGTCTTACCCAAATCTTGCGCTGTGACTTTGTATTATTTGTGGAACCTAATGTTGTCTAATAGTTTGATTGAGTTTGTTTTGAAAACTTTAAATAGTAAACAAGTGAGATTGATTGTTTGATTGAGTTGTTAACTATTTTGTTGGTATTATGGCTTTCATCATTGATTGTTTCATGAGTGGATTGAATGAATGGATTAGTAGTTTAAATAAATATTTAAAAAAATTAAACATTTTTAGCCTCAATTTGTAACCGAGGCTTGGATGGATTTACTAGTTTGGGTTTAGCTAGATGTGAATGTGAATATGATGAAATATATCATATAACAGGTGTATATTAGGATGAATATGATGAAATATATTGTTAACAGGTGTATATCAGGAATTTTGTGTGGATTTTGAGCTATATATTTTAAAAAAAAAAAAGACTTTTAGCAACGAAAATTTTCGTTGCTAAAAGTGGAAGTTTTTTGGCTTCTAAAAGTCTTTAAAAAGTTTTTGCGGCGAATATTTTCGCTGCCAAAACGTCTTACAAGTTTTTTGGCGGCGAATATTTTCGCTGCTAAAAGTCTTTAAAATTTTTTGCGGCGAATATTTTCGCAGCTAAAAAGTCTTACGAGTTTTTTAGCGGCGAAAAGTTTCGCTGCTAAAAAGGACCTGCAATTCTGAATATTCTTGGAAAATTATTTGGCGGCGAAAATTTTTGCGGCTAAAAAGTCTTGGAAATTTTTTGGCGGCCAAAATATTCGCTGCTAAAAAGTCTTAGAAGTTTTTTCGACGGCGAAACTTTTGGCTGCTAAAAGTCTTAGAAATTGTTTTGGCGGCCAAAGTTTTCGGTGCTAAAATTTTTGGAAAGTTATTTGGCGGCGAAAATTTTCGCTGCTAAAATCTTGGAAATTATTTTGCTGCCAAAATTTTCGGTGCTAAAAATTTTTGGAAAATTATTTGGCAGCGAAAATTTTCGCCGCTAAAAGTTTTGGAAATTATTTGGCGGCCAAAATTTTCGCTGCTAAAAAGTCTTTGAAGTTTTTTGGCGGCGAAAATATTCGCTGCTAAAAGTCTTACAAGTTTTTTTGGCGGCGAAAAGTTTCGCTGTTAAAAGTCCTGAAATTTTTTTGACCGCGAAAATTTTCGTTGCTAAAGGTCCAGGAAATTTTCATTAGCGACGAAAATTTTTGTTGCTAAAAAGCTGGCATTGCGACGATTTGAATTTTTCGCTGATAAATGCCTTGCACTTTGGTCTTTTAGAGACGAATTTGGCAACGAAATTTTCGTCGCTAAAAGTATTTAGCTGCGAAAATCTGGCTTTTAGCGACAAAAATTTTCTTCGCTAAAATACTGTTTGTTGTATGTGACCATATTACACAAGAAAGAAAAATGAAAAGAGAGGGAGAGAAAGAGAGAGGGACACCATGATGGAGGGACCCCGACATTATGGGCCCTCCCTTGCAATTAATCATACATCAAGTAGGCCCCAATATATGTGGGCCCATCAATCAAAGATCAACGGTGGAGATTCCTTTCTCCACTGAAATAGAAGGTCTAGATGACCCCTTTTCAAACTAGAAAGTAAACATCATGTACTACAAGAAAATGGGCAAAGGCTACGGACTAGATCCATAGCAAAGCCCTTTTGCTACGGATCTGGTCCGTGTCACGTCCGTCGCAATTGGTGGGGTAGCTAAAGGTCTAACTACGGACAATATCCGTAGCAATAGATACAATTAGCTACGGATCTTTTCCGTAGCAATAGATACAATTAGCTACGGATTTTGTCCGTAGCAATAGATACAATTAGCTACAGATATGTTCGTAGCTATATACAGAAATAGCTACGGATTCTATCCATAGCCATATACAGAAATAGTTACGGATATAATGTTCACTCCCCAAGTGCAAGGTTGTGATGTAGTAATAAACTCGGTAAGACCGAGGTCGAATCCATAAGGACTGAAACCTGTACGTATTCTGAAACTAAGTAGAACTAGAACTAGACTAAGATGAAATCTAAATCAAATATAATTTGAGGAAAATTTGTGAAATATTAATTTAAAACTTAATGAATTCAGAAATAGGAAACTAGGGATTCAGAGGATCCACTTGTAGAGATCAGGGAGAACTAGTCGTGCTTCATCAACTGAACTGCCATTGATATAGTTTTCAAGAGATGAAGGGTATATGAATTAGAATGGATTCCATCACCACACCATGCCCAGAAGGCAAAGCAAACAACAGAATTAAACTAATTACCAACCAATCAACATGCTATGAGGGTTAGGAAGGGTACCACCATCCCAACCATGCCCAGGAGACGATGGTAAACAACAGGGCTTCCTAACGTCATAAAAACATCAAAAGGAAAAGGAAATACTCAAAGCCATTGCAGACCCATTGTAATTTCAGTCACAATAGACCATTAAAGACTAAAAATATTCCCATATAATCAAACAATATCAAATTCAGTTCATGAATTTAAATTAAAGGCAATGAATAGAATCCCCCATCTCACTACAAGCTTCACCTCTTAGCCCTAGCTAAGAGGTTTAGCCTAGCATGGATAGGCTAATACATCTAAAAAAAATAAGGAAAACTAGTAGAAATAAATAAAATAAAGAAACTAACTGTTACTCTCTCTCTCTGCCAATCACTCCCAAGCTCCCCCCCTCGAAGGATTTCCTGGATGATTCCCCCTTTCGATCTTCCTTCTCTTCTTTTTTTGTAGGCAGCAGGGAGGAGTGAAATCCGTGCTAGTCGGCTTACATAACAAAGGACCTATGCGTAAGGATGTTTACGCAGCCAAAAACTATCCGAAAAAGTGCCACTTTTCATTCTTTCTTTCCAAAAGCTTAACATCACTTAGGTAATTTCTGAACTAGCTACATGATGGACAGTTTGGATCATCCATCTGATCAAAGATATCGGGCCACAACCGCCCAGAAATTTCAGTTTTCGCGGACGCCTGCAAAACGAAGATTATTCACTTTCGCTGACGAAGCTGGTGGGGTCCACTTCGATGTATTTTGGAGAAACCAAGCCGTCCATTGGATTGGTCTCATGAAACCGGTCAGACATGATGAGTTTGGAGTGATCTCGGTGTGGACCACCAGATTTCTCACTTTACCGGTCGTTCAGTGTCTGAGACTTCATGTACATGCATTGTTTGAGAAACTCGGGCTTCATGTTAGGGTACGTTCGGTTTGAATTCCCGCATCTGATGAATGGGTGGATCATCGAAATATATGATGATAGTGGCCCACCAGGAATCGAATGCAAACCCGCTGTTGCGAAGCAGAGTCGACGCACGTCGACACTGTGATGGCTGGTGTCCCACCGACTGACGTCAGGCAGGAAATCCACACCGCCCATTGAAATGCCCTCGAAAAACCGTTTGTAAAGGGTTTGTTTGGCTTGGATTAGATGTGGTCCACTGATCTTTCTGCTCCGCCGTCCATCCTACATTTAACAGAAAAATCTTCCGATCGCTCGCATGGGAGAAAAGGACTCCTAGGCATGAGTTACACCCGCCCTACGAATGCAATTAACGGTCCAATTTGGCCATTGGGTCAGGTGGGCCCACTAGGCAAAACCAAAACCACGTCGGACGGCGAAACGCTGTTGCATTTTTTAAGTTTTTAAAGAAATTCCTCGTCAGCAAGCGCTGGCAGAGTTCTTGAAGATCGGTGTGCGGCCGTGAACATATACCATGTACACGCATGTGTACATGTGGGATCCACTGTGACGTCTTGAGAAATCCGTTCCATCCATCCTTTTCCCATCCCACTTTAAGGCATTGAAAATGATATTGAAGTATATCCAGATATCAAGCGGCCCCACTTAAGGATTTAAGGGGCTGATCTATCCGATGGGCCACTTCTAGAAGGATCCATTAGCTAAAATTCGACGTGTATGGTCAATTTATGGTCCTCAGGCCATGTATGAATTTTCAAGCTGAACGGATAGTGGGAACCCCTGTGATCTTGGTTTCTGGACGACTTTTAGACCACCTGAGTCTTCAGTTCCCTCGATTTTCTCGGATCTCTGGTGTGTAAATTCGTCGATCTTGGTTGTCCCTGAAGTCCGTCCCTTGCTCTGGTAAATTTTGAGTGTTAATCTTATCTTTTAACATCTTATTTCGATCCAGGCTTGTAAATACGCTCTGCATCATAAACATGGTTAAATCAGACCATTAAACAGTATCATGTACGTAAATACAGGCCGTAACAGGGGTCTAGTATGCAGTATTTGACACTCAACATATAATCCGTAGCAATAGATAACAATATTTACGGTATTTACAGCACTACATACGAAAAGCTACGGATATAGTCCGTAGCTATATATACCAATAGCTACGGATATAATCCGTAGCTATAGATACCAATAGGTACGGATTATATCCGTAGCTATAGATAGTAATAGCTACGGTGAAAAGCTGTAGCTTTGCTACGGATTATATTTCATAGCTATTTTCCCGGTTTCCATTGCAAGAACCTGCTATGATTGATAACTCATCTAAGCTTAAAGAACCATGGTGATTCAACAACACACCGTTAGCTCTTGTCGGCCTCCATCAATACCCCTCATATTCCTCTTCTCAGTCTTCCCCCATTGCATATGCCAGGTTCGCAGTCTGTCTTGTGACCTCAATCCCCGTCCAGACGAATGGTTAACGTTGTATCTCTACCTTCTTATTGAATGTGCCAGCTTGTGTCCTTTCTTGCCTGGTCTGACATTGACAACCATCGTCTGTGATCCATATAAGCATGTTTCTTTCCATATTGGGGTCGCAAGAATCTGTGTTAGGACCACATACAGGACAACCATACTTACCCTTGGTCCTACAACCAGAAACATTACCATATGCTGGAAAGTCATGGATTGTCCACAACGCAAAACGGCACGCATCTTGAATTTATTTTTATGAATGCATCAAGCGTCGTGACCCCTTTATGCCATAAGTCTTGCAATTCATCAATCAATGGTCGTAAATAACATCAATATCCTTTCCTGGTTGTTGTGGTCCCTCAATGAGCAAAGCCAACATAGTAAACTGAGGTTTCATGCAAAGCTTTGGCGAAGGTTGTACGTCACACACAATAACGGGCCATGAACTATGAGCTGTAGTGAAGCACCGAATGGGTTAACCCATCTGTACCAGGCCCATCGAACATTGCGAGGCTCAACTAAAAATCCCATATACTTCTCATCAAATTCTTCCATGCAATAGAATCAGTCGGATGCTCCATCTTTTCAGGTTGCAATTTTCTGGTTGAGTGCCAGGACATTTCTTTCGCTAACCATGGCACACCTGAACATTCTTTGTAGCCTTGTGTTTTAATGAAAATACCTTACACCTTGGGTAGGTACTCGAGATTGTTTTTTTCTCAACATTCATTTCTATCTTGAACCTAGAGCTTTACAAGTTAGACAACTGTTTTCATCTCGTTCTCTTTCCAGTACAAGATACAGTCATTTGGACAAGCATGGATCTTCACATAATCAAGACCCAACTTTGTAATGATCTTCTTCGCTTGGTAGGTATTAGTAGGGGCCTTGTTACCAGAAGTAACACCTTCTTTAGTAGTTGAAGGAGCTCTGTAAACTTTTTTTCGCTCCATCCATGGTTCACCTTTAATTTGAAAAGTTGTACAATAAAAGTCAGCACAGTGAAATCTTGGGCCCCTGGGTATAGCTCAGTCATTGCGTCTCGCAGATTTTCTTCAAACTCATCAGTTTCATTTTCTCCAAAGATGCCTTCGACTACAGGGGTCACATTCGGCTCATCCTGTACAACTTCATCTAGGTTATTACCACCGAGTTCTTGAACAATCACGTTGGGAACCTCATTTAAGTTCAGGACATTGTGGTATTGTTGGGAACTTGATGCACATTCAGTACGCTTAGGTGATACATGCTCACCATGCATGTCCAAACCCTATAGCTTGAGTCAAATCCATTTTTCATTAGATTGTATTTCCAAATCATCATAAGAACCTGGTAATCGTAACATCTACAAGTGGCACATGGACAAGAATGATTTCTCTACCAGGAAGGTGTTCTCGTGCAAACTTCACAAAGCTTTTGATTCCAGAAATAAAACGAGGGTTCAGAAAACTTAGTGTCATCCACTCCCATCTGTTATAAGCGGGATCCTGATTAACCACGAGGTTCATTTTGAACCTGCACTTTGCAAAAAAAATAATAATAATTATCTTTCACTCATTCACGAATCTAATTCTAAACACATGCATCTATGACTATCATTGGAGTTTAGTCTTTGAATAGCTTCAACTTTTCATGGGCATATCACGTGGCCTGATTGCTTACTCACCGGTGCTGGTGGGGTCACCGTTCATATGTTGGACATAAATGCCATTTTGACACATGTAGGGTCGACCTCTAGCATGGCATGTTCATGGGTTTGTATCAAGCATATCATGCATGACTTAATGGAAAGAATAAGAATGAGTTACATTGGGGATAAAGACTCTAAGGATCCTTACTACCTAAGGTCAAGAAGGCTATACAACTATCTTCAATTATAACCACAACACCACTACATGGCTAAAAGAGATCACTAAACGCCAACAATAACAACCATGCATGAAGTCCATGGCTGAAAGACACTGGAACATCCTTAGAAACTCCTAGGTAATAAACACCTATCTTGCATCAAACTACAACAAAGAAAATCCAAACACAAATTACCTCAAACAAAATTAATGACTTGACTGGAGACAACAATACACCTCAACTTTCCTCAAGTCCCAATCCTGGATTGTTTAATCTATGTAAGATTTCGGGTTTAGGTTTAGGTATAGGTTTAGGTTATAGGTTTAGGATGCATGGAAATATTGCCCAATCCTCAAGTCCCAATCCTTGGGAACTAAATTTCAATTTCATTGATGGATGCATGGAAATATCTTAAGTTACAAATAATCCAGAGAATGATGGTTGTATAAATGTTGTTCCGCTTGTCTAAGATCCTTACTATGCACAGCAAGTGACTTGTGAACGGTCTCTTGACACTCTTTGGGGTAACTTGCCTTAGAAAACTCTCTCGATACATTTTGTGGATAAAAGACTTAGACAATTACATGTTTCTTTTAGTGTATATGGAGAATGCTAAAAATCGTTCGTGAGAGGAGAGAATGAAGAGGTGAATTGCAACACACATACCAAAGTGAAACTGCGTGCAAGATATCCCTACATGTATGTTGAATATAGGTGGTTGGTGGTTTCTTTCTTAACCATTCATTTTCCTCAAGCAAGTATGACCACCTGATGACGGATTGGCTTGATTTATGACCCAAGGCATGGTAACCATTGGCCCTGCCTAATGATTGTCACACAAATGTACCACATGAGCACGTGTCCTGCTATTCACCTCTTCCATCTCTCTGTGTGAATAGCCATGGCATTTCTCCATGGTAGATTTATACCTCATATTCATGTTTGTGACTTTGCACATGCTCCTAAGGAATCAAACAACACGATTCATTAATACAGTTATTTGTATATTCGTTTTTTTTCTTTTGAATTGCCAGCCATTGATAATTTATGTTAAAGATGCTGATATCAAATGTGAACATTAAACAAAGTTCTGCCGTGTGCATAGACACGAACAGTTATCTTGAAGTTCTATAAATGATGTAAAGAAGGACAGTGCTGGTTCTGAGTATTTGTGAAATACTATTATTGTTTGATGTCTATACCCACAAAAGCAGGAACATTTTGGTTATTCTCTTTTTTATTTAAAGCTTCATGCATTTGAGTTATATCCCAAAGTCACAAGGTTACATCAGGTGATTCACTTGCCAAATCCATATGAGTGGAAAGTCCTTCAGAGTAAAATCATATTCAGGTTGATATTGTCCCAGGAAAAATACTTACTTGTCTGGTGCTGCTTCCATACCAAGCTTCTTAATTATTGTCTTGACAAGCTCTACATTCCTTTCTGAACTTCTGAACTTCTCAGTCTCATCAAACAATGCTTGCCTTCAACTGAAAAGCAGTTGCCTTCCATGAGTGGCCTCCAACAAAAGGTGTACATACTACGTTCTGCAAAATAATAATAATAATAATAATAAAATAATAATATCTAACAATAACAATAATAATGATGAAATTGTGTAGGAACTATAGAAATATCATGGTATTTGACAGAGATGCATAAACAAGTACACCTTGGTCATGAAATATACACTGCTCAATCAAATTCAAGGTTTTGTTTGTCCCATCAAATTGCATGAGCAGGACTCACCTTCAAGCAATTCAAATCATTCATGTGAGTGGAGATACACAAAAAATCTTTCCCTTTAGATGATCGTAATCGTCTGATGTGGCCCCTGCTAATATAGACCAAAAATCATAGTTCTCCATTTTCATCAGATGGCTAGGATCATCTGAAAGGGGACTTCTTAAGGCATGGCCAATCCCATGATTGGTAGCACCAGATGAACAACTTAGGTTTACTTAAAGGTGGGTGCCACCTACCTGGTTGAGCATCACATTATACCTCTTTCTTCTCTAGAGCTAATAAAAGAAAATCCTTAATGTCCACACAGCTGCTAACATCTTTAGAAAATTATAATGTTCTTCAATATGCATGACTCCAAAATCTCCTAACCAAAACTTTCAAAGATGGTAGATCCCTAACATACATTTTGGCTGTCACCTTGTTGACAGGCTGTTAATTACTAACATCCTAGCAAATGTGTTGATAGCAAAGACTGCAAAAAATCTCCCGTGTAACATTACATCACCAAGCCATGCTCAAGTGTCGGGATTTTCTCCACATGGGCCATGACTCCAAACTCCCTATAACATTACCATCACCAAAGGTTGCTTGGCCTATTCTCATTGATGAATGTGTTGAGCAAGAAATCAAATAGCTAAACATACATATACAATAAGGATTGGTCCAAAAACTGCAAGATAAGGCATGTTGAATTTTGAATATTGATGCAACACCTGTGAAGGCATTGGCATTTCAATCTACATGGAAGAAACTGATTAAATGATTCATAGTAGAAAACCAAATGAGCAACAAACATTAAAATCTTATCTTCAAAGAAGAAATGGATGGATAAATAATATGTAACAAAACATATTATTATGC
>JAJHSJ010000001.1:100109842-100301487 GCA_021015155.1 Magnolia officinalis
CTATAACCTAAACCTTAACCTTAACCATAACCTAAACCTTAACCTATAACCTATAACCTAAAGTCAATTCCCTAAACCTTAACCTATAACCTAACCTAAACCTAAACATATAACCTACACTTATAACCTAAACCTAAACCTGTAACCTTAACCTAAACGTAAAACCTAAACCTAAACCTAAAACGTAAATGTATTCTCAAATCCCTAAACTGAAACCTAAACCTATAACCTATAACCTAAACCTATAACCTACAACATTAACATAAACTTATAACATACAACATTAACCTAAACCTATCACTACCAAAAAAATGACCAAAGGATACGGACTATAGAGGTTTACAGCTACGGATTTAGTCCGTAGCTAATTAGCTACGGATATAATCCGTAGCTAAAACTTACTTAATCTGTAGCAAAACGTACCTCCCAATAGGGCTTTATTAGAGAATGATGATGCTTAGGGGCTCCATGGGGGCCCATGGCAATATATTTTTTTTTTTATCTAATCGGTCCATAAATTTGAAATATTATTTAAGTGCATGAGCCAAATAATTAGAAAGATCAAAGTTTAGGTGGACCACACCATGAGAAAGAAGGAAAACATAAATTTATATCGTTAATATGTGGTGTGGTCCACCTAAATCTTTGATCTAATTCATTTTTTGGATTTATCCTAAAAACGAGCCGTTAAAGTGAATGGACGGAGTGGATGATTATCATACACAATGGTGGGCCCCACAAGTCCTAAAATAAACCTTTCATCAAATCCCGTCCGCCCGCGCACCTCTCCCGCGCACCCCATTTCACAAAAGGAAATCCCCTCTCTCTCTCTCTCTCTCTCTCTCTCTCTCTCTCTCTCTCTCTCTCGCCCGCCCGCGACTCCCCCTCCCTCGCATTCTCTCTCTCTCTCTCCCTCGCACTCAGCCCTCTCTCGATCTCTCGCGCTGCCTCACCCTCTCTCTATCTCTCACCCTCATTTCCCTCTCTCTGTTTCCCAACCTCTCTGTCTCTCTCGCTAGGGTTTTCAAAACCCCCTTTTGATGCAAGAAGGAGAAGAAGGAGAAGAATAACGGTTAGTCTCTCTCTCTCTCTCTCTCTCTCTCTCTCTCTGTGAACTATTTTTATGCATTCACCGCCGCACAAAGGACAGTGCGCCGCACGTTGTTATCCAACTGTTTTTATGAAATGGTTTTTCATGGAAAGTTGTTTGGATGGCATTTTTTATATAAGAAAAATGAGGATTTCAAATCCCCTGGAATGCTTGGCACCGTAAAGTTGTTTGGATGGCATTTATTATATAAGAAAAATGAGGATTTCAAAATGAGGGCTTCAAATCCCCTCAAACAGGGGGTTTGTTGGCTGAGGATTTCAAATCCTCACTTGGATGAGGATTCACACCAAATTTCAGGCCATTCCCAAACTCTGCCCAACTGCAAATTTCTTGACAACTCTAGAAGAACTTGTAGCATTGTTGGCGAGCTCATCTGAAATACGACTCTGAAGAATAGCTCTAGAAAATACTGCACCATTACCAAGTTGTTCTTTGCAGTCAGCTATTGGGCCCAAATGTAGGGAAAATGGGAAATGGGTTTGGATGGTGAGGATTGAATTTGATGGTTCTGAGGTTTGATTCTTTTTAATTTGATTGATTTTGGGAGTTTTTAGTGTGAGTTGATGTTGGTGTGAAATGAGTTTTTTCTTAGGTTGAATTTAGGTTTGGAATTTGAATTGAGGCATGTTGATGTAGAAAATAAGTGGAGAATGTGAGATGGATTTGAGTGGTGTGTTATGGTGGATTTGAGGGGAACTGAGATTAGTGGCGTGGTTGAGGTTTGGGATTTGAATTGGGATTTATCGATGGGTTTGAAAGGAAATTATGAGAAAATAGGATATGGCTTTTGGATTTTCAGCTTTGGATTTAATGGATGTGGGGTTTGATATGAATTTGGAGTGTTTGGGGGATTGACTTGCTGGGAACTAATTTTTTCTTTTTCATTTTTTTTTTTTTTTGGGTGAAATTGGGTTAGTAAGTTTGACTTGGGTTTTATTGAGGGGTTTGGAGGGAAATTATAGGAGGATGGACCATGGCTTGTTTGGATTTGGTTGGTTTGGGGTTTTTTGTGGTGTGTTTGGATTTAGTTGATTTGGAGTTTTTTATAGTGTGTTTGGATTTGATTGAATTGGGGTGTTGCATTCTGGAGTAGTTGATTTGATTTGATTTGATTTTTTTTTTTTTCCAGAGTGTTTTGATTTTGAAATGCAGTTAGTTGATGTTGTAAGGGAGGTGTCCATGTTGTTTTCTTCTTCATTTGTGAATGGCTATTGAATTCAATTGAAGTTTTTCCTTTGCATCAAAAGAGTGGAGATGTTGTTGGTGTTTTTGACTCATTCACTAGATTATATTGTTTTTCAATAGGAATGAAACTCTAGTGATTGTGAAAAAAAAAAAAAAAAAAAAGCTATCGGGCACAAATTATCATCACCTATTAAATGTTCAGATACACTCAATACCAAATGTCCTCGTTTACAAAAAAAAGAATAAACAAAGGCATATTCAAAACTACAAAAGAAAATTAAAAAAGAAAGAAAGAAAGAAAGAAAGAAAAAAACTGTTCAAATTTGAATATCTATGTTAAATAACATTTGTATTTTATACTACTTATATAGATCTTAACTATGTTAAATATCTATTCCTATCCATAAATTTTCAAATTATTAAATATAGAGTTAGTCAAGTCGAATTTTTGAGTCAACCCAACCCTGCTGGATATCTAGTGAGTTGAGTTAAATCATCATAACATCTTCTCATCAGCGGCTGTTATAATTCCTTCCAACTATCTGGAAATTCCCTGCAACCCCAGAATCAGATTCTTCCTTTGGTAGACATGTCTCCTGGTAGAATCCTCACCAATGACAGATCCATAAGTATATCCAAGTAGACCCTTATTTCCTGCACTGTAATTCAGCATTGGAATTGAAATGATTGAACACAAAAAGATTTAGCAATGTTGGGAGTGAGAATTCAAATAGACCCAATTGGTAGAAATTCATTCTTCAGCTCTTTTTGCCTGGCCATAGATGAACATAGTAAAATGCGCTAGAGCGGTGTAGGTGATTCCTCAATCATTTGAACAGTATATTGGTGGGAGTGGTAGTGGAGCTGATCTAATTAGAGATCATCACAAACAATTAATACATTGTTGGGTATTTCAAGTTCGATGAACAAAGTAAAATGCATTTCTGCACCAGCAATTGGGTGATTCTCTTCTAAATTAAGCCAAATTCAATGATTGCATCGTGTTGTTGAATTGCAAATTTCCACTCCAAAGCATTCCTAAGTTTGACTTGTGGGCACATGTTTAGAGAAGCAAATGCAGCAGAAGATATTTTAGCCATTCTTTCGGCATCTCAGTATCAAAAATAGAGAGAACAAGCAGGTGAGCCACATACATTTGAAAAATTACGGATAGTAATAGATATTTAACATAGTTAAGATCTGTATAAGTAGTATAAAATACAAATGTTAGCTGGTACAGTCCACTTTGAAAATTCCCTAACACATGAAGCAGTCAGGTCTAATAATCAGGTGAGCCACATACATTTGCTGAACAGGTGTTTATTTTAGTGTTATATTAGTGTTCTGTAAATGGATGGCTGAAGGAATATGACTAGTTTTGTTGGGGAAGAGAGGTCTACTTTACCGTGTCCTCAGCTTTCTGAGTTGACAGTTCTACTTATGTTGAGCCATACTTTGAAAATGGGCCATTTTATTAGTTGTCCATTGACACGCCAATATACATGCTGCTAATGATGAATTTACTATCCCTGTCATCAGGATTATGGGCTGCATGTGATTAATGGCCCAGGTCCCACGCATGCTACGTGTCATGGTTTCTGGAGTTTATCAGTTTGAACAAATGAGGCTCATATGTCAGTGATCCATTTCATCCAAGGTGAGGCCTGTGACATCAGTGGTTTGCATCAATGAATCATGTGACCCAGGCCAGACCTTAGGTGCTGGATCCTTCTAACTAGGTGCTGCTCCCATTCAAATCCTGGCATTAGATACTCGATCTTGCTTCCTACCTCTTTATTCTTGTTTACATTTTGAAAGAAATGCTTCCCTGCTCCCGCACCGAATTTGTTGCCACTTTTCTTTGTGCTTCTTGCAACTATAGGCCGGCCTCTCTTTCTTTTCTTTTGCGTTCCTTTTTAGCTTGAATAAATTGGTGGTTATCCTTTTAAAAAAAATGGAGCTGGACTTTCTGATTTGTACACCATTAGAAATAATAACTATGAAAATATCTTTCAAAATTCATTGTTCCACCAAGATCCACAGCCATATTAACCTATAAAACTGAAAATATGGGTCTTTTTTTCAGCTCCCCTCCCTGCACTTAATGCTGAAAATGGTGGTTGATTAAAATTTCTTTTCACTTTTGATTAAAATATCCCTAAGATTATTTCAAATTACAAGCACTTTACGTTTTCAGCACTTGATTTATTTTCAAAGCTTATTTTTCAGTTTATCAGATGACAACTTAGATTTGTGTAAAACTTCTCGTTGACTAAAGATCTTCTAGATGTTTCTTGTGTTGTATAGTCTTACCAGATTATATAGAACCCAGATCTAGTGTTGTTCTTTTTTTTTTTAGCTGCCAAAATTAGTTGTTTGGTTGCTTATATTTCTGTCTAATCACCTATGTTGAATTAATACGATCACACCTGGCATGGGATTTGTAGTGTATTCAACAGTTGTCTGGAAACCCTAGTGCAGAATTCTTTGAGCATATTGATGGTTACTGATGGCATCCACTGATATTTTGTTTCTAAATAGGATTGTCTTGAATTACTGAACAATCTTCTCCGTAACAATACATCCGGCCAGGTTTGTGGCTTTTAAAGATGCCTAGTCCCAATATGCTTCTGTGGTGATTACTTAAAACAATTTGTGCAGTGCAGATTTTACTTGAAGGTGAGTCCTGCTCATGCAATTTGATGGGCCAAACAAAACCTTGAATTTGATTGAGCATTGTATATTTCATTGACCAAGGTGTACTTGTATTATGCATCTCTGCCAAACACCATGATATTTTCTGTAGTTCCTACACAATTTCATCATTATTATTGTTATTGTTATTATTATTATTATTATTTTGAAGAACGTAGTATGTACACCTTTTGTTGGAGGCAACTCATGGAAGGCAACTGCTTTTCAGGTGAAGGCAAGCATTGTTTTGATTGAGACTATAGAAGTTCAGAAAGGAATTGTAGAGCTTGTGTCAAGACACGTAATTAAGAAGCTTGTTATGGAAGCAGCACCGGACAAGTAAGTATTTTTCCTTGGACAATATCAACCTGAATATGATTTTACTCTGAAGGACTTTCCACTCATATGGATTTGGCAAGTGAATCACCTAATGTAACCTTGTGACTTTTGAGATATAACTCAAATGCATGAAGCTGTTAACACTACAAGAAAAGAGGGCTTTAGCCTCGGTTCAAAACTGTGGCTAAAAAGGTTAAAAACTGAGGCTAAAGCCTTTAGCCTCAGTTTTGCCTCGGTTATCCAAACCGAGGTTGAAACCCCCGTGGCTAAAGGCTTTAGCCTCAGTTTTAGCAACTGAGGCTAAAATGACTTTTATAGCCTCGGTTCTTCAAGTGAGGCTAAAAGAACTTTTTTAGCTTCAGTTTTCTCGAAATGAGGCTAAATCAAGATTTTAGCCTCCATTTTATCCAACTGAGACTAAATCCAAATTTTAGCCTCAATTGCCTCCAATGGAAGCTAAATCTATTTTCAACCTCGGTTCTCAACAACCGAGGCTAAAGCCTTTAGCCACGGAAATTTCAGCCTTGGTTCTCAACAACTGAGGCTAAAGCCAAACCTCAGTTACAAATTGAGGCTAAAAATGTTTAATTTTTTAAAATATTTATTTAAACTACTAATCCATTCATTCAATCCACTCATGAAACAATCAATCATGAAAGCCACAATACCAACAAAACAGTTAACAACAGTCTATTTAAATATTTCAAAACAAACTCAATCAAACAATTAGACAACATTAGGTTCCACAAATAATACAAAGTCACAACGCAAGATTTGGGTATGACTTTTGCTTGGCTGATGAACAACTACAGCTTGTGCGGTTGTCTGAAAGCATCTGCAAAGAAGAACTCACCATTAGCAACAATTTATAGTGGAGTCCATCATATTGACAGTTCAGATTGCTCCACTGACTCCTTATTTTACTTTTAACAGCTCTAGAGGTTTCTTTCTCAGCATTTAAATGTCAAAAAAGCAAAGTTACCATATGAAGTCTAAAATAGACTTGTTTGACACATGTACAAGCATATGGATATCCGAGCAAAAACATATGAGAGCAAAAGAAACGAAAAAAACCTTCATTGCTACTTTGCAATAAGACAGAAACATCAATATCATTGTGATATCTGCCAAAAATCAGTAGAATAACACACTGCATAAACTGAGCATATAGTTGTACACTGTTCGGTTTTATCTATTGTGGTAGTGGATTCAAATTTGCTGTGAATTTTGAGAGGTTGGTGATTTGTCTTGCTAGTTGCTACAAAAAGTCTGATTCACGGAGATGTTGTGCTGAAGTCAGGTATAACTATTCCCTTTCCTGCAGACTGACTTCCATTCAAATTTAGTTGATATCGTAGTCACTATTATATAGATCAAAAAACAATTTATGAAGTTGGAAGTAGAGAACTAGTCAGCAACTCACCACAGCTACTAGAAACGCTGCTTTCAAATTTCCACAGGCTTCACAGCAAGCTCTTGTTTTCAAAAATGGAAACCACCTGCTTAAAAATGAGTACTCAAATAAAACAATCTGATAGAAAACCGAATGTCCAAGTTGAGTCATGAAAAGGACTCTAAAATATTTTTGTCATTAAAACAAGGTAGGATCACTCAAAGGTAAGTAGTTCCCATCCACACAAGATCCCAAACCATATGCAAAGAAAAAATGAGAATAGGAGATCATTAAGCAATTCGAGAGTAAATTACATACCTTAATTCAGTCTGAGATAAGGTTAAGGTTTATATTGTATGGAGGATAATTTACGGCATTACCATTTGTCAGCAAGAACAATGAATAGAAAAGCAAAGTAATAAATTAATAATATAAGCCAAGAAAATTTCTCCTGTGCCAACTTCCACTAGCACTAGAAGAATACCCTACAATGTTTCCAATAGCCATCCATGAGCAAAATATTGCATTTGCTGCATTTTTTTGGTCAGGCCCTGTGACAACATAAATAAATCTTGTAGCACATTCTTCAAAAACATTGTGATATGGTGTAATTTATTCTTCAAGGAGTAAATATATGTAAGAAAAAATAATAATAATAAAGAAAGAAAGAAAGTTGATCAATCCTGCAAAGACTGTAATGGTAGTAGCACTAATTCACCTGAGAGATCAGCCAGAAGAGCACGAGCTGGACCCTACAATGGAAACAATACCAGGAAGTCAACAGACATACAAACAAGATGTTAAACATTAGAAGATGATTTATGCATGGTAGTAAATGTTATCATATAAAGTAGATTAAATATAGAAGGCAGCACAACTATTTCAACGAGCTTACTTGCACTATATTGTTAGCCAAATCCAGCATCCAGAAACCAATGATAAAAACAATAGCTGCCCCCACTCGAGTACCTTTATAAGTACTGTAGTTGTTTAAGAAACTAGGTCACATAATTTAAACCCTCAATACAGAACAGTGTATTGAATGCTAGAAAGAGTGCTAGTATCAACAGACAAAAATCTCACATCTTGCATCCAAAGTTAGTTTCAGTTGTCCTACATCCCATTAGGAAATCTCCAAAGTTTGCTAAGACAAATAAAGAATTAGGAAATCTTGGCGTAGATCCCATTGCTTGAGCGGTTTGGAGGGGTAAAGGGAGGAGTGGTCTTTTTCAATGAAGATTTTATCATGGAATGTCTGGGGTCTGGGTTGCCCTGATAAATGGGCAATCATCAAGGATGTTTGCATTAGATCCAAATCTCATTTGATTGTGATGCAGGAAACCAAATTGCAATATGTCAATGCCTCTTTGATCAGATTGGTCTGGGGTTGTAAGGGAGCCAAATGGATGGCCCTGAACTCGATTGGCTCTACTGGAGGTATCCTGGTCATGTGGGATCCCTCTGTTTGGTGCAGAGAAGACAGTTGGCCGGGTAACTTTTCTGTCAACATTGAGTTCAGGGACATTTCATTCATCTAAAATATAATAATATGATTACCATTCATCATAAAAAAGGTTTACTTTTTTGGCAATCATACTCGTCATAGGGATAGTACCAGTTTGAACAGTATGTGCACTGGACCTGACCTCCATCCTTTAAGCTAGGCTTTCCATTCCATGACACAAAAGCTAAAGAAAAATGTAGAAAAGAAAACAAAGGTTGGTGCAGTCAGGGCTTTGTTTTTTGGTATGTCCATTCAGTCTTGTGTCTTTATTCCTAGGGTTCTAAATCTTTCATTTATTTTTAGTCTCGGGTTTTGATTTTCATGTTTTTGTTGCTCCAGATGGATCCTCTTTAAGCTTGGATTGGGCCAATGATGCGAGAGCATGCCGACATTCACAGCGATTGCATTTGATAGATTAATAGAACCTGGGCATCCAAAATCAAGTTCGAAAACTGACACAGTGGCAAAACTGGAGAGGCAACGTAGCCTGTCAACAGAGAAGAGAAACCACCGAGCATTTATATCGCCGGTGCTATATGCAACTCCTGAGGCAACTCCACTTCCGGATTCCCCAACCTCATTCACCCCCTCACCATACATCGTCGATCATAAGCGGCGCGGACCCCGTCTCCTGAAGACCCTTTCTCAGACCAGTGCCGTAGATTACCTATATATCGTATTGAATTTTCAAGATGAACTCAAGGTACCATTTGCATTGTTTGATTTGTGTTGAAGGTTTTGATACAATGTAGTGTCTCTTAAGATGTGTATGCTGTTTAGTTTTTACTACACTGCAGTTTTGAAATTACTGAATATGCATGTTCTCTTTTGTAAAGTTGTCTTAACTGCTAAATGCAACCTCCTATTCTCCTTGATATTTGGCAATTAACTAATTATTCATTAAAATTCTTGGCCAAGTTTTGAAAACTATGGGCAAGAAATTTATTTCTATATATTCTCTGATGAAAGTGATTGTAATCAACCTATGGCTACTACATCGTGTTAACAGTATTACATTGTGGCTGTGGGAGTTTTTGTGTTCTCATTCTTGGTCCCAAGCCTAGATAAAGGCGGGTTGCGTCAGGTTGGCTTCAGGTGTCAAACTTATGCCATAATTTCTATCATGATCCGACGGAATAAGATTCATGTAGCTGACCCCAATTAATTGGTATAATAAGGCCTAGGTGATGATGGTGATGGATTGCCTAGTATTGGTGGAATTGTCCCGACTAACTCATTCTCACTCAAATCCCTGGACGGATGCAAAAAAGCATGGATTTTTGTGATGCTTGTTATCTAATGAAAGAACATAAGTTAGTAAACTTTAAATGGTAAGAGAACAAAGTGGAGAGGAAACTCCAAAACGCAGAAATACGACCACAAATACTAGAAAACATAAGAAATTGGTGTAACAAGAAAAAGATGGAGGATCTTTACTAGTTCACAGAATCTTGCAAATTGGAATTAAATGTATGGAACTGAAAACCCATCACTCGGATAAGACTTCAAATACCAAATCAAAAAAGAAAAAAAAAAAAGGCCAATTGAATTTCTGCAAATTTAGATAGAAGCAATGCATACAAGAGCAAAAACAATACTACGAACTCACCACAGCAACACTCATTAGGTGGGTCACGGTAAGCACTAATGAGTACATCAGCATAATCCACAATGTGGGGTCCACAGTATCAGTTAGGGACTCAAATCTCCGATGAGATCTATCATTAAACCCCAGCCTCAGTTGGATCTCGAATTTCCAACAGACTCCATTTTGAGACTCTGAGTCTCTGTATTTCTGATAGAGTCCATTTTTAGACTCTTTGATTAAAAGTATAAAATTTCTATGGAATCCGTTTCCAGAGTCTCGAATTTCCAACAGAATCCATTTTGAAACTCTTGAGTCAGAATCTGGAACTTAAAACAGAGTCTGAGTCTCAAATATCCAACAGAGTCCCTGGATATGAATTTCAATCAGTCGAGATAGCTTTCAAGAACTAGTATCTAACCAGTCACAGCTTGAAACGATACAAGATTTTTTCAAAAAAAAAAACAAACAACAAAAACAAACTTATTGAGGAGTGCATCAGAAAGACACTGATGTAACTAACCTTTGCACAAAAATTACGGGCTTGATTCCAATCTACTTGTTGATACGGGGTCATGTAGAGCTCCTTTCTCAATGATAAAATTAATGGTGTGATTGGACCAACAAACCTCTTCCCATACAAGTACGACGTGGGCAGATAAACCATTCGGCAATGACACCACATCCTTCCTGCGCAGTTGCATTCCTTCCATGTCTAACTTGAATTGTGATTTGGTTATTTCAACTTTATTGGGTTTCAATTCAATTAGATTGTGCATCCAAACGTGTCCTTATTATTCTTAGTCCATGTGAGACACACCCGAAAATAGATCAAAGACACGTGGAGCAAGGGGGAGAAGCGAGCTCATGTTCATTGCTTTTAGCACTTGTTCAAATTCAGAAAGAGTGACATTGCCTCCATTTGCACATCCGCATTAACGACTTCTCATTTATTGATCAAACATTCAAAAAATTAATTATTAAAACAAATTATTTTCAATTTTTGGGCTAGACTACAGCATGGGTCGGTCAAACTTCACAAGATAAGGTCGCTCATCCTCAATAGATTTGCACATAAGCACACCAGTCTCCAGTCTAGACTCCAATTCATGAATCTCATTGCCTAAAATAACCATTCAAAAAATACCAGTAAAAGAACACAACAAAGCACTCTTAAATTTTACTTAGTTGACTTGATCCAAAATTATGTGAAAGGGTGCCTCCTCATTTCTCTATTTTCTTTCAAACTTGAAAAGCGTTCATATAAAACTTTAAAAAATAAGTAAATAAATAAATAAATAAGCGTTCATCTGAAGAAAATTAAATTCTCAAAATCTCAATTTGGAGAAGAACTTCACCTAACCACCTATTCCATAATGAGAATGAGAGTTCACACATGGAAACTGTTGCATGAATACTGATGCTATGAAATAAATATCACGAAATCTAACAATTCCTGCTGACATTTTTCTGAAAACATAGAAAACAGAAAAAAATAATAAATAAATAAAATAGGGTTTTAGATCACATGACCAAAAACCAAAAAACCACATTTTCCTTTCTGGTATGGAAAGAAAATGCAGTAAAATGAAATGAAACTAAAGCTCAGAAAAGAACATCAAAGCATCTGATTTATTAGACAAAATGCTTGTTGAATTTCCACTTCTCTGAAAATTCACCAGATGCAGCATTGCTTAAAAAAAGGCCAAAACCCTAATTTCCAAACAAATCACATCAGAGTCGAAGAGAGATCTCCGAAAGGGGCCAATCTCAGAAACTCCAAAGCAAATTCCTACAAATCAAACCACAACTCATACACAATACGCAAAAAATAAAACCTTTGGGATTTCTCCCACATCTACCGCATCCAAAACCTAACTCTCCCCGACGAAATCAAAAGCAATTTTCAGAAACTGAGCAATTCCGGCAAAAACACACAAAATGCAGGAAAAAAAGGCACAAGATTGAATTTTCCGAAACTTTTTCCTACCAAACGCATCAAAACCCAACCATTCCTACCAAAAAAAAAAAAACCTTCAGATTCGCCAAAAATGCACAATCTTCCCATTCCCCGCGATTTCCACCACCATTTCGAGAGGAACCGACACTCCAAGAGCCACGAAACCCTAGCGATTCCCTTCTTCAATCAGCGACGAATGGTCGAAGAAATGGGAAGAAATGCCAGATTGCACGGTGAATAATACAGATCGAAGGAAGATTCATACGTACCTAGCGATGTCGAGATCGATTGAACATCAGATCTTCGATTTTTACATTTTTTTTCATCTTTCTTTCTTTTTCTTGCTACGATCTCCCCCTCCCTCTCTCTCTCTCTCTCCTTTTTCTTTTGTTCTTTTCGTTTTTCTGTTTCGCTCGGGTTAAAACCTACCGTGAGTAGACTTTTAGCCTCTCTTCTAGGCAACCGAGGCTAAAAAGTTGGGCGCGCATCAGGTACTACCCCCTTCTATTTTGAGCTTGGTACAGGCGGAGGCCCCACAGGCCACCAAGGGGACACCGTGATGTATTACTTTTATCCACACCGTCCATCCATTTTTCTATATTATTTTAAAATTCTGGATAAAAATAAAGGTAGATGAAAGGCTTAAGTGGACCACACACCATAAGAAAAAGCCGTGCTAATGATGCTCACCATTGAAACCTTCGTGGGGTCCACCATGCCATTTATTTTCCATCCAACCGGTTGATATGATTATATATACCTGGATGAAGTGAAAAAATAAATATCATACTGATCTATAAGTTTTGTGGCCCTGAGAATTTTTCAGTGGTAGGAATTTAATCCCCGCTGTGTGGTTCATTTAAGACTTGAATCTATCCTATTTTTTGTCCATTCTAAAATGATATGAAAAAAAAAAAGGATGAACGGTGTGGGTAGAAGTCATACATCATGGTGGGCGCTCGGTGGCCTGTGGGTCTTTTGCCTGCCCCGGTAAGTAGACTTTTTGCCTCGGTTCCCATGCAAATGAGGCAAAAAGTCTACCTTTTAGCCTCAGTTGCATAGGAACTGAGGCTAAAAGGTAGACTTTTCGCCTCGGTTCCTATGCAACTGAGGCTAAAAGGTAGACTTTTGGCCTCGGTTCCTATGCAACTGAGGCTAAAAGGTAGACTTTTGGCATCGGTTCCTATGCAACTGAGGCTAAAAAGTAGACTTTTCACCTTGTTTCCTATGCAAGTGAGGCTAAAAGGTAGACTTTTCGCCTCGGTTCCTATGCAACTGAGGCTAAAAAGTAGACTTTTCGTCTCGGTTCTTATGCAACCGAGGCTAAAAGGTAGACTTTTGGCCTCGGTTCCTATGCAACTAAGGCTAAAAGGTAAACTTTTCGCCTCGGTTCCTATGCAACTGAGGCTAAAAGGTAGACTTTTGGCCTCGGTTCCTATGCAACTGAGGCTAAAAGGTAGACTTTTGGCATCGGTTCCCATGCAACTGAGGCTAAAAAGTAGACTTTTCGCCTCGGTTGCTAAGGAATTGAGGCTAGAAGTTCATTTTTTGCCTCGGTTCCTATGCAACTGAGGCTAAAAAGTAAACTTTTTGCCTCGGTTCCTATGCAACTGAGGCTAAAAATGAACTTTCAGCCTCAATTCCTTAGTAACTGAGGCTAAAAAACACATTTAGCCTCTGTTTTTTCAACTGAGGCTAAAAAATTGTGGCTAAAGGCCTATTTTCTTGTAGTGTAAATAAAAAAGAGAATAACCAAATTATGTTCCTGCTTTTGTGGGTATAGACATCAAACAATAATAGTTATTTCACAAATACTCAGAACGAGCATTGTCCTTCTTTACATCATTTACAGAACTTCAAGATAACTGTTTGTGTCTATGCACACGGGTAGAACTTTGTTTAAATGTTCATATTTGATATTAGCATCTTTAACATAAATTATCAATGGCTGGCAATTCAAAGAAAAAAAACGAATATACAAATAACTGTATAAATGAATCGTGTTGTTTGATTCCTTAGGAGCATGTGCAAAGTCACAAACATGAATATGAGGTGTAAATCTACCATGGAGAAATGCCATGGCTATTCACACAGAGAGATGGAAGAGGTGAATAGCAGGACATGTGCTCATGTGGTACATTTGTGTGACAATCATTAGGCAGAGCCAATGGTTACCATGCCTTGGGTCATAAATCAAGCCAATCCAGTCATCAGGTGGTCATACTTGCTTGAGGAAAATGAATGGTTAAGAAAGAAACCACCAACCACCTATATTCAGCATACATGTAGGGATATCTTGCACGCATGTTCCACTTTGGTGTATGTGTTGCAATTCACCTCTTCATTCTCTTCTCTCATGAACGATTTTAGCATTTCTCCATATACACTAAAAGAAACATGTAATTGTCTAAGTCTTTTATCCACAAAATGTATCGAGAGAGTTTTCTAAGGCAAGTTACCCCAAAGAGTGTCAAGAGACCCGTTCACAAGTCACTTGCTGTGCATAGTAAGGATCTTAGACAAGCGGAACAACATTTATACAACCATCATTCTCTGGATTATTTGTAACTTGAGCATATTTCCATGCATCCATCAGTGAAATTGAAATTTAGTTCCCAAGGATTGGGACTTGAGGATTGGAGCATATTTCCATGCATCCTAAACCTATAGCCCAAACCTAAACCTAAACCTAAACCCCAAATCTTACATAGATTAAACAATCCATGATTGGGACTTGAGGAAAAGTTGAGGTGTATTGTTGTCTCCAGTCAAGTCATTAATTTTGTTTGAGGTAAATTTGTGTAGGCAATCTAGGTCCCACGTGATATGCCCATGAAAAGTTGAAGCTATTCAAAGACTAAACTCCAATGATAGTCATAAATGCATGTGTTTAGAATTAGATTCGTGAATGAGTGAAAAATAATAATAATATTTTTTTTTTTTGTAAGGTGCAGGTTTAAAATGAACCCCGTGGTTAATCAGGATCCGGCTATAACAGATAGGGAGTGGATGACACTAAGTTTTCCGAACCCTCTTTTTATTTCTGGAATCAAAAGCTTTGCGAAGTTTGCACGAGAACACCTTCCTGGTAGAGAAACCATTCTTTGTCCATGTGCCACTTGTAGATGTTTACGATTACCGGTTTCTTATGATGATTTGGAAATACATCTAATGAAAAATGGATTTGACTCAAGCTATAGGGTTTGGGACATGCATGGCGAGCATGTATCACCTAAGCGTACTGAATGTGCATCAAGTTCCCAACAGTACCACAATATCCTAAACTTAAATGAGGTTCACAACGTGATTGTTCAAGAACTTGGTGGTAATAACCTAGATGAAGTTGTACAGGATGAGCCGAATGTGACCCCCGTAGTCGAAGGCGTCTTTGGGAAAATGAAACTGATGAGTTTGAAGAAAATCTACGAGACGCAATGACTGAGCTATACCCAGGGGCCCAAGACGAAAACCTGAACCCATTCTCAAATCCCAAAACCTATAACCTAAACCTAAACATATACCTTAACCGAAACCAAAACCTATAACCTAAACCCGAACCCATTCTCAAATCCAAAAACCTATAACCTAAACTAAAACCAAAACCATAACCTATAACCTAAACCCGAACCCATTCTCAAATGCCAAAACCTAGAACCTAAACCGAAACCAAAACCTATAACCTAAACCCGAACCCATTCTCAAATCCAAAAACTTATAACATAAACCTAAACCTTAACCTAAACCTATAACCTAAACCTAAATCAAAACCAAAACCAAAACCTATAACCTATAACCTAAATCAAAACCTATAACCTAAACCTAAACCTAAACCTTAACCTAAACCTATAACCTAAATCAAAACCTAAACCTAAACCTATAACCTATAACCTAAACCAAAACCTATAACCTAAACCAAAACCAAAATCTATAGCCGAAACCCGAACTCATTCTCAAATCCAAAAACCAATAACCTAAACCTAAACCTTAACCTAAACCGTTAACCTATAACCTAAATCAAAACCTATAACCTAAACCAAAACCAAAACCTATAACCTAAACCCGAACCCATTATCAAATCCCAAAACCTATAACCTAAACCCGAACCCATTCTCAAATCCAAAAACCTATAACCTAAACCTAAACCTTAACCTAAACCGTTAACCTATAACCTAAATCAAAACCTATAACCTAAACCCGAACCCATTCTCAAATCCCAAAACCTATAACCTATACCGAAACCTTAACCTAAACCTATAACCTATAACCTAAACCAAAACCTATAACCAAAACCAAAACCTATAACCTAAACCCGAACCCATTTTCAAATCCCAAAACCTATAACCTAAACCGAAACCTAAACCTTAACCTAAACCTATAACCTATAACCTAAACCTAAACCAAAACCTATAACCTAAACCCGAACCCATTCTCAAATCCTATAACCTAAAACCAAAACCAAAACCAAAACCTATAACCTAAACCCAAACCCATTCCCAAATCCCAAAACCTGTAACTTAAACCAAAACCTATAACCTAAACCAAAACCAAAACCTATAATCTAAACCCGAACCCATTCTCAAATCCTATAACCTAAACCTATAACATATATCCTAAACAAAAACCTATAACCTAGACCAAAACCAAAACCTATAGCATAAACCTAAATCAAAACCTATAACTTAAACCTAAACCTTAACCTAAACCTATAAACTATAACCTAAACCAAAACCAAAACCTATAGCCTAAACCCGAACCCATTCTCAAATCCCAAGACCTATAACTTAAACCAAAACCAAAACCTATAACCTAAACCCGAACCCATTCTCAAATTCCAAAACCTATAACCTAAACCGAAACCTTAACCTAAACCTATAACCTAAACCAAAACCAAAACCTATAACCTAAACCCGAACCCATTCTCAAATCCTATAACCTAAAACCTAAACCAAAACCAAAACCTATAACCTAAACCCAAACCCATTCCCAAATCCCAAAACCTGTAACGTAAACCAAAACCTATAACCTAAACCAAAACCAAAACCTATAATCTAAACCCGAACCCATTCTCAAATCCTATAACCTAAACCTATAACATATATCCTAAACCAAAACCTATAACCTAGACCAAAACCAAAACCTATAGCCTAAACCTAAATCAAAACCTATAACCTAAACCTAAACCTTAACCTAAACCTATAAACTATAACCTAAACCAAAACCAAAACCTATAGCCTAAACCCGAACCCATTCTCAAATCCCAAGACCTATAACTTAAACCAAAACCAAAACCTATAACCTAAACCCGAACCCATTCTCAAATTCCAAAACCTATAACCTAAACCGAAACCTTAACCTAAACCTATAACCTAAACAAAAACCAAAACCTATAACCTAAACCCGAACCCATTCTCAAATCCTATAACCTAAAACCTAAACCAAAACCAAAACCTATAACCTAAACCCAAACCCATTCCCAAATCCCAAAACCTGTAACGTAAACCAAAACCTATAACCTAAACCAAAACCAAAACCTATAATCTAAACCCGAACCCATTCTCAAATCCTATAACTTAAACCTATAACCTATATCCTAAACCAAAACCTATAACCTAGACCAAAACCAAAACCTATAGCCTAAACCTAAATCAAAACCTATAACCTAAACCTAAACCTTAACCTAAACCTATAACCTATAACCTAAAACCTAAACCAAAACCAAAACCTATAGCCTAAACCCGAACCCATTCTCAAATCCCAAGACCTGTAACTTAAACCAAAACCAAAACCTATAACCTAGACCCGAACCCATTCTCAAATTCCAAAACCTATAACCTAAACCGAAACCTTAACCTAAACAAAAACCTATAACCTAAACGAAAACGAAAACCTATAACCTAAACCAAAACCCGAACCCATTCTCAAATTCTATAACCTATAACCTATAACCTAAACCAAAACCTATAACCTAAACGAAAACCAAAACCAAAACCTATAGCCTAAACCTAAATCAAAACCTATAACCTAAACCTAAACCTCAACCTAAACCTATAACCTATAACCTAATTCAAAACCTAAACCTAAACCTATAACTTATAACCTAAACTAAAACCTATAACCTAAACCAAAACCAAAACCTATACCCTAAACCCGAATCCATTCTCATATCCAAAAACCTATAACCTAAACCTAAACCTTAACCTAAACTTGAAAACCCAAACTTAAACCTAAACTTGAAAACCCAACCTAATCTCAACTCCCTAACCAAAACCTAAACCTAAACTTGAAAACCTAATCTAAAACCCAATCCCGAACCTGAACCCGATTTCTATAACCTAAACCATAACCCATTCTCAAATCCTATAACCTAAACCTATAACCTATATCCAAAACCAAAACCTATAACCTAAACCAAAACAAAAACCTATAGCCTAAACCTAAATCAAAACCTATAACATAAACCTAAACATTAACCTAAACCTGTAACCTATAACCTAAATCAAAACCTAAACCTAAACCTATAACCTATAACCAAAACCAAAACCTATAACTTAAACCAAAACCAAAACCTATAGCCTAAACCCGAACCTAAACCTAAACCTTAACCTAAATGTATTCTCAAATCCCTAAACCTAAACCTACACCTAATCCTAATCTCAACTCTCTAACCTAAACCTAAACCTAAACTTGAAAACCAAAACCTAAGCCCGATCTTGAACCCGAACCCGATTTCTTAAACCTAAACCTAAACCTATTCTCAATTCCCTAAACCTTAACCTAAATGTATTCTCAAATCCCTAAACCAAAACCTACACCTAATCCTAATCTCAACTCCCTAACATAAACCTAAACCTAAACTTGAAAACCCAAACCTAAACCCAATCCCGAATTCGAACCCGATTTCTTAAACCTAAACCTTAACTTATTCTCAATTCCCTAAACCTTAACCTAAATGTATTCTCAAATCCCTAAACCTAAACCTACACCTAATCCTAATCTCAACTCACTAATCTAAACCTAAACCTAAACTTGAAAACCCAAACCTAAACCCGATCCCGAACCCGAATTCGATTTCCTAAACCTAAACCTTAACCTATTCTCAATTCCCTAAACCTTAACCTAAATGTATTCTCAAATCCCTAAACCTAAACCTACACCTAATCCTAATCTCAACTCTCTAACCTAAACCTAAACCTAAACTGAAAACCCAAACCTAAACCCGATCTTGAACCCGAACCCGATTTCCTAAACCTAAACCTTAACCTATTCTCAATTCCCTAAACCTTAACCTAAATGTATTCTCGATTCCCTAAACCTAAACCTACACCTAATCCTAATCTCAACTCCCTAATCTAAACCTAAACCTAAACTTGAAAACCCAAACCTAAACCCGATCCCGAACCCGAATCCGATTTCCTAAACCTAAACCTTAACCTATTCTCAATTTCCTAAACCTTAACCTAAATGTATTCTCAAATCCCTAAACCTAAACCTACACCTAATCCTAATCTCAACTCTCTAACCTAAACCTAAACCTAAACTGAAAACCCAAACCTAAACCCGATCCCGAACCCGAATCCGATTTCCTAAACCTAAACCTTAACCTATTCTCAATTCCCTAAACCTTAACCTAAATGTATTCTCAAATCCCTAAACCTAAACCTACACCTAATCCTAATCTCAACTCTCTAACCTAAACCTAAACCTAAACCTAAACTGAAAACCCAAACCTAAACCCGATCTTGAACCCGAACCCGATTTCCTAAACCTAAACCTTAACCTATTCTCAATTCCCTAAACCTTAACCTAAATGTATTCTCAAATCCCTAAACCTAAACCTACACCTAATCTTAATCTCAACTCCCTAACCTAAACCTAAACCTAAACTTGAAAACCCAAACCTAAACCCAATCCCGAACCCGAATCCGATTTCCTAAACCTAAACCTTAACCTATTCTCAATTCTCTAAACCTTAACCTAAATGTATTCTCAAATCCCTAAACCTAAACCTACACCTAATCTTAATCTCAACTCCCTAACCTAAACCTAAACCTAAACTTGAAAACCCAAACCTAAACTCAATCCCGAACCCGAATCCGATTTCCTAAACCTAAACCTTAACCTATTCTCAATTCTCTAAACCTTAACCTAAATGTATTCTCAAATCCCTAAACCTAAACCTACATCTAATCCTAATCTCAACTCCTTAACCTAAACCTAAACCTAAACTTGAAAACCCAAACCTAAACCCGATCCTGATCCCGAATCCGATTTCCTAAACCTATAAACTAAACCTTAACCTATAACTTATAACCTAAACTTATAACCGATAACCTAACCTATGGATTTTGCTATAGTTTAGAAAATTTGTAGGTACATTTTTTATTTCTTTATATATGATTGTTTTTTTCAGCTCTTTTTTTTTTGGTCTTTCTTCCTTTTGAGATGTGTACAAAGGCATGCTTGTTTGATTGTGTCTACAATTATTGTTTTATACAGGCTGACAAGCTAAAGAAGTCAGTGGATGATGAAATTCATTTCCTCAAGGGAAGGGTTTTAAAACTTGAAAGTGATCTTATGTCGAAGTCTACAGAAGTTACATATGCAGTTTCAAGGAAAGAAGAAGCTCTATCTTCTGTGTTTGCTGAACTTGACAGTCTGAAGAAAGAAAATTCTGCATGAGGGCACGCCTTAGTTGTAATTCTTTTGATAGGTTGAGCAAAGCGAAGTATTGTTTATTTAGAAATGTGAATGTAGGATGCATTGTAAATTTGATTGCTATTGTAATAAATGCATCAATTTTTTTTCTCTGATTGTATTAAGCTTAGATGAGTTATCAATATAGCAGGTTCTTGCAATGGAAACAGGGAAAATAGCTACGAAATATAATCCGTAGCAAAGTTACAGCTTTTTGCCGTAGCTATTGCTATATATTGCTACGGATTATATCCGTAGCTATTGGTATCTATTGCTACGGCTTATATCCGTAGCTATACCTATAGCTACGGATAATATCCGTAGCTCTCCTTATGTAGGGCTGGAAATACCGTAGATATCAGTATCTATTGCTACCGATTATGGCATCTATTGCTACGGATATAATCCGTAGCTAATATTGCTACGGATATGATCCGTAGCTATGGGTATCTATTGCTATGGGTATAATCCGTAGCTATAAGTGTATATTGCTACGGATAGGATCCGTAGCGAATAGTCTCTATTGCTACGGACATAATCCGTAGCTAATGTATCTATTGCTACGGATATGATCCATAGCTAGAGCTTTAGCTACCCCACCAATTGAGACGGACATGGGACGGACTAGATCCGTAGCAAAAACCCTTTTGCTACGGATCTAGTCCATAGCCTTTGCCCATTTTTCTTGTAGTGTATACTTATAACCTAAACCTATTCTTAAATCCCAAAGCCTATAACCTAAACCTAAACCTTAACCTAAACCTAAACCTATAACCTAAACCTTAACCTATAACGTATAACCTATAACCTAAACTCAATTCCCTAAACCTTAACCTATAACCTAATCTAAACCTAAACCTATACCCTACACTTATAACCTAAACCTAAACCTATAACCTAAACCTAAACCTAAAACCTAAACCTAAACCTAAAACCTTAATGTATTCTCAAATCCCTAAACCTAAACCTAAACCTACACCTAATCCTAATTTCAACTCCCTAACCTAAACTTGAAAACTCAAACCTAAACCCGATCCCGAACCCGAACCTGATCTCCTAAACCTAAACCTTAACCTATTCTCAATTCCCTAAAGCTAAAACCTATAACCTAAACCTAAACCTAAACCTAAACCTAAACCTAAACCAAAACATATAACCTAAACCTAAACCTATAACCTATAACCTAATCTTATAACCTATAACCTAACCTTAACCTAAACCTAAACCTATAACCAAAAACCTAAACCTATAACCAATAACCTAAACCTAAACCTAAAACCTAAATGTATTCTCGAATCCTTAAACATAAACCTATACCTAATCCTAATCTCAACTCCCTAACCTAAACCTAAAAATAAACTTGAAAACCCAAACCTAAACCCGAACCCGAACCCGAACCCGATTTCCTAAACCTAAACTTATAACCATAACCTAAACCTATTCTCAAATCCCAAAACCTATAACCTAAACCTAAACTTAAACCTTAAGCTAAACCTAAACCTTAACCTATAACCTAAACCTTAACCTATAACCTTAACTTATAACCTAACCTATAACGTAAACTCAATTCCCTAAACCTTAACCTATAACCTAACTTAAACCTAAACCTATAACCTACACTTATAACCTAAACTTAAACCTAAACATAAAACCTAAACCTAAACCTATACATATAACCTAAACCTATTCTCAAATCCCAAAACCTATAACTTAAACCTAAACCTAAACCTAAGCCTAAACATATAACCTAAACCTAAACCTACACTTATAACCTATAACCTAAACCTAAACCTAAAACCCAAATGTAAACCTAATCTCGAACCCGAACCCGATTTCCTAAACCTAAACCTTAACGTATTCTCAAATCCCTAAACCTACACCTAATCCTAATTTCAACTCCGTAACCTAAACCTAAACCTAAACTTGAAAACCCAAACCTAAACCCGAACCCGATTTCGTAAACCTAAACTTATAACCTTAACCTAAACCTATTCTCAAATCCCAAAACCTATAACCTAAACCTAAACCTTAACCTATAACCTAAACCTATAACCTAAACTGAATTCCCTAAACCTTAACCTATAACCTAACCTAAACTTAAACCTATAACCTACTCTTATAAGTTAAGGTTATATGAACTTGTAAACTTAACCTATAAACTTATAACCTAACCTAAACCTAAACTTATAACGCGATCCATCGTCGTTGGCGAGAGCGTTGTACGCAGAGCTGATATCACAGAGAGAGAGAGGTTCAACAGCTACGGGTCCTCGTCCATGACATCAGAGAGCAGCTGGAGAGTAAGAGGGAGGAGCAGGCGAGGTAGAGGGAGGAGCAGGAGAGGAGGATGGACTAGCTAGCGAGGTAGAGGGAGGAGTAGGAGAGGAGGATGGAGGAGATGCAGGTGGAACATGAGCGACGGATGACGAAGATGTTTCACGCTCTCGCTGCATGCTTACCCACCGATGCCCCACCACCTCCGCCTTCATCTTTGTGATTTTTTATATTTTATTTATGATGTTAAACTTATATGTATTTATACATAAATGAATGTGAGGTAGATAAGATTGTTTGTGTTTGGATGAATGTAGCTTATGTTTGGATGGATTTACGTAGCTTGGATTTTGATGGATGTGAATGTGAATATGATGAAATATATTAAATAACAGGTGTATAACAGGAAGAATATGATGAAATATATTGTAACCGGTGTATATCAGGAATTTTGTGCGGGAATATTGAAAAAAAAATACTTTTACCTACTAAATATTTCACAGGTAAAAGTTTCATCCACATTTTTTACGGACGAAAATATTCGTAGGTAAAAGTCCCATCGAAGTTTTTACCTACGAATATTTTCATAAGTAAAAGTTTTGTAAATATTTTTACCTACGAAAAAAATCGTTGGTAAAAGTTTTTTACTTATTTTTTACCTACGAAAAAAATTGTTGATAAAAGTTTTGTAAACTTTTTTACCTACGAAAAAAATCGTCAGTAAAAGTTTTACACGTTTTTTTTTGACAAAAAAATTCGTCGATAAAAGTTTTGTAAATATTGTTACCTACGAAAAAGATCGTCAGTAAAAGTTTTTACTTATTTCTTACCGACGAAAAATTTTGTCGGTAAAAGTTTTGTAAATAATTTTAGCTATGAAAAAAATCATCGGTAAAACTTTTACACTTATTTTTTACCAATGAACAAATTCGTCAATAAAATTTTTGTAAATATTTTTACCTACGAATAAAATCGTCGGTAAAAGTTTTTACTTATTTTTTACCGACGAAAAATTTCGTCGGTAAAAATCTTGTCATTGCCAACGATTGAAATTTTCGTCGGTAAAAGCCTTTACCGTTGATCTTTTAGCGAAGAAATTTTACGTCGGTAAAACTTTTTGCCTACGAAAAAATAACTTTTAACGACGAAAATTTTTGTCGATAAAAGTGGGTTTTCTTATAGTGTGGGAGACTGAAAACTTCATGAAAACATTTGCACTGTTATCTTGGGAGCAGTCCTACGATGCTCATGCACATGCCAATGCCCATTTTTTACTAGTGATACTCATATCAGTGCGAAAATAAAGTACCTAGGCTACTGACAAAAAAAGAGAAATAAGGCTGATTCGTAATTTGTCGGAAGGTTAAGGGTAATACCATAGGCGTGCCAAATTGTCTTGAATCTCAAGGTCGCCAATGTTATAAAACGTTGTTGGAGTCACATTTGCTCCCTGAATAACATCATAACTTGGTCATTTATCCAAAGGTGCTTGTGACAGCTGCAGGTATATCCGAACAATAAAATCGGCGATCACATCACTAACATAAACAGCAAAAATAACCATGAGTGTCATGCCAACATCCTATCAGTGGGGGGCATATATTTAATCTACAGCGTAACTTGAGATTTCACCAAAAAAATAAAAATAAATAAATAAATAAGAAACGTAAAGCTAGAACATAGCTCAAGGAAGCCCTTTTGTCCAACTAAGATCCTATCAGTGGGGGCATATATTCAGTCAAAGTAAGATGTTGATCCTAATTTGGGGATGTCTATTCTGACAATGAAGGCCCAAAACCAGAATCCAGTAGAAAGCAAACAGAACTTTCATATTTACTAACAGACTACTTATTTAATTTAGAGAAGTGTGGAAATGTGGACAGGGTTCATATGGAAACAGAATTCTTAGAACTCCTAAACATGATTATTTCATCGTCCCACAACACATAGGTGGTATGATCAAACCAAACACATATACATGTAGATCAAGCTATTACCATTCATGTCATTCCCCTCAATATCTTCCTATGGATGTTTCTTGCTTTACTTACCTTTTATGTTGTTTTTAATCTGCTAGATATAATAATACCTTGTTCCGGTTTTGTCGAATTCTTTATTATATGATGATTGCTCAATAACATATGTTTATATTGTGGAGGTAGTATGAATACTGGTAAGTATATTTCATTATTTTTATTGTATTTATTTTTAGAATGAAGATGCCTTCCTTTCGTTTGACTCATTTGGATGGATTATGATTGTCCATGGTTGTTGATGATGGAGTTTGTCATTATTTCAAGAAACTATTATACTTTCACTTAGTGATGCTTAATATGTATTACATTTTCTTTCTTAAATTATTATTGCGACTTGTTAGTTTATAGTTGTGACTTGTGATTGTGATTTGTAAGTTAGATAATTAGTTACCCATTTGAGGATTTCTATGTGTCCATACATAGATATGGTGTGTTTTTTGTGGCATAGAAATCGCTCAAATTGTCCCATTTTGGACAGTTCAAGGTTAGATGGACAGTATGCTTTCATATAATTTACATTGCTTTAGATATTTGACATCGGGATATAACGTAAGATCAACTTATCTGGAGAGGCATGGGGAGATGCTACCAAATTTTCGGCGTGGACATTTAAATGGGAATATGAAAGTATTACAATCTATCCAACCTTGGATGGGTAACTAATTTAGGATTTAATTATATTAGCACAAAATTGATGGAGCAGACCCAGATGTGTGTCGGAGTAATCCAGATGTTGAGCGGAGGTCACTAGAAGGTGGGAATCACTATTATGACCATGATGAAGCTGTCCATTTCCTATGGACAACATTGGAGTGGCCTGACCATTTGGACAGGTCCGTGTTTATGTATTAACTCAGAATTGATGGAGCAGACCTGGATGTGCATCGGAGCTATCCGGATGTTGAGCAGGGGTCCCTGGAAGGTGGGAACCACAGTTATGACCATGATGAAACTATATATTTCCTATGGATAGCATTGGAGTGGCCTGGCCATTTGGATATGCCTGTATTTATGTATTAACTCAGAATTGATGGAGCAAACCCAAATGTGCATCAGAGCTATTCGGATGTTGAGTGGGGGTCCCTGGAAGGTGGGAACCGTTGTTTTGACCATGATGAAGCTGTCCATTTCCTATGGAACAACATTGGAGTGGCCTGACCATTTGGACAGGCCCGTGTTTATGTATTAGTTCGAAATTGATGGAACAGACTCTATTATAACCCTAAACCTAAACCATCACCTAAAATTAAAATGTATAACTAAACATCATGGTGGGGACAGTGCCCCCAACCGTTGATTCCTTCCTGGGACCTACCATAATGCTTATTTGAGATCCAACCTATTGGTAAGTTCACACAGACCTAGACCGAAAGAAGGGATAACACTAATATCAGCTTGATCGAAAACTTTCATCACCCTAATTAGTTTCGAGGTCCACTTGAGCTTTGGATCTACCTCATTCATCAGCTCATGCCCTAAAATGATCTCTCCAAATGGATGGACGGTTGGATACAACATATACATCATGGTGGGATCCAACATCTACCTCATTCTTCAGCTCATAACCTTAACCTATAACCTAAACCTAAACCTATAACCTAAACCTAAACCTAAACCTATAACCTTAACATAAACCTAAACCTTAACCTAAACCTATAACCTTAACCTAAACCTATAACATATAACCTAAACCTATAACCTTAACATAAACCTAAACCTATAACCTATAACCTAAACCTATTCTCAAATCCCTAAACCTAAACCTACACTTAATCTTAATCCTATAACCTTAACCTAAACCTAAACCTAAACCTATTCTCAAATCCCTAAACCTAAACCCGAACCCGAACCCGAATTCCTAAACCTAAACCTAAGCCTATAACCTAAACCTATAACCTTAACCTTAACCTTAACCTATAACCTATAACCTTAACCTAAACCTATAACCTTAACCTAAACCTAAAGCTATAATATAAACCTAAACCTATAATTAACCTATAACATTAACCTAACCCTAAACCTATAACCTAAACCTATTCTCAAATCCCTAAACCTAAACTCGAACCCGAACCCAAATTCCTAAACCTAAACCTAAACCTATAACCTATAACATTAACCTAACCCTAAACCTATAACCTAACCCGAAACATATAACCTTAACCTAAACCTAAACCTATAACCTAAACCTATAACCTATAACCTATAACCTATAATCTAAACCTAAACCTATAACCTAAACCTATTCTCAAATCCCTAAACCTAAACCCGAACCTGAACCCGAATTCTTAAACCTAAACCTAAACCTATAACCTAAACCTATAACCTAAACCTATAACCTTAACATAAACCTAAACCTATAACCTATAACCTATAATCTATAACCTAAAACCTTAACATAAACCTAAACCTAAACCTATAACCTATAACCTTAACCTAAACCTAAACCTATAGCCTATAACCTTAACATAAACCTATAACCTATAACCTTAACCTAAACCTAAACCTATAACCTATAACCTTAACCTAAACCTATAACCTATAACCTAAACCTATTCTCAAATCCCTAAACCTAAACCTACACCTAATCCTATAACCTAAACCTATAACCTTAACCTTAACCTAAACCTAAACCTATATCTCGGCGCCTAAACATTACGGATTATAAGGTAACAGGAATGAAAAGTCATGATTATCACGTCCTTCTACAACGTCTACTACCAGTTGCGATTCGTGGATTCCTTCGCAAGGATATCAGTGCGACGCTGATTCAGTTGAGGATATTCTTTAAGGATTTGTGTTCGAAATCATTGAATGTGGAGGTTATTAAACGACTGGAGAGGGACATTGTCATAATCATTTGCAAACTTGAAAGAATATTTTTACCTACATTTTTCGATGTCATGGTACACTTAGCAATTCACTTACCGCACGAGGTGAAGCTTGCAGGCCCAGTACAATATCGTTGGATGTATTCAATCGAAAGGTGGTAAAACCTATTAAAATTTTTATTCATTCCATAAACTACATATATCCATGTTTTCATACGTATAACATAGTGGTTTTGTGTACAGATAGATACCTTCACACACTAAAATGATTTGTGAGGAATAAAACAAGTCCAGAGGGATCTATTGTTGAGACGTACATTGATAATGAGTGTCTGACATTTTACTCCATGTATCTTCGTGGCATAGAGACTAGATTCAATCGAGAAGATCGGAATGCCGACGAAGGGCAAGAGCATGAACAAGGACTCATATATGTATTCGTACATAACGTCCGTCCTTTAGGATCCCCGACGTTTTAGGATATGGACCTTGAGGTTCAACCAAAGGCGCGGTGGCATGTGTTGCATAATTGTGAAGAAATAGAGTCATACTTAGAGTAAGTCAAATCCCTCAATAATTATATCTCTATATACAATGATCTTTAATGTTTCTTGCTGATGACGTGCCAATTATGTGTAGCGAACACATCGAGGAGATGAAGTCCCAATACCCTACAAATTACGATCGAATGCATTAGGATCAGTTTTCAGAATGGTTTGCAAAATGTGTAAGATTTCACCTTGTATCTCACCACACTTATAATTTTCTTGTATTGCACAATATTTAAACCTAAGAAAATTCCTAAACAATTACATTCTGTACGTGATAATAGATGAAGACGTTACGCGCTAGTAACTCTGCAGATGCGTCTGATGCACTCTACTCACTGGTGTGTGACCTTGATAGACATGTATCTAAATATAAAGGTTGTATTGCAAACGAGATTTGGTTCCACACCGAAGAGAGTGAGAAGTATAGGACCACACAAAATAGTGGGGTGGTTGTGAAGGGAACACATGAGGAGGTAGAAATTGACTTTTATGGCGTTTTAACAGATATTATTGAGCTGAGCTATTGTATGAGAAAGTGGGTGTACTTATTTAAATGTGATTGGTGGGACATTAGAAATAAGAAGTTGGGAATACAAACTAACGACTACTTTACGAGCGTAAATTTATCTCGTAAGTGGTTTAAGGACAACCCATTTGTCCTCGCCAGCCAAACCGAACAAGTATTTTACCTCGCTAACACCATGTTAGGCGGCTCTTGGCACGTGGTGAAGAAAATAAAGCCCAAGAACGTATTTGACGTTCATGAACCAGACGTTAAAGATAGCGAGGAGGGGGGAAATGAAACGTCTAGGGTTGAACAAGCATATCAAAAAGACATGCCATCTAGGGATAGAGGGACTGATCTAAATGTTGATATTGATGTGGTGCAATTGGACAGAGAAGATGTGGCACCTGATCATGTTGATGCCTCAATAATACATGACATTGTTAGAAATGATAGCTGTTTCATTGATAATGACGTTGCAGATGATGAAGAGGAAATACTGATCAGCGATAGTGATGGTGAAGAAGAAATAGTCCTACGCGATAATGATACAGACGATGAATATTAAATGTACACATGATTTACATGTCATTTTTCAATTCGAATAATTTGATTATTACATGTATACATGTTTTACAAGTCATGATTTATTTCTTTAATTGACTTGTTTATAATCCACATTTGCAGTTGAGTCAATTTCTGATCATGTCCTCCTCAAACTGGAGCGTAGCGGAAGCACGCAGCATACTTCATCAGCTGTTGCGGATGGACTTTCCTGTCCTATCTTCTTCTGGTAGGGCCAAAGAGATACTCGGTCTGGTCGATGAGTGTAGGGAGGAATATATCGACGATGACTCAGATGAAAGATTATACAATCTCAAACAAATTTCGGACCTGATTGAGGAATATAGTCGCTAGAAACTTCATATAGAAGATGCGATTTTGTCACTTGCACATCTAAATAGAGTCCCGATAGACCAGATTTCTCCTATTGTGACTAGCATGTTGGCTGTAACAATGTCAAGTGCTTCACACAGCTCAACATATACTTCTACAACATACGATAACTTATGCAATGAGTACTTCAGATAGTTGATCCGAAGTTGTAGATTATTACAATGAAATACATGTATTTAATATAGAATGACAATGTGTAATGTAATTTCTAAATTTTACTAGAATGTTTACGGTTTTATCATATTTTAATCATCTCTCTAAGCATAAGCACAAATATATTCTATCATCAACACTACTTGTATAATGTTTAATTATATTCCACTTGCACTGTAAAGTTTAATGTGTTTATTATATTGATATTCATACACTTGTATTGATATTGTTTAAATTTATAAATTCGTAGTTCGCACAGCTTAGTCATGGCACCAGGCGGGAGATCAGGTCGTTCGCACACTGGATTTACCCCTTCCACCCGTGATGCGGTGGAGACAATATCGACGTCATATGCTGCATCACAGGCATCTGATCCCTCCGTTCAGCATACATCGGGCACTGCATGTAAGTGTAGATATATATTTCTTTTAATGACTTCTGTTTATGTTTAAACTTACATATTTCTTTTGCGACAGCAATGTCGACCAGCCGACGAGGACGTGGACCCACGCATGGGTTAGTTTTAGAGCGACTTACGCATGAGGGAAGGGTGACGGCAGAGTTCCCACATGACTGCCTTAAACATGTTAGGGACAATGCCAGATTGTTTACGTCAGAGGTCGGTGTCCTATGCCGATCTCTGATCCCCACCACCACCCCCGCTGGGTAGATGTGACAGAAGATGTGCGGCAGCTCATCCGTCAGTGCCTTAAGGTAAATTTTAGTAAATTAAATTTTCTTTTCTGAAAGTTCATTTATGGTTAAGTTATTTCTTAATAAGTTTATTGCCTTAATCTATTATTTACAAAACTGCAGGATAAATTTGTCTCAGATCTGAGTGTTCCCTACATTTCTCATGCCTTAGATGACATGGTCAAGGAGTGGTTCAAGGAGTACCGCAAGGATTTACACCGGTAGTACAAGCGGTGGAGGAGTTACGAGGAGGTCGTACTGTCCGCACCGCCGCAGGTGACTACATACGACTAGCGGACACTCTGTGATAGATTTTTTTCTGAGGCTTTTTAGGTAATATTTACATATTTACGATATCTTACGGTAACAATTAAATTCACAATTAATAACAATATATTATGAATAATGTGTTCAGAAGAAGAGCAGAATAAATTCTGCGCACAGGGAAAAGTTAGAAGTGAACCACGTAGCTTATTCAAAGTCATTTCTACAACATCGTCACGACATGGTAAGAAATTTCTGGTGATTATTAAGTTTATATATTCAAAGTCATTTATATTAACTCTATTGTCCTTTCAATTGCGTAGCGAGATTCCGTCACCGGCCAGGAGCCTGGACTAGTAGACCTTTATAGAGGGACTCACTGTCGGTAAGCAACGGGATCTTAGATTCATCTTAGAGCTAGCGAGAATTGGGTAAAAATCATTACATTGTAAAATTTAATTGCATTGAAGTATAATATGTCATTCGTTATGAAAATTCATATGTTTTCATTACAGGCGGCGATGGATACCATGTGCAGTCAGCCCACTCCTGATGGTAGTCAGCGGAGTGAGCTAGATATCCTGAGTGACGTGCTTGGCACCCGTTCTGGATATGTACGTGGGCTTGACCATGGTGCCAAGCTCATAACACCCGCTAGACTTGACTCCAGCCGATCCGTCGCTGGCAAGAGCGCCTTACGCCAAGCTGATATCGTAGAGAGAGAGGTTCAACAGCTACGGGTCATCGTCGACGAGATCAGAGAGCAGCTAGAGAGGTAGAGGGAGGACCAGGAGAGGAGTGAAGAGATGCGAGTGGAGCATGAGTGACAAATGCAGGAGATTTTTCAGGCTCTCACTGCATACTTAACCATCGATGCCCCACTACCTCCGTCTTCATCTTCATGATTTATTTTTTTTATTTATGATTTATTTTATATACGAATGTTAAACTTATATGTATTTGTACATGGATGAATGTGATGTGGATAAGACTGTTTGTGTATGTATGGATGTGGTTTGTGTTTGGATAGATGTAGTTTGTGTTTAGATGGATGTGAATGTGAATGTGAATATGATGAAATATATTGTAACAGGTGTATATCAAGAATTTTTGCCGAAAGTTTGAAAAAAAAATAGACTTTTACCGACGAAATATTTCGTAGGTAAAAGTTTCATCCACATTTTTACGTACGAAAAATTTCATACGTAAAAAATTCATCCACATTTTTACCTACGAAAAATTTCATAAGTAAAAGTTTCATCCACATTTTTTACCTACGAAAAATTTTGTAGGTAAAAGTTTCGTCAACATTTATTTCCTACGAAAAACTTCATCGGTAGAAGTCTTACTATGAACAATCTCCACAGTTTTTACCTACGAAAAATTTCGCAGGTAAAAGTTTCGTCAACATTTTTTACCTACAAAAAAATTCATCGGTAAAAGTCTTACCATTACCGACGATGTGATTTTTCATCAGTATAATTCATTACCAACGAAAAAACATCTTTTACTAACAAAAAAAAAAAAAAAAAAAAATCGTCGGTAAAATTTCAATTTCCTGTAGTGCAATATCTCATATCCAACCGTTAATTTAAATAAATTGATAATTAAACGTTAGAACCCATGTATTTTGGCCCACCTACGAGCCCGAATAATTTAATCCTTATAATCAAATACTTACAGGAGACTGAATGAAAGAGTAAATGGCCCTAATCGGGCTATGACCCACGTGAATAATTTAGAAATAAACATATATTTGTATATATATAAATCTAAATACAAATAAATAATTTATCCTCGAAAAACATACAAAACATCTCCAAAAGAGAGAACTATGAGAATTAAATATGAATAATTGATAATCGAAAATATAATAATAAATTAAAATGAAATATAAAACATCACAAAAATGATATTTAATATTATAAATATATATTAGACCATTTAATCCATAACCCAACCATTAATTTCTAGTTAAATGGTTCTGTAGACCCATTTTAACCATTGATGCTCAGATTTGAATTAATCTAACCGTCGTAATAATAATAATCCATAGTTAAGGGTCGCGATCCAGATTGTATGGCCCACCCAAGTTTAGGATCGACCCCATCCACGATTTAGGGTCATAATGAAGCCCTACAAATCAAATGGACGGAGTGGATTTCCCACAAACATCTTCATGAGCCCAACAACCATCTTGGATGTGCACCAGAAGAGGTGCACTCGCTGACCACGGGTCTGGGTAGCCCGGTCAAAGCAGGTTGACCTGCAATTTCTTTTTTTTTTCTTAAAAAAAAAAAAGGAGATATTTCCTCTCTCTCACGTTTTCCCGCCTACAACCGTTTAAAAATGGGCTATTTAAAATGATTGAGAGGTGACCCACCATCACGGCCCGGTAGCTCGATCTGAACCGTCCATCTGATGGAGAGCCCTCGTCTAACCAAACCCTACCCATTTTAACTTACTGGGACATGCGTGCATGGCCACAAACTCCGTTGAGACATCATGCGTGCGGCTGTTCTATTTCCAAAATCAGAAACTGTCAGCATCGAGCTGGCAGCTCGCGTGCAATAGCTCTGAAAGCATCTCGGCCCTCAACGTAGGGCCATCGTAGCCCTCCATTTGGATCAGGTGGTTTAGGGCTTGCAAAATCACGACCGGTTTCCATCCTACCCACCGTTTTCCAAGAAGTTTCAGCCAGAGTAGATCCGGACCACTCGTTGTTCATCCGACGGTTTAAAAATGTTAGGGCAACGCTATAAGATGGGTCAGGGTCGAGCGCAAACAAACCCTACCATCATTCCTGCAGCAACTCGAGAAAACTGCAGCCATTTTCTTCTTCGTTCGAACCCACCACCCATATCTTGATGAAGCGTCAAAAACCCATGACCACAAGCTTTTATGAAGTTATTCAGACCTTCCAGTAGCCTTGCTTCAAAGAAAAGTGGGCTGCATTCGAACCTGCCATTAGAGCCGACCTTCTCCATCATTTGTTTCCACACCGAGTGGGGCCGAGTCTGTCCAAACTCGGCGTCCATTGGTGGATGTTTCCAGGTGGACGAGAAGAGGAAAAAGAGAGAAAGAAACTGGAAGAAGGAAGAAGAAAGAGAGAAAGAAAGAAGATGGAGGGAGTGCGTGTGAGGGTGTTGTTGTGTGCGCTAGCTTGACTCGGTCGAGTCACGATTGAAGTTGGGTCTGGATCAGGGCCGTGCTGGGGTTCCGGCAGAGAATGAGAGGAAGAAATGAGGATGGAGAGAGTGGGTGCATCGTTGCACCATCTCAGTTTGGGACCGAGTTGTGTCCGGTCAAGTCATCACAGGCCATGCTGACTCGACCCGCTGTTGAGATGTTGGGTTGGTACAGGCCGCTGGACATGTTTGGGAGAAAGAAGAAGGAGATTATGAAAAGAAAGGAATGAAGGAAGAGAAATGGGAACAGAGAGGAGGCCGATTATGGTGGTCACCGAGTCAACTCGGTTAAAACGAGTTTGACTAGGTCGAGTTAAGCTTGGGCCGGTCCAGGCATGGATGGAGTTCCAACAGGGGAGAGAAGAAAACCAGAGAGGGAGAGAGTAGAGTGTGGTGTCGCACCACATCAAGTGGGGTCGCAGGATGCTACGGGTTGACTTAGCCACTAGTTGAGTTGGCCAAGCTAGGCCTACTGCTGATTTTAAAGAGGGTCGGGTCTATAACCACTGAATACATTTGGCAGAAAGAAAGGCAAGAAATGATAGAGTCGTGAGGCAAGGTCCACCTCCAAGTCACATTAAAATTTCGTCGAACTGGGCCAAGTTGACATAGGTGAGTCAACATTTCCTCCCCATTCTAATTATGTTTCGATGTACTATTATCATTTGTTACCATCATTATTATTAGGATTATTAATATTAGCAAAGATTAGCCATTAGTAGATCATTATATTAAACTAGCTATTATAAACAAATTTCAATTATTAAATAGTAGTATCTTGTTTATTATTCTTAAATATTCATTTTGGATAGTCGTTGGTGTCACCATAATGATTATTTTGCTACATTAGCTAATATCAATTGTAACACTAATGTTAACAATTATTTTTTAATTATTAAATTAACATTGTTACCATTTTCATCATTAATGGGATTGTTAAATATTATGATGCATGACCATTAGTAAATTATCTATTCTGATGATAGTTATTATATACAAGAAATTAAAATGATATCATTATTAAATGTTAATGCATTGTTTTATCATAAATAGTATATCATAATATTAATTATCATCATAATAATTATTAACTAATATTAATTATAACACTAATGTTAGTAAATATTTTATAATTATTAAATTAGCATTTGTAAGCTATTACACATCAACTACAATTCAAACCCTAGAGTTAAGGCTATAACTAAGCTCTAGGATAAAACCCAAGTTCTACATCAAAACCCCAAGTAATCTAAACCCTAGGATAAAACCCTAAGTTCTACATCAAAGCCCTAAAAGCAAGTAATCCAAACCCTAGTACATATTGGCCTTGACCATAGATGCTTGGTAGGACATTGATCTCACGTACAACTTCACAATGCATGGTAGGGTTTAATTATAAGGATGCACGCGCTTCCTAGCAACATTAGTCGATGATTTAAAACATAAGGTGATGATTCTTCCCCTTGAGCTTTCTATTTTCCCATTAGCTTAACCGATAGTTTTTATTTACATTTCAGTTAATAATTGATATCTTCATCTTATACTCACATGTGCTAAGTGTTGAAATTGAACTGGTAGATTACATGCCTGATATCTATCCTGCACATTTTCTCATGCTTAGGAATTACCTGTGGATTGTTTATGGAACTTAAATTGGTACATCAGTGGAAAACCCCCACTTATAAATATACACCCATACTTGGGATGTAACTCGAATGGTTGTGATTATAATGGACATTCGACTTAGTGGTTATTGAATGGTGGTTTAAATTGACCATTGATGTGGGTATACCATCCAGGGTTGTTGTGTCCAATGGATTTCAAGGATGGTCTTTCATCGCATGGTTTTGATACTCGCTTATGTGGCTTATTTTTTTTATATTTGTCCTGCGTGGCTTGCTCTGATATTGGCCTTACATGGCTTTGTTTTGGCATTTTTCCTATATGGGTTCGATGCTTTATACTGTGCAACTATCCGATGGTAAGCACCATATATTGTAATATGATTGGCCACTAGTCGACGAGGTTCCATTAAACATCCTAAGGTGGTAGTCTCATGAGCCAGGGATGGTGGTATGGGACTTATGCCAAGCTGTCAGCCTACGCTAGCAACTAGCCCCCGTAGTAACCTTTGAGCTTATGTAAATTGGCTAGTTGTAATTGGACTAATAATGGGTTGGCTAATCATGCATACATGGCACAGACCATCATCTATTGTTATCATACGTGATGTACGTATCTGGCCGTCTGGATGCTTTTCCCAGGTCCATCATTGCATGAGTAACGAGCCCAATGTCCGTCTGGATGTTTTTCCCGTGACAATGATTGCATAGGTGACGAGCCCAATGTCCGTTTGGGTATTTTTTTCAGGACAATGATTACATAGGTGACGAGCCTAATGTCCATCTGGATGTTTTTTCCGGGACAATGATTGCATGGGTGATGAACCCAATGTCCGTCTGGATGTTTTTCCCATGATAATGATTGCATGCGTGACGATCCTAATGTCCACACGGATGAGCATCCCCAGGGTGATGATTGCATTCACGCATCATGCATATAATAAGACTGCATTTACTCTGTTTTGGTTGCCTGAATGTTTTATACTATTTCTTACCTAATGCGGTGGTGTGTAATCTTGAAAGGAATTCACACTGAGTTGGCCACTCATCCATCAAATATATAACCATATAGGTAGCACAGGTGGCCCAGGTGAATTCATGTTTATATTGATGAGGAGCAGGCTATAATTGACAAGGATGCATAATTGTAATTGCTAAAGGTTGCTATAGGATTTCATATCCCAAGATTGCTGTAATTTATTTTATTTCACATGTAATATTATTTCATTTTTTAATTGTGAGAATGGGGACATTGGTTTGTATAAGTCATTATGGGCAACTTCTTGTATATTTGAATGATAATGAAATTTTCCTTTATGTTGATTTGTCCATACTACGCTCATTTACTTACTTTGAATGAATAAAAATTGTATACTCGAATTTGACCATCCCTTAAGGTTAACACTCGGGTTTTTGGAAAACGGGTCGTATACTCGGGTCCTAAAATGTCGGGGCGTTACACTAAGGCCGTAAAGAAGATGTCACCATGTGTGGCCATGTCATCTTCTCCGTCGACTGGTGAAAGCCATCACCTTGCATTGGACCCTGATCGGTCCATTAAATGGACTAGGACCCTAAAAGTTCATCCCCATCATCGGATTAGAGCCATGCGAATTAATTTGTTCCACAAAACTAGAATCATAAAATGACACCATGTCGCAATCAATTTTAAAAACCAACATTTAACGAATCTTAAGATTAGTTGCCGTAGAACCCTCTAGAAGAGGATTAGAGAGCCTTTATAAACCTCCTTTTTTCGGGCATCTGATTGCCAAATATAGAAAATGAAAAGAGAAAAGAGAGATGGGGCGCCGCTTCCAAAGCCGCACCACATCGGGTTGACTCAGTTCAAGTCACTAGGCGTCAGGATGAGTTCAGAATCCTTTTGGTTGAGTAGAGAGAGCGAGAGATAGAGAGAGAGAGCCATGAGTGTGTGCGGTCGAACCTCGTGTTGGGTTGCCGAGCATTCCGAGTCAGGGGCTATTGCACTAGCTCGACTCGGTTGGGTTCTTTGGCGGAGTTGTCGGTCATTGTAAGAGAAGAAAAGAAAGGGAGAAAGAAAAGAGAAAAAGAAAATAAAAGAGACATAAAACAGAGAGAGAGAGAGAGAGAGAGAGAGAGAGACTGCGCTGGGTTTTTGCACCAGCTCGATTTGTGTTGAGTTGCTAACTCGTTCAGGCTCTATCAAGCTGAGTCAAGAGTCTGTTGGGTTAGTCTGGATGTTGCTGAAATTCTAGCTAGAAAGAGAGGAAGAAGCGAAGAAATAGGAGAGAAGAATAGAAGAGAGAGTTAGCGGTCAATGTCGTCGTACTGAGCCTGGATCGAGTTCAGTCTAGTTCAGGTTATGCCTTGGCACGAGTCATGTGCTTAGACTCGAGTTTGGGCCGAGTCCAAACCATGGTTGGCCATTAAAAAGAGAAGGAGAAAAAGGAAGCAGAGAAAGGAAGGAAGAAAAAGGAAGAAAGGGGAAAGATAGGAGGAGGAAGGAGAGTTATGCTGTCGAGTAGACTCGGTGAGTTTCCTGAGTCTAGGCTCTGGGTTAACCCAGTAAATTGCTGGATGTGTTGCAGGAAGAAGTGGAGGAAGGAAGAGAAAGGGAAGTGGGGTTTGGATTACCATCGAGTCGAGTCAATTTGACTCGCTAAGTCCAAGTTGAGTCAAGTTGCTAGGACTAGCGAAAGGGCTAAATGTTTGAGAAAAGATAGGGAGAAAAGGAAGGAGAAATGGGAAGAAGAATAAATAAAAGAGTTGATTTGTTACAGCTGTGCAACCTTATACCGAATTTGGAATGATTTGTGTTGATCTAACGTTTCTGAGTCGACTCGATCAAGGTATGTAATGTTGGATAGTTAAAAATTCTTCCTTTGTTCTGGGTTGTGATTGATGCATTAGTAATAGAATTAGGTGTTCATTCACCTTTAAAATAATGTAACCTAATTATCCATGTATGGTACTTTAGGTTAGGTCAAGTGCCTTGAATCCCTTTGTGATCCCTAGTCCAACAAGAAGAGAATCCAGACTTCAAGATGAGGATTACCTTCAAGCTTTTTCTACATCATGATAGTTAGCTTGTTTATATATCCATCTTTGTTCATTTATCTTATTAATTGCTTAGTGTGGTTCATTGCTTTTATTGATTTTGATTCCTTATAATCAATTGATGAATTGGATTTAAACTCATATATCTAAACATGGTATGGATTTCAAACATTTATATTATAGTACCTTAAATGTGTAATTGCTATCGATGTATGTTCGTGGCTTATTTTCCTACATGAGGTTACTTAATGATGTTTTAGGAAATCCTCGAACAAGTGGGCACCTGTGTAATGAATTAAATAAATTTACGTCGTGGACTTACCACCTTGTGGATCATTTGTGCTTATGTGACTTTTGGGGAATAATCCTTTTTTATCACACCATTAGTTGGAATATTTGGCCTTTATGGCTTTTATGGAATAATTGCCCCACGTGGCTTTAATGAATTATTTTATATAACTTTGCGATGGTAAGTTCCACTTGTTGGACAATGATTGGCCACTAGTTGGAGAGTCTACCCTTAAAACATTTATTTGTTACACTACAAGAAATTGGCCTTTTACCGACGAACTTATTTCCGACGAAATTGATTTCATCGGTAAAGATGACTTTCCCCGACGAAATCACATTTCGTCGGCAAAAGATTCCCACCATGACCAAATATGTTCCCGCCACCATTTACAACGATGGCCCGGAAACTTTTCCCGATGACATTATGTATCGTCGGTGAAAACTATTTTTCCGATGATTATTTTGTCTATAAATGTAATTTTTCCTGACGAACCAAATAGTTCGTCGGCAAAAGATCCATTAGTATCCTTTCCGATGACGGAGAGACTATTTTTACCGACGTTATACAATATCGTCAGTAAAAGAACTTTTTACCGACGAAAAAAATCGTCAGTAAAGGAGCTTTTTACCAATGAAATAGATACATCGTCGAACAAAATGAACGGTGGACATCTTATTTCACTTTGTGTGGTTGATCATGGATGTTGAGTTGTAATTTTTATTTTTGGTGTAGCGAATAAGTATATTTAAAAACATATGTACGGAGTGGATGGATCTGATAGAGCATGGGTGGGCCCAAATATTTTTGAATCATTTTACCAACGAATTGTCAAAACTATCACCGACGAAAATTTTCATCGGTAATAATGTTATGTTTTAAGTCAAAAATATTTTTTACCCTTCCCTCTTCTTACCCTACCCCCCTCTCCCGCCCGAAAGAGCGCTGCTGCTTGCTCGATGCCCCTATTCCGGTCACCCTAAACCCTAACTCGTTGCTGCCTGCCCGACGCCTGATTGTCTCCCTCTCTGTCTCTCTCGTCTCAAATCTCTCTTACGTCAGTCGAATAAGTAATCTGTATATTTTTTCTCTCATCGATTTCTTCTCTTTCACTTTTTTTCTAATTCTACTTTCTACCGATTCGATCTATTCCGTATGGATTACAATCATTGGATGGATATCTATTGTGCATTTTACTATTTTTGTCTTTCGTTTTGATGATCAATGGAAGATTCTAGGGCTTGGATGGTATTTTATTTCGTTCTTATGATTCCAGTCTTTTTGAAATGGTGGAAAATCAATTTTCGTTTGGATGCCCGTAAATGGTTTAAGTGGTAATCAATCATTTACAACATATCCTGTTTTGGCTTCAAGGTGTAAATGATTGTCTGTCTTTGGATAGCCTGTAAATTTTTTAAGTCCTGTAAATGGAGAGCCAATCTTTCCATTTGGAGAGCTTGTAAATGAAATCTGACCTTTTTGCCTGTAAATGAAATGGGGGTAAATGTTGTACCCACAACACATGTCAACAATTTTTACGAAATTCCCATCTTAGGAGAGCATTTTGGTATATATGTGTGTACCCAGGGATACACACACATTAGTGGCATCCCCTCCCATGTTTGGTGTTAGACGGATTTTTGGCCTCTGTTAAATAGGGATGGAGCAACTAAAAGGGGCTTTCAGGAGCCCATATAACACAATGCTTGGTTGGGCCCATCACAATGTCCTTATAACATCCATTCCAACCATCAGTCTCTTCAGTTTACATTTATCCCATGCACGGAGCATATCTAAAACTCAGGTGGGCCCCACCAAAAGAAACAACAAGTATTAAATGTTTGGGGCTGGCAGAAGTTTTGGATCTTGCTGATATCTCGTTTTCGCTTCATTCTGGTGGAAATCACCTTGTGAATGGGACGGATGGCATATAAACATCACGGTGGACTCCACATCATGGATGGCATATAAACATCATGGTCGGCTCATCACATTTCTTTTTTGTTATTTCACAGCTCAACAGAGCAATCTGCTAGGTTGCCATTTTTGAAAATGATTCATGCCTTGTTCTGCCTTTAAAATAAGGAAAAATCTCCTTATGCTTTGTTGCGTGTAGATGTTTGCTAGAATACTGGGGTGCATTTTAACGGTATATGTCTAGAATCTAGCCTTTGTATCTGGGGTTATTTCTAATGATCCAAACCTTTCATCTATTGGGTCTACTGTCCATTGTCCATATGGCCTACCCCAAAAAATCACATTACTCAAGTGATTCTAGCTATTAGCAAGCTCTCGAGGATTACAAAATCCTCGGACCAGTGGCTAGGATCATCTGATTGGTGTGATTTTGGCATATGCTCCATCCACGCTTGGGTACAATATATGAACAGTCTGGATCTCATGTATGCTAGTGGATAGAGATTGAGTGCTTGACAACAAGCTTAGCTAGATATTAGTATGTAGCACTGGAATTTGGATGCTTTCTTTTAAAATAAGAGAAATATTAAAATGTCTTTAAAAAGTCTCTAGTAACAACACTATTAGAAAAATTGGCATGTCATTACATATTATAATCTTATATGAACAGTGAAGCAGCAAGTGCCATGCTGGGTTTACTGTCCATAATCCATATTAAATGTTAATGATCAGATTGTTACAGTTTCCAGATTGGGGTGGTATATGCATCGTATTGTATGACATATGTTGGATCCAGTGGATAAGCTAGATTTTTTTTATTGGATTGTCTAAGTGTCCAAATAAAACTACGAGCACCATAACTTGTAGTACTATGAGAGCACTGGAGCATTTTTCTTAGATGATACTTATATTAGAAGGAATTTTGAGTTGCACTTTTAGTGATTTTTCTTCTCAGTATGGGACTATGGGAGTATTCAAGGAAGAGTTGGCAGCGTGTGGTGGATGATACACGGGCGTAGAAAGTTCCAATCAAACAGTCCAGTTTAAATGGATCCTTCTGTTAGGGAATTAATGCCATCCATTTGCATGCACCCATTTTTTATTTTTTTTTTTGTGTCGGATGTAACAATCTGTAAATTTAAAATGAGTGTATGTAAATCAATGAGAGTGTGCATAAACATCAATTACCTAAATAGAACGATCTATCTAAACTGCACTGTTTGATTTGAACTACTTGTATGATGCATATGCAATTTCATAGTAATTTCTCAGTATTAAACACTAATTCCCTAGATAGAATGATCCATCTAAACTGGACTGTTTGATTTGAACTACCTGTATGTTGTATATGCAATTTGTAAGTAATTTCTCAGTATTAAACATCAATTCCCTAGATAGAATGATCCATCTAAACTGGACTGTTTGATTTGAAATACTTATATGTAACCAATGCAATTTCTAAGTAATTTCAAGTACCTGAAATGTGTGTTGGACCTACTTGAAAATCTAAACAGATAGACTGTTAAAGTGTACCACTGCAACTCAGAGCACTAAAACTTATGGTGATCTAAAAGCACTGTAGCATCTCCCAATAATATGTTTGACAAATGCTTTAGGGATAAAATTACTGCCAATGGGCTGTGTTTGAGCCCGCCAAAACCAACATTTTGAATAGGACTGGTCCATCAGGCCCAACTCAAACAATTCAATATCCATGAAGAAGCCAACCCCAAGCCCGTAAATTAGACATCCAAATCTCAACAATTGTACAATTAACTAATTGTATTACATTGCTTCTTCGCTTTTCTCATTATTGTGCATTGTATATAGTTAGCTTAATATGTATTACATTTTTTTCTTAAATTATTATTGTGACTTGTTAGTTTATAGTTGTGACTTGTGCGGTAGTTTTTTCTCAAAAGTCAGGTAGTTTTACTCCTCAGTGGGCCACAATATGCAAAGTTAACTGACAATCAAATGGATGCTTTCTATCCATCCATTTGTTCTATATGCTTTAGCTAGCCCACCTAAGTTTCGAAAGAGCATGACCCACCTGATGGAGCATACCCGGATGTGCGTCGGAGCTATCTGGATGTTGAGCGGTGGTCCTTGAAAGGTGGGAACCGCTGTTATGACCATGATGAAGCTGTCCATTTTCTATGGACAACAATATGGGTGGCCTGGCCATTTGGACAGGCCCGCGTTTATGTATTAGCTTGAAATTGATGTAGCAGACCCGGATGTGCGTCGGAGCTATCCGGATGTTGAGCGGGGGTCCTTGGAAGGTGGGAACCGCTGATATTTATTTTTTCCCTTCATTAATGTCCGTGTGATCTTGTGAACAGGTTGGATGATAAATAAACATCACTACAGGCCCTAGAAAGGTTTGAATGATGGAAATCATCATACCCACTGTTTCTTGTGGTATGGTCCACCTGAGTTTTGGATATGATTCAATTTTGGTTTCAACCCCTTAAATGATCGGGAAAAGCATATGGACGGTGTAAATAAACTACATATATTTATAGTGGGCCCAACTAAGCGTACTAAGTAACTGAAGACGCAATCCGATTTCGAGCGTAACTAACTTAGTGGGTTAGGCCTTGACTGTGGGACCCAACTTGATCTATGTGTTGTACATCTACATCATCCATCTGCATTTGTAGCAGCTCATTTTAGAGGATGACCCAAATTGAGGCACATCCGAAGATCAAGTGTGGATCACACCATAGGAAAACAATGGTGATTGAATGCCCAACGTTAAAAACTTCGTCGGGCCCACTATAATGTTTATTTGGCATCAAACATGTTGATAAGGTCAAATAGATCCCTAACCTAAACCTAAACCTAAACTCGAAAACTTAAACCTAAACCCGATCCTGAACCCGAACCTGAACCCAAATTCATAAACCTAACCCTAAACTGAAACTCAAATCCCTAAACCTAAACCTACACCTAAACCTAAACCTATAACCCTAACCTAAACCTAAACCTAAGCTCGAAAACCTAAACCTAAACCTAAACCCGATCCCGAACCCGAACCCGAACCCGAATTCCTAAACCTAAACCTAAACCGAAACTCAAATCCCTAAACCTAAACCTACACCTAATCCTAATCTCAACTCCCTAACCTAAACCTAAACCTAAACTTAAAGACCTAAACCTAAATCCGAACCCGAATCCGAATCCCTAAACCCTACGCCTAAACCTAAACCTAAACCTATTCTCAAATCCTTAAACATAAACCTACACCAAAACCTAAACTAAACATAAACTCGAAAACCTAAACCTAAACCCGATCCCGAACCCGAACCCGAATGCGAATTCCTAAACCTAAACCTAAACCTAATCTCAAATCCTATACCTAAACCTACACCTAAACCTAAACCTATAACCCTAACCTAAACCTAAACCTAAACCTAAACCTATTCTCAAATCCCTAAACCTATAACCTAAACCTAAACTTAATTCACTTAACTTAAACCTACACCTAAACTCAAAACTATAACCATAACCTAAACCTAAACCTAAACTTGAAAATCTAAACCTAAACCCAATCCCGAACCCGAAACCGAACCCGAATTCCTAAACCTAAATTTAAACCTAAATCTAAACTCAAATCTCTAAACCTAGACCTACACCTAATTCTAAACCTATAACCCTAACCTAAACCTAAACCTAAACTTGAAAACCTAATCCTAAACCCGATCCCGAACCCGAAACCAAACCTGAATCCCTAAACCTAAACTTAAACCTAAACCTAAACCTACACCTAATCCTAAATCTATAACCCTAACCTAATCTTAAACCTACTTCCGTAAACTGACTCTAATATTTTCATTGTAGAGATGGATAAGAGTTGGATGCGAGCTAAGAACAGGTTTGGCCCAGAGTATAAATGAGGGGTTCAAGAGTTCATGGAATTTGCGTGATATCGGGCAGATTCAGGCAATAGGATTAGGTGTCCATGTCGAAAATGCAAGAACATGATTCATAAGACTTTAGACAAAGTAGAAGACAGTTTTTTCATAGTTGGGATTGACCAGGGTTACACTTGGTAGATCCATCATGGTGAAGAGTTCCACCAAAGAGTTGAGGCCACTGAAGTCCCTTCTGACCCAATTGTGCTGGATGACGGGGATGAAAACGTTGATGAAATGCAAGATATCATAGCGGATGTGTTTAGGGGAACAATTGTGAATACTGATTTTGCAGCGGCAAGTAGTAGCCAAGATATTCCTCCTATGGGTAATGTCGAATCAGAAAATTTTAGTAAGTTGTTGAGTGATGTGCAACGTCCACTTTATCCAAGGTGTGAGAACTTCTCCAAGATTCTAGAATGGTTCACAAAACATGTAAGAATTCACCTTATATCTCACCACACTTAGAATTTTGTTGTATTACACAATATTTAAACCTAAGAAAATTCCTAAACAATTACATTCAGTACGTAATAATAGATGAAGACGTTATGCGCTAGCAACTCTGTGGATGCGTCTGATGCACTCTATTCACTGGCGTGTGGCCCTAATAAACGTATATCTATATATACAAGTTGTATTGTAAATGGGATTCGATTCCACATGGAAGAGCATGAGAAGTATAGGACCACACAAAATAGTGAGGTGGTTGTGAAGAGAACGCAAGAGGAGGTAGAAATTGACTTTTATGGCGTTTTGACGGATATTATTGAGCTAAGTTATTGTATGAGAAAGCGGATGTACTTATTTAAATGTGATTGGTGGGACATTGAAAATAAGAAGTTGGGAATACAAACTGACTACTACTTTACGAGCATAAATTTATCTCAGAATTGGTTTAAGGACGACTCATTTGTCATCGCCAGCCAAGATGACAAGTATTTTACCTCGCCGACACCAAGTTAGGTGGCTCTTGGCACGTGGTGCAGAAAATAAAGCACAGGAACGTATTTGACGTTCCCGAACCAGATGTTGAAGATAGCGAGGACGGGGGAAATGAAACGTTTAGGGTTGAACAAGTATATCAAGAAGACGTGCCATCTGGGGATAGAGGGACTGATCTAAATGTTGATATTGATGTGGTGCAATTGGATAGAGATGATGTGCCACCTGATCATGTTGATGCCTCAATAATACATGACATTGTTAGAGATAATAGCGGTTTCATTAATGACGATATTGCAGACAATGAAGACAAAATACTGATCAGCGATAGTAATGGTGAAGAAGAAATGGTCCTAAGCGAGAGTCATACAGACGACGATTATTAAATGTACACATGATTTACATGTCATTTTTCAATTCAAATAATTTGATTATTACATGTATACATGTTTTACAAGTTATGATTTATTCCTTTAATTGACTTATTTATAATCCACATTTGCAATTAAGTCAATTTCTGATATGTCCTCCTCAAACTGGAGCATAGCGGAAGCACATAGCATACTTCATCAGCTGTTGCGGATGGGCTTTCTGGTCCTATCTTTTTCTGGTAGGGCCGAAGAGATACCCGGTCTGGTCGATGAGTGTAGGGAGGAATATATCGATGATGACTCAGATGAAAGTTTACACAATCTCAAATAAATTTTGGACCTAATGGAGGAATATAACCGCGGAAAACTTCATATAAAAGATGTGATTTTTCCACTTGCACATCTGAATGGAGTCCCGAAAGACCAGATTTCTCCTATTGTGACTGGCATATTAGCTGTAACAATGTCGAGTGCTTCACACAGCTTGACATATACTTTTGCAGCATACGATGATTTACGCAGAGAGTACTTTGGATAGTTGATCCGAAGTTGTTTCGTATTACAATGAAATACATGTATTTAATATAGAATGACAATGTGTAATGGAGTTTTCAAATTTTACTAAAATGTTTACGGTTTTATTATATTCTGCTTGCATTATAGTGTAATGGTCTAATCATATTTTAATCATCTCTCTAAGCATAAGCACAAATTCATTCTACCATCAACACTACTTATATAATGTTTTAGTATATTCCCTTACACTGTAAAGTTTAATGTGTTTATTATATTGATGTTCATACACTTGTATTGACATTGTTTAAATTTATAAGTTCGTAGTTCGTACATATTCAGTCATGGCACCAGGTGGAAGATCAGGTCATTCCCGCACTGGATCAACCCTTCCACACGGTACGCGACAGAGACAGCATCGACATCGCATGCTGCATCACAGGTGTCTGAGCCTTCTGTTGAGCATACACCGGGTACTACATGTAAGTATAGACATATATTTATTTAATGATTTCTGTTTATGTTTAGACTTACATATTTCTTTTACGACAGCATCGTCGACCAGCCGATGAGGACGTGGACCCACACGTGGGTTAATTTTAGAACGACTTACGCGTGAGGGTACGGTGACGGTAGAATTCCCACATGACTGCCTTAGACCTGTTGGGGACAATGCCATGTTGTTTACGTCGGAGGTCGGTGTCCCATGCCGATCTCTGATCCTCACCACCACCCCCCGTTGGGCAGACGTGACAGATGATGTGTGACAACTCATCCATCGGCGCCTTCAAGTAAAATTTAGTAAATTAAATTTTCTTTTGTGAAAGTTCATTTATGGTTAAGTTATTTTCTTAATACGTTTATTGCCTTAATCTATTATTTACAAAACTACAGGATAAATTTGTTTTAGATTTGAGTGTTCCTCACATTTCACATATCGTCGACGACATGATCAGGGAGCAGTTCAAGGAGTTCCACGGAGATTACACTAGCGGTATAAGTAGTGAAGGACACACGATGAGGTCGTACTGTCCGCACTGCCACACGTGACTATAAACGACTGACGGATACTCTGCGAGAGGTTTTCGTCTGACGCTTTTCAGGTAATATTTACATATTTATGATATCTTAAGGTAACAATTAAATTCACAATTAATAACAATGTATTATAAATAATGTGTTCAGAAGAGGAGCAGAATAAATTCTGTGAACAGGGAAAAGTTATAAGTGAACTACGTAGCTGGTTCAAAGTCATTTGTACGACAGCGTTACGACACAGTAAGAAACTACTGGTGATTATTAAGTTGATATATTCTTTCCATGCATTTATATTAACTCTATTGTCCTTTCAATTGCGCAGCGAGATTCTGTCATCGGTTAAGAGCCTGGACCAGTAGACCTCTACAGAGGGACTCACTGTCGGTAGGCAACGAGATCTTGGGTTCATCCTAGAGCCAGTGAGAATTGTGTAAAAATCCTTACATTGTAAAATTTAATTGCATTAAATTATAATAATGTCATTCATTATGAAAATTCATATGTTTTCATTACAGGCGACAATAGACACCATACGTAGTCAGCCCACTCCCGATGGTAGTCAGCAGAGCGAGCTAGATATCCAGAGCAAGGTGTTTGGCACCCGTTCTGGATATGTACGTGGGCTTGGCCATGATGTCAAGCTCATGACACCTACTAGAGCTGCCTCCAGCCGTTCCATCGCTGGGGAGAGCACCCTACGCCGAGCTGATATCACACAGAGAGAGGTTCAGCAGTTACGAGTCATCGTCGATGAGATCAAAGAGCAGCTAGAGAGGCAGAGGGAGGAGGAGGAGAGGCGTAGGGAGGAGGAGGAGAGGCGACCGGAGGAGCAGGAGAGGAGGATCGAGGAGATGCGGGTGGAGCATGACCGACGGATACACGAGATGTTTCAGGCTTTCACTTCATGCTTTACCATCAATGCCCCACCACCTCCGCCTTCATCTTTGTGATTTTTTTATTTTTTTTATGATTTATTTTATATACGAATGTTAAACTTATATGCATTTGTGCGTGGATGAGTGTGGGTTGTACGTGGATGTGGATAGGATTTTTTTATTTTATTTATAATTTATTTTATATACGAATGTTAAACTTATACGTATTTGTGCATGGATGAATGTGGGTTGTATGTGGATGTGGATAGGATTGTTTGTGTATGGATGGATGTGGTTTGTGTTTGGATGGATGTGTATGTGAATATGATGAAAATGTATTGCAACAGGTGTATTTACAGGTGTATATTAGGATTTTTTTCCTAAATTTTGAAAATAAATGAAATCAGGAAGAAAAAGACTATTACTGACGAAATATTTCGTTGGTAATAGTAGGTTGAAAACTTATACTGACGAAATATTTCGTAGGTATAAATTAATACAAAAATTTATACCAACGATCTATATATGAGATATACCGACGAATTATTTCGTCGGTAATAGCAGGCTTATGCTGATAAACATACTCGTCGGTATTATTATTTTACCGACGAACGTACTCATCGATAATGTCGTTTATCCGAACTTATGCCGACGAACATACTTGTTGGTATTATTGTTTTATCGATGAATGTACTCGTTAGTAATGTCGTTTATCCACAGTTTTGCCGACGAAGATATTCGTCGGTATAAGCTGCATTTACCAACGAAATATTTTGTTTTTTCCTACCAAAAGTAACATGTTTGGCCAATGATTATAGTCGTCGGTATTTGTTTTATCATTACTGACGAAGTAATATTTCGTCGGAAAAAACCTTTAGCCATGGTCTTATTGCGACGATCTTAGCGACAACATACACTACCAAAAAAATAGGCAAAGGATACAGACAACGTTAGTTTTTTGCTACGGATGTAAACCGTAGCTAGATTTGCTACGGTTTTAATCCGTAGCTAAAAAGGGGACACGCCATTACTAATCAAAGGTGGTGTAAGGGGCTCTATAGGGCCTAAAAGAAATATATATTTTCTATCTAATCCGTCCATCTATTTTGAAATATTATTATAGAGCATGAGACCAAAAATCAGCTAGATCGAAGGGTAAAGTGGACCACACAGTAGGAAACATGGAGATGAAATCTCATGTGCTTCCTATGGTGTGGTTTACTTAGGCCTTTAATCTACATTATTATCGGGATGATGAGGTAAAATAATTTATTAAAATTAATGGATGGAATGGATAACGCAAATGCATCATGGTGGGCCCCACGGAGCCCCTAAGAGGACCGTCCACGGCCCTTCCCAAATTTGAGCGCGCGGCTCTCTTTTGAGTGCCACCCAAATGTCACCCCATTTCTCTCTATCTCTCTCTCTCGCTCCATACCCTAACCCATCCTCTCATCCTTTCTTGTTGCAGACGACGACCCATAAAAGCTAGCGTGCCGAATCTAGTCCGTCCAAACCCAGTCCTAACTTTCCATCCCCGCCGTCCGATATCCCTGCGCCCGATATTGTCGGCGTCTGAGTCACATCCCCACCGATCTGACACACATGGCCGGAAACTCATAACCCTAAAGACGGAAGAAAACATTTTGCATTTTGATTCTTCTTCTGCTCCATCTTAAATCTCTGTTTTTTCTGCAGTTTTCCCATTTTTGGATCTTGATTTCAGTTCGTCATGAGAGTGGGAGATATGTACGTCCCTCCGCCGCAGGGCTCTGATCGGGGTGCCGCGGGAGCTCTGGACGCAGCGATGCCGAGGATTTACCAGGCCTGTAAAGGCAGCAATATATTTTTCCTCGAGGGGAGGTTTATATTTGGACCTGATGCAAGGTCTTTGTTGCTGACCATATTCCTCATTGCCGCATCTGTTGTAATTTTCTGCATATTTGTTGCTAGAAAACTAATGGACAATTTTCAGGGATTTTGGTTTGACATGATCTCAAGTTTGTTGGTCATGGTTGATGTCATGAAGTGATTATACAATTTATTCTGATGTTAGATTTTTCGTTTTTGGTATTTGTGTGGCTCTCAAATGCTGCACATGAACTTGTGGTTGTGATCAGTTACTTAATCATTTTACCATAAACATCTCTAAAGAACTCATCATTGCATTGTGATTGTTTTGTTTTTGTTTTTTTTTTTTTTTTTTTTTTTTTAAGGGCTGCAAAGAAGATGAAACCCAAGGTTGGAATCTCAGGTCCCTGAGAAAGATGTTTCCAAAAACAAGCATTGAATTATCTTAGGCAGGTAGTTTATAGTATTAACTTGCTGCTTTGCTTGTAAATCTTGAAACATCACCTTGGTCTAGAGCAGAGGAATTGTAGGATCTTCAACACGAGGCAATAGAACTAATTTTTCTTTTGAAATCTCTTCAGGGATTAGGAAGCTGCTTATGCAAACCAGTCTGAACCTGCTCTACGCTATTACCTTTTTTGAAGATCTTGAATAAAACTAATGTTGTTGAGAGGTGAGATGTGCATTCTGTGGAAGATATAGGGAAACTACTTCTCATGATCTAGTTTTGTTGTTGATATGATTATTTTGTTCCAATGTTTACCCCTTAGTTGATATGATTATTTTGTGCATTCCCATCATGCTTGAATAGTCTAGATCGATGAACCATCTCTATTTCAACCAAATGGGTTTGTTGGGACACCATTCATGTCCTAAATCATGAGGACCCTGTTATCTCTCAATTAATGTCTCATTTGGCCATCCTTTTTACCTTGTCATATCATTTTGTCAAATTGTATTTTATGTTTTTAAGATTTTATAAAATCTTTAATTGTTTCTATCTTGTTTTTAAAAAAATATAACAAGGTTTGACTCTTTGTTCAGGTTCCCAAAATACGACTATTGCAGAAGATGCACCATCTCAACGTGTTCTAAAACCATGGGCTAAAAAAGATGGCCATGAAGGGACAGTATTCAAAGGTGATAATATTTTATCATGAAAAGAAGAATACAGAAATAAAGAATGAAGCTGTCAATGAGACATCACCACTTGGGATAAGGACTCCTCTTCCCAAGATGGTTCAAAAATCCCAAAAGGTAGATTGACAAACAATTTACAAGATTTTGCTAAATTGATGAAAAATCCTTTTTTTGAGCCTTGATGATTGGTGAAACATGATTTGTAAAGCTGAGTAGAGGTAGTAACATGATTTGTTAGCTATGTTGGTAGTAACAAGGTGACAGCCTATTGTTGAGTCTGTCATTTGTCGTTTCATTGCAGTATCCTTTTTTTCATCCTATTTATATTTATTTGCATAAAGTTTCATTGAGAAATTTTGTTATGAACCTATGATATACATTTCTAAAATGCATGGTGATTGATTGGGTCTTTTCATCTGGTGGCCTGCCACATGGATGGGCAATAGCCCACATATTGTAACAGTCAGACAATTCTGTTCAACTCATCATTTCAAGTTTGCCTTCTAAATAAAGACAATATGATCATTCTCAAAGGTATTGTTTTTATAAACAAGCAAGCATTGATTTTATTAGTTGATATGCCAATGAGATCGAACTTTGATTGATTTGATTTGCCTTCTGAAAACTCCAACCTTGTTTGAAATTCTGGTTGGGTTTGATCGGGTTAGGAATAATCACATTTCCAACTTTTTTTTTTAAAGGTTGGGAATGCATATAATCTATGCTCCTGTACCATTTCATCATGCTTCCTTTTAAAAAATATATATGAACTGCATTGTATGAATGCATATAATCCATGCTCATGCAAGAGAGAGTAATTGAAGCGGACATTGTTCAATGATTCAGCTGCTGTATCAATATGGTCTGCATCAAACACACTGAGTTGTTCTAAAACCTGTAGAGAAGGAATTATCAAAATAAGGATGTCCAAAGTAATTTCAAACAATTACATTTTTCTCTATGTACGAAATTAAGAGGCATGGTTATTTCTCCGAAGGGCAGAATGTCAACGATTTGCTGTTCTAAAAAGATAATCCCATTTCCCAGATGTGTGGTGCTGCGTTCCAGCCTTCCATGTAGAAGCAGGTATACCGGGATCATCAATTGATGCATCCAGTAGCAGCAGCCTATCTATTCAAGCGCCCAAACTCTTGGATCAAACTAAAATTTTCTGGCAAGAAAAAGAACACCTCTTACCTCCACCAGACCACTTTGAGGTGAGATGAAAGTCAGCTATTTGCAACACAGTCTTGTATTTTTGTTAGGTTATTGGCTAACCGTTGGCATATATACATGCACACACGTACATATAAGAACACTCAAGCATTATCTCTAGAAATATACTATCTTAAGAATTAATTCACCCTCGAAAGGCAGGCTCCTGAGATGGTTTTAAGGCACAGATACTTCTGGCTTTTGGCTGAAAAGTGGTTATGATGTTGCCTACATCTAGCCTGCCAACAGAGCTGCAGTTCTACAAATCCCAGGGGTATCTTTCAGTTAGTGTTGAATGCTTGCCCATGATTTAGTGACTACTTGAATGACATTAATGTCCTTTTGATAAAGGCAGGTCTTTATCCTTATTCATGATTTCCTGTTCTTTGTTCAGTTCCTCATGCTCGTTCTTAAGTTGTCTTACCCTTTTAGCATCTGCTGTTCGCAGTGTTGGGACACTGTAACTGACTAAAAAAGCATTGCAGATGCCAAAAGACTCCAGGAAGCCCACCTCACTAGTCGTTCCAATCACCAGCAAGTATTTACCCTGGCATCAAAATAGAATTGAAATTAATAAATCTTCTATTAACTAGTATAGAACTGGATATTGGTGGCATCAGCAAGGACAAAAATACACAGACTAATACCAAAATAGTTTGTAAAATCAATTGCCAAAATTTCCACCACTACGGCTACGTGCCATCCAAGTGGGTTGGATCCTTGCCTGTAGAAGACCTCACAAAACTAATACCTGTTTGGTTTCAATATAGTTTCCAGGGGACAAACCCATTCCTTCGGAAGAGAAAGCCTTGCAACCTACAAAACTAGTTGAATTTAGTAGGCAACAGACTCAGCTGCCTAAATTGACAACGAATGAGAAGCTGCAAAACCACAGGATCTCTCTTGTTCCAGTGCTAGACGCTAACATAGAAGACCCGGGCAAGATCACCTCTACAATTATTGATCTCAACTCGAGGCCAAACCGGATTCTTGGGCAGCCTTCAAATTCACAGGTATACATGTTATTGGCTTTCAATATGATATGTATATATTGGTTTTTGTTTTGTAGACGTTGCGATGCTAAAGTTAACCAATCTGCTAGTTACGCGAAGTTTAGTGTATTTTTGTGTCCATAAGGTGCAGGGGATGAATGCCTTAAGTGATAGCAATCATGAGTGTGCAATCATAGTTCCAGTGGGATCTTGCAATCAAGATCTAGAGAAGTAAGCAAGGTAGATTCTATTCTTCTCATTTATGCTAGTTCACTGGTCTTTTTGTTTAACCATTTCTTGGAACGTGGAACTATTTTTGTCATGTGAAACTTGAAGTATTAATCTGATTAACATTGATTTTAGGATGCTCCAGATATGGAGAATCTTTCCCTGTTTCAGTGGAAGTTCTTGATTCCAGTTTCTACCTTCCAATAGGAAAAGCTAAGGTATGAATTTTTGGAGTATTAAGTACATGTTTTTTCTTCTATCAGTATTTACTTATGATGTAGTGCATCTTGATTTTCCAAAATCAATTGAACTCCATTGCTTAGCACTTACTATCCTTTCTTTGAATTCTTGAGGATGTAATGAGACTTGAAAATCTCAAGCGTTTACAATCCAACAACTGCTTTACATTCCATCACATGTGCCTAGATAGAAAACAACTGCAAGATCCAAACTGTCCATCAGTTGGGCCCTGTTCCTAGTTAAATCTAGCAGTCGAATATCCATCAGATGGGGCAAAGTCTAGAAAACAAATGGACAACTAAAACATGCTTGGTCAGCCATCAATTTGTCCCATATGTAGTGGCCTACACAATCATACAGATGGGCCATAGACCAAAAATCAGGGAATCGACTATGTTAGTCATCTGATCATTAGGTGGGCTATTGTGTGTGCAACTGCTATTTGGATCCTCAGCCATCCAGTTTTCAACAGTCTATATTACTAGATATGTATCATTTTGAACAACCTAATTTTTTTGAAATCATGCAAATTCACTAGAAGGTTGGTGTGATTAGTGGCTTAGATCCTGCATGCGTTTGGGTGCTTGTTTTGCAGTTGCAGTTTGCAAGTAGCATTCCACAAATTCCATACATTGTTATTTTGAAAATCTTGCAATAATATCACAAAGAATACACTTAAACGATATTATCGCGAGAATGTGAAAATCTCACCATAATTTTTAAATATTGCATTTTTTTCGCGATATTATCAATCAAGACGTAAAATCGAAAAATGGTAATAACCTAATGATTTTGTTATATCAATTCATGTAAAATCTCTTTGAAATTCGTGTGTGTGTGTGTGTGTGTGTGTGTGTGTGTGTGTGTGTGTGTCTCACCATCAATGTAGAGATTTAGCTTATGTGTGAGGTCTCTTTACCTTTATTTCCAGAAACCTTGGTTGAGGAGAAGTCCTGTGCTCAATGTTGGCTATTATGATTGGATCTGTTCATTTCTGGTTTTTCCTATGTAACAGGGGACTTCACTTCTTTAAATTTTACTGCGTTGATGCTTGTCCATTTCTGTGCACCCAACAATCCTGTATGCGGCTCATATAAAGATGTTTTTTTTTCCTTTCCTATCTCAGGCTAAAAGAAAAGAATGGCCGATTGAGAAGCTGAGGAAGTTTACGGTTCCCAAAGCTCCAAAATATATTTTCCTATCATTTGGCTAATGGGACATGCACCAATACACTCTGCCAACACTCTTATGTAACCTGTCTTGCTGCAGCAGAAAAAAATGTCCAGTGGTGTAAAATTTTGATAACCCAATAAGAGTTAATTTTTTGTTCATGGATGGTTTAGTTTGAATTATTTGTAGTTGATTTATGCTTGTTTCAAATATAGGTCCTGTCAATCAGGTGGGCCTTGCAGTGAACGTGTGAATTCAGGTTGGTTGTCATTAGCTGAAGGATAACTGGGTTTCTACCTGCCCATAATCTGTATCTGGGTAGCTAAAGCTAATGTGGTTGTCATTAGCTGAAGGATAACTGGGTTACTATCATGGTAGGCTTTTTCTGGTTTGAACTTGCTAGCTATTGTATCTTGTTTTTCATAGATTAATTTTAATGGGCATTCTTGTCTGCAGTGGGCGACACTTGAAAGGCAAGCCCTCTGGCAATAGCAGAAGCTAAGCGTTATGCCCACATCTATAGTGGTTCTGATTCTGTGATATTTTTGATACTACACAAGGATCAAAGCATGGCCACATCTATTTTTGTTTGAAGGGAACCAGTTGGACCTGGGGATTTGGTGGTTGCATTAATTCCCAACAGAAGGTAGGTGTTTCTGCTCTTCTTATCTATTGTTTTGTATTGTCTTTCCTTTTCAACCAACCCTCTCTTTTTCTATTGCAATCTCATCTTTCTGTTTTCGTCTAGTAACTCAGGTGATGTAAGTCTACTTCGTTTATTCATGGGTATTTGGTTCTTTCTCATGATTGAGATTGATAGGCCATTTGGGCATTTGTTATAATGTTGAATGAGTCTGGAGAATTTCTGTTAGAATTTGTCGCCTGTCGGTCGAATCCCGATCAAGGTAAACGAATCGATGTTTCAATTTTACTAAAATTGTATCTTGAATTCAAGCGATGTCCATGAACACAGCATTTCTCATTGTTTAAAATTCTTTTGTTATTTGTTATCATCTTGTTGGTTTACGTTTAAAATCAATTCCGTTTTGTTAGAGTTGTTTGGAGATTTCACAATGATTCCTGTCACAAACATGTGTCACAGGCCCAGTCATGTTAACAGTCCTCGTAACTGAAGAGCCAGGATCATGCACATGTGCCAATACTTGAGAAAAACTTTGATACTCTTGCAGAGGGTGATGGATGTTATGCAGGCATTTATAACTTAGAAATTGCACGCAAGTGAAATTAAACCGTCCAAATTATGTTTTCTGGTTTAAATGTATCATGAACCAAAAATCTATGCTAATTTGATTACTGACTGTCAGATTGGTTGGTACTCAATGGACAGTTAAAACTGAAAAATATCCAATGGTTCCATTTCAACAAAAAAGTGTCCACAAATCAGTTTTGGATCGTTCAAACACTTTGACTTTGGGCCTATGACTTAATGGCAATAGGTTCCACAATCTAGACAGTTTAATTTGAGTTAATGTATGCCTCATGTACTGAGGGCTTGCATATTGGGTGTCATAAGCTACTTGAGTATCATATAACTCCCTTTAATGCTTTTCACTACTACTTTTAAGGGCCTGTTGGAAGCACCATGAAAAGCAGATTGGTTCATTTTGGCTTTATTTGACTTAAATGTATGCCACATGTACAATCTCTGAGTGCCTGCATATCAGACATCATAAGTTGCTTGAGTATTATATAAATCTCCTCAATCCTTTTAATTACTACTTTAAAGGCCTGTTAGAACTTAGAAGCACCGTGAAAAACAGATTGGTTCTGTAACTTGAGTGGAACCCCTCTTCTTTGCATTTGGGTGGTGTGGAAAATGGAAAATTGCATTGCCTATTAAAAAAAGTGAATTGTGTTATTTGGGATTTTGGTTTGTTCCTTTTTCACTTAAATTGGCAACTGGGATAAGAATGGGTTCACTTGATGTTGGATGGTGTGCATTCCACTCACTGCTTCCTTTTTTTTTTTCAAAAAATAAAGAAAGAAAGAAGCAGAATGGCCATTGGCCCAAATGATCATTTTGCTTGTTTCTTCTAATCAAGGAACCCAACTTACTTGCCATTTGGAACTGTTTTGGTGAACTTTCTCCATTCAGCTCAATACAGATTGAGTTTCCAGCCTTTCCAAAAAAGAAAAAAAAAAAAGTAAAAAAATGTAGAAGATTTTTTTTTTTTTTTTGCCTTTTCTTTTACACTTTGGTTCTACCCAAGCTACGGTGCATGTGGATTTCTGACACCCTTATTAACTCGTAGAAACTTGAAGCCTTTTCTCAATTTTTCTTTCAATGCAGGTGCCATTCTTCAGTGATGATGAAGAAACACCAAGTACGCTGAAGACAGATGCTCTTTTCATTCCTCGGGAGAATCCAAGGGCATTGGTTATTCGTCCCATGGACCAGTGGCCCACAAGATCTGGTGCAGAAAAGCAGTCTCCATTGAAAGATACAGATGTGCCAGTTCATCAAGATGGTAGGTTTCGTTTCGTTTCACCTCTCTTCTTGGTTTAATCTGATTTCCCTGACATCTTCACACACACACACACACACACACACACACACACACACACACACACACACACACATAGAGCAGCAACAAGTATTACAGTGTTGGTTTTTCTCATTTTTTGTTCTCATAGGAGCAGCAACAATGAATGTGTGGAACAAGGATGAAGTTGTTTCCTGAATGGAAGCTGTCAAGGCCAGCAAGCAGTTCGGACAAGAAGATATTTTGTGCCCTCTTATTGCGGATGTGTGTACATGGATGTTGGTGTTTATTTATTAATATTATTTTTGGTCCCTTGGTTTTGACAAAAATTCAAAAGCTGGGCTTCTTTTATGTTACAGGCATGCATCCAGGCCTGCCCCAAGAACCCAATCAACTTTAATGTAGATAATGTTCGTGTCGTAAAGCTTCTTGGAGGAGGTCTTCATAATTGTTCAATTGTTCGTGGCATGGTCCTGAAAACTAATGTTGTGTCTTAATCTCAACCATGCATTTTTACATATATCCCAAGTTATCTTCTCAACCATGCATTTTTACATATAACTGTGTCTTAATCTCTGTTTTCTTTTTGGTTTACATTTTTCAGCATTGCCAATATCTTCCCTATTTCCATTCCTATATTTCATGGTACGTATGCTCCCTACGGTAGCTTCTGTAGTGCTCGATTTTAGAAAGTATGTTTTCATATAAAGATGAAATTTGAAAATGTCTTGGGTGCGTTTGGTTTCACCAAATATCAGTGGTATAGCTCATGGGTTGTTGTAGGGCCCATAAGATGTATGCAAATGAGGGAAACTTTCACATATGAGGAAATCAATTTTATTTCTTTATTTAATTTTTTCCCATTTCCACCTATTCAAATAATCCCATGAAATTGACTAATTCTCTACAAAGATACTGGGACCATGAAACTACAAAAAAAATTAAGAATCTAGTATAAAAATCAATGTATCATTTCATTACAATTCTAAGACACGCCAACCCAAGACAGTATTTTGATATCTACTTTATGTATTGGATCATATTCATGATGCGCTCTTACCGGGCTTCTTTTCTAACTTCTTTATGGTAATTATAAAAAAGAAGACGTTAATATTTTGAAATTACTATTATTTAATCTTTAGATGAATCTTAGCAAACTTTTATAACTGCTCAATGACATGTTTTATAGTTTATTTTAAAAATATATTTTCATTGTAATTTTGCAGATAAGAGACTTTCACATTGCAAAAAATGTGCAAGATATCGGATATCATGCAGATTATGTAGGTGAACATATTTGATAGAGCAACACATTAGATTTTATGGTTGACAATATGATGAAAATAAAATCTTTTTTTTTTCTTGAAGGATCTGCTTACATGGTGGGAAGAGCTTTAACTTCTGTCTTTTGGGGAGTACTAGCGGATCGATATGGACGAAAACCCGTTATAATAATTGGCACCGTTTCAGCGTTAGTGCTACTTGATATTTCTTACATACATGATTCAAACTTCTGCTTGAATTTAATTTCGTGCAGGATTTAATTATTTGATGTAACTAAATACACCCTTATTCATTTTAAATATTTTGAAATTTCACATTTTAGTATGTCTCCAAGCATATGCTATTGAAGTCTGCCGTGAAGAATATCATTCTTTAGCATTATCACTTGTAAGAAGCTTTTCTCCCTTTGTATATCATTTATATATCTTAGAGATTTTCGAGCATTGCTCGCCCCTTTTGCCTTGTCATTTGTCTAGTAGATTACTCTAGTGAAAGGGATACATGGTGAAACCCTTACCTCTTCAATATCATAAGCATACATACAAAGGACAGTTATAAACCATGATATGCATTTCAATGCATTTGAACAAATGGGAAAAAACAATTTAAATATTTCCATAGGTCCCATTCACAAGAGGCCTACTAGATGAACAGTCTGAATGCTTTTCATCTCTCTCTTCTCCTTGATTGTCATGCACTTTATATTTTCTTCTTCTTTTCTGAATGCTTTTGACTCAAGAAGGCCTGAGATTTTCTTGAAATAAATGAAAACTCTAAAAACCTCAGTATAATTGACTCTTGATTGAGATTGTGTCAACTCAAGTCGAAAGTAGAATAATCTCTCAAGTTTCTAAACCTTTTGTTTTTATTTTTTTTTCCTTTTAAACTTTGCTTCATGTTACGGCGTGCAAGTGTTAGTGTCATGTTCAATTGCAGTGGAATATGGAGCAACTTTTTCATATTCAGTCCATGTTTCTATTCTATGAGTATCCAATCGACTCAAGGTCAATTTAAATACAGTTTACATCAGGGGAGTTTTATATTTTCTTTACATTTAGTTTTCATCACTCCTTACTTGTAGATTCCTGTATTGATTACTCAAGCATGACAGTTATGCGCATTCTTTCAGGTGGATGTTGCATGTGGGAGAATTGGAGCTGCATATTTCAAACTCAAGTATCTGGTACGTCTCTTGTCAAGAATGCACATGATTGGAGTGGCCTGGCCATATAGACAGGCCGTATTTATGTATATTTGCTCGAAATTGATGGAGCAGACCCGGATGTGTGTCGGAGCTATCCGGAAGAGCGGGGGTCCCTGGAAGGTGGGAACCGCTGTTATGACCATGATGAAGCTGTCCATTTTCTATAGACGACATTGGAGGGGCCTGGCCATTTGGACAGGTCGTGTTTATGTATTTGCTCGAAATTAATAGAGCAGACCCGGATGTGCGTCGGAGCTATCCAGATGAGCGGGGGTCCATGGAAGGTGGGAACCGCTGTTATGACCATGATGAAGTTGTCCATTTCCTATGGATGGCATTGGAGGGGCCTGGCCATTTGGACAGGCCGTGTTTATGTATTTGCTCGAAACTAATGGAGCAGATCCGGATGTGCGTCGGAGTTATCCAGATGAGCGGGGGTCCCTGGAAGGTGGGAACCGCTGTTATGACCATGATGAATCTGTCCATTTCCTATGGACAACATTGGAAGGGCCTGGCTATTTGGACAAGCCGTATTTATATTTGTATTTACAGGGACCACACCCTTAACCTAAACCTGAACCCATTCTCAAATCCCAAAACCTATAACCTAAACCTAAACATACACCTTAACCTAAACCAAAACCAAAACCAAAACTTATAACCTAAACCCGAACCCATTCTCAAATCCAAAAACCTATAACCTAAACCAAAACCAAAACCATAACCTATAACCTAAACCCGAACCCATTCTCAAATCCCAAAACCTATAACCTAAACCGAAACCAAAACCTATAACCTAAACCCGAACCCATTCTCAAATCCAAAAACTTATAACAAAAACCTAAACCTTAACCTAAACCTATACCCTATAACCTAAATCAAAACCAAAACCAAAACCTAAACCTATAACCTATAGCCTAAATCAAAACCTATAACCTAAACCTAAACCTAAATCAAAACCTAAACCTAAACCTATAACCTATAACCTAAACCAAAACCTATAACCTAAACCAAAACCAAAACCTATAGCCTAAACCCGAACTCATTCTCAAATCCAAAAACCAATAACCTAAACCGTTAACCTATAACCTAAATCAAAACCTATAACCTAAACCAAAACCAAAACCTATAACCTAAACCAAAACCAAAACCTATAACCTAAACCCGAACCCATTATCAAATCCCAAAACCTATAACCTAAACCAAAACCTATAACCTAAGCCCGAATCCATTCTCAAATCCAAAAACCTATAACATCAACCTAAACCTTAACCTAAACCTACAATCTATAACCTAAATCAAAACCTAAACCTAAACCTATAACCTATAACCTAAATCAAAACCTAAACCAAAACCAAAAGCTATAGCCTAAACCCGAACCCATTCTCAAATCCAAAAACCTATAACCTAAACCTAAACCTTAACCTAAACCGTTAACCTATAACCTAAACCCGAACCCATTCTCAAATCCCAAAACCTATAAGCTAAACCGAAACCTTAACCTAAACCAATAACCTATAACCTAAACCAAAACCTATAACCTAAACCAAAACCAAAACCTAAAACCTAAACCCGAACCCATTCTCAAATCCCAAAACCTATAACCTAAACCGAAACCTAAACCTTAACCTAAACCTATAACCTATAACGTAAACCAAAACCAAAACCTATAACTTAAACCCGAACCCATTCTCAAATCCTATAACCTAAAACCTAAACCAAAACCAAAACCTATAACCTAAACCCAAACCCATTCCCAAATCCCAAAACCTGTAACCTAAACCAAAACCTATAACCTAAACCAAAACCAAAACCTATAATATAAACCCGAACCCATTCTCAAATCCTATAACCTAAACCTATAACCTATATCCTAAACCAAAACCTATAACCTAGACCAAAACCAAAACCTATATAGCCTAAACCTAAATCAAAACCTATAACCTAAACCTAAACCTTAACCTAAACCTATAACCTATAACCTAAACCAAAACCAAAACCTATAGCCTAAACCCGAACCCATTCTCAAATCCCAAGACCTATAACTTAAACCAAAACCAAAACCTATAACCTAAACCCGAACCCATTCTCAAATTCCAAAACCTATAACCTAAACCGAAACCTTAACCTAAACCTATAACCTAAACCAAAACCTATAACCTAGACCAAAACCAAAACCTATAACCTAAACCAAAACCCGAACCCATTCTCAAATCCTATAACCTAAACCTATAACCTATAACCTAAACCAAAACCTATAACCTAAACCAAAACCAAAATCAAAACCTATAGCCTAAACCTAAATCAAAAACTATAACCTAAACCTAAACCTTAACCTAAACCTATAACCTATAACCTAATTCAAAACCTAAACCTAAACCTATAACCTATAACCTAAACCTAAACCTATAACCTATAACCTAAACCAAAACCTATAACCTAAACCAAAACCAAAACCTATACCCTAAACCCGAATCCATTCTCATATCCAAAAACCTATAACCTAAACCTAAACTTGAAAACCCAAACTTAAACCTAAACTTGAAAACCCAACCTAATCTCAACTCCCTAACCAAAACCTAAACCAAAACGTGAAAACCTAATCTAAAACTCAATCCCGAACCTGAACCCGATTTCTAAAACCTAAACCATAACCCATTCTCAAATCTTATAACCTAAACCTATAACCTATATCCTAAACCAAAACCTATAACCTAAACCAAAACCAAAACCTATAGCCTAAACCTAAATCAAAACTTATAACATAAACCTAAACATTAACCTAAACCTGTAACCTATAACCTAAATCAAAACCTAAACCTAAACCTATAACCTGTAATGTAAACCAAAACCTATAACTTAAAACCAAAACCAAAACCTATAGCCTAAACCCGAACCTAAACCTAAACCTTAACCTAAATGTATTCTCAAATCCCTAAACCTAAACCTACACCTAATCCTAATCTCAACTCTCTAACCTAAACCTAAACCTAAACTTGAAAACCCAAACCTAAGCCCGATCTTGAACCCGAACCCGATTTTCTAAACCTAAACCTTAACCTATTCTCAATTCCCTAAACCTTAACCTAAATGTATTCTCAAATCCCTAAACTAAAACCTACACCTAATCCTAATCTCAACTCCCTAACATAAACCTAAACCTAAACTTGAAAACCCCAACCTAAACCCAATCCCAAATTCGAACCTGATTTCCTAAACCTAAACCTTAACCTATTCTCAATTTCCTAAACCTTAACCTAAATGTATTCTCAAATCCCTAAACCTAAACCTACACCTAATCCTAATCTCAACTCTCTAACCTAAACCTAAACCTAAACTTGAAAACCCAAACCTAAACCCGATCTTGAACCCGAACCCGATTTCCTAAACCTAAACCTTAACCTATTCTCAATTCCCTAAACCTTAACCTAAATGTATTCTCAATTCCCTAAACCTAAACCTACACCTAATCCTAATCTCAACTCCCTAATCTAAACCTAAACCTAAACTTAAAAATCCGAACCTAAACCCGATCCCGAACCCGAATCCGATTTCCTAAACCTAAACCTTAACCTATTCTCAATTACCTAAACCTTAACCTAAATGTATTCTCAAATCCCTAAACCTAAACCTACACCTAATCCTAATCTCAACTCTCTAACCTAAACCTAAACCTAAACTGAAAACCCAAACCTAAACCCGATCTTGAACCCGAACCCGATTTCCTAAACCTAAACCTTAACCTATTCTCAATTCCCTAAACCTTAACCTAAATGTATTCTCAAATCCCTAAACCTAAACCTACACCTAATCTTAATCTCAACTCCCTAACCTAAACCTAAACCTAAACTTGAAAACCCAAACCTAAACCCAATCCTGAACCTGAATCCGATTTCTTAAACCTAAACCTTAACCTATTCTCAATTCTCTAAACCTTAACCTAAATGTATTCTCAAATCCCTAAACCTAAACCTACATCTAATCCTAATCTCAACTCCCTAACCTAAACCTAAACCTAAACTTGAAAACCCAAACCTAAACCCGATCCTGAACCCGAATCCGATTTCCTAAACCTATAAACTAAACCTTAACCTATAACTTATAACCTAAACTTATAACCGATAACCTAACCTATGGATTTTGCTATAGTTTAGAAAATTTGTAGGTACATTTTTTATTTCTTTATATATGATTGCTTTTTCCAGCTCTTTTTTTTTTTTTGGTCTTTCTTCCTTTTGAGATGTGTACAAAGGCATGCTTGTTTGATTGTGTCTACAATTATTGTTTTATACAGGCTGACAAGCTAAAGAAGTCGGTGGATGATGAAATTCATTTCCTCAAGGGAAGGGTTTTAAAACTTGAAAGTGATCTTGTGTTGAAGTCTACAGAAGTTACATATGCAGTTTCAAGGAAAGAAGAAGCTCTATCTTCTGTGTTTGCTGAACTTGACCGTCTGAAGAAAGAAAATTCTGTAAAAGCGCGAGCATTATTTAATGCATGAGGGCACGCCTTAGTTGTAATTTTTTTGACAGGTTGAGCAAACCGAAGTATTGTTTATTTAGAAATGTGAATGTAGGATGCATTGTAGATTTGATTGCTATTGTAATAAATGCATCATTTTTTTTCTCTGATTGCATTAAGCTTAGATGAGTTATCAATATAGCAGGTTCTTGCAATGGAAACAGGGAAAATAGCTACGAAATATAATCCGTAGCAAAGCTACAGCTTTTCGCCGTAGCTATTGCTATCTATTGCTACAGATTATATCCGTAGCTATTGGTATCTATAGCTACGGATTATATCCGTAGCTCTCCGTATGTAGTGCTCCAAATACCGTAGATATTGGTATCTATTGCTACGGATTATGGTATCTATTGCTACGGATATAATCCGTAGCTATTAGTGTATATTGCTACGATATAATCCGTAGCTATTGGTGTATATTGCTACGGCTACGGATATTATCCGTAGCTAATGGTCTTTATTGCTACGGAAAAGATCCGTAGCTAATTGTATTTATTGCTACGGATATTGTCCGTAACTAGACCTTTAGCTACACCACCAATTGCGACGGACGTGATACAGACTAGATCCGTAGCAAAAGCCCTTTTGCTACGGATCTAGTCCGTAGCCTTTGCCCATTTTTCTTGTAGTGATATTTCGTCGGTAATAATCATTACCAATGAAAACAGATAAAATAACGACGAATTATGTCATCGGTAGAAGAGAAATTTCCTGTAGTGTTAGTCTCATGAGCCAGGGATGGTGGAATGGTACACTACGCCTGAGCTGTAGGCCTATGCTGGGTGACAAAACCCCCATAGTGACCATTGAGCTTCCTTAAAATGGTTGTTTGAACTTGGAATAATAATGGTTGGACTAATCATGCATTTTTATGGCATACAGACTTTACCAGGTGGTTGATGTAAGACACGGGTTTTTTTGGATCACTATGAGTTGTACCATAGAGTATTTTACCTAGTGATCCTAAGTTATTATTGTGTGCATTCGAACCGCTATGAGTTGTCCTTATTATATGGACTTTTTCGGGTGCCTAGTTCTCCTTAGGGCGTACCTTGGAGTATTTTTTTGGGAGACTAGTTCACCTTAGGTGTCCTCGTTGTATAGTCTTTTTCGAGTGGCTAGTCTCCCTTAGGGCATACCTTTGAGTACTTTTTCGGGTGGTTAGTTCTCCTTAGGCGACCTTTTTACTAGCTAGATGTGCATCCTCAAGTTTGTGAGCATATGCATGCATTCATGCATTTAAACAAGAAATTCTTTGTGAAATTTATTCAACATGTGCATGTCTGATAAACTCCATCTTATTATTAGGATGATCATTGTAAAAGTATTCATTGTTATATCCTGTTTCTGATAACTATGCTAAATTATCTTAATGATACGATAAATCTTAGGGGTTATACCTCACTGGGATAGCCATTAACGCTATCAAACCGTATTCAGTGTGTAGGATATGTGGATGTCGTATGAGTTGACTCTGGTGTGTCGCATGGAAAGATTAATGGCTATGCAGCTCTAATTTCTAAACTACATTCATTATTTGGTTGTTCAATCTTTAGTTAATGAGACATTGATTTGTATAAGTTTTTGGGTAACCACTTGAAATCTTGCTTATGTATATTTGGACTCCCTCTTATACTTGATTTGTTTCAATTCCGCTAAAATTGTTAACTTTGATAATATAAAAAAAAATGTACATGAAATTGGCTATCTTTAAAGGTTAACACTCGGGTTCTTGGAAAATGAGTAGTGTACTTGGGTTGCGGGAACCAAAGTGTTGCAGTACCAATCAAATAGTGATTGTTAGGAAATAAAATGACATTAAAAACTGTTTAACCCCACGGGAGTTTCGAATCAAACTGATATTTAGCCCTCTTCTTTAATCATACTTTGGCGGGCCATTAATCAATTGGGATATGACCTACCACAAGTGGACCCTAGATCTAGATTTTAAAAAAATCTAAAAACTTTGATTCAATTCATCAAACCGAAGTAGGGTTCCGGAGTCTGTCAGTCCGACCCTTAGAAACATCGGTTCGACTGATAGAGTGGTTTTAACAAAAAAAAAAAAAAAAAAAGAAAAGAGAGAGCATACATTCTATCAATCCAATCGACAAAGGGTAAAAGGGCGGAATTGATGCCCAACGACTCTATTGATTCGACCGACCAACAAAGGGTCAATTAAATGACTTACACTCCAATTTTAGGATTTTGGTTATTTAGAACATTTAATTTGTAAGTCATAATTAATTAAACTTGATGAGTTATTTAAATGTCGATGGAATGGTAGAGATCACTTTAATTGATCATATGACTTCTACATGAGATAGTGATGATGTAACGCCCCAAAACCCAGCACTCGATCGAGTTCGTATGACCCCAGCCTGAGTTTGGGAGCATTAACCTAATTAAGAGTCACACGTAGGAAAATTTCCCCATGTTTCTATATAGTCTGATTAACGGTTCACTCAAATCAACAACCAAACTTGCGTTTATTAATACAACAGTAATCCAGAGGAGGCTATAGATATAACCTAACCAAGTACATGGCAGGCCATATCCAAAAAGGTAATAATCCAAATCCCTCAACAGGGGATATACAATCACAGCGTCCAAAATGTATAGAGTATAGGGCAAAATAAAAAGAAAAAGGGGAAAGCTTCGCAACTCTCAACTCTGCCCTATGCTCTCAGCTATGCTCCCAAAGCGCTACTCCGTACTCTTAGGGGCTGTTTGATTTCCAATTCTTGAATGTAAATACAGGTAAATGTATGTAATCATTACTTACATTTCTCGCCTGCAAAATTGTCAGGTGAAGTAGTAGCTGGGTGATTCTGTTTGGTCTCTCTGTGATAGCTGCAAATACGCCGTGAACTTACTTTCCACTGTTTGATTTTTAAAGCTTGCAAATGACGTGCAAGGGTTGACGGGATCTGATGGAGCGTCTGGTATGGAAACGGATTGGCTACTCCCCCTGACACCAGCCCCGGAGTTGGTGGTCGGTGCTCTGTGGGCTCCACCATGATGTATGTGTTTCATCCATTCCGTTCATCCATTTTTAAATATCATTTCAGATATTCATCCCAAAAATGATGTAGATATAAATCTTAGCTGGATCACACCACAGGAAAATAATAGTGATTGGATATCCAACATTTAAATCCTCCTAAAGCCCGTTGTACTGTTTATTTCAAATCCAATCTGTTGATGGCGGTCATAAAGACCCAGATGAGGGAAAATAAACAAAGATCAACTTGATCCAATACTTTTATGGCCCCTAAAATTTTTCACCACCGTTATAGTTCATTCAACACTGTTTCCTGTAATGTAGTCCACTTGAGAAACGTATATACCTCATGTTTTTGTATATTACCATAGATGGATCTAGAAAAATAGATGGACGGAATGGATGAAATACATACATCATGGTGGGTCCCACAGAGCACCGACCACCAGCTCTGGGGCTGGTGTCAGGGGGAGTAGCCAATCCGTTTCCTCTGGTATTAGCTTGGCATACGGCCTGGGAATATGTACTCTACACATGCATGAAGCCGTGCCAGCCCACTCCACAAGTGCCTTTTCCGGGTTGTTCGTGCAAGATCTCCTCCGTCCATCAAGTGGGAATTACTTTTTTTTTATGTACTGTGGCCCACTTGTGATTTGGAACTGCCGTTCAGTTTACTCTCATGGAATGAACTGGCAAAATGGATGCTCAGGAGGATTTCTCACATCGCGTGTGGTGGCCCCACCTAGGTTCAGACCACAGTAACTTCGTGTCGTCCGGGTGCCAGGCAATCACCCTCCTATCCCTGAGGGACCAAGTCCACTTCTCCAAACGGTTCATTTCATGGACCCTGCCGTTGATGATGTATCGTTAAAAAAAACTGCAGATTACATTGCTCCAAGTAAATTGCAATAGAGTAAGAATGAAGGGAGATGGACGGTTGTCAAAGCACAGAAGATAGCTGTTATTATAACCGTTCTTCAACGACGTGATAAAGTATGTGGATTGCATCTAATACATCACCGGCTGTGTGTGTATATATATATATATATATATATATATATATAGTATAGACCCCTATTTTTAAGTGGTGTTGTCCCATCCACCGTACACATGACAACACGTGTCAATCTAGATCGTCCAGATTGTGGGCCCATTGGAGATGGAGTGTCGACTGAATATCGCATTCTTTGGATGATCATAACCGTCCAATTGTTTTCTATTTAAACGGATTGTTAAAAAAAATAAAGTAAGTATGATGACATAAAAATATGGGCAAAAAAAGTGGTATGAGTTACAATTGATGAACGGGTGTGCATATGCTGATGATGTATGGTACTGATTAATATTTGTGTGTTGCCATCCACTGGCCCACATTCTGAGATGGCGGGATGATTTGAACCGCCTATATTCTTTTTTACTTCAACAAATAAGTGTTTACCCCACAATCACGCTTCATATTGCTTCCTATTGTGTGGTCCACCCTCTTTTTTAGTGTTTTTCCCTAAAAATGATATGAAAAAATTGACGGACGGTGTGGATAAAACCCATAAATGAAGGTGGCTCCTCAGAGCCTCAAGGTGGCTCTTTAGAGCCTCTATCAGTTCCGAATATATCAATTTACCACTTACGAAATTCCAAATATAAAAGGGAAAGTCATAGAAGACTATTAAAACATGTTCTCCAACAACTTCATCCAAGTCCGTAGTCTTGGACATCCACTACTACAACTTTAATGGTTCAAAGAGATTAGGTAAACAGCCGTGATGACAATCAATACACCTAGTAGAAACAGCAGTGCGGTATCGTCGTCTTGGTTTGAAGTGATCTCCGTCTTCAGAGCTGGGGGGTTTGAAGTTGAGGCTCCATTATATAAGGTATTATGGCGGTTAATATGATTAACTTGAAATTCCTGAGCATGCAAAGCTTGATGTATAACCTCGCTGTCATCATCACCACGCAGGGGGGGGGGGGGGGGGAATTCTTGGTTTGACATCTCTGGATGTTGTGGCTTAGCATGAAATGCCTCCCATGCACAGATCGCCAATTCTTGCGACTTGTAAGATTTGAATAGTGCCCGGTGGAACCCATCTACCTCGGTATTACAATCTTCCCAAGTAAAGTAAATACCGGGTCTTCGTCCCCTAAATACAACGTACACCTTTCCCATCTAACATAAAAAAGTAACTTCCGTTAGAAAACTGCAGGTGCAGCAAATGAAAGAAAGACAGGTATAACAAAGCTACACAGAAGACAAATAAGAGTACTATCTCTATTACATATTAAACCAGCATAATAAAGTGTCCAAAATCCAAGATATAGCATCAAAATATAAAGTATATAAATCCAAAAAGACCATAAAAACATGCATAAAATAGTGTTCAGTGGAGCATTCAACAACAACTCGTCAGCAAGCTCCTACGAGTGCCCGAGGGCTTCACTGGTTGGACATCATCAACATCTGGAGAAAATCCAGCCTCTTATGATTAGGCAGGTTAAGGAAAGCAGCACCATATTCTTCCTCCTTGGAAAGTAGTCTTGTTGCGGAAAGTACTTCTTGCCCGTTCAGCCCATCCAGTTGCTCCAGCTCTGGAATGATAACAGCCATTCTTGCAAAATTCTTTCCCTTTGTCATATTTGTCGCAATCGATTGCAGAGCTTCAACCATGTCGGTCAAACCGTAACCAATCACATCAGTTGGACGCGTAGCCCTCGCCCTCTTCCTAGAGTTTGCACTGCTGTTTGTAGTGTTGGAGTTGTTTCCCTTTGCAGGTGGAGTCGAATGTGGTATATTGGCGCCTTCACGACTGTCCCACTCCCAATGAATAATTGGACCACTGTCCCCAAAATCGTCAGATCCAAGATCAACTGATATGGAATTGAGGTCCACAGTCTATGTAATCGGATCATCTGGATTCTGATGGCCTGTAAAAGAGCCTGTGTCAAAATTGTAATTTCCTGTGGCACATCTTTTACTAGTGGCACGATCGTCTCCAAAAATGTACTCTAGGTCATCATATCTTGAACACGGCTTACCACGAACATGTTGTGCGTATGGGTGTAACTATTAAGAAAAAAAGAAATTCGGATGTCAAGTTAAGGGATAAATAATCGGCCTAAAATACAATAGAAATTGATTTATTACTTTGAAAAATATTCTTGCTACGAACCTTTATGTAGTCGACCCAAACATCATCAGTTGCAACCACCACCTTCAAACCATCATCCCACCCGAAACCACTGGCATTGCGCAAATCCCGAATTGTAAAGTACAATTTTTTCACAGTGCGTAAGCGGTTAATGACGTTCTTCGACGTTAGAATGATCCCCATCTTATCTCTGATATTGTCCACACATGGTTTGTATGTTTCCTTCTTAAAACCATGCCCACTCTTCTTCCCATTTGCAACCTGCTCTACCAGACTGTCGATAAGACAGTTGTCCATGACATCTGTCCAGCAAAGTATACCGCCAGGGGAATGTCCTTCATCTACTGATTTTCCCGCATTCTTCTTTGGTGTCCTTCTTGGTGTTGTAGCTGCATTACATCCGGTAGTCCGCTTTGTGGGTGTGGACGGTTGAGATCTCGCATTCATTGGAGTTGATGAGGACGATTCTTCAAGTATCTAAAAAGGAAAAATATAACAAATTGCACAATCCAAATGAGAGAAACCACCTGAAGGTCTAAAGTGGCCAAAATGTTCATTATAATATTGTCTGTGAATGCGATGACTCAAAATATACAATGAGTAATACGGCAAAAGAAAACAATAATCAACCGGGCCACAATTAGCATCCAAAAAAGCTAAATTGATAAATCACTTATACCCTTTGACTCACTGTACTATAATCGTTCCACATCCGTTGTGCAATGTTGTCACGAAATGTCATCCATGCATCCCTTTCTGTCTAAGGGGCATTAAGCACATTACATAGGTCATCAATAGCAGCAGTCTGCAACGTTGATGGTGATAGTCCTACATCACCCTCTCTTGATGTACCATCCGCATCCATAATTTCGTCATCCCCCGACAAACGAATAAAATTGTGAAGGACGCAACATGCGAGCACAATCTTGACTTGTGTCACTACTGGGTATTGTGGAGCCGTTTTTAGAATGGAAAATCTCGACTTTAATACCCCAAAGCAACGCTCAATAACATTTCGGAGTTGTGCATGGCGATAATTGAACAGCTCTTTCGCATTTGCGGGATTACGTCCGGTACGATATTCATTGAGATGGTAACGGACACCTCGATATGGAGCCATAAATCCAGGAGAATGCGCATACCCAGCATCCACAACGTAATATTTTCCTTCACGTACAGTAAAACGATCATGTTCATTGGTCAGAGCACTTTGTAGGACACGTGCATCTGAAGCAGATCCCTCCCAACCCACAAGCATGTAGACAAACTTCATATCGAAATCACAAACCGCCATTACATTCTGAGAAATTATACATTTTCTATTACGGTAGACGCCACTCTCATTACTAGGAACAAAGGCAAGTATATGCGTCCCATCTATAGCACCGATACAATCCTACGGGTGCAGCAAATGAAAGAAAATCACTATGATTTATAAAGTGGAAAAACACGATAGCTTCACCGACGAAATTGCAAATCAAGTGATAAATTACTAACCTGAAAGTAGTTATTCCAATTTGGATTACTGGTAATCTCAGGTGGAGTTTCTGGACCGGGTAGTTGTACATACTGCGGGTATAAAGACACTATTACGTCTACAACCCGATTGAAATAACGACTCACCGTTTCACCGGACCGTATGAATCGATGTCCAATGACTCTGTTACGCACATTATGTCCTAAAGTATGGAGAAACATCAAAAGTTGTTCTTCCATACTTACATGCTTCGCATCGTTCAATTTATTATTATCCCGTAGTATAGAACATAGGTGGAAAAAAGTCATCCTTCGCATTCTCAACTGGGAGATGCAGTCATTGTCTGTAGCCCTGATTATTCCGTTGATGATCCAAGCTCGTTCATTATCCGCACGCCTTGGTGGATTTTGACATAAATAGTTGCGACAATATTCTCCAGCTGCCATAGCTGCTGACGCAGATACAAATATAATTGCAAACATATTCATCTCCTCTTCTGTCCATTCGCTTGGATCCATTGTCCGGAGATTGTAGTATCTACACAACATCATCTCCCAAAATCAAGGACTTGAGTTCCTTCTTGTACATATTGCAAATAGCCATTCATTTTGTAAACTAAAAATCAACTCATTTGGATTTCTATTGCTTTGATGCTCAATCTATATATCAGTTGATTCTAGATTGGTCCACAAAGCACCGACCACTTGCCTAGTTGGTTGATGGGCTAAACCGCGTTGATTTTCACCACCACTTGCAATGTATTAGAGTTGAATACAACCATTGAAATTTCTTACGTAAGCAATTCTCGTAAAACACCCAACTAAGTGAGTCCCACAATATTGTTCACTAGAATCCACTCCGTCCATCAGGTGGGAACCATTATTTTCACCGTACATACAAAATATAAGCCTGATTAAAATCTATTAAGAGACCATACCAATGGAAACAATGTAACGTTTATCCTCAAACCTTTCACCTAGTATGGCTCACCTGAGTTTGATTTCGGATTTATTTTTATATATTTACTTGTGACTAGTAATTTAAACCTGATTAACGGTTTTGATGAGCCGTAAACACCATGGTGTCTCCACGATAAAACATATGGGTAGCATTCATTACATTTGTTCCCTGATGTGTGGCTCATATGAATAGAAGATACCGATGAAAATTTTCACATATATTTGACATGAGCAACACGTGCCACCGTGACACATGAGAGGGACGGATTAAGTGGGTCACACCTGTGTATACGAGCTCCTGAAAGGAGGTCAAGCTGGCAGACATGTCTGGTGTTACAACCCTCAATAATAAATGGACGGTCTAAACACGGTTGCCAACGGTCCACATTCATTGATCACATGTTTCCTTATTGATGAGATTACAGGGCTCAGGTCGAATAAAACATAGGTCTTATTCTTGATTTTCCTCTCATTAAGATTTGTTAAGTTTTTAACCTGTTCGATCTCAAATAAACAACAGGGTGCACCTTAGGAAGGTTTCAACGGTGGTTGACACTCTCTCTACAAATACATTTGGTGTGGTCCACTATAGCTTTGGATCTCCCTCATTCTTTGGATAATGCACTAAAAATATATATCCAAACGGATGGACGGTGTGGATACAATACATACATCATGGTGGGACCCACATAACTTTGTAACGCATCCTCAGTAGCTAGTTTCGCTACTGAAGCGGTCATGCTGTAGGCAGAACCGGAAGTTCTCCAACAACCAATCCATTTTTAATGGTGAACGTTCAATCCCCACTCTATTGGCCCCTATGATGTATGTGTTTCAACCATGCCATCCATCTATTGCCAAATAGATCATTTTCTGGTAAATCGAAAGACAATGTGGGATATCTCAATTTGAAGTGAACCCCATTACAGGAATGTGTTGAATGAATGGTGACCATTAAAAATGCTTTGAGGGCCATAACTGAGTTATCGATCAGGCTGGTATTTATATTTTCCCTTCACTGGATCTGTACGACCTAATCAACAGTTTGGATGGAAAATAAACTGTCGGGTGGGCCTCAGGAGGATTTTAATGGCTGATATCCAAAAATATTCTTTTCTTGTGGTGTGGTCCACGTAAGTTTCATATGAAACATTTTTTTTTTTCAATAAAGTATGGTGACCTATAACACTGGATGAACGGAATGGATGAAACACATATATCAGCACGGGACCCACATAGCACCGACCTCCAATCCGTCCGATAATTTACAATCGCATGGATATATAGTGCGGATCCCGCGCATACCACGGTAGCTGGTATTCGGTGCTCATTAGGCCACCATCATCAATCTGTTTCATCCATTCTGTTAAAGAGTGTTTGGATTTCTATATTTACAATTGTCGTAATCACGTCCATCACAGCGGAACTGCCAGGATCGTCCAAGTAAGATATGTGTTTTGAGATTCAACTGACCTGTTGAGAAGATGACGAAATGCCGCACACTGCAACTCGTTTTACCTGTTGCAACGAAAGATGATAAGTACGCTACATTCATAGTTAAAAATGAACAAGACGATCCGGATAGAACAAAACACATACCAAGCATCCACTGGACGGTGGAAAGGTGATTGTTAAAACGGCCAGAGTGATGTTTTTATAACATTGCTCCGTCGCAGGCACACGGATTTTTTACTCCCGTGGAACAGATTCATATTTTCACCCATCCGTCTCACGTCATAGATAATATATGATGGCTATAGAAGATAGCTGTTTGTAGCCCTGGGTGCGGATGGAGCTTTGGTAGCTGGGTGGGCGACCCTCCATGTGATCTCAGATATGGTCCATCATACATGTGTTTGCTACAATCCATGCCGACCACTTATTCCGTAATAAGGATTAAGCCGTTTAATCTAAAAACCAAACTTCCACCACTACGAAGTGGATCAGAACATACACATGCGCAGTATACGCCGCTGCAACCATTGAAGGAAATGATAGGCATAACTCTTACATCGCGAAACCGTCAGGGGTTAACCCATAACATCAACCACCTGGTGTGATGGAGGGTGCGGATCTCCTGTGTTGATGGCGGTGGACCCCACATGGAGCTTCGGAACACCCTAGGAAATATGAACGAGTGCACCGAACCATTACATAATATGATTTCCTTCCGGTGCGGATAACCAGCGCGTCACTCTAGCAGGATGAAATCCTGCGAGAAATCTACCTAAATTCAAACGCCTGAAAAAGCTCTGACAGGGGTAATTCCGATAATTTCACGGCTGCATTGTGAAATCAAACAGCCCCTTAGATCACTTGTATTATCAAATACAAGGCACCAAAGGCCAGTGTAGTGAAAAATTATTCTAAGATTATTCGCATAACATAATAACTAACAGGGATAACAAGGAAATCATACATTCATACAAGTTATATAGGGTATTTATGCACATAAATAGGAAGTGCATACATATCAACATAACAAGCATTCATACACGTTAAATCCTAATCAAACACAAAGATGTATGGCTTCTACTATAAGATTGAGAATAAGCATCTAACTGTCAGGTGAACAACCCCTCATGGTTAATCAATCGATTAAAGTACAAAAAGCACGTTCGTACTGCTGGACACCCAATAAAATCTTTAATAAAAAGGGATGCCCATAGTAAACTAGTCGGCCAGTAAATTGTACAAAAGTACAACCAGTCTTATTAATCACTTGGAATAGTCTGTATGCCTCGAATAAGTATTTTCATCCAAGGGTATTTTACTCGTAACAATCACATTCACAAACAATCCGATCTATTTATGTAACACCTCGTACCTCTGGTATACGGGTGTTACCTCTTAAAATAACATCAATAAAAAACTGAGATTGATTAATTAGATAACTTGAATTCACCACGTGCAGGATGGGACTTTCAGTTGACATTGAGGTCATCCATCAGAGTCTCTAGGAGCTGAAATAAACCTTACATCAGTCAGGTAGCTAAGTTTGACTGAACACTCCAAGTTAAAGCCATTATAAATCATCTTATCAAAGGATATTGGCATAACGCACTTGCTGTCAGCACTTGAAGATTAATTTGTGGCCAACTAGGCACTCAAAGCCCCACAAATCCCCGTTTAGCCATTAAAGCAAAGTCTCAGACCAATCCGACCGTTGGATCAAGATGTATGGGCCGAATAAAGCCCCGAAGAGTGTGATATGGACCACCAGGGCCTAACGTCCAGCCCAAACTAGGCCAGGACCCCTAGGCGGGGCCCCCAAGACAATTAGACGGAGTAGATTTATCATAAACATTTCAATAGACCCCACATGAGGTGCGTGTGTACCATGAACCGTAGTGCACGACGTGCACTGAACTAAACAAAAAGGTCAAACGACCTTCGGCCAAGCCAAACCGCAAAAGCGGATTTTCTCCCCGCCAAAACTCCCTGTTTGAAAATGGATGAACCATGGCCTCCAAAGTGGCCCACCCTGCCCACTTTTCGGGCGATCCAGACCATCCATTTTGTTCATAGGGTCCGTCTAACCAAAAATGTATAGGGTTTTGGACCCTTGTATGGAAACGGGGGAGATGGGTCGGAGCCGTCCAATGATCACAAACGGCTAGGATTTCCGGATGGGGGGCCATCAGAGGGACTACCGTACAAGATAGCATCGGTTTGTCCAAATGATTGATGCCATCCACTTGTCAGCTAAGGAAGATTCCTCTCACAGCCAAAAATGGCCGGACAAGAGGGATGAAGCAAAAAAAATAAGAAATTCCATTTCAGGAAATGAGGCTCTGGCACATCTACGGCCATTCCCTGGGGCCTCATAGGTCGATCCCAGCCCTTCCTTGTTAGCTGGTACGAAATGAGAAGGTAGGTTATCTCCTCTCATGAGAAAATGACGAAAATCGGATCTTCTCATGAGGTAAACCGGAACTTGTGTTTGTGGTCCAAAAAGTGGGCCCCACACTGATCATAGACTCCATCTGGTCAGTTAAAACGGACCAGATCACCCCAAAACACCTTGGACAGTGATCTGCCATTGATGGTCGGGTCATCTTCCCCGTTAACCCATCTGAGCCTGATCATGAGATGGGCCCCACCAGACCCAAAAATCCATATTTCAGATAAATCAGGGTACCAGCAACCTATCCCTGGGATCGGATTGGTCCCATGCATGGCCATCATTCTCAACCGTTGGCTATTCCTCTCCCTGCCCATAAATAGGGCACCACTGCCCTCAGCTTTCACACCAGGGAAGGAAAGGAAAAGTAAGAGTGAGGGAAGGAAAGAAAGAGAAAGAGAGAAGGAAAAGAGTGGAAGAAAAGAGAGAGGGTGAGAATGTGGTTGCGTGCGTTCCAACCTAAGCTCGGGCCGAGCTAACCGCCCCCCCCCGGTCTTGTTCAAAGCTGAAAATAGCCCCCTGACAGGGCTTTGATTCAGGCTGCAAGCACCCACCAGTAAGGCTATGCAGAAAGTTGAAAACAAGCTCTATCTAGGCTCTGAAACGAGCTGCATAAGGCCTGTAAACGTACCATGTATGGAGCTGAAAACAGATCCCAATAGTACCTCGGTTTGGGTTGAAATACGGCCCCAGCTAGACCCGGATCTGGACTAAGGAACGAGCCAAGTTTGGGGCCATGCATTGGACAAGAAACAGCCCTTCTCTGGTTGTAGCAGGGCCATAGATAGAGCTGTATCAGGCCTTCAAAAAGGACTTCAAACCAAGCTGAGATCAGGCCCCAAGATTGGACTAGAAACGCCCTTCAACTAGACCTCCAAATGAGCCAGAGCTGGACGAAAACTAGGCCAAAAACAACCACGTTTTGGGTCGAGGTGTGGGTTGAAAATTGAGCTGAGCCCAAGCCTTCGATGAGGCCTAAAAAGGAGCTAAAATCGGGCCTTCTTCTGGCCCCTACAATAGGCTGAAAATGATCCAGAAATGGGCCTCTACGTGGGCCTAAACTAGCTTCAAAAGGTGGGCCTCACTGCACTCCAGTGGGCCGCCTCTTGTACGAGTGGGCCTCACCTTAAAACTGGTGGCCGCACGCTGTACAGGTGGGCCGCACCATGTTCAGCTCAGGTGGGCCGCACCACGTATCTTCAGGTGGGCCTCACCACACATCAAAGTGGGCCGCACCCGTGATGCATCTTAATGGGCCTAACGGTCGGCCCAACCACACTATGGTCCAAACCGATTAGCACAGCCCAGCCTAATTTCTGGGCATGTTCTGGGTGTAACGAGCTAGGCCAGCCCAGGCCCAGTCTAAGCTTGTTTAAGGGTAAAAACAGGGCCCGGTCCGGGCTACAACAGTTGGACCAAACTGGGTCACGTCCAGGCCAGTTCAGGCCTTATTTTTGGGACATTTCACGCCTAGCCCAGGCCTCACTGATTGAACCATGGTTGGTGGGCCTAGTCATATTAAAACGGGCCCAAGTTCCCTTGATCAACGGGTCCTTGCAGACCCCGTTCATTCCAAGGGCTGGGATACCTTCTAACACAAGTTATTATGTTGGGAATAACTTTATGAGACTGCTTGCGTGAGTTGGGCCTCAAGGTATACTCAAGGACGTGTATCAAGAACGGAAATACAACCCTCTTAGGTGATGATTTTCTTCCCCTTGAGCTTCTCATCTCTAAACTAGATTAGGGATAGTCTTTTATAATAGTTGCAAGTAATGTTTTAGGAATGGATGGTCATCCAACCTGTTTAATTTAATACATGCCTCATAGTTGCTCACCATTGATTTGCTATTGTATGTGTACTTTAGAATTGACCAAATCCCTAACTTATTTCATCACATGTGGTAAGACCGATCTATCACATGCTCTTGGAACTCATTAAATCACTAATTTGTTTAACCTAAAGGCACAACTTGTGTTGCCAAAAAACACTCAATTGTTTACCTGAGATGCACACTATAGAATTTGGTAAGTTACGATTTCATGATTCTTGAACTGTTAGCATATATGATTTTTATTTCAAATATTAAAGCATGCCTGAATTTCCTTAAGATCGTATTGGTTGTAAAACACATTATTTGGAAACTCCTATTGAAAGAGAGTCCGTAACATAAGGTGTAACTAGACCGGTTGTGGTAATAATAGACCCAAACATCAAGGCTACAATTAGTAGTAATTGATTATGGGGCTTACCCTTTAGGGAGTGATGCTGCATACTTGACTATGAAATGGACCATGCAACATTTATTCTCACCGCTGTTTATTCATGTTGGACCATACATACCGCATTATTTTAGTCGCTGCATTTCATGTTTTCGATACTTCATTCCTAGTCAGCTTGCGGTGGTAATTCCCTGGTATTGAGAATTGATTGGCCACGTGTTGATGGGTTTTATACACACCCTAAGGTGGTAGTCTCATGAGCTGGGGATGGTAGTATAGGACCTATGCCCGATCTATTAGCCTACACTGGTGACAAGCCCCTGTAGTGACCTTGAGCTTATCTAAATTGGCTGATTGTAACTAGACTAATAATAGTTGGCTAATCATGCATACATGGCATAGACCAGCGTCTATCGGTATTGTACATAATGTACGTATTCTGTCCAACTGGATAGCATTCTCAGGTTGATGATTGCATGGGTGGCGAGCCCAATATCCGCATGGATGAGTATCCCCGGGGCGATGATTGCATTCACACATCGATGTATATAATAAGACTGCATTTAATATGTTTTGGTTGCCTGGGTGTTTTATGTTATTTCTTGTCTAGTGTAACGCACCGGATTCCGAGGGTCAAGCAAGACTCAACTCCCAAGATCCAGCACATCACTTATGCAATATGGATAATGATGTTCAAATTTTTGCCCATATTAATGAGTTAAGCATGAGTGAGATTATACTAAAACAACATATCATACTCTGGATATAACTAAATTGAGCAAGTTGAAGACTGAAACGTATATATCCAAATATATGTGTATTTTACCAATTCCAGAGTATGAGTATGTAACCAGGTTGAACATATACAAGTATTGTTTCAAAATATTCAAAATAGGAAAATGTAAAGTGTTCGACTAAGCCAATAATCCCAGTGTCCCTGCGGATCAGCACGAAGTCTACATCGACCCGCCTGATAATTGAAAATAGGAGAATTCCTCCTCATCCATGTAGCCCTGCTCCATAACACAAACATCATCTACACCTGCATCTAAACCATAGTCTGGTTGGTGTTTTAAAACACCGTCCTAGGGTGGGAGTTAGTGATCAACTCAGTAGTACTATAAGGCAAAGGTTAACATGTTATCAAGTCAATCAAGCAGTAATAATAAAGCAATACAACAATCACTTCCTAACTACTCTTGTTAATGCAGGAATGGTGTGCAAGTAATGATGTATGCCCTCGCACAAACTCCCTCACAAGTGACTCCGTCAACCTGATTCGGGCATGACAACCTCCTTCAAGTGCCCTTCCTTGCCAAACGCACCTCCTAACTAATGTAATGCGATGTATGGTCGTGTTAGTTGAGTAATTAGTTAAGCTTATTCATGCAGCAGGTTTGGGAAGCTAAGGTACCTCCCTTTACATCATTTGCCCGAACCGAGGGATCCATCTAGGGTCGTCAATCCTAGTTAAGCATATACGATAGGCAAGTTGTAGGGCATCACCCCTAATGAAAAGCAGTCGATAGGCAAATTCAAAAGTTTATACTCGAGGTCACTACGGGAGGCTCGTCACCTCAGCGTAGGCCGACTGCTCGGACACGGTGTCCCATACCACCATGCCTGGCTCATGAGTTTGGGTTGCTCACTGGTCACTACAGGGAGGCTCATCACCCCAGCGTATGCCGACAGCTCGACCACGGTGTCTCATACCACCATGCTCGGTTCATGAGTCTCAGCGGATCATGGTACCATGGTTAAAATGGTCTTTTACACTGGTGAGGTTATCTTAGATTCAAGCAGTAGCGTCCATACATGGTGAACAAACAATAGGCCAATCGGTTTGTTAGGAAAGTTCGATTGGTACAGGCACATGCCGATTTAATTAATATGGAGCGCGTAAGCACCCCGTGTGGCCTAACACTGCCGACAATCCTCGTGCGACCTGCATTCGTCAAATTTTCCCAAGTGACACGACTAATTCGGCCACCTGAATAGGGACTATTACCGATTGCCTGGACTACGTGATAGCCCCAATCTTACTCAGACATAGCAAATAAATACATGTGATAATCATTTCAGCATTTGACAAACAACCCAAGTAAATACTTCATTTGAGCATTTTATCAAACACCTTGAACATGTTAAGAAACACTTACATTTTATCCATAAATTGCGTAGAGGCAAATATGATTACATGAAATAAATTGTACATACATACAAGGTAATGTAAAATACTATCTTAATGGTTGTAATAGGTACAAATCATCAACAATTTCTCATTCAGAAAATTCAACAAACACTTAGACTACACTTTACCAAATACATAGACTAAGTTAGTTACAACACATATTTTAGCGATTCCTTATATGGAGAGGTTGACTTACCTATGTCAATGACTAACCCTAGATCAGAAATCATGGAACGCACAAATCATATTCAAATGCTCTTTCAAACATTTCAACAAACACATTGAAGGCATATTTTTCCCAAAACAGTTTATACATGTATATTATACAGAAATCGGTGTGTCTAAGACAATATGGCAGCAATCAAGTCAGACATAAATCATTACTTGACATTGAAAGCATTGAAAACCATAACATAAACGTTTATAGTCTGCACCTTTCGTCGGAATACTCGATTTGGACGCGGGTCGAATTCTACATTCCCGAAAACGGAACGTCGGGTACCTAAACAATGAAATAGGTTAGCTAGTTCATCGATTACGCTATCTGGATTTCTAAATCAAGATTAGGGTTAGGATTTCTTACCCAAATCGTAACTGAAAACGATGGTGTAGCGAAGTGGGGAGGTGAATCCACATGTGGAGTAGTGGGAGAGAACCACTACAGCAATCTCCAAAGATTCCCTTCCTCTCCTTACTCTTTTCTCTTCTTTTTTCCTTCTCTCTCCTAGGGTTAGAGAAATTCATACGGAATAGAAATGCGGTGGTTTAAGGGCTATATATAGGCCCATAAGTTATGTAAATGGGCCCAGGGCCATGGTATACTTAGGTTATAACCAAAGGGTGCCTGTTTCGGGCAAACAGGGCTCATATGGAGGTCCACTACTCACTTACGTCGTGGAGTAAGTTCCTTGACAATGGATCTATGTCAGGATGTGATTTCAGCGTGGTTGGATAGGCCGATCTACCATGGAAGATCCGTGTCATATCAATGGTCAAACTTGCTCGATCAGAGCCACAAGTGTACGGATATGTGTAGGAAAATTTTCTTTTCCCATGGATGAAGTTTGGTCAGAAACTGACAGTCCGAAATCCTCAATTTCGTGCGTGAGTGAACGGCCCAATTCACTTAAGTTTCAATACATTTTCTAAAAGTATTCGTATTTCTCACACACTTTACTCAGGGCTCAAGTTGTGCGTTTCTGGACACTATTTGGGTTTGATTCCGGCGATGTTTGTCAAGCACAGTAGGACAGATATAACCCTATAGTTTTGTGGTCATCAGACTTTTGACGTGCGGTCCAGGTCCGATACGGAGTTTCAATGTACTCCCGAGAGCGACAAGCTCATGGGATTTCTCCTAGGTTTTTAAGTAGTGTCAAGTTTGCGATTTTGATGGTTTTGGGTCTTGCCATTTGTGTAAATGGTGGTTTGAGTTAAATCCACTGATTATTTAGTTTTTCACTTAACCTATTTTCGCCTAAATTTCTACGGGATACGATCCTTAGGTATTTCTAGCTGAGGTGGTACTTGGGTCTTTGTGCGGATTTTTCCGAGACGTTACATTTAGGGCGGCGGTGCATAATCTTAAGAGGAGATCACACTGAGCTGGTCACTCATTCATCAATGTTCAACCGTACAGAGGATGCAGGTACAGGTGCAGACGGGTGTGCAACGGACTCGAAGGCAGCGGCAGTCAAGGAAGAATTTTATGATGAGGAGTCGCACCAGGAAGCGGCCACATATTATGGCTTGAACCAGTAGAATCAGTTGTGAAAGCGTGTTTTGGACCATTACATTTTGAGGTTTTGTATATGGGCCCCAGCTGAGTGGCCCAGGATATTGCTTTTGATTGGGTTACATTTATACTACGCTTAGTTTCCATTAATCGCACTTTGATTTGATTGAATTATCTTTTGATTATCAATTAACACCCGAGTTTTTAGGAAACGAGTTGTATACTCGGGTCTCGAAAACTGGGGCGTTACAATTTAACTACTTAAGCCGTGAAGACACAAACTCGGCATGCGACGCCTATAATGGCTAACCAGCTAGTAAAATATGTAGAAAATTACACCCACACTGTTAAGCGCCCGATAAAATCTATATGCCTTGAATATGTATCCACAACTGTTAAATACTTTTTTTATGCCCAAACCTGGACCGCCAAGGCTCCCGACGAGAGTAGGTGATCGACCGTTTCAATCTGAGGGGAGGATGCTGGAATCTGACCATAATACTCACATTTAGAAGCAACACATACCCCTCTAACTGGGACCCACGCATCAATGGCCTTAAAAATAACTTTCCACACAAAGAGTGTGATCTCTGGTGGTAACATTGAGTACCACACCCATCTAGACCAACTGTAACATCTCAAATTTTCACGGCCAGAGTTTATACTCGTGCCTGAGGAAAACATGTGTTAATAATGTATAAATTGGATGCTTTAAAAATTGTACCTTGTTTTTTATTTCATTTAGATCACATCCAGTCACATTCATGAAGGTAACCATTCACAATAATAAAATTGATTGTATTTATTATTTCATCAAAGTAAAAGAATTCAACAAATTATCAAATGCCCTCATTCATTTAGTACGATCTTCCATGGGGAGATGGTTCTCTAGACCTTTAATCTATACATCACCTGCATCATTTGTACGGTTGGAGAGGGTCAACACCCTACTCATAGTGATGATCATCCTTTAAGATTAACAATAATTCAAGAGATTAATAAAATTAATGCAAGGGTTCTGATACATCACGTACTCCACTACTACGAGAAGTATCAGTATGCACAAATAACCTACATGAGATACATGCTTAAAAAGTAGGTACGGCGCATCATACTTAGTGATCATCCCATAACTACAGATATTCGCCAACGTGTCCAACGTTAACGTGAATTTATGTGAGCATCTCAAGGTGACATAACAACGCGATTGAGGGATTTACGTAACACGATGTATTCATGGAACAACTATTTGCGACATCCAATCACTAGAAGTGATGTAAAACGCATGGTGATTTACTTACATTGATTATGCACCACGCCACCAACCCATGGAATTACGTACTAACCAAGATGACTGCTACCCATAACGCATTACGTTCATGATAAATATTTAAATCATTAGTTGTGATACCTTTAACACATCACTTGCAATAAACATAACAAAATCTAAATCATGGGGGTTTTGAAAATCTAAGGCACATGCCTGTTGAGACTCAAATATTGCATAATTTCTCCCATTTAAATCCTAGTTTTATGAACATGAATCGGCTCAATTGTGAGACCCGTATCCTAGCCTGTACTGTTCTGTAGGCTTCCGCAGTCCTCTTGGTTGAATTCTGGTGACCCGCGATCTATTATTGGCATTTGCACGCGATCCTGAGTCGTGTCCTGTATGTTACACTCGGTTCGACTCAAAACTTATACCCTAACAACCACGCTGTCGCCACGGTTCCAACGCCGCGTCTCGTGCATCAATGCAACGCTTAGATCATAAGTTGTGGCTTGCGCATTGTAATGACTGTAGATTGCATGTTACGGGACCCACCTATTGCAATGACACAATTTTCTAAGCCATCATGGGGTGATGTGCTAGGTAATCATTTCTTCTCATTTTTCCAAAAGTCAACACCCTCCCTTACCAAGAAATTAATAATGGCCTTACATCATTATTTCAAGCTATGACCTTTTCCTCTCTCTCTCTCTCTCTCTCTCTCTCTCTCTCTCTCTCTCTCTCTCTCTCTCTCTCTCTCCCTCCCTCCCTCTTTCCTTTTCATTCTCCATTTCAAGAGCCATGGACGTCCAACCCATCCCAAAAATCCAACCCTCTCCCACCTTCGATCCCCACCAATCCAACCTCTAGATCGTCATCTTCACCATTGAAAGAGCTTTATAGAAGCATTGGAGTAAATGGGAAGAAGAAGAAGAGTAAGGTGGTTGCTCTCTCTCTCTCTCTCTCTCTCTCTCTCTCTCTCTCTCTCTCTCTCTCTCTCTCTCTCTCTCTCTCTCTCTCTCTTTTTTTTTTTGCCTGGTTTGATGGCCCACCATGGATGTATATTTAAGATCCACGCTATTCACAAATGGGACAGCCTTGTTGGACCGTCCAAGGCCACCTTGTAGCTGTTTTAGGCAGGCTTGGATGGTGGGGAAAACACCAACATTGGCTTGATCTCCAGCCGTGTGGACCCCACATGGGCCCACTGTGATATATGGATTTTATCTACACCATCCACCCCTCTCCCTGATCGCCCAGACCATGGGATAGACGACCCATTCCCCGCTGACCTGCTGTTGTCCAGCAGCATGTGTTGATGGAGAGGAAAGCACAAATATCATCTTGATTCAAAACTGGTGGACTGGTGGGCCACACTGACGTGGACCCCACCTTGCTGGAAGTGTAGAGTATCCACATCGTCCAGATCCAGAGCCAGATGGGCAGATCGAACGATCCAAAGTCAGGCAGATTCACATGTTACTGGACTGACGTCCAGTAGCTGTTGGATCTGCTGCGTGACTATGGTTTTAATCCACTTTGTCCATCCATCGTGTGGCCCACTGCGTATATATGTGCTATATCCTAAGCCGTCCATTTGTACATCCAGATCCAGCCATCTAGTGGGCCGCACCACAACAGCAGTAGTAGGACTGTCCACCTGTTGACTGACAGCCTGTTTAAAGGGGAACCATAAGTATGTGAAAGCCTCACCGTCCATCTATTTTTTTTTTTGGAAAGGGGCGCACCATAATGTGTGTGTTGTACAGCCACGCCGTCCATCTGCTAGATGTGTGGACCCCACACGTGATGAATGGGTTGATCCCCACCATCCATCCTTTTTGCTGACCAAGTGGTGGGATGCACCATGACGTGTGTGTTGTATCTACACCGTCCAGGGGCCACCTTGATATTCATGATTTTCCCCACACGTGGGACCCACATGCACATCTATACCATCCAGCGTCCAGGGACGCTAGACGTGCATATACAGTGAAGTGTGAGCTGACAATGAGGTGTACTAACCTGCAAAAAAAAGGAATATAATATTATATATAAATATATATATTATCTAACCTATACATGTTATGGTGGGCCCTACGTGGGACCCACCTGCTCTAGGCAGCTATAGCTGCAACGTACAACAGCTATATACTTGCTGTGTACATCCAGCGTGGGACGTGGACCCCACCATGAAGCATGTGTCATATCCACCGTCCATTAGGATGGGTCGGTGGGACCCACCAGCAGGGGAACGGATTGGCTGGGGTACCTCATACCAGCTACATGGCTGGTACAGGTGAGTCGACGTCAGCAAGTTCTGTAGGCTCCCAATGATGTATATGTTTTATCTACACCGTCCACTGTTTGGATGGTGGAGCCCATCACAATGCATGTGTTGTATCCATGCCGTCCAACCATTTTGAGATATCATTTTATGTATGAGGTAAAGAATGAGTCAAATCTACAGTTCAAGTGGGCCCCACCATTGAAATAGTGGATAGTGACATCCACCGTTCAAACTTCTAAGGGCCACAGTAGTTCCAAATAAGCTGATATTTTGTCTTCACTTCTGTTGAGGGTCGAATATTGCATATTAGACCCCAGTGATCACCTACTTTTACGAACATGATACTGTTTAATGCCCTATTTTAATCATGTTTGTGATGCAAGGTGTATTTACGAGCGTGGACTGAAAAAGGGTACTAAAAGCGTGGATTTGACGCTCTGAAGTAACCAAGGCAAGGGACAGACTTTAGGGGAACAAGATCGATGAATTTACACACCAGTGATCCGAGAAATTCGAGAAATTGAAGCTTAAGTGGCCTGAAAGTCAGCCAGAATGCTAGATCACAGGGTTTCCACCATCCATTCAGCTCAAAACTTCATACGTGGCCTGAGGACCATAAATTAATCGTACACGTCAATTTTCAGCCATTGGATCCCTCTGTAAGTGGCCCAATGGACAGATCAGCCTATAAATCAGCGAATTAGGACCCACCTGGTATCTGGATATGCTTCAAAGTTGGTCTCAACCCATTATCTGAAGAGACAAGACTTCTGGATGGTGCAGATGCCCCAAAACCATCATGGTGGACCCCATTTATGCATGAGTGTGCATAGTACACAATTTCACTCGACGTGCACGGCAGCAGATAGTCAGTCAAACTGACTCTTGATCGAGTAATTTCAAAAGAAGGAAATTTCCTTCTTCAGCAGTTACGTAGGCCGTCCGCTAGGAGGTTTTGTGGCCCACTTGCAGTCATCGTGCTAGTGATCCGGACCATCCATCAGAATCCCAAGGCCCACGTTACCATCGCCTAGGTGACAAAATTTCAAGAGGTAGCAGAGATCGGATATCAACCGTTCAAACGCAGGATGAACGGTATAATGAAAAATCCAGTGGGCCGCACCGAATCTAACCCAAAACCAGTCATATCTAAATGGTTTTTCGACACGAATCTAATGAACGGTATGGATTTTCCAACCAACAAGGATCATGGACCCCACCAACATCACAGCGTAAGATGTTTTCACCAACCCTGTTTCAGCGTCCTTACACTGCCCGTCTTTGCAGTCACTGTACGACCATGGTAATGATCAGATGGCCGATCTGGACCGCCCATTGTAAAGGCCATCCCAAAATGTCCCAGAAGACGTCGTTTCTTTGGAGAGAAAGCAAGGGAAGTGGGAATTGGAACGCTGACATCGTAGCTGCGTAAAAAGCTTTCGCAGCAGCTTCTAAATACACGCACAGTGCGTAAACGGCTATTCCACCACCTCTGGCTACGAGCGAGGAGTCGGTTCTCCATTCTAGCCGACCTACACTTACTATAAGAGGAGAAGAATGTGAAGAGGAGGAAAGGGATCCAAGTTCTAGTGGACGTGGAGCAGAGTAGAGAGAGTGGCTGGGAGATTCAAGGAGGCAGGGGACATGGAAGAAAAGAGAAGGAGAGAGATTGGAAACAAATCAAAGGGATGTGCTTCTTATCAATTATATTTTTCTTCTTTTCATCTGAATCTATGTTACTTCCCATGAATTTTTAATTTTTAGCTAGGGCTGAGATGAAGCCCCTAATTTGAATGATTCTTGTTATTTGTTGATTTCATCCAGAATTGATTGATTTATTTCTTCCTCTAAATGAAAACTCCATACCTCTCCAATCTATGAGCTTAACGAAAGTCTAGAAGTGGATGTTGTTTGGAATCTTATTCTAGGTGTGCTTGTGTCTGACCATGAACATGTTTTCCTACAAGGAAAGAAATAGGAATTTACATCTATTCATGCCTAAACAAGGATGGAAAGATGTGATCCTTATGCTTCAAGGGAATTATACATCATGTGTGTCTGACCAAGGACATAGATTGTGCTTTATTTATTAAATTTACATCAATCTGAATTAGGGTGAATTAACAAGTAAAATAGATTCAAAAGTCCTAGTGTTCTCCTTGAGTGAATTTTCCTTCTTGTTCTCGGTTATTTTTCATCGATTTTTTTTAGTTTACTTAATTCCTAGCTAAACTATTTGTTGGATTAGTTAAGAAGAATCATAAAATTTGAATTGTGACAACCAGTCCTCGTGGGAATGATCTCGTAATACGTACCGTGTTTACACCTGATTCGTATACTTGCAAGTTTAAAATCAATTTAAATCAAGTTGGTTTAAATAAAACATCAAGTTTTTGGCGCCGTTACCGGGGACTGTTTCGGTCCAATTGGATTTAGGATTCTCTCTTATCATAATTCATAGCCCTAGGATTTTTCTCGCATCATTTCATAAATTTTAGGAAACTTAATTTATTTTTGTCTTTATTTTCTATAGGAATTGAGGAAGGAAGATGAAAAAGAAAAAATTGTCTTCAAAGTGAAGGAGGAGCTCCCAATTCTTCGAAAATCAATCATCTCCTTTTCCAGGTTCTTTCTTCCAATTCTTGTTTACATAGTTTCATCTTGCTTTTAGGAATTCATGATTTTTTAGCTCTAGTTTTATTTCTCTTAGGTTGCATCTTAGTTTAGCTTTCTTTCCTACATTACAATAACTCAGTTTATGTTAGGAGGTAGATCTCTGAACATAGAACTAGCACCTTTTGATCCTGAAATAGAAAGAACATTTCGTAGAAGATTGAGAAATACTTTATTTGAAATAGCAGACGAGAATGGAATTAAAGCTCTTAGAGATTATTCAGCTACTGTCCAACTTAATGCACCTTCATGCATAGTGTTGCCAGCCACCATGGTAGCACACTTTGAACTTAAACCTGTGGTCATACAATTGTTGCCCTCCTTCTATGGTTTTGATAAGGAGGATCCATATAATCATGTGAAAGAATTTCTAGACATTTGCTCTACCTTTAAGTTCCAAAACTTTTCAGATGATTCGATCCGTTTGCGCCTTTTTCCTTTTCCTTTGAAAAATAAGGCGAAAGCATGGTTGAATTCTTTAGAAGTTGGGTCTATCACTACATGGAACCAACTGTCTAAGAAGTTCTTAAACAAGTTCTTCCCTATTCACAAAACTAATGCTCTCCGTAGAGAATTACTAATTTCACACAAAAAGAGGGTGAGCACTTTCACGAATGTTGGGAAAGATGGAAGGACTTACTTCTTAAATGTCCACACCATGGTTTTGAGAAGTGGCAACAGGTTCAATACTTCTATGACAGTTTGACACCCCAAAATCATCGCGTGGTTGATGCCACCAATGGAGGGTCATTCATGACCAAAAGTGATGTCGAATCTTGGAATTTCTTTGGAACCTTGTGTGAAAACTCCCAGCAATGGGACTATTCAAATAGAGGTGAAAGAAGTCCCCAACCACAGAAGAAAGGTAGTATATATGAGATAAGAGTCATGCCAGATCTTTATGCCAAGATTAATAGCCTGACAAAGAAAGTTGATGCTTTGATGTTAAATAATGGACCTCCACAAACAACTCAAATTGAGTCATGTGCCATATGTTCCAGTCTCGCCCATCTACGCAGTCTTGTCCATCTGGTGCAGTATTTTTGAAATTTCTCTCTGAACAAGTGAATGTTATGAACACTTTTCGGAGAACTGGGAATGATCCTTACTCAGACACCTACAACCCAAGGTGGGATGGACATCTAAATTTTTCTTGCGCAAAAGGACCACAACAAGGAGGACCATCTGGAAATCCTCCTATGCAACCTTACCCCCAAGTTGGCAGTCAACAACTTCAACAGTTTCCGCAATATCAACGACCTCCTTCATAATCAAGGAAACCATCTCTTGAAGACACATTCAATATTTTTATGCAGAGTTCTCTTCAATTTCAAAAAGACACCCAACAAACTTTACACACTAACTAGCAAAGCTTACATGCAAATGTGCAGTCCATTGCCAAGCTGGAAGTACAGTTGGATCAACTTGCTACCACATTGAGTGAGAGAGAGAAGAGCAAGTTCCCTAGCTAACCTGTGGCAAATCCAAAAGGACAGTATGACATTGGCTCTAATTCAAACCAAGAACAATATCATGGGCAAGCCAAATCAATCATTACCCTTAGGTCCGACAAACAGATCAATAACAAAGTAGAGATGCCTAGGAAAGAATCAAATTCTAAATCGGAAGACAAAAATGCAGCGGAGAGACATACTAGTGCATCCAAAGTCCAAAAGCACTCTGACTCTCCAGGAACCACTCCTATGTCATCCTATGTGCCTAAAGCACCTTTTCCTCAACGTCTGGCACCAGTTAAGAAAGGAAATAACTTTAATGATATATTGGACATGTTTAAGTGCAAATTAACATTCTGTTGCTTGATGCTATCAAGCAAGTCCCTGCTTACGCTAAGTTTCTTAAAGATTTATGCACTCAATAGCGTGAGCTGAATGTTCACAAGAAGGTCTTCCTTTCGGAGCAACTCAGCTCCATGATTCAATACAACACCCCTCCTAAATTTAGGGATCCAGGAGCTCCCACCATTTCTTGTGTCGTAGGAGATCATAAGATTGAGAAGACATTGCTTGATTTAGGGGCAAGCGTTAATTTGTTGTCATATTCTATATATGAGCAACTAGGACTTGGTGAGCTGAAATCAACCAAAATAACACTACAACTAGCTGATAGATCTATCAAGGTGCCCCGTGGTATTATTGAGGATGTGCTAATCCAGGTTGGTAAGTTTTATTTTCCAGTGGATTTCATCGTTCTAGATACTAAGCCTGTCCAGAATCCTATTAGTCAAATCCCGGTTATCCTGGGACGTCCATTCTTGGCCACATCCAATGCTATTATAAATTGCAGGAATGGATTTATGAAGTTGTCTTTTGGTAACATGAAGATTAAACTTAATGTTTTCAATGCTGGACAACAACCGGCAGACTCAGATGATATATTTGAAGTGAACATGATTGAGAGTCTAGTGCATGACTCTTTCCTTAAATCTTCCAAAGACGCTCTTGAGACTTGTTTAACACATTTTGGTATAGATTTTGACATAAAAAGTTCCATCCAAGAAGTCAATGCATTGCTTGACTCTAATCCTGTAATGGATACTACAAAATGGAAAGCTAAAGTGGAACTCCTTCCACCATCTGAGTCTAAACTGGTCTCCTCTATTGAGAAACCACCCGAACTTGACCTTAAACAATTACCTGAAACTCTGAAGTATGCATTTTTAGGTCCTTCTGAAACCCTGCCTGTCATCATAGCTTCTAACCTTGATAAGGAACATGAGGGTAAGTTGCTTAATGTTCTTAGAGAATATAAGGCAGCTATTGGGTAGACAATAGCAGACATAAAGGAAATAATCCCCACTGTGTGTATGCATCGTATTCATCATGAAGAAAATGTAAAAACGTCACGTGAAATGCAAAGGAGGCTTAACCCTAACATGAAAGAGGTCATTCGAGCGGAGGTGCTTAAATTGTTAGATGTTGGTATCATTTACCCCATTTCAAATAGCACATGGGTCAGCCTAATTCAAGTTGTTCCCAAAAAGTCTGGGATTATGGTGAAAAAAAATGATGATAATGAGTTAGTGCCAACCCGCATGACTACGGGTTGGCGAGTTTGTGTTGATTACCGTAAACTGAACCTGGTCACAAGGAAGGATCACTTTCCTTTTCCTTTCATAGACCAGATGCTTGAGAGATTGGCAGGGCATAGTTACTATTGTTTCCTGGATGGTTATTCCGGGTATAATCAGATTCCCATTGCTCCCGAAGATCAAGGGAAAACCACATTTACATGTCCTTTTGGTACATATGCCTATCGGCGTATGCCATTTCGGTTGTGTAATGTGTCTGCTACTTTTCAACGATGCATGATGAGTATTTTTTCAGACATGGTTGAGCGTTTCCTCGAGGTTTTCATGGATGATTTTTCAATTTTTTGGCTCTTCATTTGATGAATGTTTATTCCATCTATCTCTTGTCTTGGGAAGATGTAAAAAAACGAACCTGGTATTGAATTGGGAAAAGTGCTATTTTATGGTTCAAAAAGGGATTGTACTCGAGCATGTTATTTCAAGTAAAGGCATTGAAGTTGATAAAGCCAAGATTGATTTAATTTATAGTCTTCCTCCACCCAGAACGGTGAAGAAGATTAGATCGTTCTTAGGGCATGCAGGATTCTATAGGAGATTCATTAAGGATTTTAGCAAAATTTCTTGACCCTTATGCAATTTATTAGCTAAAGATGTTGCATTTGTCCTTAATGATGATTGTCGGAAAGCTTTTGATAAGTTAAAGCATTTATTAACTTCTACTCCAATCATCCAACCACCTAATTGGAGTTTACCTTTTGAGCTTATGTGTGATGCTTCTGATTATGATGTTGGAGCCGTCTTAGGACAAAGATTGAACAAAATGCCTCATTTCATTTATTATGCTAGTAGGACTCTAAATGATGCTCAACTTAACTACTCTACCACTGAAAAATAATTGTTGGCAGTGATATTTACTCTAGACAAATTTAGGTCATATCTCATAGGATCAAAGGTTATAGTGTTCTTAGATCATGCAGCATTGAAATATCTTCTCTCTAGAAAAGATGCTAAACCTCGATTGATTCGTTGGATTCTCTTACTACAAGAATTCGACATTGAAATTCGGAATAAAAAGGGTTCCGAAAATGTGGTAGCCGACCACTTGTCTAGACTTGTCTTGGATTCCACAGTGGATCCTTTTCCAATGAACGAGTCTTTCCCTGATGAACAACTTTTAGTTATTTCTCAATTGCCTTGGTATGCGGATATTGTAAATTATATTGTTACAAGTCAATTTCCTTCTCATTGGACTAAATAGGATAAATCCAAATTTCTTACTGAGGTTAAACATTTCTTTTGTGATGACCCATACTTATTCAAACTTTGTCCTGACCAAGTTATTAGGAGATGTGTGCCTGAGAGAGAGTTTCATAATATAATCTCCTTTTGTCATGACCATGCATGTGGTGGTCATTTTTGTTTAAAGAAAACAGCTGCAAAAGTTTTACAAAGTGGATTTTATTGGCCTACACTTTTTCAAGACACCCACGCTTTTTGTTCGACATGTGATAGATGCCAACGTACGGGTAATATTTCCCACAGGAACATGATGCCACTTACCAATATCTCATTGTTGAGATATTTGATGTTTGGGGTACTGACTTCATGGGTCCATTTCCCCCGTCATTCGGTTATATGTATATCTTTGTTGCCGTCGACTATGTCTCTAAGTGGATTGAAGCAGTGCCATGTAAAACGAATGATCACAAAGTTGTGGTCCGTTTCTTGAAAGAAAATATCTTTTCTTGTTTTGGTACTCCTCGAGCAATTATAAGTGATGGGGGTACTCATTTTTGCAATAAACCGTTTGAATCTTTAATGAAGAAATATTCCATTACCCATAAAGTTGCAACGTCATACTATCCACAAACAAGTGGCCAAGTAGAGGTTTTGAATTGGGAGATTAAACAATTTTTAGAGAAAACAGTTCGCCCTCATCGTAATGATTGGTCGCAACGTTTGAACGATGCTCTTTGGGTATATCGTACGACTTTGAAAACCCCGATTGGAATGTCCCCCTATGGGCTTGTCTTTGGGAAAGCATGTCACTTGCTTGTGGAATTAGAACATCATGCTTATTGGGCCATCACAACCTTCAATTTTGACTTAATCAAGGCTGGATCGCACCGTAAACTTCAACTCAATGAGTTAGAAGAAATTCTAAATGAGGCATATGAGAATGCAAAAATTTATAAAGAACGGACAAAATTTTTTCATGACAAATCAATTCTTCACAAGACATTTGAACCGGACCAGAAAGTATTATTGTATAATTCCAGGTGATGCCACTTTCCTGGAAAACTACGTTCACGATGGTATGGTCCTTATCAGGTAGTAAAAGTATTTCCTCATGGAGCAGTTGAGATTAAAAATCTAAAGGACGGGAATATTTTCAAAGTAAATGGTCAACGGCTGAAACCATATTAGGAGGATTTGATTAATCAAGATGTTGAGGAAATTTATTTGAAGGACCTAAGTTATCAAGATTGATTAATTCATGGTCCATGGTTTCTTTCATTGCTTGTCTGGCTGAAGACGTTAAACTTAGCACTCCTGGGAGGCAATCCAACCTTTCATTTCATTTCTTTTTTCCTAGTTAGTTAGTTCAATGTTTGTGGGTAACATTGTTGCAAACCCTCACAAGACTACAACTCGTCTATTAGGGGCAACCTAGGGGTTTAAAGGCTTGTTGCATATGCTAAATGCAATCGCGAGCACCTTCGAAAGTGGTGTAGGTAGAATTTTATTTTTGTTATTCTTGTTTTGCTTGATGACTAGAAAACCTAACCGTATATTAGGTTAGTTTGCTTTTGTTGGTTTCTCTCTTGTGTTGACCCGCTCTTATGTTGATATCTTTGGAAAGCCTCTTGATTGTTTCGTCCAAGTACTATCTTTCCATCACTCCTCTTTTAATTTCATTGTCTCATGTGCATTGCATGCTCATATATTTTACATTGAGGATAATGTATATTTTAGGTTGGGGGTGGGAGATTAGGTTACCTAATTAGTATTTTCTTGGTTTTGAGCAAAAACTGTGAAAATTTTTAATAATTAAAAATTTTTTTCTGGAATTTCTTGTGAATTCGAAGTGATTTTGAAGGATAGTCATGATTTTAGAATTACAAGATACAGAATGTTGGTAATTTATGACTCTTGGATTCAGTCACCTATTAGATTTCACAGTTAAGTTTGAATTGTTAACCCATGATTAAAAGTTTTAAACATTGATTGAGTCACGATTTCACAGGACACATCTCACTTACACATTAAGGTTTCAGTTTGATATTGAATTGTAACTTGGTGATTATTAAGCATGGAAGGAACCAACCTGGGGAATTTGTCCATCATGTTCAATAAGAAGAATGAAAGAAAAAGGAAATACCCAGCTATAAGATAGTTGTCTGCGGAAAGGGTTGGGCGATCGAACTTCACCATAGGTTTGCTCCCTATAGGTGTAGATTCGATTCCCCATGGTTGACATTTGGAAAGAGTTAGGCGACTGGTCTTCACTATAGGTTTGCTCCCTATAGGTGAGGATTTGATTCCCCTCATTGGCGTTACTTTTAATAGAAAAATCAAAGGCTGGTAGAATGAAAAGTTGATCTGTAGGGCAAGTTTTGGTTTAGGTTTTGGTTGTCATGAATTCTTTTGTTGGTTACCAATGATATCATGAAATTGCCAATTGGACCTCTTAATAGTGATAAGTCGAGATTACACTATACACTCATGGACCTCAATGTTTAGAATTGTTCTAATTAATGGATTAATATTTTGAACTTGATTATGAAGTTTATCATGAGCTTTATTCCAGGAGAAAATGCTGCTCACCATTCATGAATCTTAGAATTCTCGCATCTCGACTATTTTTTTTCACAAGTCACTCGGGTTTACAGGAATTGTCTTGTATTTCTGAAATTATTTTTCGCATACTTTGCTCGAGACTAGCAAAATGTTGGTTGGGTGTTTGAGGGTCGAATATGCATGTTAGACTCCAGTGATTATCAGCTTTTATGAACTTGATACTGTTTAATGCCCTATTTTAATTGTGTTTGTGATGCAAGGTGTATTTACGAGTGTGGACTGAAAAAGGGTACTAAAAGCGTAGATTTGACGCTCTGAAGTAACTAAGGCATGAGACGGTCTTTAGGGGAACAAGATCGATGAATTTACACGCCAGTGATCCGAGAAATTTGAGAAATTGAAGCTCAAGTGGCCTGAAAGTCAGCCAGAATACTAGATCACAGGGTTTCCACCATCCATTCAGTTAGAACATCATACGTGGCCTGAGGACCATAAATTAACCGTACACATCAATTTTCAGTCATTGGATCCCTCTGGAAGTGGCCAACGGACAGATCAGCCTATAAATCAACGAATTGGGACCCACCTGGTATCTGGATATGCTTCAAAGTTGGTCTCAACCCATTATCTGAAGAGACAAGACTTCTGGACGGTACGGATGCCCCAAAACCATCATGGTGGACCCTATTTATGCATGAGTGTGCATAGTGCACAATTTCACTCGACCTGCATGGAGAAGAGAGTCAGTCAAACCGACTCTTGACCGAGTAATTTCAAAAGAAGGAAATTTCCTTCTTCAGCTGTAACGACTCGAAAAATTCCGTACGATGGCCCAAGTACCACCTCGACCAGAAATCACTTAGGATTAAATCCTTTAGAAATTTGACAAAGTTAACTAAGTGTTAAACTAGATTAGCCATGAAATCCGTTTGAATCGCTTTAAATACGATATGCAAGACCCAAAACTTGTAGAATCATTGACGTTAGGTTACACTAAAATCTAAGATCAAACTCATTACCCGACTGCTCTCAGGAGCACATTGAAACTCCGTATCAGATCTGGACCGCACATCGGGAGTCCGAATAATATGAAGTTATAAACTTAGGACTGCCTCGCTGGGCTTGACAACCATCTTGGAAATTGAATCCAGGCAGTGTCCCACGACTGTTCGCTTGAGTCCGGAGCGAGGAGTGTGAGAACACTTGTTTTTCTTTACAAATAAATATCTCAAATAGTAATCTGGCACGTGTCGCTTGCGGACAATTCGTAAGCAACCAGACCGTCAGAATCTGACCCAAATACACCCTCGGATCATGAAAAATTTCATATACATGGCAGTGTACTTGAAATCTCTGATTGAGTTTCACTGACCGTTGAACTGAAACTGGTCCGCCACGCGTGATCTGGAAACCCTACTGGAACAAAAACTTAATGGTACCTAGATCCAAGGTCTGTGAGCTTAAGTCTAACCTTTGGCTCAAGGAGGCCAGCCAGAAGTCCTCCGTTGAGCTGAAACTGGCTTGCTTTGGTTATAACCTAAGTATACCTTAACCTTAAGTCTATTTTAGTGTATTTTTAGGCTATATAAGGACCTTAGAACCCTCTCTCTTACAGCCATACGAATTTGAAAGAAACCTTAAGAGAGAAGAGAGAAAAGAGGGAGAAAGTGTGAGAGAAGTGGGAGAAACTCCCTACTACTATCCCATGTCGTTCTACAAGCTTAACCACGCAAGTCTAGTCGCTTTCCCGGCGATTCTGACTTCGTTTCTAGGTAAGAAACCCTAACCCTAATCTGTTTTGGGGTTGTGAAGGTTGTAGGTTATGAAATAGCTAACCTATTTCATTCTATAGGCTACCAAACTACCGAATACGGAAGCTTAGCAAACCTATTGTATTCGTTACGATTCTACGACTAAAGGTGAGGACTTTGGGTGTATAGGTTATGGTTTTCATGCTTTTAATGTCAGATAATGATAGATTCATGATCTGCATGCAATTGTACATGTACAAAGTGCTGTCTGTTTTCCGTTTCGATTAAAGATGAAGAATATGGAATTTTACATACTCTAGGAATTTGTAGAAAGTACCGTATACGTATAATTTTTGGAAATGTGTTTGCCATGATTATTTACTATATGGATATATTATATATGGATAAAATACTTGTTTGGCGAAAGGACTCGCCCTAATACATGTTTTGCTAATGTACACTATGTATGTTGAAATAGTGTATTCTAAGAGTGTTTTTGAAAATGCTTATGAGAGTAAGTGTTTGGATGATGGTGTCTTAAGTAGTGTGGAGATGGCATTCTCAACTACCTTAGAGACGTATATGATTTCCTCCATGTTGATTGTTTAATTTAACTGCTTACTTATGAAATATATGTGTTTGTATCTCCTGTTTATATGGTGCTTTATAACATGCTTTATGATATGCTTGTTAACATGCTTGAATTACTTTGTTTAATATGCTTTACTCTACATGTTCTAAATAAGGATTGATTGAGTTTGGGACTATGTTTATAGTCCAGACAATCGGTACCAGACTTGAGATCGTGGTTGAGATTCATTTTGCCACGTGTAAGTGCTATAGTTTATATCCCTGTCTGTTGTCAAATTTGTGGTGCCAAAATCATTGTTATATAACTTGCATAAGTGGAGCTCTCTCAAAGATCAACATTCATGAATAAGCAAAGCTCACAACAAGCAAAGCTCACAAGTACAAAGATCAACCTTGACTGCAAGAACTGCTCACAAGACATGACTAAAGAATGCAAGACTTCAAGAAAAGTACAAGGCAGTTCGTAAAGAACTCAAGACACTTTCAAGGTTGAGCTACATCAAGATTTCAAGATGAACTATATAAAGACTTCAAAGCTTAAACTTTAAGGTCACTTGTTCCTAATGTTTCAATGTCATTACTTCATGTTTGAGGTTTGACTGACCTTAGGTTGACCTTAGGAGTAGGTCACTTTGGATACAAAAGTCAGATGTTTATTTTACGTGAGTTTGGTCTGTTCTTCGACTAGTCCTAGGCTTTCTTCGACTAGTCTTCACTTTGCTTCGACCAGTCTAAGAAATTCCTGGATCAGTCGTGAGTTTGTTACAAAATTCGGATATTTTCTGTTAGGCTTCGACTAGTCCAGGAATCTGTTCGACCAATCGAAGGAACAGTGTCGACTGCATCTTCGACCAGTCGAAAGTCTTCGACTTAAAGTCAAGAGATAAAATTCAGGTTCTTTTACCAGTCGAAGGAGACCTTTGACCAGTAGAAGGTGACCTACGACCAGTCGAAGGAGACCTTCGACTAGCCATAAAACGGTCAAAGCTTATCGCGCCCGATTTTTCAAATATCTGTTAATTCTTCGACTAGTTGAAGAGCTCCCTAGACCAGTCGAAGACGCGATCTGCTCACCTATAAATAGAGCACGAATCTCAGAAGAATTCATTGAATTAATTAATCCATTCAAATCAATCTTCGTCAAACTTCTGAGAGATAATCCTGTGCTCCATCTAAGCTAAGTGTGCTTATTTAATATTCTCTTTTTTAGCTTTATTTAATTGATTTTGTTTCTGCTATTCCAATCTAATTTGATAAGAGGAATTGTTATTCCCTTTCTTTGGAATCAAAATCAATTAAGGCAAGCCCTATTTGGTTTAATTTAAAATCTATTAGAACTAGAACCATTGTAATTGAGTACTGGACATTGAACTTGGACATTCAATCATCTACTCTGACTTGGTTCTACCGGGCTGCTATAATGAAGGAGATAATTAGGTATTTTACATTTAATTGTAAATTCCTTTCTATTTTGGTTTGTTTCAAGATTTGCCAGAAAAATCTTGTTGTATTGGTTATCTGAGGAGAGCCAGGAAAACTCAGAAGTGGGGTTTTTTTAATTGTGTAAGCCCACAGACAAAGACACAATTATAAAGGTTTTGGGTGAACCTGTGAAAACCTATTTTGTTAGTGAATGCTAATATCTCCTGTGTGAGGATATTAGGAGTGGAGTAGCATTCTGTGTGGCTGTTGTTTAACAGTTGGTGAACACACAGGCGAACCACTATAATCCCTTGTGTTGTGGTTGAATGATTTATACTTCTAATCTTTAATTATTTATTTGCGGGATGTATGTATGGTGGTGAATGTTGTAATCATTTAATTCAAGCATTGTGGGAATTTTGTAATAGTTTATAATTTATTTTCTGCTATTCCTTTATCAGCTTGATATTCAATTTCCTTTAAAGTTGTTCCAGCAAGGTTGCCCTGCCATTTTTATGGTGTATGACTGTCCCTAGAACAATACATTTGTGATTACAATTTATTTCAGTTCAGTTTGTGTTTATTTCTGTATTCCTCTTTGGTTTGAGATTTGATACAAAGATCTTTCTAAAAATAAGGTTGTCCTACCATAAACTCTGGTTTTTGGTGTAAGGTTGTCCTTATAACAACATTTGTATCAACCTCTCAAGATCTGAATTTTGAGGTTATTTTACTTTCATGCATTGTGATTTATTTTGGCTATCGTATTCTTTTTATTTCACTGTTATAAGTTTTATTTGGCATAGTCCTATTCGCCCCCCCCCCCCCCCCCCCCCCTCTAGGACATATAGCTATGCCTTTTCAAGTAGTATAAAAGCATAACAGCTCTTTTTAATTCTTGGATTTAATTCCTGAGCTAACGATTTAAGCTATTTAAGATGTCAAATTTTGATAGTCTTTCAGTCACTAGGCCTCCACCCTTTGATGGCTCCAACTATGCCTATTGGAAAGCCAGAATGAGGATCTTCCTCAAATCAATGGATGAGAGTCCTATCATAGAAGTTACTGGGTTGACGGTTCAAAATCTATGAAAGTCACACCATATTATCAATGGACCACACTTCAGAAAAGTGAGAGTAATGCAAATGCTAAAGCACTAAATACAATCACTTGCGCACTATCACCGGATGAGTTCAAAAGAATCATTTCCTATGATACTGCAAAGCAAGGTTGGGATATATTAGAAATGACACACGAGGGTACTACAATTGTCAAAAAATCTAAAGTCCAACTCTTCACAACCAAATTTGAAGAAATTCATATGGAGGAAAATGAAATGTTTATGGACTTTTACACTAGATTGAATGACATTGTAAACTCAATGTGGGGTCTTGGCGATAAAATCCTAGAAAGTAAAGTGTGTGCAAAGATATTACGCTCACTTCCTGAACGGTTCAATTATAAAGTAACCGCGATCCAGGAACTTCGTGATACGGATAATATGATGGTAGAAGAACTAGTTGGTTCTCTACAAACCTACGAGTTAAACTTTAAAGCTCCTAAAGGTAAATCTATCGCACTAAAATCTTCTAAATGTAATTCAGAAGAAAATTCTGATTCAGAAGATGATATGGCTCTTTTAGCTAAGAAATTTTACAAGATTTTCAAAAGCACGAAAATGGTTGATTTTCAAAAATCGAATGATAAAAAGAAGTTTAGACCCAAATCTCGAAAATCTTTAAAAGATAGTCAATGTTACAACTATCAAGAATATGGGCACTTAGCAAATAAATGTCCTAAAAAGGACAAACCTAAGAAGGGTATGTTGGCTACATGGGATGAATCATCTGATTCTGAAGCTTCTTCTGAATCAGAAGATTCTGAAACTGAGTCGGGCAATGAAGTTAAAGCTCTTATGACTCTAGCCAAATTCACATTTTCAGATAATGACTCAACAAGTGAAGAAAATCTGAGTAGTGAATGTGAAAATGAAGATGATCTTCAAGACGCTTGCAATGCCCTATATAAGGAAAGTTGTAAAATTGCTGTCAAACTTAAACTTTAAAAAGAAAAGTTTTCTAAACTCAAAGAATGTTTTGAATCACTTGTCTTAGAAAAATCACAAATTTCAGATTGTTTTGAAAAATCAAAATGCGATTTGGAATTCACAAACTCCCTAATTATTGATTTGAAATCTGAAATTGAGAAACTCAAAAATGAAGTATCTTCTTTTCCGAGTCTAAAGGACACATGGAAATATGCCCAAGGTGATCCAAAGTTAGAAAAACTTTTATCCGGATCAAGAAAATGTGGCGATCTATCCGGGTTGGGCTATGATAAAAATTTATCTCCTAAACAAAAGTATACTCCTCCTATGTTTGTTAAAGGAGAGTCCTCAAACTCAAAAGGGAAAAGTACTTATCAAGGTTTTTTTAGAAATTTAAAAACTTTTCAAAAACCTAGAAGCAGCCATGTCAACTTTAATCAGAAACGAAATCCACTAGCTGAAAAGATAGTTGATTTACTCAAGGAGCTCTTAAAATCTAACTCTATAGGTCATTCTTACAACTATAAACAAAAGAAGACCAACTATGTTCCTAAACCCAAAACAGTTATGAAATGGGTTCTTAAAGTTACCTGCTTGGTTGCTCACACTACTTTCAAAGCAACAAGTCATTCAAAGTGGTACCTAGACAGTGTATGCTCCAGGCATATGACAGGTGACAAAGCTTTATTCACAGATTTGAAAGATATGAGTGATGGTTCAGCCACATTTGGTGATGGTAGCAACTGCAAGATTATAGGCCAAGGTACGGTTTAACTTTTTAATCTTCCTGTATTTAAAAACGTTTTATATGTTGAAGGCTTAAAACATAACTTGCTTAGCATATCTCAAATATGTGATAATAACCATAGTGTTCGGTTTTCTAATCAAAGCTGTGAGATACTAAACAATAAGGGTCCTGTAATATTAACTGGAAGTAGAACGTCTGAAAATTGCTATATTATTAGCGAATCCAGCTCATCTAATCAAACATGTTACATAGTCCATACAGATGAGACTAATTTATGGCACAAATGTCTTGGACATGTACATTATAGAAATTTATATAGATTGAGCAAACGAGAACTTATAAGAGGTTTACCCAAACTTCAGAAATTAGATAAAATATGTGGTGAGTGCCAGATAGACAAATAAATAAGGAACTCACACAAAAAGGTGAATTCAAATACCACATCAAGACCACTCGAACTCCTCCACATGGATCTAATAGGACCTACTAGAACGGAAAGTCGTGGTGGGAAAAAGTATATTCTGGTAATAGTTGATGACTTTACCAGATTTACATGGGTAGTCTTCTTAAGGGATAAATCTGAAACCCTTGAAGAAGTAAGAAAAGTTCTCAAAAGGATTCAAATTGAAAAATGTTCTCAAATCAGTAAGATTCGTAGTGATCATGGATCTGAATTTGAGAATAGCAGTTTTGAGAAGTTCTGTACCGACCAAGGAATATTACATGAATTCTCAGCTCCCAAAACTCCACAACAAAATGGAATTGTGAAAAGAAAGAATAGGGTGCTTCAAGAAATGGCTAATGTCATGTTGAATAGCATGAAGCTCTCTAAAAATCTTTGGGCTGAAGCAGTCAATACAGCTTGCTATATTATTAACCGAGTCTACACTAGCAAAGATAATAATAAAACGGCTTACGAATTGTGGTTCAATAAAAAGCCTACTGTCAAATACTTTCGAGTTTTTGGCAGCAAGTGCTATATTTTACGAGATCGTGAAAATTTAGGAAAATTCGATACGAAGAGTGATGAAGGGATTTTTCTAGGATATTCCTTAAACAGTCGAGCTTATAGGATTCTGAATAAAAGAACTGGTGTGATTCAAGAGTCCATCAATGTTGTCATTGATGATCACTTAAACACGCCAATCCCTAATTCAGATATTGATGAAGTTCTAATCATTGATAAACCCGATACTTCATCGAATCAGACTGATTCTGAGTTGAGGAATGTTAAAGATCATCCAACCACACAAATTCTTGGAAACCCTCTCACCGGTGTTCGCACCCGTAGACAACTTGAGGATATATGTAATTATGTATGTTTCACATCCCAAATAGAACCATCTAACGTAAAAGAAGCTCTTGCTGATGAGAACTGGATTGTTGCGATGCAAGAAGAACTCAACCAATTCGTAAGAAATGATGTTTGGTATCTCGTACCAAGACCTAAAGATAAACACATCATTGGAACAAAATGGATTTTCAAAAATAAGTCTAACGAGTGTGGAAATATAATTAGAAACAAGGCTAGACTAGTGGTACAAGGTTATACTCAAATTGAAGGAATTGATTTTGATGAAACTTTTGCACCAGTAGCACGTCTTGAATCTATCAGACTATTTATATGCATTGCATGTTTTAGAAAGATAAAGATCTATCAAATGGATGTGAAAAGTGCTTTTCTAAATGGCGATTTACATGAAGAAGTCTATGTTGAATAGCCAATGGGTTTTGAAGATCCCAAAAATACCGATCATGTGTATCGGCTTAAAAAGGCACTTTATGGATTAAAACAAGCACCTAGGGCACGGTATGAGAAACTAACAAAATTTCTTTTAAGTCATAATTTTCAAATGGGATCTGTTGATAAAACTCTGTTTGTTAAAAAACATAATGATCATATCTTAATGGTACAGATTTATGTTGATGATATCATTTATGGATCAACTTGTACTGACTTGACTACTGAGTTTGCAGATTTGATGAAATCACAGTTCGAAATGAGCATGGTTGGGGAATTGACTTATTTCCTTGGATTGTAAGTAAAGCAACAACCTGAAGGAATATTCATTTCTCAATCTAAGTATGCTTTGAATCTAATCAAGAGATTTGGATTTGAGAATGACAAGAATTTCGATACTCCTATGAGTACTACCCTGAAACTCTCAAAAGACTCTAATGGTAAAAATGTTGATTCAAAACTTTATCGGAGTATGATTGGTAGTTTGTTATATTTAACTGCTAGTAGACCTGATATTTCTCTAAGTGTTGGTATTTGCGCAAGATATCAATCTGATCCAAAAGAATGTCACTTAATTGCTGTCAAGCGGATTATTAGATATATCGTAAGTACTGTAAATCTCGGTCTCTGGTATCCTCATGAGACTAGTGTCCAATTAGCTGGATATTCGAATGCTGACTAGGCTGGTAATCTAGATGATAGAAAATCAACCAGTGGTGGTTGCTTTTACATTGGAAATTGTCTAATTTCCTGGTTTAGTAAGAAACAAAATTCTATATCACTTTCAACAGCTGAAGCTGAGTATATCGCAGCTAGTAATGCATGTACACAGCTTGTTTGGATGCAACGAATGCTAAGTGATTATGGAATTAAATAGGATTCTATGTTATTACATTGTGATAATTCTAGTGCGATAAATATTTCAAAAAATCCTATTCAGCATTCTCGTACTAAGAACATTGACATTAGATTTCATTATATTCGGGAATTAGTAGAAGAAAAAGTTATATCTCTGGAATATATTCCTACCGAAGATCAACGAGCTGACATTTTCACAAAACCTCTCGATAAAAGCAGGTTCAAAAAGATGAAATTTGATCTTGGCATGTGCATTTTAAAATGATTATTTATGCTTACTTGTATCATAGTGTATATATTTGCGAGGTTGAATTCCAATTTTTTAATAATTTGCAAGAAATATGAATTTTTTGACATTCTTCGACCAGTCGTGAGTATACTCGACCAGTCGAACTTCGACCGGTCGTAGATATTCACGACCAGTCTTAGATCTCGGGAATCACTTAAAATTTGGAGATTTTGCTTTCTTCCTCATTTCGTTTTTTCTCTCTAAGGAGCCGAGCTTCGACTTGTCGAACCCATTGTTTATGTTCCTCAAGGTTAGTGTTCCAATTACGTTTTTCTTGCAGATTTATGTCTAGATTGTTTACTTTTCTAGCTTGAAGCTTTCTATTTTGGATTTCATTGAGATTTGGGGTTTGGATTTTGAAAAATCTGTTTTGAGTAAACCCACTTCTCAATCCTTTGCAACTTCTTATTTCCTTGTTATCTTTGTTGCAAATGGCTTCTAGAGGTAAAAAAAACTACTTCCCGTGGTCCTTCTTCTTCCTCCAGATCGACCATTATCTCTAAGCGTCATCTTCTTGTTCTCAATGACGATCCATCTTATGTTAGGGACATTAGATTACGTAAAGTTATTGTTGAACATCCTGTTGATGTTAATCATATTGCACCTTTTGACATCCTTCCTATGCTTGAAGCTGTAGGTTGGGTTAACTTATTACATTGGGGTGGGCCAGCATACCGGTCCATTGCCCAATCCATGTTTGCATGTATTAGTGCTTTCTCACAGGATGATTTAACTTTTAAAATATCTACTAGAGAAGGGCCTTTTGACATTGATCGTCATTTAATTTAAGCCCTTATGGACATTCCTGTGAATGATGAGGGTATTCCTATCCATAACCTAACTGATAAACCCTCAATTTCTGAAAAACGCATGCTCACTAGAGATCTATGCAACATGGATGTTCAATAGACACAAAAAGGGAATGCGCTTCCCGCAAGGTATTTGTTACCCAAATACAACTTTCTCCACAAAATCTTTGTGTCTAATCTGTATCCTCGTTCGGGTAATAAAACTGACTTGACCTCGTTTATGGTTCGTGTTATCCATGTTATTGCCAGTGGTACTCAGATTTGTTTACCATCCTTAATCTGTCATTTCATTCTTCAGTTTAGACTCCATCCTGGTCATAGTGACATTCCTTTTGCCTATTTAATGACTGTATTGGCTACACATATGTTAGTCGATATGCCAGTTGATGAGGCACCTATCCATCATCTGATTTTCAACAATACTAATATCAATAAGATGAAGCTGGAATTACTTCCTGAACAAGGTGGTGGTGGTGGTGGTCATGAAGAAGCTGGTGATGACATTAATATGGATGACATTTTTGAGGAACTGGATTCTGATTCAACAAATGATCCAGATTTTGAACCATCTGATGTTGATGCTCGTCTGAGTGCATTAGAGGATAAAGTTGAGAATATAAATGTAAAGATGAAAAACATGTTTGTTGCTCATGATTTACAATTCAAGTACATGCGCAAATATCTTAGGCGATTGAACAAAGGCATGCACTAACTTGATCCCTCTATTCCTACTCCGTCATCTGGTTCTGGTTCTGATTAGTTTATATGAAATTTCTGGTCTGTAATAACTTTATATCTTAGCACTAGGATTGACTGATTTTGAGTTGGATACTATCTTTGTTTTATGCTGGGTATTTGTTCTATGTGAAACTATGTTGCTTATCTCTATCTCTGGTTTTTGCTATAATCTCATAACTCCTCATGTTTACTCTCATATATCCCTTTATTTAGTTCTCCTTTATTGTTGTTTCCTTTTTCATATTGTGACAAAAAGGGGGAGAATGGTTTGTTCTTAACGATGTGATTGTGAGAGGAGTAGCATTGGTTATGTTACTCAGGGGGAGTATGTTTGAACAAGTTGATTGAACTAGTTGAATGAACTGGTTGAATGTTGAATATTGAATATTGTTTTGCAGGTAAGCTAGTTGATATTAACTGGTTCATGATTCTTTAACCAATTGTTTTACTTTATGTTTATCTTGGTTATGTGTTTTGTCACTAATTTGACAAAGGGGGAGATTGTAAGTGTTATAGTTTATATCCCTGTCAGTTGTCAAATTTGTGGTGCCAAAATCACTGTTATATAACTTGCATAAGTGGAGCTCTCTCAAAGATCAACATTCATGAACAAGCAAAGCTCACAACAAGCAAAGGTCACAAGTACAAAGATCAACCTTAACTGCAAGAACTGCTCACAAGACATGACTCAAGAATGCAAGACTTCAAGAAGAGTACAAGGCAGTTCGTAAAGAACTCAAGACACTTTCAAGGTTGAGCTACATCAAGATTTCAAGATTGAACTACATCAAGACTTCTAAGCTTAAACTTCAAGGTCACTTGTTCCTAATGTTTCAATGTCCTTACTTCATGTTTGAGGTTTGACTGACCATAGGTTGACCTTAGGAGTAGGTCACTTTGGATACATAAGTCAAATGTTTATTTTACGTGAGTTTAGTCTGTTCTTCGACTAGTCCTAGGCTTTCTTCGACTAGTCTTAGTTTTGCTTCGACCAGTCTAAGAAACTCCTCGATCAGTCGTGAGTTTGTTACAAAATTCAGATATTTTCTGTTAGGCTTCGACTAGTCCAGGAATCTGTTCGACCAGTCGAAGGAACAGTGTCGACTGCATCTTCGACCAGTCGAAAGTCTTCGACTCAAAGTCCAGCGATAAAATTCAGGTTATTCGACCAATCGAAGGTGACCTACGACTATTCGAAGGAGACTTTCGACCAGTCGTAAAACGGTCAAAGCTTATCGCGCCCGAGTTTTCAAATATCTGTTAATTCTTCGACTAGTCGAAGAGCTTCCTAGACCAGTCGAAGATGCGATCTGCTCACCTATAAATAGAGCACGAGTCTCAGAAGAATTCATTGAATTAATTAATCCATTCAAGCCAATCTTCGTCAAACTTCTGAGAGATAATTCTGTGCTCCATCTAAGCTAAGTGTGCTTATTTAATATTCTCTTTCTTTAGCTTTATTTAATTGATTTCGTTTCTGCTATTCCAATCTAATTTGATAAGAGGAATTGTTATTCCCTTTCTTTGGAATCAAAATCAATTAAGGCAAGCCCTATTTGGTTTAATTTAAAATCTATTAGAACTAGAACCATTGTAATTGAGTACTGGACATTGAACTTGGACATTCAATCATTTACTCTGACTTGGTTCTACCAGGCTGCTACAACGAAGGAGATAATCAGGTATTTTACATTTAATTGTAAATTCCTTTCTGTTTTGGTTTCTTTCAAGATTTGCCAGAAAAATCTTGTTGTATTGGTTATCTGAGGAGAGCCAGGAAAACTCAGAAGTGGGGTTTTTTTTATTGTGTAAGCCCACAAACAAAGACACAATTGTAAAGGTTTTGGGTGAACCTGTGAAAACCTATTTTGTTAGTGAACGCTAATATCCCCTGTGTGAGGATATTAGGAGTGGAGTAGCATTCTGTGTGGCTGTTGTTTAACAGTTGGTGAACACACAGGCGAACCACTATAATCCCTTGTGTTGTGGTTGAATGATTTATACTTCTAATCTTTAATTATTTATTTGTGGGATGTATGTATGGTGGTGAATGTTGTAATCATTTAATTCAAGCATTGTGGGAATTTTGTAATAGTTTATAATTTATTTTATGTTATTCCTTTATCAGCTTGATATTCAATTTCCTTTAAAGTTGTTCCAGCAAGGTTGCCCTGCCATTTTTATGGTGTATGGTTGTCCCTAGAACAATACATTTGTGATTACAATTTATTTCAGTTCAGTTTGTGTTTATTTTTGTATTCCTCTTTGGTTTGAGATTTGATATAAAGATCTTTCTAGAAATAAGGTTGTCCTACCATAAACTCTGGTTTTTGGTGTAAGGTTGTCCTTAAAACAACATTTGTATCAACCTCTCAAGATCTGAATTTTGAGGTTGTTTTACTTTTCTGCATTGTGATTTATTTTGGCTATTATATTCTTTTTAATTCCGCTGTTATAAGTTTTATTTGGCATAGTCCTATTCACCCCCCCTCTAGGACATATAGCTAGGCTTTTTCACCACGTAAGATGTGTTTGACGAACCCAAGTCGTACTTCAGTTGGCGACAGTGGTTAGGCCACGCGAAGTGCTTATGCACTTCATGTCGTTCGGTTGATTGTGCGCTCGACCTAGTCAAGCTCGTCAAGTAACTCGATATGTCTAATGTATGTTCACCATGTTTGGACGCTACTTCTTGAACCTAGGGTACCAAACTTACCAGTGAAATCTCGTTAATCATAGTACCTCGATCCGCTAAGACTCATGAGTCGGGCATGGTGGTATGGGACACCGTGGTCGAGCTGTCGGCCTACGTTGGGGCCACGTGCCTCCCCGTAGTGACCAGTGAGCAACCTGACTCGTGAGCCGATTATGGTGGTATGGGAGACTATATTCGACCTGTCGGCCTACACGATTGGTGACGAGCCCTTTGTAGTGACCTCGAGCATACTCTGAATTTGCGGTGAGGCAACGAGTTTTGCCGCAGTGTATAGAGTATGAACTAGGCTTGTATCAATTTAGTGATGAACCGTTAAAAAGGTGATAGGGGAGTGGTGTAACGAATGCGTGTAACAGCCCTGACAGCCTTTACAGCGACCTAAAAACACACCATCGTATGAGATTAACTAGGACTGACGACCCTAGAATGGATCATATTTGGGAATGATACAAGGGAGGTACCTTAGTTTTCCAATCTTGCTGTTTGAAATTGACTAATAATAACTCGGTAATCATGCTCATCATCGCATTGCATGTGCCTGGAAGATGTGGAGCACTGAGGAATGCAAGCATGCCGTGAACGTAAGATGGTGTCGTACGAGGGAGTGTGTGGTGAGGGAATGTATCATGACTGCATTCATACTTGCATTAATAAGAGTAGTTAGGAGTGTTTGATTTTACTGCTTTATCATTACTGCTTGACTGAATTGATAACATGTTAACCTATGCTTTATTGTTCCACTAAGTTAGCTACTCACTCCCACGTTACGGGACGGTGTTGTATAGACCAACCAAGCTCTGTCTTAGGTGCAAATGAGGTGACGACTCAGGAGGCTGAGCCGGACTATGACGAGGACCAGGACGAGTTCTCGTATATGCAGTATTTCGGTGGCTTTAACTAGACTGCCTGGATCGACGGGACTTACACGGCTTACTTCTTTAGTTGTATTTTTGACATTTTGATTGTAAAACAGATACATGTATATGGTGACTCAGTTGGGTTCATACTTTGGAGATTGAGATGGTTTTGTTTCTTTTACATACATATTTATACAATTTCAGTCTTCCGCTTGCCTTTATACAATTGATCTAGAGTATGAATTACTTTTTTGGTATAATCTCACTCATGTTTATTGCACTAACACAGACAACATTTAATCATCATTATCTATGTTGCATCAGTAATGTTTTGAAACTCGAGAGTTGAGTTGCTACTTGACCCTCGAATTTCAGGGCGTTACAAGTTGGTATCAGAGCATGATTTTGATTAAATCGGACCTGAGTTATGTTCCCACGACTTACGCTGACGCCTTTTGACATAGGAGGGTGCGAGAACAATGTAGTAACAGTCTTAGGCATCCCAGTTTCATCCAACGACAAAGTTCACTAAAATGAACGCCGAAATCGAGTCTGTACCCAACCCTGGTCGCACGAGTCAATCCCAAAACACTTCTAGGCCGTCTATTGATGGGTCTAGATCACAATCCACCCAACCCCTGCCGTTAAAACTCAGTAAATGTCCGTTTAGATCAGAGACTTCTCGAAACTACCCAGATTTGGAACGAATGAAGTCGTGGGCCTCTCCGCGCTAATCCAGAGGGACCTAGGACAGACCCAAGGTGTATTTGACACCTTGGGAGGGTGGTGAACACCGCCCTACCGCGGTGGTACCATGCCTGGCCCATCGGACCGCTGCGGAACCGCGATCACCGCGGTCGACCGCAGTCGGGTCCATCGGATCTGGTTGGGCCAGGTCTAGTCAGGATCGTCCCGACCCCAGGACTTGTGTGGGACCCACGAAATCGTGCGGGGGCCCCTACTTCTACTCCGTCAGCCCCCCTTTCCTCATTTCCACCCTTCCAAGCCCTCCAAATTGCTGTCTCTCTCTCAACTCTCCCTCCCAATCACCCAATCTGCTATTTTCGACCACAACTCATCCATTCCCATCGTTCACAGCAACCCTACCACCCTATCCTCTCCATTTCTCTCTCATTTCAGTCCATACACTCCCCATTTCATCCCAAAATTGTGCACGCCCCCTACCCCACTTCATCTCTCCTTCTTTCCTCTTAAACCCTAGTCGTTTGGGCCTCTACAAACACTGTTGAGACCCAAGTTCGTGGTGAAGCAAGGAGAACAACCCTTTCTCTCTCTTATCTTCACTTTTCATGTCTTTCTTCGCCATCGTTTCGACCATTTTCTCCGTCTCCGCTGTCCTTTCTCCTATGGGGAAAAGGAAGACCGCTGTAGATGAAGCTGGGCCTAACCGTCCAACCCGTTCGAGGAGAGAAGTGGACGATGAAGCCAGCCCTAACACAGTTCGGGAGTATAGGTCGAAGCGTGACCTAGATCCCCAACTTCCGATCAGACATGCCTTTCTGATAGGCTTCGAATACGGTCGTTTTGCTGACCATAAGATTGTGTTTAAAGCTCACGTGGATGAGAGGATGTTTGGGCTACACCCGATGATGGACCACTTGGTGGACATTGAATGGGGTCCTATATTTGAAGGTGAGTCTCCTGCATGCGAGAACACGGTTCGTGCCTTTTACGCCCATATTATAGACCCCTCGTTGGAGCCTCTTCAGTTCACGGTCTCTGTGAGGGGCATAATGCTTACAATTACTGTGGTTGAGATGGCGCGGGTCATGAAGATCCCACGTGGTGAAGTGCTTCCTCGTGACAACTTCTTCAAGAGTGTGCGAGAAAGGGATCGTCGTACGTGATACCATTGTGGTCGACGGGTTTCTTGGACGCGAGGAAACTGTCTTGCGGCGTCGATGTTGACAGATGACTTCCGTTTGCTTCACCACATTTTTACATATAATGTGTATCCACGGTCGGGTAACCGCACGGAGTGTACTCGGTTGATGGTGGACTTCCTATACAGGATTGGACAAGGGGACAACTTATGCCTGCCCACGTTCGTCCTATTTCAGATAGTTCAGGTCGTTCGATCTGTCAGGAACGACCTTTCGCTCCCATTTAGCCGCCTGATATGCAAGATGGCTCGAGATGTCGGCTATAGGCTTAACATAGAAGACCTTGTGCTAGTCCGGGTCATAAGTGAGGCTACGCTTAACAACATGAAGATCGGCCCTCGACAACGACAAGCCCAACTTGACGAGTCTGGAGATGAGTCGGATAGCGCGGGTGAGGAGAGTGTTGACCTCGAGGCAGGAAGCGAAGAAGGAAACGATGATGAGATACAAGAAGAAGAAGATGAGTCTCAGGATACTGAGGAGAGCTCTCCTCCGGGAGCACTAGAGTCAGACGCTGCTCAGGCTGCAAGAGATGCTCCTATGGTTCGCATTGAGGAGAACCAGGCTGCCCTGCGGCAAGAGATTGGACAGGTTCGGGCTGAGCTTGGTGAGACCCGAGACAAGCTTGAGGTGACCGAAGCCTACATAAAGAGAAGTTTTAAGAAGGTGTCTTGCACATTGAAGACTATCCTATGCTGTGTACAGGACAAGGATGCTCCTCCTCCATCGCCTGACTCGGATGCCTAGTCATCCCTGTTGTCGTTTGTAATTAGTTTTGCTTGCTGCTTTAGGCGGTTTATTTTTTCATGTTGATGGATGTAGTAGTTAGTAGTGTGTTTTTGTAGTAGTTGAAACTTGGTTGTATTAGCTCCCCTGCATTTTCTGTCATGATTCATGTAACTCTGTATTCCATGTATTATGATAATTTTGGTAATGAAATGCATACAACCTTTTTTGTTATGAAGTGTGTGGAATGCTTAAGTGATTATGTATTGTGTCGTCATGCTTTATCTCACATGTGATGTACCCTATGTTGTATAGGGCATGCCACGGAGGTATACGAGGAGCACGGATGTAACAACCCGAATCTTCGGGACCCGAGTACACAACCCGTTTCCCAAAAACCCGAGTGTTAACCTTAAAGGATGGTCAGACATAATATTTTTTCTTTTATCAAAGTAAGCAAATGAGCGTAGTGTGGACAAATCGACATAAAGAAAAATTTCATTATCATTCAAATGTACAAGAAGCTGCCCATAATGACTTATACAAACCAATGTCACCAAAATAATAAATACAAGAATTACATGATTTAAATACATGAGAAATAATAGAATGCATGTGGAATTGAGCCTTAAGACCCCTCAGCTCCTCAAGGTATATACGGTCATGCAACCTCGGCCACCTGAACCCAGTTCTTTATCAGCCCGAACCTGAAAATCACTTAAGCCACCTGTGCTACCTGTACGGTTATATATTTGATGGATGAGTGGCCACACTACGCCAAAACAACGAAAAAAGGACGGTCCAAAACCGTCTCAAATGACCAAAAAGGACGGTCATGGACCGTCGCATAGGCCATCAAATTTTGACGTGTCTTATTTTTTAAAGGACGGTTGAAAACCGTCATTCTTATTGACGAAAAAAAGACGGCCATGGACCGTCCTAAAAAAGGACGGTCATGGACCGTCCTTAAAATGGACTGTCATGGACCGTCTCTTATGATCCTAAAAAGGACGGCCATAGACCGTCCTTTAAAAGGACTGTTATGGACCGTCCTTAAAAAGGACTGTCATGGACAGTCTCTTATGAGCCTTCAAAGGACGGCCATGGACCGTCCTTTAAACGGACGGTCATAGACCGTCCTTAAAAATGACTGTCATAGACCGTCTCTTATGAGCCTTAAAAGGACAGTTATGGACCGTCCTTTCCATGTCCTTTAAAAGGACTGCTATAGGCCGTCTCTTATGACCCTTAAGAACATTTCTAAATTTGACCTGTTACAGTATTCTTCCTAATATACACTTGTTATACAAACTACGTAAATCCAAACTGTTTCATGACATTCACATTCACCTGTTTCATCCAAACAAGACTGATATACACCTGTTTCATTCACATTCACCTGTTTCATCCAAACAGGACTAATATACACCTGTTTCATCCAAACAGGACTGATATACACCTGTTTCATTCACATACATAAATCCAAACTGTTTCATCACATTCACGTTCACCTGTTTCATCCAAACATGACCGATATACACCTGTTTCATTCACATTCACCTGTTTCATCCAAACAGGACTGATATACACCTGTTTCATTCACATACACCTGTTTCATCCAAACAGGACTGATATACACCTGTTTCATCCAAACAGGACTGACATACACCTGATATACACCTGTTTCATCCAAACGTGACTGATATACATCTATTTCATTCACATTCACTTGTTTCATCCAAACAGGACTGATATACACCTGTTTCATTCACATACATAAATCCAAACTGTTTCATCACATTCACATTCACCTGTTTCATCCAAAACAGGACTGATATACACCTGTTTTATTCACATTCACCTGTTTCATCCAAACAGGACTGATATACACCTATTTCATTCACATACACTTGTTTCATCCAAACAGGACTGATATACACCTGTTTCATCCAAACAGGACTAACATACACTTGTTTCATTCACATTCACCTGTTTCATCCAAACAGGACTGATATACATCTGTTTCATCCAAACAAGACTAATATACACCTGTTTCATTCACACCTGTTTCATTCACATTCACCTGTTTCATCCAAACAGGACTGATATACACCTGTTTCATCACATTCACATTCACATTCACATTCACATTCACATCCATCTAAACCCAAACTACGTAAATTCATCCAAACATAAACTACATTCATCCAAACACAAATAATCTTATCCACAATACATTATTCATCCACGCATAATACATATAAAGTTTAACTTCATAAGTAAAAAAAAAAAGGGGGGAAAAAAGGTTCAGGTTTAGGTTGGGGAGTCGAGATTAGGATTAGGTGTAGGTTTAGGTTTAGGGATTTGAAAATAGGTTAAGGTTTTTAGGTTTAGGAATTCGGGTTCGGGTTCGGGATTGGGTTAAGGTTTGGGTTTTCAAGTTTAGGTTTAGGTTTAGGTTTAGGTTAGGGAGTTTAGATTAGGATTAGGTGTATGTTTAAGTTTAGGGATTTAAGAATAGGTTAAGGTTTAGGTTTAGGAAATCGGGTTCGGGTTCGAGATTGGGTTTTAGGTTTGGGTTTTCAAGTTTAGGTTTAGGTTTAGGTTAGGGAGTTGAGATTAGGATTAGGTGTAGGTTTAGGTTTAGAGATTTGAGAATACATTTAGGTTTTAGGTCATAAGTTTTGGTTTAGGTTAAGGTTATAGGTTTAGGTTAAGGTTTAGGTTATAAGCTATAGGTTTAGGGAATTGAGAATAGGTTAAGGTTTAGGTATAGGAAAACCGGTTCGGGTTCGGGATCGGGTTTAGGTTTAGGTTAGGGAGTTAAGATTAGGATTAGGTGTAGGTTTAGGTTTAGGGATTTCAGAATACATTTAGGTTTTAGGTTTATTTTTAGGTTTTAGGTATTGGTTAAGGTTTAGGTTAAGGTTAGGTTATAGGTTATAAGTTCAGGTTTTAGGACATAGGTTTTGGTTTTAAGGTTATAGGTTTAGGTTAAGGTTAAGGTTTTAAGGTCTTATAAGCTATAGGTTTAGGGAATTGAGAATATGTTAAGGTTTAGGTTTAGGAAATCAGGTTCAGGTTCGGGATCGGGTTTAGGTTTTCAAGTTTAGGTTCAAGTTTAGGTTAGGGAGTCGAGATTAGGATTAGGTGTAGGTTTAGGTTTAGAAATTTGGGTTCGGGATTGGGTTTAGGTTTGGGTTTTCAAGTTTAGATTTAGGTTTAGGTTAGGGAGTTCAGATTAGGATTAGGTGTAGGTTTAAGTTTAGGGATTTGAGAATAGGTTAAGGTTTAGGTTTAGGAAATCGGGTTCGGGTTCGGAATCGGGTTTTAGGTTTGGGTTTTCAAGTTTAGGTTTAGGTTTAGGTTAGGGAGTTGAGATTAAGATTAGGTGTAGGTTTAGGTTTAGAGATTTGAGAATACATTTAGGTTTTAGGTCATAAGTTTTGGTTTAGGTTAAGGTCATAGGTTTAGGTTAAGGTTTAGGTTATAAGCTATAGGTTTAGGGAATTGAGAATAGGTTAAGGTTTATGTTTAGGAAATCGGGTTCGGGTTCGGGATCGGATTTAGGTTTAGGTTAGGTTGTTGAGATTAGGATTAGGTGTAGGTTTAGGTTTAGGGATTTGAGAATACATTTAGGTTTTAGGTATTGGTTAAGGTTTAGGTTTTAGGTTTTAGGTTTAGGTTAGGTTATAGGTTATAAGTTTAGGTTTTAGGACATAGGTTTTGGTTTTAAGGTTATAGGTTTAGGTTAAGGTTAAGGTTTTAAGGTCTTATAAGCTATAAGTTTAGGGAATTGAGAATATGTTAAGGTTTAGGTTTAGGAAATCGGGTTCGGGTTCGAGATCGGGTTTAGGTTTGGGTTTTCAAGTTTATGTTCAGGTTTAGGTTAGGGAGTCGAGATTAGGATTAGGTGTAGGTTTAGGTTTAGGAATTCGGGTTCGGGATTGGGTTTAGGTTTGGGTTTTCAAGTTTAGGTTTAGGTTTAGGTTAGGGAGTTTAGATTAGGATTAGGTGTAGGTTTAAGTTTAGGGATTTGAGAATAGGTTAAGGTTTAGGTTTAGGAAATCGGGTTCGGGATCGGGTTTTAGGTTTGGGTTTTCAAGTTTAGGTCTAGGTTTAGGTTAGGGAGTTGAGATTAGGATTAGGTGTAGGTTTTGGTTTAGAGATTTGAGAATACATTTAGGTTTTAGGTCATAAGTTTTGGTTTAGGTTAAGGTTATAAGTTTAGGTTAAGGTTTAGGTTTAGGTTATAAGCTATAGGTTTAGGGAATTGAGAATAGGTTAAGGTTTAGGTTTAGGAAATCGGGTTCGGGTTCGGGATCGGGTTTAGGTTTAGGTTAGGGAGTTGAGATTAGGATTAGGTGTAGGTTTAGGTTTAGGGATTTGAGAATACATTTAGGTTTTAGGTATCGGTTAAGGTTTAGGTTTTAGGTTTAGGTTAAGGTTAGGTTATAGGTTATAAGTTTAGGTTTTAGGACATAGGTTTTGGTTTTAAGATTATAGGTTTAGGTTAAGGTTAAGGTTTTAAGGTCTTATAAGTTATAGGTTTAAGGAATTGAGAATATGTTAAGGTTTAGGTTTAGGAAATCGGGTTCGGGTTCGGGATCAGGTTTAGGTTTGGGTTTTCAAGTTTAGGTTCAGGTTTAGGTTAGGGAGTCGAGATTAGGATTAGGTGTAGGTTTAGGTTTAGGAATTCGGGTTCGGGATTGGGTTTAGGTTTGGGTTTTCAAGTTTAGGTTTAGGTTTAGGTTAGGGAGTTTAGATTAGGATTAGGTGTAGGTTTAAGTTTAGGGATTTGAGAATAGGTTAAGGTTTAGGTTTAGGAAATCGGGTTCGGGTTCGGGATCGGGTTTTAGGTTTGGGTTTTCAAGTTTAGGTTTAGGTTTAGGTTAGGGAGTTGGGATTAGGATTTGGTGTAGGTTTTGGTTTAGAGATTTGAGAATACATTTAGGTTTTAGGTCATAAGTTTTGGTTTAGGTTAAGGTTATAAGTTTAGGTTAAGGTTTAGGTTTAGGTTATAAGCTATAGGTTTAGGGAATTGAGAATAAGTTAAGGTTTAGGTTTAGGAAATCGGGTTCGGGTTCGGGATTGGGTTTAGGTTTAGGTTAGGGAGTTGAGATTAGGATTAGGTGTAGGTTTAGGTTTAGGGATTTGAGAATACATTTAGGTTTTAGGTATTGGTTAAGGTTTAGGTTTTAGGTTTTAGGTTTAGGTTAAGGTTAGGTTATAGGTTATAAGTTTAGGTTTTAGGACATAGGTTTTGGTTTTAAGGTTATAGTTTTAGGTTAAGGTTAAGGTTTTAAGGTCTTATAAGCTATAGGTTTAGGGAATTGAGAATATGTTAAGGTTTAGGTTTAGGAAATCGGGTTCGGGTTCGGGATCAGGTTTAGGTTTGGGTTTTCAAGTTTAGGTTCAGGTTTAGGTTAGGGAGTCGAGATTAGGATTAGGTGTAGGTTTAGGTTTAGGAATTCGGGTTCGGGATTGGGTTTAGGTTTGGGTTTTCAAGTTTAGGTTTAGGTTTAGGTTAGGGAGTTTAGATTAGGATTAGGTGTAGGTTTAAGTTTAGGGATTTGAGAATAGGTTAAGGTTTAGGTTTACGAAATCGGGTTCAGGTTCAGGATCGGGTTTTAGGTTTGGGTTTTCAAGTTTAGGTTTAGGTTTAGGTTAGGGAGTTGAGATTAGGATTAGGTGTAGGTTTAGGTTTAGAGATTTGAGAATACATTTAGGTTTTAGGTCATAAGTTTTGGTTTAGGTTAAGGTTATAGGTTTAGGTTAAGGTTTAGGTTATAAGCTATAGGTTTAGGGAATTGAGAATAGGTTAAGGTTTAGGTTTAGGAAATCGGGTTCAGGTTCGGGATCGGATTTAGGTTTAGGTTAGGGAGTTGAGATTAGGATTAGGTGTAGGTTTAGGTTTAGGGATTTGAGAATACATTTAGGTTTTAGGTATTGGTTAAGGTTTAGGTTTTAGGTTTAGGTTAAGGTTAGGTTATAGGTTATAAGTTTAGGTTTTAGGACATCGGTTTTGGTTTTAAGGCTATAGGTTTAGGTTAAGGTTAAGGTTTTAAGGTCTTATAAGCTATAGGTTTAGGGAATTGAGAATATGTTAAGGTTTAGGTTTAGGAAATCGGGTTCAGGTTCGGGATCGGGTTTAGGTTTGGGTTTTCAAGTTTAGGTTCAGGTTTAGGTTAGGGAGTCGAGATTAGGATTAGGTGTAGGTTTATGTTAGGAATTCGGGTTCGGGATTGGGTTTAGGTTTGGGTTTTCAAGTTTAGGTTTAGGTTTAGGTTAGGGAGTTTAGATTAGGATTAGGTGTAGGTTTAAGTTTAGGGATTTGAGAATAGGTAAGGTTTAGTTTTAGGAAATCAGGTTCGGGATCGGGTTTTAGGTTTGGATTTTCAAGTTTAGGTTTAGGTTTAGGTTAGGGAGTTGAGATTAGGATTAGGTGTAGGTTTAGGTTTAGGGATTTGAGAATACATTTAGGTTTTAGGTTTAGGTTTAGGTTTAGGTTATAAGCTATAGGTTTAGGGAATTGAGAATAGGTTAAGGTATAGGTTTAGGAAATTGGGTTCGGGTTCGGGATCGCGTTTTAGGTTTGGGTTTTCTATTTTAGGTTTAGGTTTAGGATAGGGAGTTGAGATTAGAATTAGGTGTAGATTTAGGTTTAGGGATTTGAGTTTAGGTTATAGGTTTAGGATTAGGTTATTGGTTTAGCTTTTGGTTTAAGTTATAGGCTTAGGTTATAGGTTATAGGTTATATGTTTTGGTTAAGGTTTAGGAATTCGGGTTCGAGTTCGGGTTTAGGTTATAAGTTTTGGTATTTGAGAATAGTTTTAGGTTATAAGTAAGGTTTTAGGTTTAGCTATAGGCTTAAGTTATAGGTTATAGGTTATATGTTTAGGTTAAGGTTTAGGAATTCGGGTTCGGGTTCGGGTTCGGGTTTAGGTTTATAGGTTTTGGGATTTGAGAATCGTTTTAGGTTATAAGTATAGGTTTCGGTTAGGTTATAGGTTAAGGTTTAAGGATTTGAGAATAGTTTTAGGTTATAAGTAAGGTTTTAGGTTTAGGTATAGGCTTAAGTTATAGGTTATAGGTTATATGTTTAGGTTAAGGTTTAGGAATTCGGGTTTGGGTTTGGGTTTGGGTTTGGGTTCGGGTTTAGGTTATAGGTTTTGGTTTTGGTTTTGGTTTTGGTTAAGGTTTAGGTTTAGGTTATAGGTTATGGGATTTGAGAATGGGTTCGGGTTTGGGTTCGTGTATGGATTTAGGTTTGAGTTTTCAAGTTTAGGTTTAGGTTAAGGAGTAGATTAGGATTAGGTGTAGGGATTCTCTAGTATTATCTACTATTGAACCTAGTATTATCTACTACATACTAGTAACATACAACCAATATTGGGGCACCATACCATAAGCTACAAGAATTTCATGTCCCCCTAAACAAGGTATCCTCCATTGATAACTATATATATAATATCTATATATATATATATATATATATATATCATATCTATATATATATATTATATATATATATTATACATTATAGTTTTTTATTTTCATTTACATTCCCAAATACTTCCCATCCATCCAGAAAATTGAAAAAAGTACTGTTAATTTATCTTATCTTACCGACCGCCTTATGTTTCTTTTCACCTTTGTAGCTCTCATATTTGTTGCAGCTCTATTCATCACCATCAGTAGTCTCCCTAACCAATCTTTATGCAGTCCCTCCATTGAAGCGGTGGCTGAAGTTACAAGAAGTAGGACTGATTAGTCTTTCCATGTTTTGAAAAAAATTAAATTCTTTATTTTTTGCTGCAAGTCTACTTATAATTATCATTGGCTCTTAATCTATTTATAATGAAAATCTTAAATATCACCTAATAGTGCTCCTTTGATAAATGTCCTGTTTGGAACAAATAATTTGTTTTATCATAAATGTCCTGTTTGGAACAAATAATTTGTTTTATACATACATGTGTTTTATCATAAAACCATGCATGATGCATCCATACAAAAAAAAAAAAAAAAAAATCAAATGGAAATTTTTTTTATATAAACAAATTTTTTGGTGGCACATATTAGAAAACAATATTACTGTCAATAATGTAACAAATATCATTCAGATTTTGAAATATTGCAAGAAATACATTTGTGGGCTGAATTTATTTGCAAGCTTGGGAGTTGGATTAGAGTGAATATACCTTTCAAAAAGAGGATCCAAAGGTTTATGCTGACTCAAATTGATGTTGGCCATGAGATGGTTGAGGAATTAGTTACTTGCATATTGCCAAGGAGAATTGAAAATAAAACCAATCCATGAATTAGTTACTTGTATTATTTTACTAAAAGCATTGAAAAGATTAACTAATTTTGATTGAAAATAGAAAAATATAATAAATCATTGAAAACATTTATTGATTTTAATGTAGTGAAAAATAATTTGTAAGACTGAATATAAGAAAAAAAATGAAAATTACTAAAGTAGTAATTTTTTTCTTCTAAAATCTCAATTTTGACTTTCAAGACAAATGTTTCTCATAAAACATACGTCTGCGATCTACTTACTCCATAAGCATCGTTACATAGATATTGATAGGTCATGCGTTTCATGACGGTGTCCGAATAAAAAATTACGGTTATGTTGACACTTTAAATGATAGTTTTTCCATATCTATAATAAATCTCTTTGAATTAGATACGCCTAAGTCCCAATTACATCATGTTGTACGTGGGATTTAGGTCCAGTTTTAACAAACTACTTTCACTCAAATTTAAAATTCTTTTGGCCCGTCCATGTTAAGAATACATCTGTGGCACATCTGACATCACCATCAAATAAAAAGTTGTGTGACCCACCATAATGACTGCTAGACATTTGCTCCTCACATTTGTTTTGCTGTTCATGTTGCTAATTCCAAAGGTTTAAAGTAGGCCACAATACAAGAAAGAATAAGGCTGGAATACCAACCATTGAATGGTTTTGAGCCCAGTTCTCCTGGCCGTAGCCACTCCCACCACAAACACTTTCAAACTTTGCCAAAGTTTGAAGGATGATCATATACAATTGCTTAGAATTATATTCTTAACACAAAAGTAATTCCAATAAGGCTATTCAATTGTGATCCTAATTTAGATGCATTGGGATGTTTCATGAACTAAAATTTATGCTTATTATCTAAATATTAAATTGGTGGACATTTATTAGACATCTAAAAATGAAAGATGTCCAGTGGTCCAATCTCACCAAACAAGTATATATGAATTAGAGGTTGAGATTGTTCATGAACAGTGACTTATTGAACAAACAAGTATATATGAATCAGAGATTGACATTGTTCATGAACAGTGACTTATTGAACAGTGGATTAAACAATTTAGAAGATTTAATTTGAGCTACATGTATAACTTTTAAGTGCCTGCATATCATGCATCCTATGCTGCCAGAGCATCAAATAACTCCCATTCAAGGACAACAAAGTTTTTGTACATGGCCAAAAAGAAAGGAAGAAATGAAAAACTGTTTCACATTTTCCTAATGGGCAGGTGAAATTACTTTTCTAACAAGCAATATTGACTGTCCACCCCAAGTTAAAGTCCCATTAAGCTCATCCGACCATACAAGTGGAGTTTGACTTTTTGTTTTTAGCCCTACTCATGACAACTGGTCCACGTTGCTGACATAATATTCGAGTTGTCGATCACGTGGCCCACTGTGTCAATCACTTGATCAGAAAATCAGGGCCATTGGATCATGAAGTGGGGCACGCGTGAAATGTGGACCATCACAACTTTTTCTAGGATGCTCATTCTCTACAAACATGGCCCATCTGATGAGTTGTGACCCGGGCCAGTTCATCTACATGGTGAGGCCCTCCTGATGGATGTGTTGGATGTGCTCCCAATAGTCTTCAAAGTGTAGATTTGTGCATGCATGGGCTTAGAAAACCTGTATCAGGCATGTCGTAAGATCTGACACGTGGCATGATTTAAATGGTCTAATTGGAGAATTGGGACCTTTTAAGTAAAACCCAAATAAGATTACAGTGGGAAAACTGCATTAAAGTCTAGTGGGTCATGCTTGTCAAACTAATGTAGAAAACATGATGTTAGTAGGTTTGATCTTCCCAATAGGAAAGAGAGGAAGAAATCCCTACCTAATCTTACCTCATTTTTTGATACTCGAAGTTTCATATGTCATGGCATACGCATATCAATCAGTAGATAATGTACCACGATGCTCAAACACAAAGCCATGTGTTTTGATCTCCGGTTTGTACAAGCGGGGCCCATTTTTCACTGATCCAAACTGCTGATCTGATCTTTTCGCCCATGCATTAAAAAAAATTTCCCAAAATTTAAGATCTCAGCCGTAGAATATATATCCTTATTGTTGGAAAATGTGGACTGTGCTGTATTTTCCATCTTGGCCGTGTCTTTATTGGGCATCTATTGAAGTGTTGGGACTTTTTTATTTTTGAGATTTCTTCTGGATGAGCCATCAGCAGTGGGTCCCATGATACAGAATGTTTGGATTATTGAACCATGGGTCCCACTTGTAGAAACCAAAGTATCAAAGGGAGATGTACAGACCTCCGGTCCATGCATTGCATGGGGATGGTATGGTGGATCGGGTAACAATCACATGATCTTGAATATATATGTAGTTGGTGACAACGATATGGAAATGATAGGTATGAGTTGCAACATCAGAAAGGGATGTTGCAATTTTTATGGGAGTATTGATGGAAGTCACCTAATTTGTTGGGTTGTCCATCTTTGGCTGTCTCATTCTCTGTTGGCCCACCTAATATCATCCATCTCATTTGCCTATGATTATTCACTAATGGGAAGTTTTACATGCTAATGGCCATACTTCCACATGCATCATACATACATGTCATGGGGGTATGGTGCAAGGCAACTCATCATGGCGAGAAAATAGAGTTAAAGAGAATGAAAAAAAAATTGAGATTTTAGAAAAAAAAAATACAAATAATTAAAATTTTTCAAAAACACCTTTTGCCAATGTAAAAGATTGAAGATTAGTATTATAAACCTCAATCAATATTAATATTTGATATCCCTAAATCAACCACAACCTAAAAGAAAATCATGAAATGAAAAGTCATTAACAATCATGAATTATTATATATTGATTAAGGTTGCATTTAGTTGCACCGAATATCATGAAATTTCATGATTAATCAGTCTATTTTGGTGCAAAATTCATGAAATCCCTAATCCCTAAATCCCTAAATCCCAAATCCCTAAATCCCTAAATCCCCAAATCCTTAAATCCTAATAATCCCTAAATCCCCAAATCCACAAATCCTTAAATCCCTAAATCCCCAATTCATTTCAATCGGTTTTGAGATTGAGAGAGATTGAGAGAGAGAGAGAGAGAGAGATACCTGTTTCAGCTGGAGAGAGGGCGCGGTGGAGAGAGGGCAGTGGAGAGAGGGCGGTGGAGAGAGCCGAGAGAGAGAAGACAGCGCGAGAGAGAAGACAGCGAGAAGACAACGAGAGAGAGAGAGGGCCGAGAGAGAGAAGACAGCGGCCGAGAGGGAGAGAGGACAGCGAGCTAGTGAGAGAGGGCGTGAGAGAGAGTGAGACTTAATAAGTCTCTCTCGCGGTGCCACGTGGTCGGTGCTCTGTGGGCCCCACCATAATGTATGTGTTTCATCCCTGCCGTCCATCTATTTTTCCATTTCATTTTATGATATGAGACAAAAAACGAGGTATATCCCAATCTCAACTGGACCACATTATAGGAAACAGTGTTGAATGAGCGTCGACCATTAAAAACCTTTTGGGGGCCACATAAAGTTTTGGATCAATCGGATAATTTTTTTTCCCTTCATCTGGGCCTGTATAACCTAATCAACGGATTGGATGTCAAATAAAAAGTACAGTGGGTCTTAGGAGGGTTTTAATGGTGGATATCCAATCACTATTGTTTTCATGTGATGTGGTACACCTGAGATTTATGTCCCTTTTATTTTTTGTGTCAATCCCTAATATGAATTTTCTAAATGGATGGACGGCATGGATAAAACACATACATCATGGTGGGACCCATAGAGCACCGACCCACGTCCACCAATTTTGGGCGCGCTCAAACAGAGCCGCGCCCAAATTTGGGCGGGACGGTGGCTGGTGGTCGGTGCTCTGTGGGCCCCACCATGATGTACATGTTTCATCCATTCCGTTCATCCATTTTTATAGATAATTTTAGTGCTTGACACAAAAAATGATAGAATACTAGTATCCTAGGTGGGCCACACCACAGGAAAAAATAATGAATGGATATTCACAATTAAAATCCTCCTGAGGCCCACTATACTGTTTATTTGACATCCAATCTGTTGATTTGGTCATAAAGACCCGAATGAAGGAAAAAAATATCCAAAACTTTTATGGCCCCCAAAACATTTTTAATGGTCAAAATTCATTCGACACTATTTCCTGTAACATGGTCCACTTGAGATTGAGATATAATTCATTTTTTTAATCATCCACTTGAGACAGAGATGTGGTTCACAAATCTAGCCCATCCATTATGTGTGTGCCACTTGGATGAGGGGTCATACCAAGTTTTAGACGCATCTAAATTTCAGGTGGGCCGCACCAAGTGCTTTTATATGTTTTAGGCATGTCTTCACATGATTTTAGATGGTATGGCCCACCAGAGTTCTATATACGGCTGATTTTTGGGATATCCCATAATTTAAAGGGGACCCATCAAATGCACGGTGTTGATTTACGACACTAAGTCATGGCGGGCCCACACAGCTAGACCTCATGGGGAGTTCTCATGATATATATATATATATATATATATATATAATATATATATATATATATATATATATATATATATATATATATATATATATATATAAACTATGATGTATTCGTTATATCCACACCGTCCATCCATTTTGAGATATCACGAGCCAAAGAATGAGACAGATAAAAATTTGTAGTGGACCCCACCACAGAAAACAACGGGAGGGTGATTCCCACCATTGAAACTATCCTAAGGCCCATCGTAATGTTTATTTGAAATCCGACTAGTTTAAAAGTTAAAAAAAAAATAAAAAATGGTCGTGGGGCCCACACAGCACCAACCACCAGCCATTTGATGGTGTAGGGGGAGTAGCCAATCTGTTCCCCTTATTTGTGGTGTGGTCCATTTAATCTTTGAATATGATTCATTTTTTATATATCTATATAAAATGATCTCAAAAAATGGATGAACGGTGTATGTTAATCCCAAATTTTCAGTAAAACATTCATAATCATATATTGGGTTTGCCTAAATGTGATTCACATATCCAACTCACTCATTATGTGTGTCCCACTTGGATGAGGGGTCAGACCAATTTTCAACTGCATCCATGTCTGTATTAACTTATAAACAGGTTGGATCTCAAATAAACATCGCGGCGGGCCCTAAGAAGGTTTCAATAGTGGGTGTCACTATCCCACTCTTTTCTATGGTGGGTCCACTTGAACTTTGCCCCGTCAGTCAGATGCACCATTCCATGGTGGGCCACGAGCTTAAAAATAAAGTCAATCCATGACTTGGGTGGGCCACACCACATACTATAGTTGAGAGGGTTACCCTCCCATTAAAACATTCATAATCATTTATTGGGCCCACCTAGATGTGGTTCATAGATCCAGCCCATTCATTATGTGTGTCCCAATTGGATGAGGAGTCAGACCAAGTTTCATACACATCCAAAACTCATGTGGCCCCACCAAATGCTTTTATATGTTTTATGGATGTCTTCGCATAGTTTTTTCCCTTCATCTGGGCCTGTATGACCTAATCAATAGATAGGATGTCAAATAAAAAGTACAGTGGGCCTTAGAAGGGTTTTAATGGTGGATATCCAATCACTATTGTTTTCATGTGGTGTGGTCCACCTGAGATTTATATCCCTCTCATTTTTGGTATTAGGGCCTAATATGATTTGTAAAATGGATGGACGGCATGGATGAAACACATACATCATGGTGGGACCCATAGAGCACCGACCAACCCAAAAACGGTTTACTCGCCCCAATCATGCTACATATGAGAAAGATATTGGGCAAACAAGATTGATCAACAATTTGAGTGAATTTTGATTTAAACATCTGAAGTTATTACTCTTCAATCTAGACTGATCAGATTGTCCAAAAACGGTTAAAGGTTTTCATATATCAAAAATATATGAATGAATAGAAAACACAAACATCAGCTTAATCCAAAACTTCTATGGCCTCCAAGAAATTTTAAATGGTAGAGGTTCAATCACACTATTTCCTGTGGTGTGGTCCACTTGAGCTTTGGATATGCTTCCTTTTTGTTCTTTAGACGTCAAATTATCTGTTAACATGGATGAATGAGTGGATAAAATAAATAAATAAACGGTGGACCCCATAGAGTTTACTCTGGTAAGGGTAACGAGTAACTCACTTAAATGTAATGGAGAAGGGTTTCCTTAAAATTCATAATCATATATTGGCCCTACGTAAATGTGATTCACATATCCACCCACTCATTATGTGTGTCCCACTTAGATGAGGAATCAGACCAAGTTTCAACGCATCCATGTCTGTATTAACTTATAAACAGATTGGATCTCAAATAAACATCGCGATGAGCCCTAAGAAGGTTTCAATAGTGGGTGTCACTATCCCACTCTTTTCTATGGTGGGTCCACTTGAACTTTGGATTTGCCCCGTAATCAGATGCACCATTCCATGGTGGGCCACGAGCTTAAAAATAAAGTCAATCCATGATTTGGGTGGGCCACACCACATACTATAGTTGAGAGGGTTACCCTCCCATTAAAACATTCATAATCATTTATTGGGCCCACCTAGATGTGGTTCATAGATCCAGCCCATTCATTATGTGTGTCCCACTTAGATGAGGAGTCAGACCAAGTTTCATACACATCCAAAACTCATGTGGGCCCCACCAAATGCTTTTATATGTTTTATGGATGTCTTCGCATAGTTTTAGATGCTATGGCCCACCTGAGTTTCTTATATGACTGATTTTTGGACTTAAAGGGGACACATCAAATGCATGGTGCTGATGTTCTACACACATCATGGTGGGGCGCACACAGATTAACCTCATAGGAAGTTCCCATGAGGTGACCTTATAGTACCATTTCACTATTTAGGCAACTCCTTCACAAGTGTTACTCTAACCGTGTAGGGCCCACCTTGATATATTTTATGTATATCGACACCATCCATATATTTTTCCATCATATTTTAGGATGTGATTTCAAATCACAAGAACTCAATAATCTCAGGTGGGCCATATCGATCAAAACAATGATGAATAACTATTAAAAACCTTTTGAAGGCCACAAAAGTTTTGGATCAATTTGATCTTTGCAGTTTACCTTCATTTAGATATTCTTTACATTATCAACAAGTTGGATTGCAAATAAACATTAATAAAACCTTACGATGGGCTCTTTATAATTTTTAATGGCGAGGTACTATATTATCATTCTTTTGAGTGGCGTGGTCCACTTAAGCTTTAAATCTACACAATTTTTTATACCCGGCCCAAAAATGGGTTGGAAAAACATAGGGGCGGCAAGGATATACAACACATCATCAAAATCTCACTTTTGTTATCTAACTTTTCAAATTTTCTTGTCAAAATAAAAAATCTAGTTTTCTTTTTTAAAATATATATTTTTTTTACAATTTATCAATTTTTTCACAATTTTGTTTAATTTCTTAAATTTTCTTTTTTAAAAATATCATTTTTTTAATATCACTTTTGTTATATAGCTTTTCAATTTTTCTTGTTAAAATGCAAAATCTAGTTTTCTTTTTTAAAAATTATTTTTTTTTTCAATTGTCAAAATTTTCACAATTTTGTTTAATTTTTTAAATTTTCTTTTTCAAATATCATTTTTTTATTGAAATCTTGTTATATAACTTTTTAATTTTTTTGTCAAAATACAAAATCTAGTTTTCTTTTTAAAAAATATATATTTTTTTACAATTTGTCAATTTTTTCACAATTTTGTTTTATTTTTTATATTTTTTTTTCAAAATATCATTTTTTTTTTTGAAATCTTTTTTTTTTCAAAGTTATCAACATTATTCAAAGTTCTTAATTTTTTTTTTCAAAATGTAGAATTTTATAAAATCACATTGTTAATTATTTTTTCTAAACCAAATAGTTAAACTCGTACCTGAGCATTAGAGACGGTTAAAGACCGTCTCTAATACAGACGGTCTTCCACAGTCCTAGTAGACGGCTAAGGACCGTCTCTAATAGAGACGGTCAGTAACAGTCTCTAATAGAGACGGTCATTGACAGTCTCTAATAGAGACGGTCTATAACAGTCTCTAATAGAGACGGTCTTTGACAGTCTCTAATAGAGACGGTTTTTGACAAGGTAATAAGATGGCTAAGGACCGTCTCTAATAGAGACGGTCTTTGACAGTCTCAGATTACAAGTAAAAGACGGCCAATGACCGTCTCTAATACGGACGGCCAGTGGCCGTCTCAGATGACCGCATATAAGACGGTCTAAGACCGTCTCTAATACGGACGGTCTTTGACCGTCTCAGATGACCCATATAAGACGGTTAAAAACCGTCTTAAATTATTTGCGGACGCAAAACATTTAAAGACAATATTAGGGACGGTCAGGAGCCGTCCCTAATTTTAGAGACGGTTTACGACCGTCTCTAAAGCGTCTTTAAACCAAGCAATTTTAGAGACGGTCCAGAACCGTCTCTAAATCTGTCATTTTTTTCCATTTTTCACGTAGTGCCAACTCAGTGTGAATTCCCCTCAAGATTACACACCGCCGCATTAGATAAGAAATAATATAAAACATCCAGACAACCAAAACATAGTAAATGCAATCTTATTAGATGCATGGATGCGTAAATGCAATCATCGCCCCGGGGATGCTCATCCGTGCGGACAGTGGGCCGTCACCCATGCAGTCATCGAACCTGGGAAATATCATCCAGTCGGAATAATACGTGCCATGTATGCATGATTAGTCAAGTCGTTATTAGTCCATTTACAACCAGCCAATTTAGATAAGCTCAAAGTTCACTACGGGGAGCACATGGCCCAGCGTAGGCCGACGGCTCGGGCATAGTGTCCCATTCCCACCATCCCCGGCCCATGAGACTACCACCTTAGGATGTTTAATGGAACCCTGTCGACTAGTAGTCAATCATATTACTGTATATGGGGCTTACCATCGCATGGTTGCACAATATAAAACATCAAACCCATATAAGGAAAATATCAAATAAAATCACGTAGGGCGAATATCAAAATATGCCACATAGGGCGAATATCAAAACTATACGATGAAAACCATCCTTAAAAACTATTGAGCACAACAACCCTAGATGGTAGGCCCACATCAATGATCCATCTAGACCACCGCTCAATAACCACTAAGTCGAAGGTCCATTTTAATCACAACCAATCGGGTTACATCCCAAGTATGGGTGTACATTTATAGGTGGGGCTTCCCACTAATGTACCAGTTTAAAGTCCCTAAGCAATACACAAGCATGTACAAATATGCAGGATGAACATTTAGCAGGCAATATAGCAATTCAATTTCCACCAGCTAACACATGTGATTACAAGAGAGAGATATTAATTATGAATTTAAATAAAAACTATAACTTAAGCTAATGAGAAGATGGAAAGCTCAAGGGGAAGAATCATCACCTTATACTTTTAACCGCCTACCAATGTCGCTAAGTGCTGGCGCCCTTAGAAATATATCCTACCACAAATCATGAACTTGTATAATTAGGTCCAAGTTCTAATAACTACCTAGGGTTTAAGATCATAACCTAGGGTTATCTTTTAGGGTTTTAGGGTTTCATCCTAGGGTCTAGCCCCATACTATTTTAGGATTTGAATCCTAACTTATTATTATTAATGTTATTATCATTATTTTTATTAACGTACAATGGTTCAAATAATATTCATAGTAGGAGTTCCCATCCATCCATATAATAATAACGTTCTATAAGTTCATATTTAAACGTATTGACATCATCGAATGTTTTTATAATTACTAATAATCCCTTAAATAATTCAAGTAATAATACTAGAATATTTACTAATGAAAATACGATGAGGATTAATACTAATAATTATATAAACAAGTATTATAATAATCCCATAAAGAGAAAATGATAATATAATCATAATAATGGATCTAGTCATGATAATAGGTGCTATGGTCTCATCACTTAATTAGGTTTAAAGTATAGACCTAGAGTTTAGGTTACTTAGGCCTAAGATTTTATTATAGAGTTTAGGTCTAGGCTAGATCTTTAGGGTTTTGATGTAGAGTTTAGGGTCCCACCTTAGGATTTAGTTTTGGGTTTAGATTATGGAATATGAACTCTATTTCGTGTGGCCATTAATGGTATTTTGAATGAATAAAAATAAACAAATAGTTTAGTTGTAAATTTTAGAAATATCAACAAGGGCTATTATCTCATTAAACTATCTAACATCAACCCATGATGAATAATAGTGTTAATAATTCCAAAACAATTATGATTATTAACAATATTCCTAACATTAGCTAATCTAAAACTAATAATCATTTTGATGAAAATAATTAGTATGTCCTAACGTTAGTATTAATATTTTAAGAACGACAATATGATAATTCATATGTGTATGAACCAATATTCATATGGAGAACCTACTAATGGTTAATTATATCTTAAAATTAATAACCCTCAAAATGACAATGAAAATAACTGATAATTTAAATAATTTCAATCAGGGTAGAAGATGTGGGCTCACCTAGTCCACGGTTCGGGTCGAGTTGACTCGGCTCAACACAAATGCCAACACCTCTCTTTTGGTTCTCTCTCCTTCTCTCCTTCTTTCTTCTCCTCCCTTTATTCTTCTTTCTTTACCTGCTGGGACTCCAGCAAAACTCGGGCCATGCCTGACCCAACTTAACCCAGCTATCTCCAAACTAGGTCGATTCAAGCCAGCGAGTGGCATGAACTCGATCCGAACTCGGTGTGGCCAATGGCTGCACTTCTCTCTATATTTTCCTCTCCATTTCTTCCTTTCTTCCTGCCTTCTCTCTCTACCCTGGGGAGAACTGGACCCAACCGGGGAGAACTCGTTCCAAACTTGAACCGAGTCAGCGACTCGGTCGGCTGAACCAAAACGTGGTGCACCTGCACCACCCTAACTCCCTCTCCATTTCTCTTCCTCCCCCCCCCCCCTTTTTTTCCTTTCTTTCATCTACAACTGGTCCAACAGAACAACTGGACGATTGATCCGACCTGACTCGAACGCATCGACTCGGTTAGGTGCGGTACAACAGCAGCGCCTCCCTCTCCTTCACCTTCTTTCTTTCTTCTCTTTGCTATTCATTTCCCTCCATTTTCTTCTTCTTTTCTCCTCCATTCTGCATAGACCTGAAAAGGCCAAACTATATGTCCTAGAGGGGGGGTGAATAGGACTATGCCAAATTAAAATAAAATCAGCGGAAGTAAAATAAACCAATAGCCTTACAATTATAAATCAATTCACAATGCTGAAATCAAATCACCTTGATAAATAAGTATTGAGAGATTGATACAAATTCAGTTCTAAGGACAACCTTACACCATAATAAACAAGGGCTTATGGTAGGACAACCTTATTTCTAGAACATCTTTTGGATCAAGGACTCAATTTTAATAGAAATAAATGAATAGCAAGGAATTGAAATTAAATGCAGAAATATAGATCTAAATTATTACAACAATCCCCACACTTGCTTGAAATGTAAATAGTTACAACATTCACATCCACTTGTACATTCCACACAATTGAATGATAAAAGATATGAAAATTAAGCAAGCATTCAATCCACAAGACAAAGAGTTATAGTGGTTCGCCTGTGTGTACACCAACTGTCTTTCAACAGCCACACAGAATGCTACTCCACTCCTAATATCCTCACACAGGGGATATTAGCGTTCACTATCAAATAGGTTTTCACAGGTTTACCCAAAACCTTTACAATTGTGTCTTTTTCACTCGGGCTTACACAATTCAAAAACCCCTCTTTTCTGAGTTTTCTGGCTCTCCTCAGATAACCAATACAATGAGATTTTTCTGGCTTAACTTCAAACAAAACCAAAAGGAATGAAATTTTACAGAATTGTAAAATACCTGGATTTCTCCTTTTCGTAGCAGCCCGGTAGAACCAATCGGAGTAGATGATTGAATGTCAAAGTTCAATTTCCAATACTCACTTTAATATGGTTCTAAATTCTAATAGATTTTAGATTTTAACTAGTTGGGCCTAGCTATATTTGATTTTGATTCCAAGAAGAAGGAATAAGGTAATTCCTCTTTTCAAATAAGATTGGAATACAGAAACAAAATCAAATTAAATAAGCTAGCAAAAAGGAATATTAAATAAGCACAACGTAGCTTAAAATAAACACAGACTTATCTTAGAGTGATCACTTGAAGTTTCTTGAATTGAATCGAGTTGAATCATCAAAACTCTGAATTTCGTGTTCAATTTATAGAAACAAAAATCGCGTCTACGACTGGTCTTAGAAACCTTTGACTGGTCGTAGCTCTAACGGATATTTGAAATATTGAGCGCGATCTTTGAAAGTCGTTCCACGACTGGTCGTGGGAAGCCTAAGACTGGTCGTGGGTCACCTACGACTGGTCGTATCTCTCTACGACTGGTCGTAGGACCATAGATTAGCTTGCTGGACTTTGAGTCGTAGCCCTACGACTGGTCGAGAACGAGTCGAAGACACTCCTATGACCGGTCGAAGGACCTCCAGGACTGGTCGTAGGTGTACCAAAAAATTCTGAAAATCTTCAACAACTTAGGACTGGTTGTGTAATTTCTTGGACTAGTCGAACCAATGCTAGGACTGGTCGAACAGGAGCTAGGACTGGTCATAGAATAGACCAAACTTATGTAAAATAAACATTTGATTTATGTATCTAGAGTGACCTACTTATAAGGTCAACCTAAGGTCAGTCAAACCTGAAACATGTCGTATGGACATTGAACTTCAACCATTCAACGAATGTAGATATTTGAACCATATCAAGCTTGAGATCTTGAACTTGTTGTAGCTTTAATCTTGAGATCTTCATCAGCGTGAAAACTACTTCATGCGTTGCTTTTGAGTCTTGAAGTCATTTCTTGAGTCTTGAAGTTGTTTCTTGAGACTTGAACTTCAACATTGTAGCTTTAAACATTGATAGGATGATGAAGTACACTTTGTATTTCTTAAAGACATCCAATGTCATGAAGTGTTTATGCAGTGTCTTGAATACATATAAATCACCATACAAACACAAGACACAGATAGATGTTTTGACACAACAAAATTTGACAACCAAAGGAACATGAGACCATAACACTTACAATCTCCTCATTTGTCAAATTTGTGACAAAACACCCAAATAATAATACTTCCAATAGAAATAAGAGAAGTACAGGCACAACAGGTTCAAATAGAGAATCATGCACCAGTTATATAGACATCATAAGCAATATCTAGCATAACTCCCCCTGAGAAGCTTAACTCCCCCTGAGCACATCCATATTTAAATAGACATGAATGAAACTAATCATAATCATTAAATCCAACCAAAGCCAAAGCCTCCTAAAACTTCTCCCCCTTTTTGACACAAAATGACAAAGGAAGAAGGGCAGCAAGGATAAGGAAAATAGGAGATGGAATATAGATGCAAGAGAGCATAGTGCATAATTCAACAAAAAGTCAGTAAGCAAGCAAAGTTCAGACTAAAAGCAAAGAAAAATATTAGTTATTACAGACCAAATAAAAATTCAGTCAGAACCAGAAGAGGGAGCAGGATTAGATGGATCACTTTTGTGTAAACCCCTAGCAACCCGCCTCATATATTTGCGTAAATAAGAAAATTGAGTGTCTTGGGTAACACGAATTTGAGCCACCTGTTCTTGAAGAGAATTCAACCTCTCATCAAAATCAGAAGGCTGAAAGTCAGGATCATCAGCCAAGTCTGACTCAAGTTCTTCAAATAAATCATCCATATTTACGTCTCCAGGAAGATCACCAGCTTGATCTGCATTTCCTGCTTCAACACCACTGCTACCAGCATCCACTTGGCCAGGAGCCAATTCTAAATTCATCTTGTTAATATTGGAATTATTAAAAGGGAGATGATGGATGGGTTTTTCTCTAACAGGCATAGCCACGAGCATATGATTGGCGAGTATAGTCATCAAATAACCAAAGGGAATATCACTATGACTTGGATGGTGACAAGACAAAAGAATGGAGTGACAAATTAACGAAGGTAGACAGATTTTCGCACCAGAGATGACAGAATGCAAAACACGAACCATGAATGCAGTGAGTTCGGTTTATTACCAGAACACGGATATAAAATTGAGATGAAAATCCTGTGAAGCACTCTGTGTCTGGGTAATAAGTACCTTAAGGGAAGTGCATGACCTTTATGAGTCCAGTGAACATCCAAATTACACAAATCTCTAGTAAGCATTTGTCGTTCAGATTCTGAGAATTTGTCATGTAATATATGAATCGGAATGCCCTCATCATTGACAGGAATTTCCATAAGGTAAGCTATCAAATGTCGATCCACTGAAAATAAGCCTTCTTGAGTATCAATTATAAAGGTTAAATTCTCAAGAGAAGAATCACAAATACATGCAAACATGGATTGGGCAATGGACTGGTATGCAGCTCCACCCCAATGTAAGATGTTATCCCATCCCACAGATTGCAACAGAGGAAGGATACCAAAGGAAGCAATGTGATTAACATTAACAGGACGCTCAACTATAATATTGCGCATACGCAAATCCCGTGCATCTGAAGGATCATTTTCGGGAGAACGAAGATGACGTTGCGTAATAGATGCTGATCTAGATGAAGAGGGACCACATGTAGTTTTCTTTTTACCCCTAGCATCCATTTTCAAAGGAGGAATCAAGGAAACTATAAGATGCAAGAAAGAAGAAGTGGGGTTTTGATAGAACAGATTTTTCAAGAGAAAACCCCAAACTTGCAATGAAAGAGTAAATAGATTCTACAAGAGTGAAATTTGAAACACCAATAACAAGAATCTGCAAGAAAATTGTAAAAGAACCACTAACCTTGAAGTATCATGAAGGTGGGTTCGACCGGTCGAGGCTAGGCTCGTTGGAGAGACAAAAGGAAATGAAGAAGAAGAGCCAAATCCCCAAAATAAAGTGAATTCACGAGTTTCACAACCGGTCGTGGATGTGTTCGACCGGTCGTATTACGACCGGTCGTGTACACTCACGACTGGTCGAGTACCGACTAAAATTTGCAATTTTTCAAATAATTTCTAAATTTAAGAAAATAAAACATTTGTACATTATGATACACCAAAGCATGCAAATTCAATTTAAATTGCACATACCGAGATCAAACTTTAATTTATTAAACCTGCTTTTGTCGAGCGGTTTAGTGAAAATGTCCGCAAGTTGAGTCTCGGTTGGAATGTAATCCAAATATATTAATTTTTCTTCCACTAATTCACGAATGTAATGAAATCTAATGTCAATATGCTTAGTACGTGAATGCTGAACTGGATTTTTTGAGATATTTATTGCACTGGAATTATCACAAAACAAAATCATAGAATCCTGTGTAATTCCATAATCGCTTAACATACGTTTCATCCAAACAAGCTGAGTACATGCATTTCCAGCAGCAATGTATTCAGCCTCAGCTGTTGATAGCGATATAGAACTTTGCTTCTTGCTAAACCAAGAAACAAGACAATTTTCAATGTAGAAACAACCACCACTGGTTGATTTCCTATCATCAATGTTTCCAGCCCAGTCAGCATCTGAGTACCCGGCTAATTGAACACTAGTCTCATGTGGATACCAGAGACCCAGTTTAGCAGAACTTGCGACATATCGCATAATCCGCTTAACAGCAGTTAAGTGAGATTCTTTAAGATTTGACTGATAACGAGCACAAATACCAACACTCAAAGTGATATCTGGTCTACTTGCAGTTAAATAAAGCAAACTACCAATCAAACTACGATACAATTTAGGAGCCACATCATTACCTGTAGAGTCTTTTGAGAGTCTCAAAGTTGTACTCATAGGAGTATCAAAATTTTTACCATTCTCAAATCCAAATTTTTTAATTAAGTTCAGAGCATATTTGGTTTGAGAGATAAAAATTCCATCAGGTTGTTGTTTTACTTGCAACCCTAGGAAATAATTTAATTCTCCAACCATGCTCATTTCGAATTTAGACTTCATTAAATCTGCAAACTCAACAGTCATGTTAGTACAGGTTGATCCATAAATAATATCGTCAACATATATTTGAACTATTAGAATATCATCATTATGTTTCTTAACAAAGAGCGTCTTATCAACACATCCCATCTGAAAATTATGACTCAGTAAAAACTTAGTGAGTTTTTCGTACCATGCTTTGGGAGCTTGTTTCAGACCATAGAGAACCTTCTTAAGACGATACACATGATCAGTAAATTTAGGATCTTCAAACCCTGTAGGTTGTTCAACATATACCTCTTCATGTAAATCACCATTCAAAAAGGCACTTTTTACATCCATTTGGTAAATTTTAATCTTCCTAAAACAAGCAATGGAGATAAAAAGTCTGATTGATTCAAGACGAGCTACAGGGGCAAATGTTTCATTATAGTCAATACCTTCAATTTGTGTATACCCCTGTACAACTAGTCTTGCTTTATTTCGAATAATATTTCCAAGTTCATCAGATTTGTTTTTGAAAATCCATTTTGTTCCAATAATATGTTTATCTTTAGGTCTAGGAACAAGGTACCAGACATCATTTCTGACAAACTGATTAAGTTCGTCCTGCATTGCAACTATCCAGTTTTCATCCGAAAGTGCTTCTTTCACGTTAACCGGTTCTATCTGGGATGTAAAGCATACATATTTGAGAAGTTGGATGATCTTTAACAGTCCTTAATTCAGAATTAGTTTCACTTGATGAAGTTTCTTATTTTTCAAGTATAAGAACTTCATCATTATCTGAACTAGGGACAGGTGCATTCAAATGATCGTCAATCACAACATTTATTGACTCTTGAATCACACCGGTCCTGTTGTTCAGAACACGATATGCACGACTATTTAAAGAATATCATAAAAAGATCCCTTCATCACTTTTAGTGTCGAACTTTCCCAAATTTTCACGGTCACGCAAAATATAGCACTTGCTGCCAAAAACTAGAAAGTATTTGACAGAAGGCTTTTTCTCAAACCACATTTCATAAGCCGTTTTATTATTAGATTTGCAAATATAAACACGGTTAATAATGTAGCAGGCTGTTCACTCCCCAAGTATAGAGTTGTGATGTAGTAATAATCTCGGTAAGACCGAGGTCGAATCCACAGGGACTGAAACCTGTACGTAATCTGAAACTAACTAGAACTAGAACTAGGATGAGATGAAATCTAAATCGAGTGTGATTTGAGGAATAATGGTGAAATAACAATCTAAAACTTAGGAAAAATTCAGAGGTAGAACACTAGGGATTCAGAGGATCCACTTGTAGAGATCAGGGAGATCTTACGCATGCTTGAAAAATCATGGAATTTAAACTGAACTGATGTTGATATAGTTTTCAAGAGATGAAAGATATATGAATTAGAATGGATTCCATCACCAAACCATCCCAGGAGGCAAAGCAAACAACAAAATTAATCTAATTACCAATCAATCAATTATATCATGAAGATTAGGAAGGGTACCGACATCTAACCATGCCCAGGAGACGATGGTGAACAACAGGGCTTCCTGACGTCAGATACATAAAAAGGAAAGGAAATACTCAAAGCCATCGCAGACCCATTGTAATTTCAGTCACAACAGACCATTAAAGACTAAAAACATTCCCTTAATTAAACTATAATCAAGGTCGTTCATAAATTAAAAATTAATTCAATGGCATAACGTAAAACCTCCCATCACACCACAAGCTTCACCCCTTAGCCCTAGCTAAGGGGTTTAGCCCAACATGGGTAGGCTAAATCTCAAAAGGAAAGAAAATAAAAAGAAAAAGAAAATAGAAAAAACAAACTCTGTCTAGTACTTCACGTCCAAGCCGAGCTCCTCTTCCCTCCTCTGGCTGCACTCGATGCTCCCCTTTTATAGAGAACGGAATGGTGGCTGCTGCGCGTGTTTGAAACAGAGTTGGAGACTCTGTTTACGCAGCGGAATTAAAACCAACACTACGTATCTGTGATGGTTGGTAGGCCTAAGATTGACATCTAGACGAGAAATCCACCCCGTCCAATTAACTCGCCTCGAAAAATCAGCCAGGAATGAACTGTTTTGGCTTGAATTAGGTGTGTCCCACCGCACTTTTCAATTCACCGTCAATCTCCCGTTCGGCTGAGATCTTCGCACATTTATTGCATGAAAATATTCAGACATCTAGGTGAAGGTCTTGGCCACCTTATGTGACAGATGAAAGGTTCAGATCGTTGAACTAGGAACTGAGTGGGACCCACTTGTAGACTCAGCGTCTAGCTTTCGCTGACGCCTGCGAAGAAAAGCTCGTTCTTCCGCTGACGAAGCTGGTGGAGTCCACTACGAGGTATTTCGAAGAAATCCAAGTCGTCCATTGAATTGTATTCGAAAAACCGTCCAGATATGCTAAAATCGAACTGATTTTAGTGTGGCCCACAACGTATTGTACTCCGCCGTCCATCGTGCATTCAACGGCTAGGATCTCACGATACCTTGCATGGGGTCAAACTGACACCTAGGGGAGGATAAGAGAGTCGGTGTGATTCCAATGAACGGTCCAGATCGGACCTTCGGTGTACGGTGGTGGCCCACGAAACTCGTCCGCAGGCTCTGTTGCGAAACAGAGCCGACGCAGCAGGCGCTGTGATGGTCGGTGGGCCCCACAGTGTAGTTTTCAACAAAATCCACTCCGTCCATTGGTTTTCGGACGAAAAACCATTCAGGAAGATGTATTTTCTAGAGAAAATAGGTGTGGCCCATGAGCTTGTTGACTCCGCCGTCCATCTGACGTTTAACGGGTAGGATTTTGCACCAGCTTGCATGGTCTAGAGAGATCACCTAAGTGAGGGTCGGGGCCACCTTCTGAGACACTTGGACGGTTTGGATCATCAAAAGGAAAACCAGGTGGGGCCCACAAGCCAAAAACGGACGGGCAGCGTCCCACGCTGCCCGTTTTCTTAAAATTTTGAAGTGGCACGGGTCAGCGCCTGCTGACCCAGTGCATGGGTTCGGTGTTGCTCGGGAGTGCACCATACGGTGCACTCTCTCTTGATATGTGGGGTCCACTTGTGACGCTCGAGCGAAATCCATTCTATCCATTCTTTTCCTCAGCTCATATAATGATTTGAGACCGAAATTGAAGCAGATCTAGAAATCATGTGGGCCCCAAATTGAAGATTAATGGGCTGATCTGTCCGTTGGCCCACTTCCCGAGATGTTCAATGGCTAAAATTTAATATGTACGATTAATTTATGGCTCACATCCCATGTATGAAGTTTCAGGCCGAACGGATGGTGGAAACCCTGTGATCTTGCATTCTGGACTAATTTTGGGCCACTTGAACTTCAGTTTCTCGATTTTCTCGGGTTTCTGGCATGTAAATTCATCGATCCTGGTCCCTTGGGGTCCGTCCCTTGTCTTTGGTGTCATCAAAGTGTTAAATCCACACTTTTAGTGCTCTTTTACAATCAAAGCTCCTAATTTCAACCTACAGCATAAACACGGTTAAGTCGGCCTTTAAACAATATTATATTCGTAAATCCAAGCAGTAACTAGGGTCTAATATGCAATATTTGACCCTCAACACAACCCCCAATCAGCATTTTGCTAGTCCCGAGCAAAGTATGCGAAAAATAAATTGAGAATTATAGGATAGTTTCTTTGAACTCGAGTGATTTTTGGAAAACAATCCAAATACTATAAGTCTAAGATTCATGAATGTTGGGCATTAATTTCTCCTAGACTCAACCACATGGTAGACTTCATAATTAAGTGCAAAATATTGATCCATCAATTAGAAAAATTTGAAACATTGAGTTCCATGGGTGTAGAGTGTAATCTCGACTTTCAACATTAATATTCAATTCTCTATTTCAGGATATCGTTGGTAACCAACAAGAGAATTCATGATAACCAAAACTTGCCTCACAGATCATTCTTTTATTTTTATCATCTTTTGATTTTTCCATTTAAACAGTAATGCCCAAGATGGGAAGCAAATTCTCACCTATAGGGAGCAAACCTATGGTGAGAACTAGTCGCCTAACTTTTCCAAATATTAACCGTGGGGAATCGAATCTACACCTATAAGGAGCAAACTTATAGTGAAGTTCGTTCGCCCAACCCTTTCCGCAAGCGGTTATCTTGTAGCCAGATATTTTCTTTTTTTATTAATCATGATGGAAAATTTGCCCAGGATGGTTCCTTTCATGCTTAATGATTACCAAGTCAATCCTTCAATATCAAACTGAAACTTTAATGTGAAAGCGAGATGTGTCTTGTGAAATCATGACTCAATCAATGTTTTAAAACCTCTAATCATGGATTAACAATTTGAACTTAACTGTGAAATTTAACAGATACTGAAATTAAGAGTCATAAATTTCCAACATCACGTATCTTGAAATTCTAAATCTAGGATATCCGTCAAAATCACTTCGAATTCACTAGAAAGTCCAGAAAAAATTTGAAAATTTTTTAAAAATTTTCACAATTCTTGCTCAAGACCAAGAAAACACTGATTAGGTAACCTAATCTCCCACCCCCAACCTAAAATCTACATTGTCCTCAATGTAAAAGATGTAAATATGCAATGCACATGGGACAACGAAAGTACATGAGAAGTGATGGGAAGATAGTACCTGGGTAACGAGTCGAGAGAGACTTTTCCATAGAGATCTCAACATGAGAGCGGGTCAGCACAAGAGTAAAACCAATCGAAAGTAAAACAAAAATAAAAATTCTACCTATACCACTTTCGCAGGTGCTCTCGATTGCATTTAGCATATGCAACAAGCCTTTAAACCCCTAGGTTGCCCCTAGTGGACGAGTTATAGTCTCGTGGGGGTTTACAGCAATGTTACCCACAAACATTGAACTAACTACTCATGTTGCAAGGTTCATCTTCTGGCCAGTATCTTGATAAGTTTCTCAGTAAGTTTCTCAACAAGATCATCCAAAAGCCCTTTTTGCAAAAGGCTTGGGCGCCCTGGAGCATGACTTTCCAGAGAGACTTATGTACCTCATAAGAAATTTTCCATTGCATTGCTTAAGGTAACCAGAGTATGTACGATTCACCTGTGACAGAAGAAGTTTCAACGTTAGTATCCAATGGTGAATCAGAGACTACAAGTAGATAAAGTTTAGAAAACGTCGCAAAAAGTGATGTAGCCTCAACACATTTCGAAGTGTCAAACTTCGGTTCAATTTTCAGCTCCTCCTCCTTTAATGGTAGACGTTTAGGATCAGGGGAAGCAGGGGCTTCAAAATAAGGGTTCTCTCGGTCAGTGATAACTACCGAGATGTTATCTTGCAAGGCATCCACTTTGTCTTTTGACATGGGATCGTTTGACTTTGCGAAGTGTGCCCAGCAATTATCAAAAGAGTCAAAAATTTCAGCTGAGAGTGACTTATTTTCCTCTTTGAAGTCTGTAATGAGATGCTCAAGGACTCCCTCGCCCTTAAAAGTATTTGAAGATATGCTCTCTTGCTCCAGCCCTGCACAGACATATTGAAGATCAATAGGGGAAGCATCGATGGGATCACTTTGTTCATTGAAACTACTCAATCGAGGCGTTGAACTGTCCAACGTGTACAGATCAGATGGTGGTCTCAATTGAGTGGTTTCAAATTCCAGAGTCGTAGCAAGCAGCTCGTCCTTCTCCCGAATCACATTATCATTCAATTCAAGAGAGTGGTCCAAACATGTCTCACGGAAGTTGGAAGGGTTGGTCCTAATGAGCTCATCTTCCACTTTTAAATCAGACATCTTAGGTGAGTGGAGTAGCTCAGTATGACCGATCACTTCGTGTGCTTCTTGAGCATTGACCTGGACCATACTTGAGATTGATTCTAGGGGAATTTGGGTTGTGCTCTCATTAATCGCATCCCAATACTTCTCAGCTTCCAATTCAGTGCAGTACACACTTAAGATGGGATCGCTTTCCTCACAATCTATTCCTAAATTCGGTTGAGGTTCGAATGAACTAACCTCTACCTCATCATTGAATTCATGTGTGTCAAGTAAGGAAGGTGTGTCATCATCACTGTATTTGAAAGACACCCATGTCTCTTCACCATTCCCTTGGACCATCATTGAGATCGACTCATCGGGAAAGTGAACCATATGGTCATTAGCACCATTCAACTCTTCATTCCCAATTCTGGAATTTTCCACAAGTGAGTTAGGATTACCTTCCTCGAGTTGTATTTCTTGAATGAGTTGTGGTTGGGATGAACGAGCTTCCTCTATCTTATCGAGGCGCAAGTTCAGTGCTTCCATTGCTTTTCTCATTTCCGTAAGGCATTCCATGGTATACTGAATTGAATCCTCTTGGATTGTTTCTGGTTGGTTCTCAACGGTAGGGTATCCAAGAGAATAATCATTACATGTTGTTGGTTCATCTTCCCAGTTTTGATGGTTCCACTGGTTATAGTCATACGGGTCATCGGTCGGGAGTTGATACGCGTTATCATTCCAATAATCACGTACTGTTTTCTTAACTCGTGGAATGCAATTATTTTCCTGTAGATAATCACCGAAGGACTTCTTAATCGGTGGAGCATCATGTTTCAATTGGTTGAAGTAATTTTCAGAAAATATTTGAGGCATAGGCTGTTTTCCATTATTATCATCATACATCAAAAAATTTTCCCAAGATTTCTTAGCTATCTCAGCATATATACGTTCCAGCTCTTGCATAGTAAAACCCTAATTCTGAATCTAATCCTAAGAATAAAATAATCCTACAACAATTTGAGATCTAGAAAAAAGAGAAAGAATTAGAAAGAAATTACCGAATTAAAAGTGTATGTCAGGATCCTACAAAACAGGAAAACAGGTTAGTTTCTAGAAATCAGAAAAAAAACTAAAAACTAAAGTTAGAAAAAAAATCATAATTTTAAACTAATCCTAAGACTAATTAATTTCAGAAAATCGTAGCCGTCAGTCCCCGGCAACTGCGCCAAAAACTTGTTCACTCCCCAAGTATAGGGTTGTGATGTAGTAATAATCTCGGTAAGACCGAGGTCGAATCCACAAGGACTGAAACTTGTACGTAATCTGAAACTAACTAGAACTAGAACTAGGATGAGATGAAATCTAAATCGAGTGTGATTTGAGGAATAATGGTGAAATAACAATCTAAAACTTAGGAAAAATTCAGAGGTAGAACACTAGGGATTCAGAGGATCCACTTGTAGAGATCAGGGAGATCTTATGCCTGCTTGAAAAATCATGGAATTTAAACTGAACTGATGTTGATATAGTTTTCAAGAGATGAAAGATATATGAATTAGAATGGATTCCATCACCAAACTATGCCCAGGAGGCAAAGCAAACAACAAAATTAATCTAATTACCAATCAATCAATTATATCATGAAGATTAGGAAGGGTACCGACATCCAACCATGCCCAGGAGACGATGGTGAACAACAGGGCTTCCTGACGTCAGATACATAAAAAGGAAAGGAAATACTCAAAGCCATCGCAGACCCATTGTAATTTCAGTCACAACAGACCATTAAAGACTAAAAACATTCCCTTTATTAAACTATAATCAAGGTCGTTCATAAATTAAAAATTAATTCAATGGCACAACGTAAAACCTCCCATCACACCACAAGCTTCACCCCTTAGCCCTAGCTAAGGGGTTTAGCCCAACATGAGTAGGCTAAATCTCAAAAGGAAAGAAAAGAAAAGGAAAAAGAAAACAGAAAAAACAAACTCTGTCTAGTGCTTCACGTCCAAGCCGAGCTCCTCTTCCCTCCTCTGGCTGCACTCAATGCTCCCCTTTTATAGAGAACGGAATGGTGGCTGCTGCGCGTGTTTGAAACAGAGTTGGAGACTCTGTTTACGCAGCGGAATTAAAACCAACACTACGTATCTGTGATGGTTGGTAGGCCTAAGATTGACATCTAGACGAGAAATCCACCCCGTCCAATTAACTCGCCTCGAAAAATCAGCCAGGAATGAACTGTTTTGGCTTGAATTAGGTGTGTCCCACCGCACTTTTCAATTCACCGTCAATCTCCCGTTCGGCTGAGATCTTCGCACATTTATTGCATGGAAATATTCAGACATCTAGGTGAAGGTCTTGGCCACCTTATGTGACAGATGAACAGTTCAGATCGTTGAACTGGGAACTGAGTGGGACCCACTTGTAGACTCAGCGTCCGGCTTTCGCTGACGCCTGCGAAGAAAAGCTTGTTCTTCCGCTGACGAAGCTAGTGGAGTCCACTACGAGGTATTTCGAAGAAATCCAAGTCGTCCATTGAATTGTACTCAAAAAACCGTCCAGATATGCTAAAATCGAACTGATTTTAGTGTGGCCCACAACGTATTGTACTCCGTCGTCCATCGTGCATTCAACGGCTAGGATCTCACGATACCTTGCATGGGGTCAAACTGACACCTAGGCGAGGATAAGAGAGTCGGTGTGATTCCAATGAACGGTCCAGATCGGACCTTCGGTGTACGGTGGTGGCCCATGAAACTCGTCCGCAGGCTCTGTTGCGAAACAGAGCCGACGCAGCAGGCGCTGTGATGGTCGGTGGGCCCCACAGTGTAGTTTTCAAAGAAATCCACTCCGTCCATTGGTTTTTGGACGAAAAACCATTCAGGAAGATGTATTTTCTAGAGAAAATAGGTGTGGCCCATGAGCTTGTTGACTCCGCCATCCATCTGACGTTTAACGGGTAGGATTTTGCACCAGCTTGCATGGTCTAGAGAGATCACCTAGGTGAGGGTCGGGGCCACCTTCTGAGACACTTGGACAGTTTGGATCATCAAAAGGAAAACTAGGTGGGGCCCACAAGCCAAAAACGGACGGGCATCGTCCCACGCTGCCCGTTTTCTTAAAATTTTGAAGTGGCACGGGTCAGCGCCTGCTGACCCAGTGCATGGGTTCGGTGTTGCTCGGGAGTGCACCATACGGTGCACTCTCTCTTGATATGTGGGGTCCACTTGTGACGCTCGAGCGAAATCCATTCTATCCATTCTTTTCCTCAGCTCATATAATGATTTGAGACCGAAATTGAAGCAGATCTAGATATCATGTGGGCCCCAAATTGAAGATTAATGGGCTGATCTGTCCGTTGGCCCACTTCCCGAGATGTTCAATGGCTAAAATTTAATATGTACGGTTAATTTATGGCTCACATCCCATGTATGAAGTTTCGGGCCGAACGGATGGTGGAAACCCTGTGATCTTGCATTCTGGACTAATTTTGGGCCACTTGAACTTTAGTTTCTCGATTTTCTCGGGTTTCTGGCATGTAAATTCATCGATCCTGGTCCCTTGGGGTCCGTCCCTTGTCTTTGGTGTCATCAGAGTGTTAAATCCACACTTTTAGTGCTCTTTTACAATCAAAGCTCCTAATTTCAACCTGCAGCATAAACACGGTTAAGTCGGCCTTTAAACAATATTATATTCGTAAATCCAAGCAGTAACTAGGGTCTAATATGCAATATTTGACCCTCAACACAGGCAGTATTCACTGCTTCAGCCCAGAGATTCCTAGGGAGCTTCATGCTATTTAACATAACATTTCCCATTTCTTGAAGCACTCTATTTTTCCTCTCGACAATTCCATTTTGTTGAGGAGTCTTAGGTGCAGCGAATTCATGCGACATTCCCTGATCGCTACAGAATTTCTCAAAACCGCTATTTTCAAATTCGGATCCATGATCACTACGGATCTTGTTGACTTGAGAACATTTTTCAGTTTGAATCCGTTTTATAATCTTTTTCACTTCATCAAGGGTTTCTGATTTGTCCCTCAAGAATGAAACCCAAGTGTATCTTGTATAATCATCTACGATAACTAAGATGTATTTTTTGCCACCTCGACTTTCCGTTCTTGTTGGTCCTATAAGATCCATGTGGAGAAGCTCGAGTGGTCTTGTGGTGGTATTGGAGTTCACCTTTTTGTGAGAGCTCCTAATTTGTTTACCATACTGACATTCACCACAAATCTTGTCTACTTTTTGCATCTTAGGTAGACCTCTAATTAGTTCTCCTTTACTCAATCTGTATAAATTTCGGTAGTGTACATGTCCGAGGTGTTTATGCCATAATTCTGTCTCATCGGTATGGACCATGTAGCACGTTTGTTTAGATGAGCTACCATCGCTTACTATATAGCAGTTTTCAGAAGTTCTGCGACCAGTTAATATTACAGAACCCTTTTCGTTTATAATTTCACAACCTTGATTAGAAAATTTAACACTATGGTTGTTATCGCATATTTGAGATATGCTCAACAGGTTGTGTTTTAAACCCTCAACATATAAAATATTTTTAAATAAGGGAAGGTTATAGAGTTGGACCGTACCTTTGCCAATTATCTTGCAGTTGCTACCATCACCAAATGTGACTGACCCATCAGTCATATCTTTAAGATCGGTGAATAGCGCCTTGTCGCCTGTCATATGTCTGGAGCATCCATTATCTAGGTACCATTTTGAATGGCTTGTAGCTTTGAAAGTAGTGTGAGCAACCAAACAGGCAACCTTAGGAACCCATTTCAGAACTGTTTTGGGTTTAGGAGAATAGTTGGTCTTCTTTTGTTTACGGTTGTAAGAGTGACCTACTGAGTTAGATTTTAATAGCTCCTTAAGTAAATCAACTATTTTTTCAGCTAGTGGGTTTCGAATCTGATTTTTGAAATTTATATAGCTGCTTTTGAGTTTTTGAAAAGTTTTTGTATTTTTAGAAAAAACTTGACTAGTACCTTTTCCTTTTGAGTTAGAAGTCTCCCCTTTCACAAAATTGGAAGGAGTATTCTTCTGTTTAGGAGACGTGTTTTTATCATAGCCCAACCCGGATCGATCGCCACATTTTCTTGATCCGGATAATAATTTTTCTAATTTTGGATCACCTTGGGCATATCTCCATATGTCCTTCAAACTCAGAAGAGAAGATACTTCATTTTTAAGTTTCTCATTTTCAGATTTCAAATTCTCAATCAGGGAGGTTTTGAAATCCAGATGACACTTTGATTTTTCAAAACAATCTGAAATTTGGGATTTTTCTAAAACAAGGGTTTCAAAACATTCTTTGAGTTTAAAAAACTTTTCTTTTTGAAGTTTAAGTTTGACAGCAATTTTACAACTTTCCTTATATAAGGCATTGTAAGCATCTTGAAGATCTTCATCATTTTCATGATCACTATCCAAATTTTCTTCACTTGTTGAATCATCGTGATCTGAAAAAGTAAACTTGGCTAGAGTCATAAGGGCCTTAAGTTGACTGCCCGACTCGGTTTCTGAATTTTCTGATTCAGAGGAGGCTTCAGAATCAGACGATTCATCCCAAGTAGCCAACATACCCTTCCTTTTGGATCTGTCCTTTTTAGGACATTTGTTTGCTAAATGCCCATATTCTTGACAATTGTAACATTGACTATCTTTCAAAGACTTCCAAGTTTTAGACTTAGGTTTAGAACGTTTCTTTTCATTTGCCTTTTGAAAGTCGACTCTTTTCTTACTTTTGAAAATCTTATAAAACTTTTTCGCCAAAAGGGCCATATCATCTTCAGAATTTTCTGAATCTGAATTTTCTTGAGTAATACCTTTAGACGACTTCAAAGCAATAGATTTACCTTTAGGAGCTTTAAAACTTAATTCATAGGTTTGTAAAGAACCAACTAATTCTTCTACCCTCATATTATCCGTATCACGAAGTTCCTGGATTGCGGTAACCTTAGAATTGAACCGTTCAGGAAGAGAGCGTAGTATTTTTGCACACACTTTACTTTCTGGGATCTTATCACCAAGACCCCACATTGAGTTTACAATGTCATTCAATCAGTGTAAAAGTTCATAAACATTTCATTTTCCTCCATATGAATTTCTTCAAATTTAGTTGTGAGGAGTTGGACTTTAGATTTCTTGACAATTGATGTACCTTCGTGTGTCATTTCTAATATATCCCAGGCTTGCTTTGCAGTATCACAGGATATGATTCTTTTGAACTCATCCGGTGATAGTGCGCAAGTGATTGCATTTAGTGCTTTAGTATTTGCACTACTCTCATTTTTCTGAAGTGTGGTCCATTGGAAATACGGTGTAATTTTCATAGATTTTGAACCATCAACACCAGTTACTTCCATGATAGGAGGATTCCATCCAGTCACTGTGGCTTGCCACACACTTTCATCCATTGATTTGAGGAAGATCCTCATTCTGGCTTTCCAATAGGCATAGTTGGAGCCATCAAAGGGTGGAGGCCTAGTAACTGAAAGGCTATCAAAATTTGACATCTTTTTATATAGCTTAGATCGTTAGCTCAGGAAATAAATCCAAAAAAAAGCAACAAAAATGAGCTATTAGGCTCTGATACCACTTGAAAAGGCCAAGCTATATGTCCTAGAGGGGGGGGGGGGGTGAATAGGACTATGCCAAATTAAAATAAAATCAGCGGAAATAAAATAAACCAATAGCCTTACAATTATAAATCAATTCACAATGCTGAAATAAAATCACCTTGATAAATAAGTATTGAGAGATTGATACAAATTCAGTTCTAAGGACAACCTTACACTATAATAAACAAGGGCTTATGGTAGGACAACCTTATTTCTAGAACATCTTTTAGATCAAGGACTCAATTTTAATAGAAATAAATGAATAGCAAGGAATTGAAATTAAATGCAGAAATATAGATCTAAATTATTACAACAATCCCCACACTTGCTTGAAATGTAAATAGTTACAACATTCACATCCACTTATACATTCCACACAATTGAATGATAAAAGATATGAAAATTAAGCAAGCATTCAATCCACAAGACAAAGAGTTATAGTGGTTCGCCTGTGTGTACACCAACTGTCTTTCAACAGCCACACAGAATGCTACTCCACTCCTAATATCCTCACACGGGGGATATTAGCGTTCACTATCAAATAGGTTTTCACAGGTTCACCCAAAACCTTTACAATTGTGTCTTTTTCACTCGGGCTTACACAATTCAAAAACCCCTCTTTTCTGAGTTTTCTGGCTCTCCTCAGATAACCAATACAATGAGATTTTTCTGGCTTAACCTCAAACAAAACCAAAAGGAATGAAATTTTACAGAATTATAAAATACCTGGATTTCTCCTTTTCGTAGCAGCCCGGTAGAACCAATCGGAGTAGATGATTGAATGTCAAAGTTGAATTTCCAATACTCACTTTAATATGGTTCTAAATTCTAATAGATTTTATATTTTAACTAGTTGGGCCTAGCTATATTTGATTTTGATTCCAAGAAGAAGGAATAAGGTAATTCCTCTTTTCAAATAAGATTGGAATACAGAAACAAAATCAAATTAAATAAGCTAGCAAAAAGGAATATTAAATAAGCACAACGTAGCTTAAAATAAACACAGACTTATCTCAGAGTGATCACTTGAAGTTTCTTGAATTGAATCGAGTTGAATCATCAAAACTCTGAATTTCGTGTTCAATTTATAGAAACAAAAATCGCGTCTATGACTGGTCTTAGAAACCTTCGACTGGTCGTAGCTCTAACGGATATTTGAAATATTGAGCGCGATCTTTGAAAGTCGTTCCACGACTGGTCGTGGGAAGCCTACGACTGGTTGTGGGTCACCTACGACTGGTCGTATCTCTCTACGACTGGTCGTAGGACCATAGATTAGCTTGCTGGACTTTGACTCGTAGCCCTACGACTGGTCGAGAACGAGTCGAAGACACTCCTACGACCGGTCGAAGGACCTCCAGGAGTGGTCTTAGGTGTACCAAAAAATTTTGAAAATCTTCAACAACTTAGGACTGGTCGTGAAATTTCTTGGACTAGTCGAACCAATGCTAGGACTGGTCGAACAGGAGCTAGGACTGGTCGTAGAATAGACCAAACTTATGTAAAATAAACATTTGATTTATGTATCCAAAGTGACCTACTTATAAGGTCAACCTAAGGTCAGTAAAACCTGAAACATGTCGTATGGACATTGAACTTCAACCATTCAACGAATGTAGATATTTGAACCATATCAAGCTTGAGATCTTGAACTTGTTGTAGCTTTAATCTTGAGATCTTCATCAGCGTGAAAACTACTTCATGCGTTGCTTTTGAGTCTTGAAGTCATTTCTGAGTCTTGAAGTTGTTTCTTGAGACTTGAACTTCAACATTGTAGCTTTAAACATTGATAGGATGATGAAGTACACTTTGTATTTCTTAAAGACATCCAATGTCATGAAGTGTTTATGCAGTGTCTTGAATACATATAAATCACCATACAAACACAAGACACAGATAGATGTTTTGACACAACAAAATTTGACAACCAAAGGAGCATGAGACCATAGCACTTACAAGACCACTGCAGAGATGGCCCAACTAGGAACTGATCTAAGATTAGGGGCTGCAACAGGAACCTACTGCTAAGCTTCCAACAAGGAAGATGACCCGCCATTAATGGCAGATCAGGAATGTGGGTACTTCTCTTCAAAATGATGCTAAAGGATGATGTAAACAGGTCTAAGGGAGCTTGGGACATGATCAAAATGAAGCTCAGAGGAGGTTTTTGAGGTGGGTTCGGAGGTGGAAGGGAAACGGCTGGTTTAGTGGTGGTGGCTGCGAAAATGGAAGGTGAGCGGCTGTTCATCGATCTGCACCCTTTATATGCTTGCCCTAATCCTTCCTGAACCGTTGGATCAATAGCAAGCGGTCCAGATTTCTCTGGCTGAAACCACCTTCGAATATGGTGGGCAAAACCGAAACCAGTCACGGTTTCTCTGGAAACCCTAAGAAAGATAGATGGCTGAGATTTTTCCCAGACGAACGGTCGGGATAAGCTGAAATAAAGGGTTGGGATTGGAGGACTTCTCCTCACACGGATTGCTCTACCGGCGAGCAGATAGTTTCCATTTTCGGAAATTAGTGTTTGTAGGGCTCTTTTGCACCACGAAATGTGTGCCCTAACGGACATGAAAACCTATTATGAAAGCTGCGTGTTGGTTGAGCACACGACCTAAGTCAGATGGACGGTTCAGATCAGTCCAAGGAAACCTCATGGTGGGCCACTGATCAAACTCACGGACGCTCGCCCGCCGTTGGAAGTGAAGAGAGAGCAATTCTCTCCGTTTGAGGAAAGTCACGGGTCAGACCCGTGTTGACCGGCTTGGTGGTCCAGTGCACCTCAAGTGCACCACCTATGGTGTACACGAAATGGCTGAGGGGCCCAGCGTGATGTTTTGTGAGAAATTCACTCCGTCTATCCTACTCCATGGGCCTAAATGGGTCTCTACGCAAAAGATCAAGCACATCTAAGATCTAGGTGGGTCATACTGACAAAACTAAGGTCTTTTAGGACCGATCGCATTGATCCGATGGTCGGATAGCATGCAAACCCATGATCAACGGTTAAAAACTCCTAATGGGCCACATGAAAGGCTTTCGTTATGTATTACTAACTGATACCAATACTAAATAATAATATTATTATTATTATTATTACTTGTCATTACAATATTTAAAACCTCACACATATATATATAAATATAATTTTAATGTTAACATATCATTAATTACATGTTGTTGTTCACACATTCATTCACATACATAATTCATAATACACAATATCATATTTAATTAAAATTATATTAGTATTCGATAATATTGCTAAATAATATACAATTCCCTCTAATTATCTAATGACTTTTGTATACATACGTATATAAAGCAATATTCCATGCTGCATTATTTTTAGAATTTGATTTCATGTTTAGAAATTATTTTTCATTATAATTATTTAATATAATATTATTTTCACAATGTCTTATATACATTAAATACACATGCCATCATTTTAGTATGAAATTTTAAGTCTTTACAAAGTATATTCGCTTCCTAGTGTATATATCTAGGTTACATTATTTATATATTTTTATATTAAATTAATCTACATGGTAACACCCGAGTACTGAAAAGTACGGGGTATTACAATCTACCCCCTTAAAGAAGAACCTCGTCCCCGAGATTCAGTGCTCTTATTATGATTAGGGACTATGATACTATTCATTATTTTTCAAAGTGTACAACGTATGCCACTAGGCACCCGAAACTGAGGTCGTTACAATCTACCCCCCTTAAAGAAAATCTAGACCTCGAGATTTAGTAACTCGTGGATCGATTGTTAGAAATTTGGGTGATTTAGCCGTCCTAAACATGTATCCTATCCTGTTACACATATCCTCAACAAGTCATGTCAAATTCTCATGACCCTTATGTCTATAAGCTAGTGGATCAACTGGTGCATTTAGGTTCTACTAAAGGTCATAATTCATTTATGTATTAGCTAGAGCTAGGGAATTATTCCAATACTCGTTGATAATGAGATTTCTAGTAGTACTTACTAAGTCATAAGTTCATTTGAGTGGTTGATATCAATATCTTGTCTTTCCTTTTATTCTGGTGTACCTCTATTAATAGGTCCCCACTACCTAAAGTACAACATGTTTTTCTAGCGTTCGAGCTGTAACGGATAGATGGTCGTAGTGGATTTAAGCCCGATACCTCAATCCTTTGCCTACGTATAGCAGAGGATTTGAGTATCAATTCATAATCCTGTTAGATCTCGGTCATTTGCCTGATCAGGGCATTGGAATCATTGAGATTTGCTAGGACTTAGAATTTGAGTCAAACCATGAAAACTCCGTTTAAATATGATTCCATCAGTCCTTGATCCCGATTGTCCTAGACTCCTAAAAAAAATGTCATGAAACCTTGTTTTTTCACTATGATAAGCCTATGCAGCCCATTACGCTTCCGCCTCGCACTCTGATCATCTAGGCACTATTTGGAAACTTCAAGTCCAAGGTCCCTATGTGAAATCTAAGTTTAAATTTCCTTACGTCTTATTTGACTTCCCGAACCTAGCTCCCACATGCCTAGTCTAAGATTAATAATTCACCCAAGTTTCTATAACTTCACATTTACTTGACCATAAGTGCTAAAATTTATGAGAATTATCGTTTTCCAAGTAACGATAAGTATCAGGAAATTCAAGTTATAACTTCTTTTTTTTTTTTTTTTTTTTTTTTGCATAGGGAAATACTTAAGTTTAATCTAACGCACGGTATGATGGCTATAAAGGATTTCCTAGAATGTCTAAGTTCAATCTATTTGACGATAGTGTTATTCTTAGCCATGAAAGCTTATGAAAAACTCATATTCTGAATTCCTAAATGTTTTTTTTTTTTGTTTTTTTTTTTTTTAAGGTCAAGTATAAAAATGTTTTGTTTTGGTTTGGTCCTTTTATACATCATAGTGGGCGTTTGTACTTCCAGAATACTTAAGTTTAGTTCCAAATTTCAAATGACTAAACCTAAAATCTTTCAAGGGAACCTACACTCATTTCTAAGTTCTATAGTTATCAAAACAATCTTTCAGGGAGCCTAACCTTTTGAAGTGTCTATGTTCTAAAAATATAATTTTATTTTTATCTTTTTATTTTGCAAGGAACTTTTCATAAGTTTAATGACTAAATGTTCTAAGGGTCCTAAGTTCATGTCTAAGTTCTTCAGTCATTCAAACAACTTTTCTAGGGGCCTAAAATCTCGAATCGCTATGGTCTCAATTCCTCCTAATTTCAAATGGCCAACTTAATAGTTTCTAAGGACCTCTACATGAGTTTGAAGCCCGAAGGTCAAGTCCCAAAAATTACAAGGGTCTAAAGTTTGAAGTACTTATGTTCTCAAGTTGTCCTTATTTCAAATCGAATGTCATGAAAGTTATGGATTGCTATCCAAATAGCTTTTAAGGGAGCCTAAGTTTGGGTTTCTAGATTTTCATTTCTTCCCAATTCTAAGGGGTTCCTTCATGGGTGAAAGTTCAAAGGTCTAACCTAAAAGTTTCTGAGGAGGCCTAAAGTATGAAGTCTTTGTGTTTTCAATTTATTCTAAGGGAATTCCATCTAAGTTCAAATGACTAAAAATATTCAAAAGGGCCTAAGTTCACTTCTAAATTTCACAATCATCTATACAATTTCCTAGGGGGCTTAAGATCTTAAGTTCCCATATTCTAAATTTCTCCTAACTATAGGGAAGGTTCTCATAAGCTCAGATATTCATTCTAATAATTCTAGGGGAACCTAAGATCTTGGATTTCTACATTTCCAATCATACTTCTATATCTAGGGGAAATTATCCTAAGTTCAATTTCTAATTTCAAAACATCCTAACTTGAGACATTTAAGGCTTGTATAAGATCATTTCCCAAGGCCAAGTTGTCCAAACTATGCTCTGATACCAACTGTAACAACCCGAATCTTCGGGACCCAAGTACACAACCCGTTTCCCAAAAACCCGAGTGTTAACCTTAAAGGATGGTCAGACATAATATTTTTTCTTTTATCAGAGTAAGCAAATGAGCGTAGTGTGGACAAATCGACATAAAGGAAAATTTCATTATCATTCAAATGTACAAGAAGCTGCCCATAATGACTTATACAAACCAATGTCACCAAAATAATAAATACAAGAATTACATGATTTAAATATATGAGAAATAATAGAATGCATGTGGAATTGAGCCTTAAGACCCCTCATCTCCTCAAGGTAGATACGGTCACACAACCTCGGCCACCTGAACCCGGCTCCTTATCAGCCCGAGCCTGAAAATCACTTAAGCCACCTGTGCTACCTGTACGGTTATATATTTGATGGATGAGTAGCCAACTCAGTGTGAATTCCCCTCAAGATTACACACCGCCGCATTAGTTAAGAAATAATATAAAACATCCAGACAACCAAAACATAGTAAATGCAGTCTTATTAGATGCATGGATGCGTGAATGCAATCATCGCCCCGGGGATGCTCATCCGTGCGGACAGTGGGCCGTCACCCATGCAGTCATCGAACCTGGGAAATATCATCCAGTCGGAACAATACGTGCCATGTATGCATGATTAGCCAAGCCGTTATTAGTCCATTTACAACCAGCCAATTTAGATAAGCTCAAAGGTCACTACGGGGAGCACATGGCCCAGCGTAGGCCGACGGCTCGGGCATAGTGTTCCTTTCCCACCATCCCCGGCCCATGAGACTACCACCTTAGGATGTTTAATGGAACCCTGTCGACTAGTAGTCAATCATATTACTGTATATGGGCTTACCATCGCATGGTTGCACAGTATAAAACATCAAACCCATATAAGGAAAATATCAAATAAAATCACGTAGGGCGAATATCAAAATATGCCACATAGGGCGAATATCAAAACCATACGATGAAAACCATCCTTAAAAACCATTGACCACAACAACCCTGGATGGTAGGCCCACATCAATGATCCATCTAAACCACCGCTCAATAACCACTAAGTCGAAGGTCCATTTTAATCACAACCAGTCGGGTTACATCCCAAGTATGGGTGTACATTTATAGGTGGGGCTTCCCACTAATGTACCAGTTTAAAGTCCCTAAGCAATACACAAGCATGTACAAATATGCAGGATGAACATTTAGCAGGCGATATAGCAATTCATTTCCACCAGCTAACACATGTGATTACAAGAGAGAGATATTAATTATGAATTTAAATAAAAACTATAACTTAAGCTAATGAGAAGATGGAAAGCTCAAGGGGAAGAATCATCACCTTAAACTTTTAACCACCTACCAATGTCGTTAAGTGCTGGCGCCCTTAGAAATATATCCTACCACAAATCATGAACTTGTATAATTAGGTCCAAGTTCTAATAACTACCTAGGGTTTAAGATCATAACTTAGGGTTATCTTTTAGGCTTTTAGGGTTTCATCCTAGGGTTTATCCCCATACTATTTTAGGATTTGAATCCTAACTTATTATTATTAATGTTATTATCATTATTTTTATTAATGTACAATGGTTCAAATAATATTCATAGTAGGAGTTCCCATCCATCCATATAATAATAACGTTCTATAAGTTCATATTTAAACGTATTGACATCAGCGAATGTTTTTATAATTACTAATAATCCCTTAAATAATTCAAGTAATAATACTAGAATATTTACTAATGAAAATACGATGAGGATTAATACTAATAATTATATAAACAAGTATTATAATAATCCCATAAAGAGAAAATGATAATATAATCATAATAATGGATCTAGTCATGATAATAGGTGCTATGGTCTCATCACTTAGGTTTAAAGTATAGACCTAGAGTTTAGGTTACTTAGGCCTAAGATTTTATTATAGAGTTTAGGTCTAGGCTAGATCTTTAGGGTTTTGATGTAGAGTTTAAGGTCCCACCTTAGGATTTAGTTCTAGGCTTAGATTATGGAATATGAACTCTATTTCGTGTGGCCATTAATGGTATTTTGAATGAATAAAAATAAACAAATAGTTTAGTTGTAAATTTTAGAAATATCAACAAGGGCTATTATCTCATTAAACTATTTAACATCAACCCATGATGAATAATAGTGTTAATAATTCTAAAACAATTATGATTATTAACAATATTCCTAACATTAGCTAATGTAAAACTAATAATTATTTTGATGAAAATAATTAGTATGTCCTAACGTTAGTGTTAATATTTTAAGAACGACAATATGATAATTCCTATGTGTATGAACCAATATTCATTTGGAGAACCTACTAATGGTTAATTATATCTTAAAATTAATAACCCTCAAAATGACAATGATAAAAACTGATAATTTAAATAATTTCAATCAGGGTAGAAGATGTGGGCTCACCTAGTCCACGGTTCGAGTCAAGTTGACTCGGCTTAACACAAATGCCAAGACCTCTCTTTTGGTTTTCTCTCCTTCTCTCCTTCTTTCTTCTCCTCCCTTTCTTCTTCTTTCTTTACTTGCTGGGACTCCAGCAAAACTCGGGCCATGCCTGACCCAACTTAACCCAGCTATCTCCAAACTAGGTCGATTCAAGCCAGCGAGTGGCATGAACTCGATTCGAACTCGGTGTGGCCAATGGTTGCACTTCTCTCTATATTTTCCTCTCCATTTCTTCCTTTCTTCCTGCCTTCTCTCTCTACCTTGGGGAGAACTGGACCCAATCAGGGCCGTTCCAAACTTGAACCGAGTCAGCGACTCGGTCGGCTGAACCAAAACGTGGTGCACCTGCACCACCCTAACTCCCTCTCCATTTCTCTTCCTCCCCTTTTTTTTCCTTTCTTTCATCTACAACTGGTCCAACAGAACAACTGGACGATTGATCTGACCTGACTCGAACGCATCGACTCGGTTAGGTGCGGTGCAACAGCAGCGCCTCCCTCTCCTTCACCTTCTTTCTTTCTTCTCTTTGCTGTTTCATTTTCCTCCATTTTCTTCTTCTTTTCTCCTCCATTCTGCATAGACCACTGCAGAGATGGCCCAACTAGCAACTGATCTGAGATTAGGGGCTGCAACAGGAACCTACTGCTAAGCTTCCAACAAGGAAGATGACCCACCATTAATGGCAGATCAGGAATGTGGGTACTTCTCTTCAAAATGATGCTAAAGGATGATGTAAACAGGTCTAAGGGAGCTTGGGACATGATCAAAATGAAGCTTAGAGAAGGTTTTTGAGGTGGGTTCGGAGGTGGAAGGGAAACGGCTGATTTAATGGTGGTGGCTGCGAAAATGGAAGGTGAGCTGCTGTTCATCGATTCGCACCCTTTATATGCTTGCCCTAATCCTTCCTGAACCGTTGGATCAATAGCAAGCAGTCCGGATTTCTCTGGCCGAAACCACCTTCGAATATTGTGGGCAAAACCAAAACCAGTCACGGTTTCTCTTGGAAACCCTAAGCAAGATAGATGGCTGACATTTTTCCCAGACGAACGGTCGGGATAAGCTGAAATAAAGGGTTGGGATTGGAGGACTTCTCCTCACACGGATTGCTCTACTGGCGAGCAGATAGTTTCCATTTTCTGAAATTAGTGTTTGTAGGGCTCTTTTGCGCCACGAAATGTGTGTCCTAACGGACATGAAAACCTATTATGAAAGCTGCGTGTTGGTCGAGCACACGACCTGAGTCAGATGGACGGTTCAGATCAGTCCAAGGAAACCTCATGGTGGGCCACTGATCAAACTCACGGACGCTCGCCCGCCGTTGGAAGTGAAGAGAGAGAGAGAGATTCTCTCCGTTTGCGGAAAGTCACGGGTCAGACCCGTGTTGACTGGCTTGGTGGTCCAGTGCACCTCAAGTGCACCACCTATGGTGTACACGAAATGGCTGAGGGGCCCAGCGTGATGTTTTATGAGAAATCCACTCCGTCTATCCTACTCCATGGGCCTAAATGGGTCTCTACGCTAAGGATCAAGCACATCTAAGATCTAGGTGGGTCATACTGACAAAAATAAGGTCTTTTAGGACCGATCGCATTGATCCGATGGTCGGATAGCATGCAAACCCATGATCAACGGTTAAAAACTCCTAATGGGCCACATGAAAGGCTTTCGTTATGTATTACTAACTGATACCAATACTAAATAATTATTATTATTATTATTACTTGTAATTACAATATTTAAAACCTCACACATATATATATAAATATAATTTTAATGTTAACATATCATTAATTACATGTTGTTGTTCACACATTCATTCACATACATAATTCATAATACACAATATCATATTTAATTAAAATTATATTAGTATTCGATAATATTGCTAAATAATATACAATTCCCTCTAAATATCCAATGACTTTTGTATACATACGTATATAAAGCAATATTCCATGCTACATTATTATTTAGAATTTGATTTCATGTTCAGAAATTATTTTTCATTATAATTATTTAATATAATATTAATTTCATTATGTCTTATATACATTAAATACACATGCATCATTTTAGCATGAAATTTTAAGTCTTTACAAAGTATATTCGTTTCCTAGTGTATATATCTAGGTTACATTATTTATATATTTTTATATTAAATTAATCTACATGGTAACACCCGAGTACTGAAAAGTACGGGGTGTTACAACGGCACCCCTCTTGCTCACTGACTCGATGGAATAGACTCCTTCCCGCAGAGGTGGTCCTGCGGACCGAGGTTTAGGCTCAGATCAGACTTCTGCTAGTCCTACTGGTGGATTGCCACTTTATACACCCCCAGTTCGTGAGCAGAACCGGGCATCCTCTTCGATGCCGTATGAGCCGCAGGCTGCTCCACCTACTGATAGGTTTGAGCAGTTGATGTTGATGATGCATTAGCAGCAGATGCAGCAGCAGCACCACCACCAGCAGCTTATGGCCACTATTTCTGAGGCCTTGTCTCAGGGTGGGAGTGCGACTCCACCTTCGCCATCTACACGTCCTGCTGAGCCTACAGAGCCTCCTGCTCAGGCTGAGGATGTGACTCTGCCCGCACCTGTTGCGTACTCTACGGGAGACGTAGGTACTCGCGGTCTACTCAAGCGATTCCAGCGCTTGAGGCCTCCAACTTTTACGGGTTCTCACAGACCCGAGGAGGCTGAGTACTGGTTAGACCGCATCTTGAAGATATTGAAGATGCTGCATTGTTCTGAGGCTGAACAGGTTGAGTTGGCCGCCTTCATGTTTGAGAAGGAGGCTAGCTTATGGTGGGACAGTATACTGCGGACCATCGCAGTGGGATATGTGTGGACCTGGGCAGCATTTGAGTTCCGTTTCCACTAGAAATATTACCCTCAGGCCTACCGACACGAGAGGGAGAATGAGTTTCTGCGCCTCAGACAGGGAGGCATGACAGTCACTGAGTATGAGCATCGCTTTACAGAGTTGGGCCGCTTTGTCCCGACTATACTTGCTGATGAGCCGATACAGATTCGACGCTTCTCTGAGGGCTTGCGACCTGACATCCGGTCGAAGATGTGTTGTGTCCGCATACCATCCTATGCGGAGTTGATTCATATGTCCATTTAGGCGGAGCAGGATGTTGATCGGTTGACACGCTCCCGTGGTGCTATGGTTACGAGACCACGACCAAATGTTCAGGGCAGGCCTTTCCTTGGCAAAAGGCCTCGTGCTGATTCGCCTCCCAGGATCGCAGCGCCAGTGGCTCCGATGAGGCGCCCTATTGTGACCTGTACATACTGAGGGAAACAGGGTCATCCTGCTGGGAGCTGTTTTGCGCGGATGAGGGATTGCGGATTCTATCCGCCGCAAATGATTGATCGCCCTCACCCACAGGCTCTATCGACTCCACCACTTCGGGTGGCACCTGCACATCCGTCCTTCAGACCACCTGCACCTCGCTTCAGGCCGCCTCAACAGCCCATGGATCCATAGCCGAACCGATCACAACAGGCTCGAGTGCATGCACTTGTAGCTGAAGCTCCTGAGACATTGATTACGGCCCCGATGGCTTTTGAGGGTACGGCCCACATTCAAGGTACATCCGTTTCCTTGTTGGTGGACACTGGGTCCACTACTTCTATCATTTCATGTGGGGCAGTTAGGCGTCTAGCTTTACATACTACTCCCACGAAGGGAATGAGCCTCACTACGGCTACTGGAACTTTTTCGGATGTCACATAGGTGTGTGAGGGTTGCTCCATGGATTTGGGTAGCAGAACAGTGCTCGTCGACCTCATTGTTGCTCCACTATGGCACTACGACATTATCCTCGGTATGGACTGACTCACCGAGATGAAGGCAGAGATTGATTACGATACTCTAGTCGTGATAGCCAGAGGACCTGATGGCACGGTCTTTACTTTTCCAGTGCAGGTTAGTTGGCCATGTCATGTTGGATGTTACGCTGCTTTCTAGAGCATGTTGATGGTCCGACGTTGGAAAATACACCTGTGGTTCAGGATTTTGCAGGTGTGTTTGCGACGATTCCTGGTTTGCCTCCTCGGCGCAAGATTAACTTCACCATTGATCTTACGCCTGGTGCGACACCTATCTCATTGTCGACTTATCGTATACCTCCATGCGAGATGGAGGAACTACAGAAACAGATTGACGGGCTGGTAGAGAAGGGCTTTATACGACCTAGTGTGTCTCCCTGGGGAGCACCTATACTATTTGTGAAGAAGAAAGATGGCTCACTACGGTTGTGTATTGATTACCGTAGGTTGAACCAAGTCACCGTGAAGAATAAGTATCCTTTGTCCAGGATAGATGATCTGTTTGATCAATTGAAGGGGGCAAAGTATTTCTCGAAGATCGACTTGCAGTCAGGGTACCACCAGTTATGCGTCAGAGATGAAGACGTGTAGAAGACAGCTTTCAGGACCTGTTTTGGGCATTACGAGCTCCTGGTGATGTCTTCGGTCTTACGAACGCACCGGCCGTGTTCATGGACTTGATGAACAGAATATTTCGGCCATTCTTATACCGATTTGTCATCATATTCATTGATGGCATCCTGATATATTCCATGAGTCGGGAAGAGCAAGAGGTGCACCTGAGAGCGGTGTTGGATACTTTGAGGAAGAACCAGTTGTTTGCGCAGTATAAGAAGTGCGACTTCTGGCAGGAAGAAGTCAAGTTCCTATGACATGTGGTATCCAAGGATGGGATAGTTGTGGACCTTACTAAGGTAGCCGTGGTTCAGGATTAGAAGCAGCCTGGTTCGGTTACCGAGGTGAGGAGTTTTCTTGGCATGACAGGGTATTATCGACGCTTCATTCGAGACTTCTCGAAGATTGCCAGGCCGTTGTCACATTTGACGCGTAAGGATTTGAAGTTCGCCTAGAATGAGAAGGCAGAAGCAGCTTTTCAGGAGCTGAAGGACAGACTGACATCCGCCCCTGTGTTAGTATTGTCAGAGCAAGGGGTTAAGTACACGATATACATTGACGTGACTCGCGTTGGTTTGGGTTGTGTCCTTATGCAGAAGGACAGGGTGATTGCGTATGCCTCGAGACAATTAAGGAAGCAGGAGGAGAATTACCCTACACACGACCTTGAGTTGACAGCTGTCATCTTTGCATTGAAGCTCTAGAGACATTACCTCTACGGAGAGGAGTTCGAGCTTTTCTGCGACCACAAGAGCCTTAAGTATATATTCACGCAGTGAGACTTGAATATGAAGCAGCGCAGATGGATGAAAACCTTGAAGGACTTCAAGTTCGAGGCCTCCTGACATCCTAGCAAGGCCAACCTTGTGGTGAATGCATTGAGCCGCAAGAAGGCTATTGCATTTGCGGCTCCGTTGATAATAGTAGAGTGGGATATGTTGGAGTTCGTGCAGGACTTCGAGCAGAAACTCACCGTGGAGGAGTCATTTGAGTGTGTCGCGCACGTTCAGGTGCGGCCACTTATTGATGATAGGATCATCGAGGCCCAGAAGGGTGATGAGCGGTTGTCTGAGCTTTGAGAGCAAGCCAGCGACGCCGAGGACTCCGAATGGAGAGTTGGCACAGATGGGGGTTTACGATATCATGGCCGCTTATGCGTTCCTGATATTCATGACTTACGACATGAGCTCCTCGAGACTGCCCACAAATCGAAGCTTGCGATGCACCCTGGTAGCACGAAGATGTACCAGGATATGAGACGGTCTTATTGGTGGGACGGCATGAAGACCCACATAGCAGAGTATGTTTCTCGTTGTCTGACATGCCAGCAGGTCAAGGCAGAACATCGTCGACCTCCTGAATTGCTTCAGACTATGCCCATAGTTGAATGGAAGTGGGACTTCATTTCCATGGATTTCATATCAGGGCTGCCGAAGACGAGGAAAGGACATGATTCCATTTGGGTGATTGTGGACCGGTTGACCAAATCGGCCCATTTTCTCCCTATCAGAGTCACGAACTCTGCAGACGAGCTGGCTAGGCTGTACATCAGAGAGATTGTGCGTCTGCATGGAGTTCCCCTAGAGATCGTGTCAGACAAAGACGCGCGGTTCACGTCTATCTTCTGGACTTGTATCCAGGAAGCGATGGGTGTGAAATTGAAATTCAGTACTGCGTTTCACCCTCAGACCGACGGGCAGACAGAGCGGGTGAACTAGATTTTGGAGGATATGTTGAGGGCCTGTGTCTTGGACTTCAAGGATAGTTGGGATGACTGTCTTCCTTATGTAGAGTTCACGTACAACAACAGCTTCCAGGCGAATATTGGCATGGTTCCATATGAGGCCTTGTATGGTCGCCCTTGCAGAGCACCGCAATGCTGGGCTGAGGTCGGCGAACGCAGTTTAATTGACCCAGTGTTGGTACAGGTGACCTCAGAGAAGATCGACATTATCAGGTGTCGACTTCTTACAGCGCAGAGCAGGCAGAAGAGTTACGCCGATACGAGGCGGCGACCGCTTGAGTTCGAGGTCGGTGATCATGTATTCCTCAGAGTTTCCCCTATGAAGGGAGTCCTTCGGTTTGGAAAGAAGGGGAAGCTCACACTAAGGTTCATCGGTCCGTTTCAGATACTTGATCGAGTGGGTGCTGTGGCATATCGTCTCGCTTTGCCCACACCACTTGCAGTTGTACATAACGTATTTCATGTATCTATGCTGAAGAAGTACATTCCTGATCCTTCACACATTATCAGCTGGGAGCAGGTACAGTTGAGCGAGGATGCTACATATGTGCTGCGCCTGACACATATCCTTGACAGGAAGGAGCAGGTACTGCGTAGCAAAGTGATTCTACTCATGAAGGTACTGTGGACGCATCATACAGAGGAGGAAGCTACCTGGGAGACAGAAGACGAGATCCTAAAGAACTACCCTTAGCTCCTCCAGGAGTACGAAAAGGTACTAATTTCGAGGACGAAATTTTTCATTAAGGGGGGTAGATTGTAACGACTCAAAAAATTCCGTACGATGCCCCGAGTACCACCTCGACCAAAAATCACTTAGGATTAAATCCTTTAGAAATTTGACAAAGTTAACTAAGTGCTAAACTAGATTAGCCATGAAATCCGTTTGAATCGCTTTAAATACGATCTGTAAGACCCAAAACTTGTAGAATCATTGACGCTATATTACCCTAAAATCTAGGTCAAATTCATTACCCGACTGCTCTTGGGAGCACATTGAAACTCCATATCAGATTTGGACCGCACATCGGGAGTCCAAATAATACGAAGTTATAAACTTAGGACTGCCTCGCTGGGCTTGACAACCATCTTGGAAATCGAATCCAGGCAGTGTCCCACAGCTGTTCGCTTGAGTCCGGAGCGAGGAGTGTGAGAACACTTGTTTTTCTTTACAAATAAATATCTCAAATAGTAATTTGGCACGTGTCGCTTGCGGACAATTTGTAAGTAACCAGACTGTCAGAATCTGACCCAAATACACCCTCGGATCAAGAAAAATTGCATATACATGGCAGTGTACTTGAAATCTCTGATCGAGTTTCACTGACCGTTAAACTGAAACTGGTCCACCACGCGTGATCTGGAAACCCTACTGGAATGAAAACTTAATGGTACCTAGATCCAAGGTTTGTGAGCTTAAGTCCGACCTTTGGCTCAAGGAGGCCCGCCAAAAGTCCTCCGTTGAGCTGAAACTGGCTCGCTTTGGTTATAACCTAAGTATACCTTGACCTTAAGTCTATTTTAGTACATTTTTAGGCTATATAAGGACCTTAGAACCCTCTCTTACAGCCATACGAATTTGAAAGAAACCCTATGAGAGAATAGAGAAAAGAGGGAGAAAGTGTGAGAGAAGTGAGAGAAACTCCCTACTACTATCCCCTGCCGTTCTACAAGCTTAACCACGCAAGTGTAGTCGCTTTCCTGGCGATTCCGACTTCGTTTCTAGGTAAGAAACCCTAACCCTAATCTGTTTTGGAGTTGTGAAGGTTGTAGGTAAGAAATATCTAACCTATTTCATTCTATAGGCTACCAAACTGCCGAATACGGAAGCTTAGCAAACCCATCGTATTCGTTACGATTTTACGACTAAAGGTGAGGACTTTGGGTGTATAGGTTATGGTTTTCAACGCTTTCAATGTCAGATAATGATAGATTCATGATCTGCATGCAATTGCACATGTACAAAGTGTTGTCTGTTTTCCGTTTCGATTAAAGATGAAGAATATGGAATTTTACATACTCTAGGTATTTGTAGAAAGTACCGTATACGTATAAATTTTGGAAATGTGTTTGCCATGATTATTTGTTGTATTGATATATTATATATGGATAAAATACTTATTTGGCGAAATGACTCGCCCTAATACATGTTTTGCTAATGTACACTATGTTTGTTGAAATAGTGTATTCGAAGTGTTTGTGAAAATGCTTGTGAGAGTAAGTGTTTGGATGATGGTGTCTTAAGTAGGTGTTGAGATGGGATTCTCAACTACCTTAGAGACGTATATGATTTTCTCCATGTTGATTGTTTAATTTAACTGCTTACTTATGAAATATATGTGTTTGTATCTCCTGTTTATATGGTGCTTTATAACATGCTTTATGATATGCTTGTTAACATGATTGAATTACTTTGTTTAATATGCTTTACTCTACATGTTCTAAATAAGGATTGATTGAGTTTGGGACTATGTTTATAGTCCAGACAATCGGTACCGGACTTGAGATCGTGGTTGAGATTCATTTCGCCACGTAAGATGTGTTTGACGAACCCGAGTCGTACTTCAGTTGACGACAGTGGTTAAGCCACGCAAAGTGCTTATGCACTTCATGTCGTTCGGTTGATTGTGCGCTCAAGCTAGTCAGGCTCGTCAAGTAACCCGATATGTCTAATGTATGTTCACCATGTTTGGACGCTACTGCTTGAACCTAGGGTACCAAACTTACCAGTGAAATCTCGTTAATCACGATACCTCGATCCGCTAAGACTCATGAGACGGGCATGGTGGTATGGGACACCGTGGTCGAGCTGTCGGCCCACACTGGGGCCACGTGCCTCCCCGTAGTCACCAGTGAGCAACCAGACTCGTGAGCCGATTATGGCGGTATGGGACACTATATTCAAGCTGTCGGCCTACACTGATTGGTGACGAGCCCTTTGTAGTGACCTCGAGCATACTCTGAATTTGCGGTGAGGCGACGAGTTTTGCCGCAGTGTATAGAGTATGAACTAGGCCTGTATTAATTTAGTGATGAACTGTTAAAAAGGTGATGGGGGAGTGGTGTAACGAATGCGTGTAACAGCTCTGACAGCCTTTGCAGCGACCTAGAAACACACCATCGTATGAGATTAACTAGGACTGACGACCCTAGAATGGATCATGTTTGGGAATGATACAAGGGAGGTACCTTAGTTTCCCAATCCTGCTATTTGAAATGGACTAATAATAACTCGGTAATCATGCTCATCATCGCATTGCATGTGCCTGGAAGATGTGGAGCACTGAGGAATGCAAGCATGCCGCGAACGTAAGATGGTGTCGCACGAGGGAGTGAGTGGTGAGGGCATGCATCATGACTGCATTCATACTTGCATTAATAAGAGTAGTTAGGAGTGTTTGATTTTACTGCTTTATCATTACTGCTTGACTGAATTGATAACATGTTAACCTATGCTTTATTGTTCCACTGATTTAGCTACTCACTCCCACGTTACGGGATGGTGTTGTACACACCAACCAGACTCTGTCTTAGGTGCAGATGAGGTGACGACTCAGGAGGCTGAGCCAGACGAGGACCAGGACGAGTTCTCGTATATGCAGTATTCCGGTGGCTTTGACTAGACTGCCTGGATCGACGGGACTTACAGGGCTTACTTCTCTAGTTGTATTTTTGACATTTTGATTGTAAAACAGATACATGTATATGGTGACTCAGTTGGGTTCATACTCTGGAGATTGAGATGGTTTTGTTTCTTTTACATACATATATATACAGTTTTAGTCTTCTGCTTGCCTTTATACAATTGATCTAGAGTATGAATTACTGTTTTGGTATAATCTCACTCATGTTTATTGCACTAACAAAGACAACATTTAATCATCATTATCTATGTTGCATAAGTGATGTTTTGGAACTCGAGAGTTGAGTTGCTACTCGACCCTCGAATTTTAGGGCATTACATCAGCAGTTACGCAAGTCATCTGCTGGGAGGTTGTGTGGCCCACTTATAGTCATTGTGCTAGTGATTCGGACCGTCTGTTAGAATCCCACGGCCCATGTTACCATCGCCTAGGTGACGAAATTTCAAGAGGCAGCAGAGATCGGATATCAACCGTTCAAATGCAGGACGAACGGTGCAATGAGAAATTCAGTGGGTTGCACCGAATCTAACCCAAAACCAGTCAAATCCGAATGATTTTTCAACACGAATCTAATAGATGGTATGGATTTTCCAACCAACAAGGATCATGGGCCCCACCAACATCACAACGTAAGATGTTTACGCCGGCCCTGTTTCAGCGTCCGAACGCTGCTCGTCTTTGCAGTCACTGTACGACCATGGTAATGATCGGATGGCCGATCTGGACCGTCCATCGTAAAGGCCATCCCAAAATGTCCCAGAAGACGAATTGGGACACTAGCATCTTAGCTGTGTAAAAAGCTTTCGCAACAGCTTCTTGAAAAGGCCTAGCCATATGTCCTAGAGGGGAGGTGAATAGGACTATGCCAAATTTAAAATGATACCAGCGGAATTAAACAATAAGATAGCCTTATAAAGAAATAAATGAAAGATAGTACTTTTAAATAAATTACAATACGGAAATGTAAAGCAACCTCAATATTCTAATATTGAGAGACTGGTACAAATGATGTTCTAAGGACAACCTTGCACCATAAAAACCAAGGGTTTATGGCAGGACAACCTTACTAGAACGGTATAAGTATCAATATCTCAAACTGAAGAGGAATAAAGGAAATAGCAAGAATTGAAATTATAAACTATTACAACATTCCCACAATGCTTGAAATGTAAATATTACAACATTCACATCCACACATACATTCCACAGCTTTGAATGATAAAAGATAGAAATTAAATAAACATTCAAACCACAAGACACAAAGAATTATAGTGGTTCGCCTGTGTGTTCACCAACTGTTAAACAACAACCACACAGCTTGCTACTCCACTCCTAATATCCTCACACAGGGGATATCAGCGTTCACTATGAAAATATGTTTCACAGGTTCACCTAAAACCTTCACAATTGTGTCTTTTCAAATGGGCTTACACAATTCAAAAATCCCACTTTCTGGCTCTCCTCAGATAACCAATACAATGAGATTTTTCTGGCTCAATCTCAAAAGAAACCAAAAGGAAAGGAAATTTACACAATGTAAAATACCTGGATTTCTCCTTTTCTAGCAGCTCGGAAGAACCAATCGGAGTAGAAGTTCGAATATAGAAGTTCAATTGTCCAATACTCACTTTGAAATGGTTCTAGGTTCTAATTGATTTTAAATTAAACCAGTTGGGCTAGCTCTATTTGATTTTGATTCCAAGAAGAAGGAATACGACAATTCCTCTTTTCAATTCAGATTAGAATATAGAAACAAAATCAAATTGACAAAGCTAACAAAAGAGAATATTAACTATGCACAACGTAGCTTAAAAATTAACATAAACTTATCTCAGAGTGAAGCCTTGAATTCGGATTGAGAAACTCTGAAATTCGTGTTCTATTTATAGAAGCAGAAATCGCGTCTACGACTGATCATGTGGCCACCACGACTGGTCATAGGTCGAACGACATTTTAAAATTTTAAGCGCGATCGGATAAAACCGTTCCACGACTGGTCGTAGGGTATCCACGACTGTCGTGAGGCCTCCACGACTAGTCGTGAGGAACCAAGAATGGTTGCTGGAGTTTGAGTCGTAGCTGCAGTACTGGTCGTGAATGAGTCGACATTGTTCCTACGACTGGTCGAGCAGACTCAAGGACTGGTCGAAGCTCAACCAAAAAATTTTGAAATTTTGCAACAACTTAGGACTGGTCTTGGAATTTCTTGGACTGGTCGAGCCAGTTCTAGGACTAGTCGAACAGAGTCTAGAACTAGTCTTAGTACAGACCAAACAATTATAAAAAGATTCAATTTGAATTATGTATACAAAATGACCTATCCGAAGGTCAATCTATGGTCATTCATACCTTAAATGTAAAGTATGGACATTGAATCTTCATTTCTTCATATGATAGTTGACCTTTTGAAGATTGTGAAGCTTGAGATCTCTATACTTGATGTAGCATTGAACTTGAGATCTTCTAGAGCTTGAATTATACTTCATCTTGAGTTGTACACTAACTTGAGTCTTGAACAAGATCACTTCTTTCGTTGTAGCTTGTACTTGCATTTCTTGAAATGATTTGAAGTAGTTCTTCGTTTTTGACTTGAAGTAAAGATGTAGTGTCTTGAACATATAAATCAATAAAAATATGCTACACAAGACATAGATAGTGTTTTTGGCATCAGAAAATTTGACAACCAAAGGAATAGGAAACCATAACACTTACAATCTCCCCCTTTGTCAATTTTATGACAAAACACACTTAACAAAAATATGATCAATACGAACAAAGAATCATGCACCAGTTACAGTTACAGCTTGATTAACGAATCATGCACCAGTTGTCATTCACAAATTTTTCATTACTTACTCCCCCTGAGTAGCACACATAAAATCCATAAAAATTATGCTACTCCCCCACAATCCATATACATTCTATATTTATCACTCAAAAACATATTCTCCCCCTTTTTGTCACAATATGACAAAGGAAGAAAGGAATAAATGAAAGTGGAAGACCAATAAGAGAGTAATAAAGGAGCAAATATATAAGCAAAGTCAAGGTGCATGTCCAGTATAATCCAAACGAAGTCTATCAAACTGAAAGAAACCAAAAATAGTCTAACAATTATTACAGACCAATAAAAAAAATTAGTCAAATCCAGAAGAAGGATCAGGTATGGTAGGATCAAGTTGATGAAGCCTCTTGTTTAAGCGCCTAAGATACTTGCGCGTATATTTAAATTATAAATCATGGGCAACATTCATGTTCTCAACCTTCTCCTTAAGAGCACGAAGACGAGCATCAAAATCAGATGGCTCATAGTCAGGATCATTAGTAGAATCTGATTCAATTTCATAAAAAATGTCATCCATATTTATATCATCAGAAGGAATATCGCCACCTTCTTCTTCATTCCCTGCTTCAGTACCACCACCACCCACATCTCTTTGGCCAGGAGCCAATTCCAGCTTCATCTTGTTTATATTAGAATTGTTAAAAATAAGATGATGAATAGGAGCCTCTTCAACAGGCATAGCAACTAGCATGTGAGAAGCTAACACAGTCATAAGATAAGCAAATGGAATATCACTGTGTCCTGGATGGAGACGAAACTGAATGATGAAATGACATATTAAAGAAGGCAGACAGACTTTAGTACCAGTGACAATAGAATGCAAAACCCGAACCATAAAGGAAGTCAGTTCTGTTTTGTTACCAGAACGTGGATACAAATTTGAAGTAAAGATTCTGTGGAGAACTCTGTATGTAGGTAACAAATACTTTGAGGGGAGCACATTCCCTTTATGAGTCCATTGAACATCCATATTGCATAAATCTCAAGCTAACATAAGTTTTTTTGTTTCCGACGGTTTTTCTACTAGAGTAGGAATAGGAATACCCTCGTCATTAACAGGTATATTCATTAGAGCCGAAATCAGATGACGGTCTACTATAAATGGACCTTCTCTAGTATCAATATTAAACGTTAAATTCTCATATGAATATCCTGAAATGCATGCAATCATGGGCTGAGTAATAGATTGGTATGCAGGCCCATCCCAATGTAGGATGTTATCCCAGCCTATAGATTGGAGAAGAGGAAGGATACCAAAAGGAGCAATGTGATCAATAAAAATAGGTCTTTCAACAATAACATTGTGCATACGCAAATCCCATACATGAGAAAGATCATCTTCGGGTGACCGAAGATGGTGCCTAGTGATAGTTGAAGGATGATAGGAAGACGGATAACGGGAAGTTTTCTTTTTTCCTCAAATTATTAGGAGATATGTGCCTAATAATGAACAACAAAGTGTCATTTCCTTTTGTTATTCTCATGTGTGTGATGGCCACTTCTCGGCTAAGAAGACCACAACAAAAATTCTACAGTGTGGCTTTTATTAGCCCACTATGTTCAATAATACACACAAACTTTGCAAAGCTTGGGAGCGATGTAAAAAATTGGGAGGATTGTCCCATAGAAATATGATGCGACTGAACCATGTTCTTATCATAAAAGCTTTTGATTGTTGGGGCATCAATTTCATGGGACCATTCCCCTAATCATTTGAAAATTTATATTACTCGTTATTGATTATGTTTCCAAATGTGCTGAGGCCATTCCGTGTCAGAATAATGACCATCACATGGTCATTAAGTTTCTAAAAGAAAATATCTTATCCCGGTTGAGAATACCTTGAGTCATTATAAGTGATGGAGGATCTCACTTTTGTAATAAACCTTTTAAATCATTAATGAAGAAATACAGTATTTCATACAAAGTGAGCACCCCCTATCATCCGTAGATGAGCAATCAAGATAAAATATCAAATAGAGAGACAAAACAAGTTCTGGAGAAGACGGGTAACTCGGATCGCAAAGATTGTTCACTTCGACTCACCGATACATTGTGGGCTTACCGTACAACATATAAAACCCTAATTGGTATGTCACCCTTTAGACTTATCTATGGGAAGGCTTGTCACTTGCTTGTGGAGTTGGAACATAAAGCGTATTGGGCTATAAAGAACATCAACTTCAATCTTAAAAAAGTTGACTCAGTGCGCAATTTACAATTTAATGAACTTAACAAAATTGAGAATGATGCTTATGAGAACTCTCGAATTTTCAAGGACATGATAAAAGTATTCCATGACAGGAACATTCTTCGGAAATCTTTTGAACCAAAACAAAAGGTCCTTATGTATAATTCGAGACTTCGTTTATTTTTCGATAAATTGAGATATCGTTGGACCCTTTAAAGTAAAAATTGTTTAACCTCATTGGGTTGTCGAGATAAAATAAAAATAAAAAATCAATGAATAGTAACATTTTCAAAATGAACGATCATCACCTTAAACCATTTGTTGAGAAATTCAATTCAAAGGATATGTTCATCCCTCTAATTAATCATGTATATCACGACCAACCTTCTACTCTTATGAAGGTCCATCTATTCATTTATTCCTTTCTTAAGATTATGATAGAATAGTTAGATCCATTTTAGTTTATTTTTATTTAGTACTAATCCCTTTAGGTAGAGATGAATTCACGCCATTATATTAATCTTCCTCAATTACACTCTCTTACTCATTCATCTTTTATTTTCATTGTCTCATGTTATAATACGTTGCATATCTTTTACATTGAGGACAATGTAAATTTTAGGTTGATGGGGTGAGATTAGATGGAATTAATTAGTATTTTCTTAGTTTTGGGCAAAAAAAAAAAAAAGAATATTTCCAATTTTCAGATTTCACCCTTTTTTAATATTGATATTTGATGTAACTGAATACGTTTGAGTGTAAGATGATAAGATACCAAGTAAATTTTGAAAATCTAAAGTCTGGTTATTTAATAGATTTTTTAATAAAGTTATTTTAATGAATTGATTGATAGAAAAAAAATTTAAACATCAATTAAGCCTAGTTCATATTTCACTCTAACTCATATTATATAAAGTTAACTTGAACTCCTAGTTTAACTTGATGATTACTTAAAAGTATTAGGAACTAAATCTGGAGATTCTTATCTACCTTGGTATAAAAAGAAGTAAAAGTACTAGCTAAATTTTTTAAAAAAAATTAGTTGAAATCGAAAATGGCTACCCATTGCATATGCCTAAATGAGAAATCAATGATGGAAAAGAAAGAAGAGAAGATAGTTTGAAAGTCGTCGATGAAAAATCAAAAAGTTGGAAAAATAAGTGAAAATGAGAAAGGTTAATCAGTAGCTTGTGTTAATATGTCCACTCTAAGGTAATTATCATGGTTAACATTCTGGAGGAAAGGCTAACCCTTATGGATTATAAGTTAGAATTCACTAAGCAAACTAGGAAGTTGACGTTTAGATGCATTTTATTAATTGATCGTTGAAATAGAGATTGGTTTAATGCTTTATTAGTGATATTAGGTTATATATTGGTGATATTTTTTATTTTTTAGTTTTAATATTGATGATATTTTATTTTTATATCTTTGAATTTTACTCATATGTATAGGATTACACAGGATGATGTTTTTTTTAGAAAGGTTTGAAATTTGGATATTGAAGAATAGGTGTTTGCATATTTTGCTCGAGACTAGCAAAATCCTAGTTGGGAGTGTGTTCAGTGTGAAATATTGTATATTTTTCCTTGTTATGCATTGGTTTTATAAGCATAAATGTGTTTAATTGATCTATTTATGTATATTTTCTTATTCGAGGTAATTTGGAGAGCTAAGGTGAAAAGAACGACTAAATAGAAGATTAAATGCTCGAAGAATAACCAATTGAAGATTTTGAGATTTGGTGTTTAATGAAAAATTCAAGTGTCAAAGATCTAAAAAAACTAGGTGCAAAGGAAAGAGAAAAGACTGGTAAAATCACAAGATCATACAACAGAATAAATATATTGTTCAGTCCGACCAAATATGCACAGAACAGTCTAGCAACAAACTGTGATTTTTGGAGTTAATTCGGCTGGAACCAAGAGTTTATTCGATGTGAACGAAGACATGTTCAATACAACCGAAGCTCACAGTTGGTTGTATCCGAAACATAACCAAAGTGTGTAAATTGAATTCGATTTCAAGCCGGTCCGGACTTTTCCTATTTAAAGCGGTGTTTTAGGCTTTCTAAAGTACTAATTAAGGTAGAAGGGGTAGAGGAAAGAGTTGTGGAACCTCCAAGGGGTCCTCATTCTTCAATCTTTCGGTTCTAGTAGGTTTTTATGTTTTTCATTTTAATTTTTATTTTAATCATGTCTTTGATTGGCAAATCTCTTAGCTAGGTCTAAGAGGTGAAGCTTGTGGTTATTCTTAATGCTTAGTTTACTTTAATTCAAGTATTTGATCCTATTTTTAAACAATTCATATTGATATTTAATTCGAATAAATATTTATTTCTAGTTTACTTTGATCCATTGTCGACTCCGGGCACATTGGATGCTTATGAAAGCTAAGAATAGTTTATATTGTCTTTTACAAGGGATTGATCTGTAAAATCCACTTATCTATCATAGACTACGGGCACAATAAATGCTTTGAATTCCCTACAATCAATACTTTGGTGCATGATGTGGGAACTAATTCAATTGAAGTTCAAATATATTTTAAGTTTATGAGTGATGATTTAACTGATCTATCATCTCACTGAATATGATAGGACTTTGATTCCAGTTGAGTAATCCAATTAAATCAAGTAAATTAAACATTAATATATAGTTAGAAGTGGATCTTTAGCGCTTTAGTATTTTATCCTTAATAGTTCTCCTCACAATTATTCCTTAAAGAAAATACCATTAGTTAGTTTCGTTTTAGTTCTAGTTCTAAAGTATTCCATAAATCGCATAATTGCAAGTCCATGTGGGTACGACCTCGGTCTCACCAAGTTATTACTATATCATAACCTTACACTTGAGATTGTCTCGAATATATTCCAAGATAGGGAAAGTGCCACGTGGTTGACAACACCCTAGGTGCCACTAGAGCCACACAAAGTCCCCTGCTTTGGCAGGTGGGCTCCATTACTCGTGTGGAGGCTCTATCTCTGTTAGTGTTTAATTATCGATGCTTCAGATTTTGACTCGGCTTTGGGTATATGTGCTTGGATAAGGGTTAGTTTAAGGCTTAATTGACTAGGTGAGTTGACACTATAAGAAATATGGTCTTTACCTACGAAAATATTTTTCATAGGTAAAGATGACTTTTACCAACGAAAATTACGTTCGTAGGTAAAAGCATACTTTTACCAACGAAATTTAACTTTGTAGGTAAAAGCCATCTTTACCTACGAAAATTTTCGTAGGTAAAAGGTGTTTTGACTTTCATCAAAACTTTATTTTTACCAACCCATCTTTACCTACAAAAATATTCGTAGCTATAGGGTCTTTTGAATTTTTCAACAAAACAATAATCGAAAACTTTACTTTTACCTACGAAATCAAATTTCGTAGGTAAAACCCATATTTACCTACAAAAATATTCGTAGCTAAATGGTCTTTTAAAATTTTCAACACAACCAAAAATACGAAATTTAATTTCATAGGGAAAACCCATATTTACCTACGAAAATATGCGTAGCTAAAGGGTCTTTTGAACTTAAAAAAAAAAAAAAAAAAAAAAAACAAAAAATCGAAAACTTGACTTTTACCTACAAAAATATTCGTAGCTAAAGGGTCTGTTCAATTTTTAAATTTCGTAGGGAAAACCCATCTTTACGTATGCAAATATTCGTAGCTAAAGGGTCTTTAGAACATTTAAAAAAACAAAAAATTGAAAACGTTACTTTTACCTACGAAATAAAATTTCGTAGGGAAAACCTATCTTTGCCTACGAAATTATTCGTAGCTGAAGGGTCGTAGGTAAAACCCATCTTTCCCTACGAAAATATTCGTAGCTAAATGGTCTGTTAAATTTCCAACAATCTTTTCCTACGAATTCTAATTTCGTAGGTAAAAGTCATCTTTACCAACGAAAAGTGTCGCAGGTAAAGGGACGAAAGTTTTCGAAAAGCTTACGTTTGCCTACGAAATATAAATTCGTAAGTAAAACCCATATTTACCTATGAAAATATTCGTAGCTAAAGGGTCTTTTCAACTACAGGTAAAACCCATCTTTACCTACGAAATTATTCGTAGCTGAAGGGTCTGTCAAAGTTTTAGAAAATCAAAAACGTTACTTTTACCTACGAAATCAAATTTCGTAGGGAAAACCCATCTTTGCCTACGAAACTATTCATAGCTCAAGGGTCTGTGAAATTATTTTTTTTCCAAAACCTTCCTTTTACCTACGAAATAAAATTTCGTAGTTAAAACCCATATTTCCTTATGAAAATATTCGTAGCTAAAGGGTCTATTAAATTTCCAAAAATCGAAAACCTTACTTTTTGCTACGAATTCTAATTTCGTAGGTAAAAGTCATCTTTACCAACGAAAAGTGTCGTAGGTAAAGGGTGTTTTGAATTTTAAACAAAAATTGAAAATTTTTCGAAAAGCTTACGTTTGCCTACGAAATATAAATTCGTAGGTAAAAGCCATCTTTACCGACGAAACTTGTCATAGGTAAATGCCATTTTGAGTTTTTGAAAAAAACCAAAAATCGAAAAGTTTACGTTTACCTACCAAAGGTTTCGTAGGTAAAAAAACTTGTATGAAACTTTTACCTACGACTATTTTCGTATGTAAAAAACGTGTATGAGACTTTTGCCTACGACATATTTCGTAGGTAAAAATATTATATTTTGAGACCTTTACCTACGAAACCATTCGTAGGGAAAAAACATGTATGAGACTTTTACCTACGAAATAGTTCGTAGGTAAAAATATAATATTTAAAACATAGTTTAGACTTTTGCCTACAAAAGGTTTCATAGGCAAAAAACGTGTATGAGAATTTTACCTACGAAATATTTGGTAGGTAAAAAACGTGGATAAAACCTTTACCTACAAAATATTTCGTAGGTAAAAGTCTCTTCTTTTTTTTCAAAATTCCTGATATACACCTGTTACAATATAATTCATCATATTCTTCCTGATATACACCTGTTATATAATATATTTCATCATATTTACATTCACATCCATCTAAACCCAAACTACGTAAATCCATCCAAACATGAAATACATTCATCCAAACATAAACTACATCCATCTAAACATAAATAATCTTATCCATATGACATTCATCCACGCATAAATACATATGAGTTTAATATCATAAATAAAATACAAAAAATTATTCATAGCCTTAGGGAATTGAGAATAGGTTAAGGTTTAGGTTTAGGAAATCGGGTTCGAGATCGGGTTTAGGTTTGGGTTTTCAAGTTTAGGTTTAGGTTTAGGTTAGGGAGTTGAGATTAGGATTAGGTGTAGGTTTAGGTTTAGGGATTTGAGAATACATTTAGGTTTTAGGTTTGGGTTAAGGTTAAAGTTAGGTTATAGGTTGTAAGTTTAGGTTAATAGGTTATAGGTTATAGGCTAAAGTTTAGGTCATAGGTTTTGGTTTAGGTTAAGGTTATAGGTTATAGGTTTATGTTTATGTTTAGGTTATAGGTTTAGGTTAAAGTTTAGGGAATTGAGAATAAGTTAAGGTTTAGGTTTAGGTTTAGGAAATCGGGTTCAGGTTCGGGATCGGGTTTAGGTTTGGGTTTTCAAGTTTAGGTTTGGGTTTTCAAGAGTAGGTTTGGGTTTTTCAAGTTTAGGTTTAGGTTTTAGTTTAGGTTTAGGTTTAAGGTTAGGGAGTTGAGATTAGGATTAGGTGTAGGTTTAGGTTTAGGGATTTGAGAATACATTTAGGTTTTAGGTTTAGGTTTAGGTTTTAGGTTTAGGTTATAAGTTATAGCTTTAGGGAATTGAGAATAGCTTACGGTTTAGGTTTAGGAAATCGTGTTCGAGTTCGGGTTCTGGATCGAGTTTAGGTTTGGGTTTTCAAGTTTAAGTTTAGCTTTAGGTTAGGGAGTTGAGATTGGATAGGTTATATGTTTAGGTTATAGGTTATAGGTTATAGGTTATAGGCTAAGGTTTAGGTCATAGGTTTTGGTTTAGATTAAGGTTATAGGTTTAGGTTTAGGTTAAGGTTTAGGTTTATGTTATAAGTTATAGCTTTAAGGAATTGAGAATAGGTTAAGGTTTAAGTTTAGGAAATCGGGTTCGGGTTCGGGATCGGGTTTAGGTTTGGGTTTTCAAGAGAAGGTTTGGGTTTTTCAAGTTTAGGTTTAGGTTTTCAAGTTTAGGTTTAGGTTTAGGTTTAGATTAAGGAGTTGAGATAGGGATTAGCTGTAGGTTTAGGTTTAGGGATTTGAGAATACATTTAGGTTTTAGGTTTAGGTTTAGATTTTAGTTTTATGTTATAAGTTATAGTTTTAGGGAATTGAGAATAGGTTAAGGTTTAGGTTTAGGAAATCGGGTTCGGGTTCGGGTTCGGGTTTAGGTTTGTGTTTTCAAGTTTAGGTTTAGGTTTAGGTTAGGGAGTTGAGATTAGGATTAGGTGTAGGTTTAGGTTTAGGGATTTGAGAATACATTTAGGTTTTAGGTTTAGGTTTAGGGATTTGAGAATACATTTAGGTTTTAGGTTTAGGTTTAGATTTTAGGTTATAGGTTACGGTTTAGGTTTTAGGTTTAGGTTAAGGTTAAGGTTATGTTATAGGTTATAGGTTAAGGTTTAGGTCATAGATTTTGGTTTAGGTTAAGGTTATAGGTTTAGGTTTAGGTTAAGGTTTAGGTTATACGTTTAGGTTATAGGTTTAAGTTTAGGTTATAAGTTATACCTTTAGGGAATTGAGAATAAGTTAAGGTTTAGGTTTAGGAAATCGGGTTCAGGTTCGAGATCGGGTTTAGGTTTGAGTTTTTCAAGTTTAGGTTTAGGTTTTCAAGTTTAAGTTTGGGTTTTTAAGTTTAGGTTTAGGTTTAAGTTAGGGAGTTGAGATTAGGATTAGGTGTAGGTTTAGGTTTAGGGATTTAAGAATACATTTAGGTTTTAGGTTTAGGTTTAGGTTTTAAGGATTTGAAAATTTTCATGGGAGTTTTAGCCTACGAAAATCAGACTTTTGCCTATGAAAGTTTTCGTTGGTAAAAGTGGCTTTTCTTGTAGTATGACTGGGTCGTAGATTGACTAGATGAGCTAACCAGGTGGGTTGACTCAATTGGTCAATTCGATGAGCCGACTCGGTGATTTTGACTAGTTTTTTAGATTTAAGGTTCCAAGGGTAGGATTAGGTTTCATTGACTGAATTGAGTTGACTATTGAATTGAGTTTAGTGGAGTTGATTCGGTTTAACTTAATCAGCTTATCAACTTAGAAGTGGGGTGGGTGTCTACAGATATCCAACGTGATCGAATGATCTCGTAGACTTGAATGGAAGGAAAAGACAAATATCAGCTTATGAAAGGTTTACCTGCCCCAAATAAATTTTCAACACTAGGCATCCAATCCACATTGTTTCCTATGTTATGGTCCACTTGAGCCTTGGATCTGCCTCCTTGTGGGGCTCATTTCTAAAAATGATCGGTTAAAATGGATGGACGGTGATAAAACACATACATCTCAATGTGCCCCAATCCACGTCCGTGTCTGTGAGTGATGTCTTTGGAAGTGTTACCATTAAAAAACCAACCTTCCTGGGATAGCCTGTCGTAGTTAATCCGCATCCTTCAGTACCCAAATCACATTCCCAGCATGCTACCATAAATGGCACTAAACGTATAAATCCTAATTACGCATTTCTGGGCCAACAAATGGACGGTGAAAGTCGGAAAAAGCCAACAAACTGAGATATTGCCATGTGACACGATCTTACTTTAAGGGTCGGTGTGATTGGCATGAAATGCATTTTAAAAAAAAAAGATGAAAAGACATTAATTATGACTTGCTTTACTTGTACGTAACGCCGGCTAAGGTAATAAAATGGTCCTTGACTAAGGATCAAAATAGTATTCTCGATTTTCAGTCTGTACATCTGAACCTATGGTTTTTTAATCCGGACCATCGGTCTATTCAGACACATCATTGATGTATCAAATGCTAAAATGAGCTTTAAAAATTGATGGACGGCGTGGATAAAATTAATTTGGGCTCATAGAGCACCAGCGTCAGTGTGCAATGCGCGTCCGGAGAAGAACCCACTTTCCTTTGTCCAAGGAATCAAGTTTTCCTAGTTTATTCGTAGATACTCTTAAACCAACCCTTTGTACAGGCTGTGGGCCACCTCGAAAATAGGATTGCATGGGACGCGGATTTCGTGCGAAAGCCTTTGGACGGAAGTTCCTGTGCAGGAAACCTAGGTGGGGGCTGTCGTGATGTGCCCATCCGTTTTGTGAGCTCATTTTAGTATACAAAACAAAAAATGAGCGGGATTCAATACTCCAGTGGGCGGAAAACGTGATGATTGAACATCCACAATTTAAATATTCGTGGGGCTACAGAAGTTTTGAACCCGGGTAATATTTATGATTTCAGTTCATCCCAGTAGGAATGACGTTATGAACGGTATGGATGGAATTTAAACATCACTGTAAACCCAGGGAAGTTTCAACGGTAGAAATTTCCCTACTGAACTTTTCGTTCAGTGAGGCCGACTTGAGTCTTGGATCCTGTTCACTTTTGGTCTCAAAAGCTAAAATGAGATCATAAAATGGATGGACGGGGTAGATTTCTCACAAACATCACAGGGGCCCCACCTAGGTTTACAGCTTAGTAACTACCCGGGAAAGCCTTTAGCCGGAAATCCACGTCCGATTTTATGCTCTTTAACCAATTGACTAAAGAGGTGCATGTGGGATTGCGAAAGAATTTTTAATTAAAATAACGTTGAAGAACTTCCGTAGGCATTAGACATGTCCAAGATAAGTAGCACTTCCATACGCATTCCCTGCAGCAAGCTTCTGTCCTCTACCATTCCCAAATGGAGGAGGACACCATCAAATACATGTATAAAAATGCCATGAAGGAAAATTGGGAAGAAGTTGTGAGAGTCTACAAAGACAATCCAAGGGCCCAAGAGGCCAAGATCACAAGATCAGGAGATACAGCATTGCATGTTGCAATCTATAGTGGAAGAGAAGCGACAGCGATAGAGCTGGTCAATCTCATCGCCCATAAAGACCTCGAGAAAATCCTAGGGTTGAAGAACGATCAAGGGAACATTGCACTCCACCTTGCTGCTACCGTTGAGATGGCAGAGATGTGTGTGCATATGGCCAGAAAAGTACCCAGGCTAGTAAAGTCCCGCAACAACAACGGTGAGACGCCGCTCTTCTTGGCGGTTCTTCATGGAAGGAAGAAGACATTCATTTCCCTTCATTCCAAGTGCCCCAATGGTGATGATATTTCACTTTGTAGAAGAGCTGATGGGAATACCATTCTACATTGTGCTATCATGGGGGAGTACTTTGGTAATCATCAAACGTCTATATATACTTATTACATGCATACAATACATATATGGACAGGCATTTATACTTATACACATGGATGTATGAAATGGTTGTTTTGTGGTTGGCAGATCTGGCCCTGAGCATAATTTACAAGCACCCATCGCTGATTAACTCTCACAATGAGAAAGGACAATCAGCTCTGCATCTAATGGCCAGCCATCCTTCCTTTTTCAGGAGTGGAAGCCCACTTGGGATATTTGATTTTATCATCTACCACTGTAAGTCAAGAACTCTTCTCTCTTCTCTCTCTCTCTCTCTCTCTCTCTCTTCTCTCTCTCTCGTCTCTCTCTCTCTCTCTCTCTCTCTATCTCTCTCTCTCTCTCTCTCTCTCTCTCCTCTCTCTCTATCTCTCTCTCTCTCATCTCTCTCTCTCTCTCTCTCTCTCTCTCTCTCCTCTCTCTCTCTCTCGGGTTGACGGTAATCTAATTTGGCATTGTTTGGTAGGTACACTGATTGATCCATTTGAAGAAGAGACACTTTTCAACGACACCCATTCACTCGATTCTGAAAGAGAGAGCAAATGCCGATTACCAGAAAATTACATTACTTGCTGGGATTTCATCAATCTTTTGTCGAAGCTGGGTGCCATCTTCGGTAAGTAATCTAACATTATTTTAAAGACATGTCCAAGCGAGTTAACTTGGTGAGACCCGCTCCGGTTTGACACCACGAGTCACCACTGAGTCAATTCCACTTGGGTGATTTGGGACGATTCAACCCCAACTCAGTTGAGTTGCAACTCAACTCAGGGAGGAACGAGTCAGTCGAGTCCCCAAGTCTCTTTTTAACCATGTAATCTACCTGTTTAAAGCCATGCGGTTAGCTTACCTAACCCACTCATGTTCATAGCCCCGCCTCATGCAATTTCCATACATGTGCCAATGCGGCGTACAAAACAAATGAATGGCCAGGAAAAGCTGGGTTTAGCCATTGTTCTTTTTCTTACATTAGACGTCTAGACTAAGAAAAGAATTAAAAAATAAAATAAAGGAAGAGGAGAGTTGTACGACACTTGATGCCCTGGTAGTAAAAAGTTGTATATATGGTATGCATTAACTCAAGTTAAAACTGGTAAATTTGTGAAAAAGTGAGAATCCTAAAAGCTAGATTGTTGAACAATCCTAGCCTCTGTTCCGAGGACACTTGCTTCTTGGAAATAAGACCATTGTATATTTTAATTTTTTAACCGTTCAATAGTTGTCCACCAAGCGCAGCATGTTTGACATTATATCCATTATCTGATACTCGTATGTTTGACTGTTTATTCAAAAGATGAGCTCTATATAAAACTTTGATGGGCCACACCATTGGAAATAATGTAAAATTATTCCTTAAAACTTAATGAGGTGTGTCCAGTCCCAGGTTTAGGTTAAAGCTTTTTTTTAAAAAAAAATAAAATTCCAGAGAAGTAATTTGTATTCCATAATAGAGATGGCACAAGGATGTACGGTGCCAGTACTATTTCCAGCTGGGCCCCGTGGGAGAATAATATATTAGCGAGGCATATTTGCTGCTCTCGAGATTCGAACATAGGACATTCCACTCTGATACCATGTCAAACAACCATTCACTCCAAAAGCTCAAGCTGTTAGAGTGTGGTGCATCAATGTATATCAAGGGACTTTTATCACTTCAACACTAAGATGGGGCCTAAAAATCCATTGCTTGCCTTGGTACAGATTGTTATGGGGGCATGCCTACAACTAAGCTTGCACTACGTACAGGACATGCATGAGATCTACGCTGCCCATCATGCTCACTTGTATTCACCATGGAAACTAAAAATCAGGTTGAAAACCAAATCCAGGTAGGCAACACTAGAGCTGGAGGACTGACCTGACTCAATCCGGTTTTGAAATAGACCTAACCCAAACTTGACCCAACTCGATACTGAGTCCGTCATGCCTAACCCAATCCAAGTCCAGGTCTGGCCTGACTAATCCGGACCAAGTCCGACCTGGTCACAAGTTCTAAGTTGGTACCAAGTAGGGTCAGGTGCAACGGTTATCCAAAGGCTGAAATCACAACTCAAAACCTAGGTGTACTTGCAGAATTCCAGCCTCTCCATCAGCTACATGGCCTCTCATATCTAAAATGATGTCAGATCTGGCGCGCGCGCGCGCGCGCACACACACACACACACACACACACACATATATATATATATAAAAGTCGAGTTTTGGATCAAGTTGAGTCAATATCGAGTTGGACTTTGGGTCCAGTCGAGTTGAGTTACTAGGTGACCTGAACTCAATTCGGTTTGATACCATATTAGATAAAGTCTACTCGGTTCGGATTAAGTAGGGTCTGAATGAGTCAAACAAGTCGAGTTTGCCTAGTCGAGTCATCCCATGCCCAACTCTACACAACACCCTAAGGAAGAGTTGGGATGAGATGCTTGCCATTAGTTGTGTATGGCCCACTGTAGTTTATATATGCCATGCAATCCATTCATGTGACTCTTCTTACCACAATGGAGCTACTATCCCGAGATCATGCTATTTTGAAACTTAGGTAGACCGGGCCATGTGAATTTAAAAGGTTTTAGGAAGAATTTACACTATTCCCTATGATGATGACCCCTAAGTTTTGGATCATTGTGATATTCGAGATCCAGGCCTAATATAGGGTGGCGACATAATGGAGGGGGTAGATCTCATCCACACAAAGTCATCCATCTATGCAAGTGAATAGTCCTGCCCCTACAGAGTGAGGCAACCATTTTTGTCAACTCAAATCTTAATTTTTTTAAAAAAAAAAACCGGATATTTTTGTGTTTTAAATGAATTTTCTTTGTTAACCTTTAACCAAGTATATAAAAATTTTGATAAAAAAATTCGTATGGTAATTATAGGTGCATAATTGTAATTATACCATAAATAGGGTGTTTGACTGCAATTTTCACAATTAAATACAAACCATACATGATTTGATGGTTAATATTAAACTTTTTACGCATAATAAAATAAATAGAATTACAATGCCCAACGCAACAAGGCTTTATTGTTTGCTTTTTTTCATTTAGTAAAAAAAAATAAAAAAATTATTATTATTATTATTATTTTATATATATATATATATATATAATATATATATATATAATATATATATATTAATATATATATAATATTATATATATTAAAAAAAAAAAAAAAAAAAAAAAAAAAAAAAAAACGGACTTTATTGGGCCAGTAGAGTCTTGTTTGGTCCAGGTCGAGTCGTGCTCAAGTTGTTGGATTCAGGTCGGTCTTAATTAGAGTTGCTGGACTCAATATAATAGGATTTGGTCCTTTCAAATAGATCCCATTCAGGTCCTTTCAGAACCCTATCCTGTCTTTCAGGATTCGGGTACAGGGGGGAACCAGGTACGTGGGTGGCAATGGGTCAGGCTGAAGATGGCTTTATGAATAGCTTTGATCATAAAAACATGAGCCAGGATTTAAAAATACTTTTACTCTACACATGCATGTTGAATGGGAGTGCTTACTATGTCTTTAGTCTATGTCTACAGTGCAATAGTGACCAAACTTGATGATTGGATCAGCCAATGGGTCGGCTTGGTCCAAGCCCAGGTCCGACCCCCAGGATGTTTACGGCCAAAACTTCAGTCCTATAAGGCAGTGGTATTAAGGCAGAACCAAGCCACATGACCCATTGCCACCCCTAGGGTATCTTTGGATTCATGGAATTCAAGGAAAAGAAAGAAAAATTAATAAAATAATGATTTTCATGAAAATTATTGAAGTGTGGAAGTGAGAAATCTTAATTATATTCCTCTCATAGTATCCACCTTGACACAAGAATGACCGTGACGAGGTCGATCACCATCTTCCTCGAGGATAACTACAAATCCACGAAGTTTCTTTGGACTTGTCACAAAGACTTCTCAAATTCATGAGAAAAAAAGCAAGAAAATATACATAGTATTTATGAAAATTCATAAATTGATTGATCATTTAAATAAATGAGTCTACAACCCTTTAAATAGGATACCAAGCCTTGGAAGAAATTTCAGAATTAAACTACAACTAAACTTTTTAAAATTCATAACTTAGTATGAATAGTAAATTTACTACGTTATTCTCCTAATTTTTTCTCATGTTGGGACAACCCCTACATCTCAAAGGATGAAGAGTTATAATAAAACTAAAACTTACTAAAAATAGTAAAAATAGAAATAAACAGGGAATTCGACTGTCAATCTAATAAAATCTCATAAATTCAGCGTGGTGCAACCTGGCTTTGCTTGGTTGGTTGGGTAAATTAGCTCGTCCTACCCCAAAATCATATATGGTATGTCGAGTAACCCATTCCAATTTGCGAGATATGCCTATTTTAAGGTTTTGATAGTCTTGATAACTTTCGCTTCCGATCGGGCTTCTTTGGTCCATCTTGTACATAAAAGTATCCGCGACCTGCTCTACATCACACCTACTTTCTTATTCTCAGGATTTAAAATATAGAAAAGTGTGGTGAATGTACAATGGAATCTACTTCTTCTTTTTCTGTCCAAACAACACAAGTTGTTAAAATAATTGAATAAAAGGAGAACCTTTTTTATTTCTTGGCATGAAATTCATTGTTTCCTAACATGGCAGAATTTTCAAGTGGGAATGGGTCATGGTCATGTCAGATACAGGCATTCACATGGTTGGCCCACTTGAATGGATATGCTAGATCATAGATCTTAGCAAGCTTGTTCCCTTGTTACCACAATTATATGATATTACTATTAAATTTAATCTAATCTACCTTTAACCACGTCCAAAATGGTGAACCCGAACTGACTAGACTCCCTTATTAAACAAGTATGTGAAATTGGACCTAGACGCGTTAAAACAGGGTAAGGCCGACTCATCTGGTTTCAATTAACAAAAGAAAAAGAAAAAAATAAATAAATTCAAAGATTGGTTCTTGGAAGCATTCCTGAGGGTTCTGGAGCATGTCCATCCAGCACCTGAAGCGACAACATGCCTTCACCTTCTTTTTTCTCCTCGTAAAAAGAGAAGTGGGAAATTGTTGGGACCCACATGATTCATGTAAAGAATCCAATCCGTTCAAAAGATGTACCCCACCATAATGATCAATCAATTGAAAAGTTGAAACCGATTCAAGCATCAGGTGGACCAGACGTGAATTTGTTGTTTTCGGGTGGTGTACATTACTTTAGGTAGGATTGCGTACTTGATCATTGAATAGCCTAGTTTTTTTATTTGTATCAAAAAGGTGGGTAGCACAACTACGTTTGCCAGGTTGGATGTCACAGACACAGACGCAGGGATGACGGTGATGAGGTCGATCACCGTATTCCTCAAAGATAACTACTTCAAATCTACAAAGCTTACCTGTACTCATCGCGGAGACGTCTCATGTCCACAAAGAAAAAACTGAAAAAATATAAATAAATTCTATAAAATTCGTAATTTAATTGATGATTGATATAAACAAGTTCGCAATCCTTTAAACAGGGATACTAAGCCATGGGAGAGGTTTCAGAATCAAACTACAACTAAAACTCCTAAAATTCGCAATTTACTATTTAAAGATGGTCATGATTTCCACTAGTGTGCAGGGTTTTCAGCCAAAATTAATAAGTGTCCTATTTGGCTTCACCACATTGTTCTCCTACCTATTCTAAGCACTTTTCACCTTGTGTGCAACTCCTAAAGTCCAACTAATAAAGAGTTATAATCAAAATATAACTTACTATTTATAGTAAAATCGGAATTTATTTTTTTTAAAAAAATGAAAAAAAAAAAAACAACTGTCGTGATGGGTTTTTTGACCCGTCTTCGACCGGTCGTGAGCCCTGCTCGACCGGTCGTGGGCTGGTGTTCGACCAGTCGTGGGTTCGAGTCGTGGAACGACTCAAAGTCCAGCGAGTTCGGACTATTTTTCGCTGCGGTCTTCGACTAGTCGTAGGTGGGCTTCGACCAGTCGAAGGTGGGCTTCGACCAGTCATAAGAGAGCTTCGACCATCAGTCGTAAGAGAGCTTCGACCAGTCGAAGGAGGCTAAGACCAGTCCTGGAATTTCTAGGACTAGTTGTAGTTACGCAGTTTGTTCCGTGATTTTGCGCGAAACTGCGGATTTAAGTCTTTTCACAACTAGGATGCGAAAGGGAAGTTTTCTAAACTATAAAAGGGGTTGCCTAGGGTTTTCTAGGTATGACAAGAGGGTTTCTAAAGCTTTACTAGGGATTGTTAAAGTGTTTAGGGCTATCAAAGGTGAGAGAGAGAGAGAGAGAGAGGGAGAGAGAGAGAGAGAGAGAGAGAGAAAGAGGAAGCTTATAGAAGGGAGTTTTGCTCGTGGAGGTTATCTACTGTGCCAATCTATATCTCAACGCTTCTATGTCCTCGTAATCGGTTAGATCTCTCCGTTTTCTCTATTTCTCTTATTGTTTATCCACTCCTACATGAGTGAAGAAGGTTGTAACGCTCTACTTTATAGTGGATTGTTGATCTGGACGAGGTCCCGTGGTTTTTACCTCTTTGAGGGTTTTCCACGTAAAAATCTCTTGTGTGGTGTGTGATTGATGCATTGATTGTTTCCATTGCTTTATTATCCATAATTTTGGTTTGTTCTGGAGGGCTAGATCCTAAGGTTTTGTGCAAGGCCCCCAACAAAGTGGTATCAGAGTTAAGTTCATTAAACGGGTAGGATCGGTTTTGAATTATGGAAGGTGGCTCATCAAGGATGATCAACCTCAATGGTTCTAACTGGACCATATGGAAGGCTAAGATGGAGGACTTGTTTTATTGTAAGGACCTATATTCTTCAATTTTAGGCATATCAACAAAATCCAAGGATATGACTGATGATGATTGGAAGAAGATGGACCGAAAGGCAGTGGGGTTTATTAGACAATGGTTGGATGATTCTGTGTTCCACCATGTGTCTACAGAAACCTCAGCCGCTAGCCTATGGCTGAAATTACAAGAGCTGTATGAGAGGAAGACAGCTGGTAATAAAAATTTTCTGATATGGCAAATTGTGAATCTCAAATTCAAGGATGGTGGTTCTGTGGCCGAGCACATGAATGACGTCAGCAATATAGTGAACCAACTCACCTCTTTGAAGATGGTCCTGGATGATGAATTGCAGGCTTTACTATTGCTTAGTTCATTTTCTGACAGTTGGAAGACATTGGTGGTGTCTCTAAGTAACTCCGGGTCAGACGGAAAGATATCCATGGAACATGTAACCAGTTGTCTCTTCAATGAGGAGACAAGGAGGAAGTCTCAGGGGTCTACTCAGCAAGAGGCTCTTGTGACACAGGAACAGGGGAGAGGAAAGAACAGGAAGGGCGCCAGGAAGGCCCGAGTAAATCAAGAGGCAAGTCGAGTAACAGGAAAGACGTTGATTGCTGGAATTGTGGCAAGAAGGACCACTACAAGCATGAATGTCGTGGAAAGAAGAACGACAAGAAAGGAAAAGGAAAGGAAGATGAATCAGATTCTACTGCGGTCGCTTCAGATGGCGACATGGTAGTTATTCTTTCAGTAGATCATGATGTATGTCTCACGGCTACGAGTCAGGACACCGACTGGGTGATAGACTCGAGAGCTTCTTTTCATGCGACTCCACACAGGGACTCCTTCACAAGCTACAAGTCAGGTGACTATGGGACTGTGAAGATGGGAAATTCTGGCGTATCAAAAATCGTGGGAGTTTGTGATATTTATGTGAAAACCGATGTGGGCTGCACATTGGTTCTCAAGGATGTGAGGCATATCCCAGACCTTCGCCTCAACTTGATGTCGATGGGAAGGTTGGATGATGATGGCTATGAAAGCCGGTTTGCTGGTGGGCGATGGAAGCTCATCAAGGGTTCATTGATCGTGGCTAGAGGAAAGAAGTGTTGCACCCTTTACAAGGCAAGTGTCAGTATGTGCAAGGGTGGGTTGAACGCAACGGAAGATTCAACTATTGACATGTGGCACAGGCGTCTAGGTCACATGAGTGAAAAAGGGCTTCGGGTACTAGCAAAGAAGCGGCTCCTTCTAGACGTGACAGGTACACCTCTCAAAACCTATCTTGATTGTTTATCAGGGAAACAACATAGAGTTTCATTCGTTAAAACTGTTTCTCATGCTAATAAAGTGCATGCATTAGATTTGGTTTACTCTGATGTTTGTGGTCCTATGAGGACAAAAACCTTGGGTGGGCCATTGTATTTTGTCACTTTTATAGATGATGCATTTAGGAGGGTTTGGGTTTATGCTTTGAAATTCAAGGACGAGGTATTTGGTGTGTTTAAATTGTTTCATGCTATGGTCGAGAGAGAGATAGGTAGATCCTTGAAGTGCATCCGCACTGACAATGGTGGTGAATACATTGGCGACTTTCATGAGTATTGCAAGTCCCTAGGTATACGGCATGAACAGACGGTTCCCAAGACCCCCCAGCATAATGGTATAGTTGAGCGAATGAATCGCACAGTTATAGAGAGAATCAGATGCATGTTATCCCATGCGAAGTTGCCCAAGACGTTCTGGGGAGAAGCAATGCACACGGCGGTGTATTTGATAAACAGGTCTCCATAAGCCCCATTGAATGGAGAAGTACCTGAGAAGGAGTGGACTGGACAGGATTCATTGTATAGTC